>CM059486.1:1323492-1923492 GCA_030408155.1 Lophura swinhoii
GGGGGGTGGGGGGGTGAGGGGGGGGTGGGGGGGGTTTAGGGGGGTGGGGGGGGAAAGGGGGGATTTGGGGGGATGGGGGAGTTTGGGGGATGGGGAGTAAATGGGGGGAGGTGGGGGGGATTTGGGGTGATGGGGGGTAATGGGGGGGATGGGGGGGGATGGGGGGAGTTTGGGGGCATGGGGAGTAATGGGGGGAGGTGGGGGGGATTTGGGGTGATGGGGGGTAATGGGGGGGATGGGGGGGGCATGGGGGGAGTTTGGGGGCTGGGGAGTAATGGGGGGAGGTGGGGGGGATTTGGGGTGATGGGGGAGGTAATGGGGGGGATGGGGGGGGATGGGGGGAGTTGGGGGATGGGGAGTAATGGGGGGCAGGTGGGGGGGATTTGGGGTGATGGGGGGAGATGGGGGGGATTTGGGGTGATGGGAGGATGGGGAAATGGGGGGGATTTGGGGGGAATGGGGGGAGATGGGGGATTTGGGGGGAGAGGGGGGGATTTGGGGTGATGGGGGATAATGGGGGGAGATGGGGGGAGGTGGGGGATTGGGGGCAGAAAGGGGGATTTGAGGGGATGGGGGGGGAAATGGGATGGGGGAGAAGGGGGGGATTTGGGGGGTTGGGGGGTGATGGGAGGAATGGGGGGAGATGGGGGGATTGGGGTGATGGGGGATAAGGGGGGAGATGGGGGGATTGGGGGGATTTGGGGGGATGGGGGGAGTTTGGAGGATGGGGAGTAATGGGGGGAGGTGGGGGGGATTTGGGGGTGATGGGGGGTAATGGGGGGATTTGGGGGGGGATGGGGGGATTTGGGGGGAGAAGGGGGGGGATTGAGGTATGGGAGGTAATGGGGGGATTTGGGGTGATGGGGGGGATTTGGGGGGAGATGAGGGGGGATTTGGGGTGATGGGGGTAATGGGGGGGATTTGGGGGGATTGGGGTGATGGGAGGATGGGGGGTGATGGGAAGGGATGGGGGAATGGGGGGAGATGGGGGGTAATGGGGGGGATTTGGGGGGATTTGGGGTGATGGGGGGAGATGGGGGGAGATGGGGGGGATTTGGGGGGATGGGGAGGATGGGGGCAATGGGGGGATTTGGGGGGAAGGGGGGATTTGGGGGGATGGGGGGAGTTTGGGGGATGGGGAGTAATGGGGGGAGTTGGGGGTATTTGGGGTGATGGGGGGATGGGGGGATTTGGGGTGATGGGAGGATGGGGGGTGATGGGAAGGGATGGGGGAATGGGGGGGAGATGGGGGGGATTTGGGGTGATGGGGGGGGATTTGGGGTGATGGGGGGTAATGGGGGGAATGGGGGGAGAAAGGGGGGATTTGGGGTGATGGGAGGATGGGGGAAATGGGGGGAGATGGGGGGGATTTGGAGGGATGGGGGGTATGGGGTGATGGGAGGATGGGGGAAATGGGGGGGAGATGGGGGGGATTGGGGTGCATGGGGTGGGGGGATTGGGGGGTGATGGGGGGATTTGGGGGAGATGGGGGGGATTTGGGGTGATGGGGGATTTGGGGGGATTGGGGTGATGGGAGGAATGGGGGTGATGGGGGTGATGGGGGGAGATGGGGGGAGGTGGGGGAGATTTGGGGGGGAGAAGGGCGGGATTTGGGGGGATGGGGGGAGATGGGGGGGAATTTGGGGTGATGGGGGGATTTGGGGGGAGATGGGGGGATTTGGGGTGATGGAGGGTATGGGGGGAGATGGGAGGATGGGGGGGGTTGGGGGATTGGGGGAGTGGGGGGAGGTGGGGGTTGGGGGAAGGGGATGGGGGGGGAATGGGGGGGATGGGGGGAAGGGGGGGGATTTGGGGGGTGATGGAGGATGGGGGGGATTTGGGGGGGATGGGGGGTGGTGGGAGGAATGGGGGGAGATGAGGGAGATGGGGGGGATTTGGGGTGATGGGGGGGTGGGGAGAATAGGGGGCATGGGGGGGATTCGGGGGATGGGGGGAGATGGGGGGGAATTGGGGGGGTGATTGGGGGGATGGGGGGGATTGGGGGAGATGGGGGCATGGGAGGGGGTGGGGGGGTGGTGGGGGGGATGGGGGGGGAATGGGAGATGGGGGGGAATTTGGGGTGATGGGGGGAGATGGGGGGATGGGGGGATTTGGGGGGGGATGGGGGAGTTTGGGGGGTAATGGGTTTGGAGGGATGGGGGGGGTGATGGGGAGGAATGGGAGAATGTGGGGGAGATGGGGGGGATTTGGGGTGGTGGGGGGGGGTGGGGGGCATGGGGAGACATGGGGGGGCTTTGGGGCGTTGTGGGCACGGGGGGATGGGGGGGATTGGGGGTAATGGGGGGAGAGGGGGGGAATTTGGGATGTTGGGGGGGTTATTTGGGGTGATGGGGGGGGATTTGGGGTGAAGGGGGGAAGCAGCACCCAGAAACCCCCAGCGTAGGCCAAAAAAAGGGCTTTAACACGTGACGACACGCGACAACATACCGTGACCGCGTGCCCCGACACGTGACCACCACGCCATGACATCACGCCACGACACGTGACAGCAGCACACACAAACCGCCCCCAAAAACCACATAGGGACACCCAGAACCCGACACACGGCTTCAAACCCGTGTTGACGTGTGAGAACACGTGACGTCCGTGTCAACACGCGTGATGGCAGATCGCAATCGCGTGTCTGGGTACACGTGAACACCCACAAACACACCCCAGAGACCCACGATGGCGTCTGGGAGCCAACACGCGACTTCAACACGTGACCACACCGCCACAACACGCCACAACACGCCAGCACACGCGTGTTCCCCGCAGGTGATCGCCTTCTCGCGCCGCCGTTACCGGATTTTTGGCGAAACCTTGGACATCGCGGTTGGGAACTGCTTGGATCGCGTGGCTCGGCTCCTCCAGGTCACGACGACACGCGTGTCACACGCGTGTCGCACGCCTCGCACACGCGTGCGGAAGCGTGTCGGCCTCCCGTCACACACGTGTTGTCGCCCGCAGATCTCCAACGATCCCAGCCGGGTTACAACGTGGAGCAGATGGCCAAAAGGTGGGGGGGGGGGGGGCGGCGTCACGCGTGTTCAGGCGTGTGGTCACGCGTGTTCACACGTGTGGGGTCACGTGTGGCCGTTTCTGGCATGTTTGCTGTGTTTCCTTGCGTGTCCTCACATGCTCCCACAACTCCTTCATGTGTTTTCACGTGTTTTCACGTGTTCTCAAACCTCCCGTTGCGCTCGGCCACGCGTGTCGTCGCGTGTTGTCGCGTGTGCTGCTGCGTGTCGTCACGTCTGACGACACACCAGGCGTCTTGACGTGTTCTTCTGTGCTCTCACGTGTGGGGTCGTGTGTGTTTTCGCGGTGTTCTGTTGCATCTGCTCACGCGTGTTGTCGTGTGTTCTCACACACGTCGCAAACACGTCGTGTTTCCTGGCGTGTTCTCGCGTGTTCTCACGTGTTGGCCGCGTGTTTTTGCGTGTTCTCATGGCTCTTGTCGCATGGGGTCATGCATGTTGTCATAAGACATCACACGTGTGCCCACGTGTTGTTACATGTTGCTACATGTGACAACATGCTGTGTTTTCCGACGCGTTCTCACGTGTTGCTACGTGTTGCCCGCGTGTCTTCACGTGTTCTCCTGCCTCTATTCGCATGCGGTCACGCGTGTCGTCACGTGTCACCACGTGTCATAGCATGTTGTCATTTCTGACGTGTTTGTCGCACGTTCCCACGCGTTCTCGTGTTTCTGGTCACGCGTGTCGTGGCGTGTTGTCGCGTGTCGCTGCAGGGGAACACGGCTGCTGGAGCTGCCCTACGTGGTGAAGGGGATGGACGTGTCCTTCTCGGGGCTGCTGTCACACGTCGAGGCGAGCGCTGGCCCTTTAAGAGTTCCCCAAGACCCCATAGGGACCCCCTGACCCCATAAAGACCACAGTGACCCCATAGAGACCACAGTGACCCCATAGGATCCCATAGGGATCTCCTGACCCCACAGGAACCTCAGTGATCCCATAGAGACTCACTGACCCCATAGGATCCCATAGGGACCACAGTGACCCCATAGGGACCCCCTGAACCCATAGGAACCTCAGTGACCCCATAGGGACCCCTTGACCCCATAGGAACTCATAGGGGCCACAGTGACCCCATAGGGACCCCATAGAGACCAGAGTGACCCCATAGGATCCCGTAGGGACTCCCTGACCCCATAGGAACCTCAGTGACCCCATAGGGACTCCCTGACCCCATAGGGACTCCCTGACCCCATAGGATCCCATAGAGACCACAGTGACCCCATAGGATCCCATAGGGACCCCCTGACCCATAGGAACCTCAGTGACCCCACAGGGACCCCCTGACCCCATAGGATCCCATAAGGATCCCCAGACCCCATAGGGATCCCCTGACCCCATAGGAACCTCAGTGACCCCATAGGGGACTCCCAGACCCTATGGAAACCCATAGGGGCCACAGTGACCCCATAGGGACCCCTTGACCCCATAGGAACCCGTAGGGGACCATAGTGACCCCATAGGACCCCATAGAGACCAGAGTGACCCCATAGGATCCCATAGGGATCCCCTGACCCCATAAGAAGCTCACTGACCCCATAGAGACCCCCTGACCCCATAGGATCCCATAAGGATCCCCAGACCCCATAGGGACTCCCTGACCCCATAGGAACCCATAGAGACCACAGAGACCCCATAGGATCCCATAGGGATCTTCCGACCCCATAGGAACCTCAGTGACCCCATAGAGACTCCCTGACCCCATAGGAACCCATAGAGAGCACAGCAACCCCATAGGAGCCCCCTGACCCCATAGGACCCCATAGGGACCCCATGACCCATAGGGACTCCTGACCCCATAGGGACTCCCTGACCCCATAGGATCCCATAGAGACCACAGTGACCCCATAGGGACCCCCTGACCCCATAGAAACCTCAGTGACCCCATAGGGACTCCCTGACCCCATAGGACCCCATAGAGACCACAGTGACCCCATAGGGACCCCCTGACCCCATAGGATCCCATAAGGATCCCCAGACCCCATAGGGATCCCCTGACCCCATAGGAACCTCAGTGACCCCATAGGGACTCCCAGACCCTATGGAAACCCATAGGGGCCACAGTGACCCCATAGGGACCCCTTGACCCCATAGGAACCGCTAGGGACCATAGTGACCCCATAGGACCCCATAGAGACCAGAGTGACCCCATAGGATCCCATAGGGATCCCCTGACCCCATAAGAAGCTCACTGACCCCATAGGGACCCCCTGACCCCATAGGACCCCATAGGGATCACAGCAACCCCATAGGGAGCCCCACCTGACCCCATGACCTTACATCACCCCATGACCCCACGTGACCTCGTGACCCCACCTGACCCCTTGTGACCCCATGTGACCCCATGTAAATGCATGACCCCATGTGACCCCGCATGACCCCATGTGTCCCCACGTGACCCCACGTGACCCCACGTGACCCCATGAGACCCCATGTAACCCCATGACCCCACATGACCCCGTGACCGCCTGTGACCCCATGACCCCAGCTAATCTCTCATGACCCCAAGTGACCCCATGTGACCTCATATGACCTCATGTGACCCCATGTAAATGCATGACTCCTGGTGACCCCATGTGACCCCATGTGACCCCATGACCCCACCCAACCCCTCGTGACCCCACGTGACCCTGCCTGACCCCATGATCCCACCTGACCCCTCGTGACCCCATGTGACCCCCCTGATCCCACCTGACCCCATGACCTTACATCACCCCAAGACCCCCATGTGACCCCATGACCCCGCCTGACCCCATGACCCATGTGACCCCACCTGACCCCTGGTGACCCCATGAGACCCTATGACCCCACGTGACCCCATGTGACCCCATGACCCCACCGGACCCCCTCGTGACCCCACATGACCCTGCCTGACCCCCATAACCCTACATCATCCATGACCCCATGTGACCCCACGACCCCACCTGACCCCATGTGACCCCATGACCCCACGTGACCCCACGTGACCCCACCTGACCCCATGTAACCCCATGTAACCCCATGTGACCCCATGACCCCACCGGACCCCGCCTGACCCCACGTGACCCCGCCTGACCCCATGTGACCCCACGTGACCCCATGTGACCCCACTGACCCCACCTGACCCCTCGTGACCCCGTGACCCCACGTGACCCCACCTGACCGCATGACCTTACACCACCCCATGACCCCACGTGACCCCTTGACCCCACATGACCCCATGAGACCCCATGATCCCACCTGACCCCTCGTGACCCCATGTGACCCTGCCTGACCCCATGATCCCACGTGACCCCACAACCCCACCTGACCCCTTGTGACCCCACGTGACCCCGTGACCCCATGTGACTCCTCGTGACCCCATGTGACCCCACCTGACCCCACGTGACCACGTGACCCCACATGACCCCGTGACCCCACCCGAACCCTCGTGACCCCACCTGACCCCACCTGACCCCATGACCCCACGTGACCCCATGTAACCCCATGTAACCCCACGTGACCCCGTGACCCCACCTGACCCCTCGTGACCCCACGTGACCCCATGACCCCACCTGATCCCTCGTGACCCCATGACCCCACCTGAACCCACCTGACCCCATGACCTTACACCACTCCATGACCCCACGTGACCCTTGACCCCACATGACCCCATGACCCCACCCGACCCCTCGTGACCCCACGTGACCCTGCCTGACCCCATGATCCCACGTGACCCCACAACCCCACCTGACCCCTTGTGACCCCACGTGACCCCGTGACCCCATGTGACTCCTCGTGACCCCATGTGACCCCACCTGACCCCACGTGACCACGTGACCCCACATGACCCCCGTGACCCCACCTGATCCCTCGTGACCCCACGTGACCCTGCCTGACCCCATGATCTCACCTGACCCCATGTGACCCCACTGACCCCACCTGACCCCTCGTGACCCCATGTGACCCCCGTGACCCCGCCTGACCCCAAGACCCCACGTGACCCCATGTGACTCCACTGACACCACCTGACCCCTCGTGACCCCACGTGACCCCATGACCCCTCGTGACCCCATGTGACCCCACGTGACCCCGTGACCCCACGTGACCCCGCCTTACCCCATGACCCCACGTGACCCCATGTGACTCCACTGACACCACGTGACCCCTCGTGACCCCACGTGACCCCATGACCCCTCGTGACCCCATGTGACCCAACGTGACCCCGTGACCCCACGTGACCCCGCCTTACCCCATGACCCCACATGACCCCATGTGACTCCACTGACACCACCTGACCCCTCGTGACCCCACGTGACCCCATGACCCCATGTGACCCCACGTGACCCCGTGACCCCACGTGACCCCGCCTTACCCCATGACCCCACGTGACCCCATGTGACCCCACTGACATCACCTGACCCCTTGTGACCCTATGATCCCACGTGACCCCACGTGACCCCATGTGACCCCGCCTGACCCCATGATCCCACTTGACCCCATGTGACCCCACTGACATCACCTGACCCCGTGTGACCCCATGATCCCACGTGACCCCATGTGACCCCGCCTGACCCCATGATCCCACTTGACCCCATGTGACCCCACTGACATCACCTGACCCCGTGTGACCCCGTGACCCCACCTGACCCCGTGACCCCACGTGACCCCACGTGACCCCGTGACCCCCACGTGACCCCGCAGGCCCTGGCCCCATCCCTGCTGTCTTCGGGTGCCGCCACGGCTGAGGACGTCTGTCTGTCCGTCCAGGTGGGCGCGGGGCCTTTTTGGGGTCGTTTAGGGGGGATTTGGGGTCGTGTGGGGTCATTGTGGGGTCAACTGTGAGGATTTGGGGGTGGATTTGGGGTCATTTTGGGGGGATTTGGGGGTCATTTGGGGGGATTTTGGGGTTTTTTGGAGGATTTGGGGGGATTTGGGGTCATTTGGGGGGGATTTGGGGTCATTTTGGGGGATTTGGGGTCATTTTGGGGGATTTTGGGGTCACGTGGGGTCATTGTGGGGTCAACTGTGAGGATTTGGGGTGGATTTGGGGTCATTTGGGGGGGATTTTGGGGTCAATTGTGAGGATTTGGGGTGGATTTGGGGGATTTGGGGTCATTTGGGGGGGCATTTGGGGTCATTTATGGGGATTTTGGGGTTATTTGGAGGATTTGGGGGGATTTGGGGGTCATTTAGGGGGGTTTTGGGGTCATTTATGGGGATTTTGGGGTGATTTTGGGGGATTTTGGGGTCACGTGGGGTCATTGTGGGGTCAACTGTGAGGATTTTGGGGTGGATTTGGGGTCATTTGGGGGGATTTTGGGGTCATTTATGGGGATTTTGGGGTCATTTTGGGGGATTTCGGGGTCATTTTGGGGGATTTGGTGTCATTTTGGGGTCAATTGTGAGGATTTTGGGGTCATTTGGGGGGATTTGGGGTCATTGTGGGGTCAATTTTGAGGATTTGGGGTCATTTGGGGGGATTTGGGGGTCATTTATGGGGATTTTGGGGTCATTTTGGGGGATTTGGGGTCATTTTGGGGCCAATTGTGAGGATTTTGGGGTCATTTTGGGGGATTTGGGGTCATTTTGGGGGGTTTTGGGGTCATTTTGAGGGATTTGGGGTCATGTGGGGTCATTGTGAAGTCAACTGTGAGGATTTGGGGTGGATTTGGGGTCATTTTGGGAGGATTTTGGGGGTCATTTATGGAGATTTTGGGGTTATTTGGAGGATTTTGGGGGATTTGGGGTCATTTGGGGGGATTTGGGGTCATTTAGGGGGGTTTTGGGGTCATGTGGGGTCATTGTGGGGTCAACTGTGAGGATTTGGGGGTCGGTTTGGGGGATTTGGGGTCATTTAGGGTGGATTTGAGGTCATTAATGGGGATTTTGGGGTCATTTAGGAGATTTTTGGGATCATTTGATCATTTTGGGTCAATTGTGAGGTTTTTGGGGTCATTTTGGGGGATTTGGGGTCATTTGGGGGGTTTTGTGGGTCATTTATGGGGATTTTGGGGTCATTTGGGATCATTTTGGGGTCAACTGTGAGGATTTTGGGGTGGATTTGGGGTCATTTTGGGGGGATTTTGGGGTCATTTATGGGGATTTCGGGGTCATTTAGGAGATTTTTGGGATCATTTTGGGGTCAATTGTGAGGTTTTTGGGGTCATTTTGGGGGATTTGGGGTCATTTTGGGGGATTTTGGAGTCATTTATGGGATTTTGGGGTCATTTGGGGTCATTTTGGGATCAACTGTGAGGATTTGGGGTGGATTTGGGGTCATTTTGGGAGGATTTTGGGGGTCATTTATGGAGATTTTGGGGTTATTTGGGGGATTTGGGGTCATTTTGGGGGTTTTGGGGTCATTTGGGGGGTTTTGGGGTCAATTGTGGGGGATTTGGGGGTCATTTTGGGGATTTTGGGGTCATTTTTGGGGTCATTTGTGGGGATTTTGGGGTCACTTTGGGGATTTTGGGGTCATTAATGGGGATTTTTGGGGTAGTTTCTGGAGGATTTTGGGGACATTTTGGGGTAATTAGTGGGGATTTTGGTGTCATTAATCGGGATTTTGGGGTCACATGGGGTCACTTTGGGTCAATTTTGGGATTTGGGGGTCCATTAATGGGATTTTGGGTCATTAATGGGGATTTTGGGGTCATTTTGGGGGTCATTTATGGGGATTTTGGGGTCATTTGGGGGATTTTGGCGTCATTAATCGGATTTTGGGGTCACATGGGGTCACTTTGGGGTCAATTTTGGGGATTGGGGGTCATTAATGGGATTTTGGGGTCATTTTGGGGATTTCGGTGTCATTTTGGGGTCATTTTGGGGATTTTGGGATCATTTTGGGAATTGAGGGGTCATTTAGGGGGATTTTAGGGACATTTTGGGGTCATTAATGGAGATTTTGGATCATTTTGGGACATTTAGGGTCATGAATGGGGATTTGGGGTCATTAACGGGTTTTTTTGGGGTCATTTTGGGGATTTTGGGGTCATTTTGGGGATCTTGGAATCATTAATGGGGTCATTTTGGGAATTGAGGGATCATTTAGGGGGATTTTAGGGACATTTTGGGGTCATTAATGGAGATTTGGGGGTCATTTGGGGGATTTGGGGTCATTTGGGGGATTTTGGGGTCATTTTGGGGGATTTTGGGGTCATTAACGGGTTTTTTGGGGACATCATGGTGGATTTGGTGCCATTTCTGCCATTTTTAAGGGATTTGGGGGTTTTCAATGGGATTTTATGTGTGTTGAGGATTTGGGGTTTGCCTGCGGGGTTTCGGGGTGACCTTTGACCTTTATTGGGGTTTTTTTTTTATGGGGTAGGAGACGGTGTTCGCCATGCTGGTGGAGGTGGCGGAGCGGGCCATGGCGCTCACACGCTCCCCTGAGCTGCTCCTCGTCGGGGGCGTCGGATGTGGGTCGGGGGTTTGGGGTCTATGGGGTCGTTGGGGGCAATGGGGGCAATGGGGCCAATGGGGGCAATGGGGGCATTGGGGGCATTGGGGTGAATGGGGGCAATGGGGTCAATGGGGTCAATGGGGGCATTGGGGGCAATGGGGGGCATTGGGGGCAATGGGGGCTTTGGGGTCAATTGGGGCCAATGGGGTCAATAGGGTCAATGGGGTCAGTGGGGTCAATGGGGGCAATGGGGGCAATGGGAGCTTGGGTCAATGGGGGCAATGGGGTCAATGGGGGCAATGGGGGCAATGGGGGCTTTGGGGTCAATGGGGGCATTGGGGGCTTTAGGGTCAATGGGGTCAATGGGGTCAATGGGGCCAATGGGGGCTTCGGGGTCAATGGGGGCAATGGGGACATTGGGGGCATTGGGGTGAATGGGGGCAATGGGGTCAATAGGGGCAATGGGGGCTTTGGGGTCAATGGGAGCAATGGGGGCATTGGGGTCAATGGGGGCAATGGGGGCTTTGGGGTCAATGGGGTGAATGGGGGCAATGGGGTCAATGGGGGCATTGGGGTCAATGGGGGCATTGGGGGCATTGGGGGATTTGGGGTCATTGGGGGCAATGGGGGCATTGGGTCAATGGGGGCTTTGGGGGCAATGGGGGCTTTGGGGTCAATGGGGGTAATGGGGACATTGGGGTCAATGGGGTCAATGGGGGCAATGGGGGCAATGTGGTCATTGGGGGCAATGGGGGCAATGGGGTCATTGGGGGCAATGGGGGCTTTGGGGTCATTGGGGGCAATGGGGACATTGGGGTCAATGGGGGCAATGGGGTCATTGGGGGCAATGGGGACATTGGGGTCAATGGGGTCAATGGGGGCAATGGGGTCATTGGGGGCAATGGGGGCAATGGGGTCAATGGGTTCTATGGATCAATGGGGTGACGTTGAGGTCAGTGGGGTCAATGGGGTCTTTGGGGTCACATTGGGGTCTATGGGGTCTATGGGGTGAATGTGGTCATTGGGGTCTATGGGGTCTATGGGGCAATGGGTCACATTGGGGTCTATGGGGCTTATGGGTCAATGGGGTTACATTGGGGTCAATGGGGGCGTTGGGGTCAATGGAGTCAATGGGGTGACATTGGGGTCTATGGGGTCTATGGGGCAATGGGGTCACAATGGGGTCTATGGGGTTTATGGGGTCGATGGGTGACATTGGGGTCTATGGCGTCAATGGGGACAGTGGGGTCAATAGGGACAATGGGGTCAATGGGTCCTATGGGGTCAATGGGGTGCCATTGGGGTCTGTGGGGTTTATGGGGTCTTTGGGGTCACGTTGGGGTCAATGGGGTCAATGGGGTCAATGGGGTCTATGGGGTCAATGTGGTCATTGGGGTCTATGGGGGCAATGGGGTCCCAATGGGATCAATGGGGTCTATGGGGGAAATGGGGTCACATTGGGGTCTGTGGGGTTTATGGGGGAAATGGGTCACATTGGAGTCTATGGGGTTTATGGGGTCTTTGGGGTCACATTGGGGTCTATGGGGTCAATGGGGTCAATGTGGTTATTGGGGTCTATGGGGTCATTGGGGTCTATGGGGAAATGGGGTCACTTTGGGGTCAGTGGGGCTTATGGGGTCTTTGGGGTCACATTGGGGTCAGTGGGGTTAATGGGGTCTTTGGAGTCACATTGGGGTCTATGGGGTCTATGGGTCAATGTGGTTATTGGGGTCTATGAGGTCATTGGGGTCAATGGTGTCTATGGGGGAAATGGGGTCACTTTGGGGTCAGTGGGCTTATGGGGTCTTTGGGGTCACATTGGGGTCAGTGGGGTTAATGGGGTCTTTGGAGTCACATTGGGGTCTATGGGGTCTATGGGTCAATGTGGTCATTGGGGTCGATGGGGCAATGGGGTCCCAATGGGATCAATGGGGTCTATGGGGGAAATGGGGTCACATTGGGGTCTATGGGGACAATGGGGTCAATGGGGTCCCAATGGGATCTATGGGGTTTATGGGGTTTTTGGGGTCACATTGGGGTCTATGGGGTCTATGGGGTCAATGGGGTCATTGGGGTCTATGGGGTCTATGGGGCAATGGGGTCCCAATGGGATCTATGGGGTTTCTGGGGTCAATGGGGTGCCATTGGGTCAGTGGGGTTAATGGGGTCTTTGGGGTCACATTGGGTCTATGGGGTCTATGGGTCAATGTGGTCATTGGGGTCGATGGGCAATGGGGTCCCAATGGGATCAATGGGGTCTATGGGGGAAATGGGGTCGCATTGGGGTCCGTGGGGTTTATGGGGTCAATGGGGTCACATTGGGGTCAGTGGGGTTTGTGGGGTTTTTGGGGTCACATTGGGGTCTATGGGGTCAATGGGGTCAATGTGGTCATTGGGGTCTATGGGGCAATGGGGTCCCAATGGGATCAATGGGGTTTATGGGGTTTTTGGGGTCACATTGGGATCATTGGGGTCTGTGGGGTCAATGTGGTCATTGGGGTCTATGGGGCAATGGGGTCCCAGTGGGATCAATGGGGTCTATGGGGTTTTTGGAGTCACATTGGGGTCAGTGGGGTTTATGGGGTTTTTTGGGGTCACATTGGATCATTGGGGGTCTGTGGGGTCAATGTGGTCATTGGGGTCTATGGGGCGATGGGGTCCCAATGGGATCAATGGGGTCTATGGGGTTTTTGGGGTCACATTGGGGTCAGTGGGGTTTATGGGGTCTGTGGGTCACATTGGGGTCTATGGGGTCTATGGGGTCAGTGTGGTTATTGGGGTCTATGAGGTCATTGGGGTCAATGGGGTCTATGGGGGAAATGGGGTCACTTTGGGGTCAGTGGGGCTTATGGGGTCTTTGGGGTCACATTGGGGTCAGTGGGGTTAATGGGGTCTTTGGGGTCACATTGGGGTTTATGGGGTCATTGGGGTCAATGTGGTCATTGGGGTCTATGGGGGCAATGGGGTCCCAATGGGATCAATGGGGTCTATGGGGGAAATGGGGTCACATTGGGGTCTGTGGGGTTTATGGGGAAATGGGGTCACATTGGAGTCTATGGGGTTTATGGGGTCTTTGGGGTCACATTGGGGTCTATGGGGTCAATGGGGTCAATGTGGTTATTGGGGTCTATGGGGTCATTGGGGTCTATGGGGGAAAATGGGGTCACTTTGGGTCAGTGGGGCTTATGGGGTCTTTGGGGTCACATTGGGGTCAGTGGGGTTAATGGGGTCTTTGGAGTCACATTGGGGTCTATGGGGTCTATGGGTCAATGTGGTCATTGGGGTCGATGGGGCAATGGGGTCCCAATGGATCAATGGGGTCTATGGGGGAAATGGGGTCACATTGGGGTCTATGGGGACAATGGGGTCAATGGGGTCCCAATGGGATCTATGGGGTTTATGGGGTTTTTGGGGTCACATTGGGGTCTATGGGGTCTATGGGGTCAATGGGGTCATTGGGGTCTATGGGGGCAATGGGGCAATGGGGTCCCAATGGGATCTATGGGGTTTCTGGGGTCAATGGGGTGCCATTGGGGTCAGTGGGGTTAATGGGGTCTTTGGGGTCACATTGGGGTTTATGGGGTCTATGGGGTCAATGTGGTCATTGGGGTCTATGGGGCAATGGGGTCCCAATGG
The DNA here is from genome assembly GCA_030408155.1 of Lophura swinhoii. Lineage (NCBI taxonomy): Eukaryota > Metazoa > Chordata > Aves > Galliformes > Phasianidae > Lophura > Lophura swinhoii. Next base: position 1,337,530 of record CM059486.1, read on the forward strand.
GATCAATGGGGTCTATGGGGGAAATGGGGTCACATTGGGGTCTGTGGGGTTTATGGGGTCTGTGGGGTCACATTGGGGTCAGTGGGGCTTATGGGGTTTTTGGGGTGACCCCGCAGGTAACGGGCGGCTGCAGGAGATGCTGGAGGCGATGTGCAGCTCCAGGGGGGCGCGGCTCTGCGCCAGCGATGACAGGTTGTGGGGTCGCGGGGTTATGGGGTCAGGGGGGTTATGGGGTCAATGGGGGCATTGGGGGCATTGGGGTCAATGGGGGCATTGGGGTCAATGGGGTCAATGGGGGCATTGGGGTCAATGGGGGCATTGGGGTCAGTGGGGTAAATGGGGTCAGGGGGTTATGGGGTCAGGGGGATTATGGGGTCAGGGGGGTTATGGGGTCAATGGGGGCATTGGGGTTAATGGGGTCTATGGGGTCAATGGGGTTATGGGGTCAATGGGGGCATTGGGGTCAATGGGGTCTATGGGGGCATTGGGGTCCATGGGGTCTATAGGGTTATGGGGTCATGGGGTTATGGGGTCACATGGGTTATGGGGTCAATGGGGGCATTGGGGGCATTGGGGGAATTGGGGTCAATGGGGGCATTGGGGTCAATGGGGTCAGGGGGTTATGGGGGAAGTGGGGTTATGGGGTGAGGGAGTTATGGGGTCAATGGGGTCTATGGGGTCACGGGGTTACGGGTTCAATGGGGGCATTGGGGTCAATGGGGTCTATGGGGTTATGGGGTCAATGGGGGCATTGGGGGAATTGGGGTCAATGGGGTTATGGGGAAGTGGGGTTATGGGGTCTATGGGGTTATGGGGTCAATGAGGTCAATGGGGGCATTGGGATCAGTGGGGTCTATGGGGTCAATGGGGTTATGGGGTCAATGGGGTCTATGGTTATGGGGTCAATGAGATCAATGAGGGCATTGGGGTCAATGGGGTTTATGGGGTCATTGGGGTTTATGGGGTCAGGGGGGTTGTGGGGTCACGGGGTTATGGGATCAATGGGGTTATGGGGTCACAGGGTTATGGGGTCACGGGGGTTATGGGGTCAGTGGGGTTCTGGGGTGAGGGGGTTCTGGGGTCACGGGGTTGTGGGGTCAATGGGGTTATGGGGTCAGTGAGGTCAATGCGGGCATTGGGGTTTCAGTGGGGCCAATGGGGTCTCAATGGGGTCAGTGGGGTTTCAGTGGGGTTTCAATGGGGTCAGTAGGGTCTCAGTGGGGTCAATAGGATTTCAGTGGGGTCAGTAGAGTTTCAGTGGAGTTAATGGGGTGGGGTCAGTGGGGTCTCAATGGGGTCAGTGGGGTTTCAGTGGGGTCATAGGGTTTCAATGGGGTCAGTGGGGTCTCAGTGGGGTCAGTGGGGTTTCAGTGGGGTCATAGGGTTTCAATGGGGTCAGTGGGGTCTCAATGGGGTCAGTGGGGTCTCAATGGGGTCAGTGGGATCAGTGGGGTTTCAGTGGAGTTAATGGGGTTTCAGTGGGGTCTCAATGGGGTCAATGGGGTCAATGGGGTTTCAGTGGGTTCAATGGGGTCGATGGGGTCTTATGGGGTCAATGGGGTCTTAATGGGGTCAATGGGGTGTCAGTGGGGTTAGTGGGGTTTCAGTGGGGTCTCAATGGGGTCAGTGGGGTTTCAGTGGGGTCAATGGGGTCTCAATGGGATCAGTGGGGTCAGTGGGGTCAGTGGGGTTTCAGTGGAGTTAATGGGATTTGAGTGGGTTCAGTGGGGTCGATGGGGTCTCAATGGGGTCAATGGGGTCTCAATGGGGTCAGTGGGGTCTCAATGGGGTCAATGGAGTTTCAGTGGGGTCTCAATGGGGTCAATGGGGTCAGTAGGGTTTCTGTGAAGTTAATAGGATCTCAATGGGTTCAACGGGATCTCAATGGGGTCAGTGGGGCTTCAGTGGAGTTAATGGGGTTTCAGTGGGGTCAGTGGGGTCTCAATGGGGTCAGTGGGGTTTCAGTGGAGTTAATGGGGTTTCAGTGGGGTCAGTGAGGTCGATGGGGTCTCATGGGGTCAATGGGGTCTCAGTGGGATCAGTGGGGTCTTAATGGGGTCAATGGGGTCTTAATGGGGTCAGTGGGGTTTCAGTGGGGTCAGTGGGCTTTCAGTGGGGTCTCAATGGGGTCTCAGTGGGGTCAGTGGGGTTTCAGTGGGGTCAGTGGGGTTTCAGTGGGGTCTCAATGGGGTCTCAATGGGGTCAGTGGGGCTTCAGTGGGGTCAATGGGGTCTCAATGGGATCAGTGGGGTCTCAATGGGGTCAGTGGGGTTTCAGTGGTGTTAATGGGGTTTCAGTGGGATCAATGGGGTCTCAACGGGGTCAGTGGGGTCTGTGGGGTCAGTGGGGTCTCAGTGGGGTCACTGGGGTTTCAGTGGGGTCACTGGGGTTTCAGTGGAGTTAATGGGGTTTCAGTGGGTTCAGCGGGCTGAATGGGGTCTTATGGGGTCAATGGGGTCTCAATGGGGTCAATGGGGTCTCAATGGGGTCAGCGGGGTTTTAGTGGGGTCAATGGGGTCTTAATGGGGTCAATGGGGTCTCAATGAAGTCAGTGGGGTTTCAGTGGACTTAATGGGGTTTCAGTGGGGTCTCAATGGGCTCAATGGGGTCAGTAGGGTTTCTGTGAAGTTAATGGGGTCTCAGTGGGGTCAGTGGGGTCTCAGTGGGGTCAGTGGGGTTTCAGTGGGTTCAATGGGGTCGATGGGGTCTCAGTGGGGTCAGTGGGGTCTCCATGGGGTCAGTGGGGTCTTAATGGGGTCAATGGGGTCTCAGTGGGTTCAATGGGGTCAGTAGGGTCTCAATGGGGTCAATGGGGTCTCAAAGGGGTTAGTGGGGTTTCAGTGGAGTTAATGGGGTCTCAGTGGGATCAGTGGGGTCTCAATGGGGTCAGTGGGGTCTCAGTGGGATGGACGGGGTTTTAATGGGGTCAGTGGAGTTTCAGTGGAGTTAACGGGGTCTCATGGGGTCAGTGGGGTCTCAGTGAGGTCAATGGGGTTTCAGTGGGGTCAGTGGGGTCTCAGTGGAGTTAATGGGGTTTCAGTGGGTTCAGCGCGCTGAATGGGGTCTTATGGGGTCAATGGGGTCTCAATGGGGTCAGTGGGGTTTCAGTGGGTTCAATGGGGTCAGGGGGGTCTGAATGGGGTCAGTGAGGTTTCGGTGGAGTTAATGGGGTCTCAGTGGGGTCAGTGGGGTCTCATGGAGTCAGTGGGGTTTCAGTGGGTTCAATGGGGTCAGTGGGGTCTCATGAAGTCAGTGGGGTCTCAGTGGGGTCAGTGGGGTCTCAATGGGGTCAGTGGGGTTTCAGTGGAGTTAATGGGGTTTCAGTGGGTTCAATGGGGTCTCAATGGGGTCAGTGGGATCAGTGGGTTTTCAGTGGGGTCAGTGGGGTCAGTGGGGTCTCATGGAGTCAGTGGGGTCTTAATGGGGTCAGTGGGGTTTCAGTGGGGTCAGTGGGGTCTCAATGGGGTCAGTGGGGTTTTAATGGGGTTAATGGGGTTTCATTGGGTTCAATGGGGTCAGTAGGGTCTCAATGGGGTCAGTGGGGTCTCAATGGGTTCTGTGGGGTTTCAGTGGAGTTAATGGGGTTTCAGTGGGATCAATGAGGTCTCAATGGGGTCAGTGGGGTCTGTGGGGTCAGTGGGGTCTCAATGGGGTCAGTGGAGTCTTAATGGGATCTCAATGGGGTTAATGGGGTTTCAGTGGGGTCAGTGGGGTCTCAATGGGGTCAGTGGAATCTTAATGGGGTCAATGGGGTCTTAATGGGGTCAATGGGGTCTCAGTGGGCTCAGTGGGGTCTCAATGGGGTCAACGGGATCTCGATGGCGTCAGTGGTGTTAATGGGGTTTCAGTGGGGTCGATGGGGTCTCAGTGGGCTCAGTGGGGTCTCAACGGGGTCAGTGGGGTCTCAGTGGGGTGGGCGGGGTTTTAATGGGGTCAGTATGGCCGCAGGTTCTGCGTGGACAACGGGGCGATGATCGCCCAGGCCGGGTGGGAGATGCTGCGCTGCGGGCAGACCACCGACATCCGCGACTCCGGGATCACCCAGAGGTGGGGTTTGGGGTCGGGGGGGGATTTGGGGTCAACGGGGTCGGTGGGGGCAATGGGGGCAATGGGGGCAATGGGGTCAATGGGGGCATTGGGGGCATTGGGGTCAATGGGGATATTGGGGTCAATGGGGGCATTGGGGACAATGGGGGCAATGGGGTCAATAGGGGCAGTGGGGCATTATGGGGAATTAAGGGGAGATTGGGGTCTATGGGGTCATTGGGGTCTATGGGGTCAATGGGGGCATTGGGGTCAATGGGGGCATTGGGGTCAATGGGAGATTGGGTCAATGGGGGCATTGGGGTCAATAGGGGCAGTGGGGCATTATGGGGAATTAAGGGGAGATTGGGGTCTATGGGGTCAGTGGGGACATTGGGGTCAATGGGGTCAATGGGGGCAATGGGGGCATTGGGGTCAATGGGGTCAATAGGGGCAATGGGGGCAGTGGGGGCATTATGGGGAATAAAGGGGAGATTGGGGTCTATGGGGTCAGTGGGGACATTGGGGTCAATGGGGTCAATGGGGGCATTGGGGACATTGGGGTCAATAGGGGCAGCGGGGGCATTATGGGGCACAAAGGGGATATTGGGGTCCAAGGGGTCAATGGGGTCAATGGGGAGATTGGGGTCAATGGGGTCAATGGGGGCAATGGGGTCAATGGGGTCAATGAGAACATTGGGGTCAATGGGGTCAGTGGGGAGATTGGGGTCAATGAGGGCATTGGGGTCAATGGGGAGATTGGGGTCAATGGGGGCATTGGGGTCAATAGGGGCAGTGGGGCTTATGGGGCATAAATGGGATATTGGGGTCTATGGGGTCAGTGGGGTCAATGGGGAGATTGGGGTCAATGGGGGCATTGGGGTCAATGGGGGCAATGGGGGCATTGGGGGCATTATGGGGAAAAAAGGGCTCAGTGGGGTCTATGGGGTCAGTGGGGACATTGGGGTCAATGGGGTCAATGGGGGCATTGGGGTCAATAGGGGCAATGGGGGCATTGGGGGCATTATGGGGAATAAAGGGGAGATTGGGGGCATAAAGGGGTCATTGGGGTCTATGGGGGTCAATGGGGTCAATGGGGAGATTGGGGTCAGTGGGGTCAGTGGGGAGATTGGGGTCAATGGAGGCAATGGGGGCATTGGGGTCATTGGGGTCATTGGGGTCAATGGGGTCAATGAGAACATTGGGATCAGTGGGGAGATTGGGGTCAATGGGGTCAATGGGATCAGTGGGGAGATCGGGGTCAATGGGGTCAATGGGGTCTATGGGGTCAATGGGGGCATTGGAGTCAATGGGGTCAGTGGGGAGATTGGGGTCAGTGGGGTCTATGGGGTCAATGGGGGCAATGGGATCATTGGGGTCAATGGGGTCAATGAGAACATTGGGGTCAATGGGGTCAATGAGAACATTGGGGTCAGTGGGGAGATTGGGGTCAATGGGGTCAATGGGATCAGTGGGGAGATCGGGGTCAATGGGGTCTATGGGGTCAATGGGGTCAATGGGGGCATTGGGGTCATTGGGGTCAATGGGGTCAGTGGGGAGATTGGGGTCAATGGGGTCTATGGGGTCAATGGGGGCAATGGGATCATTGGGGTCAATGGGGTCAATGAGAACATTGGGGTCAATGGGGTCAGTGGGGAGATTGGGGTCAATGGGGTCAGTGGGGGACAATGGGGTCCATGGGGTCCCAATGGGGTCAATGGGGACAATGGGGTCCATGGGGTCCCAATGGGGTCAGTGGGGTCTCAATGGTGTCAATAGGGTCAGTGGGGTCAATGGGGTGAATGGGGACATTGGGGTCAGTGGGGACAACGGGGTCCATGGGGTCTCAATGGGGTCAATGGGGTCAATGGAGTCAACGGGGTCAATGGGGACAATGGGGTCCATGGGGTCTCAATGGGGGCAATAGGGTCAACGGGGTCAATGGGGACAATGGGGTCCATGGGGTCCCAATGGGGTCAATGGGGACAATGGGGTCAATAGGGTCAGTGGGGTCAATGGGGTGAATGGGGACATTGGGGTCAGTGGGGACAATGCGGTCCATGGGGTCTCAATGGGATCAATGGGGTCAATGGGGACAATGGGGTCCATGGGGTCTCAATGGGGTCAACAGGGTCAATGGGGTCAATAGGGTCAATGGGGACAATGGGGTCCATGGGGTCCCAATGGGGTCAATGGGGACAATGGGGTCAGTGGGGTCAATAGGGTCAATGGGGACAGTGGGGTCAATGGGGTCTCAATGGGGTCAATAGGGTCAATGGGGTCCATGGGGTCCATGGGGTCTCAATGGTGTCAATAGGGTCAGTGGGGTCAATGGGGTGAATGGGGACATTGGGGTCAGTGGGGACAATAGAGTCCATGGGGTCTCAATGGGGTCAATGGGGTCTCAATGGGATCAATGGAGTCAATGGGGTCAACGGGGTCAATGGGGACAATGGGGTCCATGGGGTCTCAATGGGGGCAATAGGGTCAACGGGGTCAATGGGGACAATGGGGTCCATGGGGTCCCAATGGGGTCAATGGGGACAATGGGGTCAATAGGGTCAGTGGGGTGAATGGGGTGAATGGGGACATTGGGGTCAGTGGGGACAATGGGGTCCATGGGGTCTCAATGGGATCAATGGGGTCAATGGGGTCAATGGGGGCAATGGGGTCCATGGGATCTCAATGGGGTCAGTAGGGTCAATGGGGTCAACGGGGTCAATGGGGTCAATAGGGTCCATGGGGTCTCAGTGGGGTCAATGGGGTCAATAGGGTCAATGGGGTCTAAAGGGGCCATTGGGGTCAATGGGGCCGCAGTGACACCCTGCTGTCCCCTCAGGTACCGCACGGATGAGGTGGAGGTCACGTGGAGGGACTGACCTTTGACCTTCGACCTTCGACCTTTGACCTTTACCCCCAATGAAGCTCGGCTTCCCCCCCCCCCCCCCACCCAACTCCGCCTCCGTGTCGTCATTGGGGTCAACGGGGGCTTTGGGGTCACTGGGGGCAGTGGGGACTTTGGGATACGGCTGCTTGTGGGGCAACGGGGGGAGCTGGCTGCCCCATAGAGACCCATAGGGACACATAGAGACCCATAGAGACCCATAGGGACCCATAGGGACCCATAGAGACACATAGGGACCCATAGAGACCCATAGGGACCCATAGAGACACATAGAGACCCATAGGGACCCATAGAGACCCATAGGGACCCATAGGGACCCATAGGGACCCCATAGAGACACATAGAGACCCCATAAAACCCTATAGTGACCCATAGAGCCCCATAGAGCCCCATAGAGACCCATAGGGACCCATAGGGACCCATAGAGACCCATAGGGACCCCATAGAGACACATAGAGACCCCATAAAACCCTATAGTGACCCATAGAGCCCCATAGAGCCCCATAGAGACCCATAGGGACCCATAGAGACACATAGGGACCCATAGAGACCCATAGACCCCATAGAGCCCCATAGAGACCCATAGGGACCCATACGGACCCATAGGGACCCATAGAGACCCATAGAGACCCATAGAGACCCATACGGACCCATACGGACCCATAGAGACCCATAGAGACCCATAGGGACCCTTAGGGACCCATAGAGACCCATAGGGACTCCATAGAGACACATAGGGACCCATAGGGACCCCATAAAACCCCATAGAGACCCATAGAGCCCCATAGAGACCCATAGAGACCCATAGAGACCCATAGAGATCCCATAGGAACTCACAGGGACCCATAGAGCCCCATAGAGCCCCATAGAGACCCATGGACACCCACAGAGCCCCATAGAGCCCCATAGAGACCCCGTAGTGCCCCATAGAGACCATAGAGCCCCATAGAGACCCATGGAGGCCCACAGAAACCCATTGTGCCCTGTAGAGACCCATAGGAACTCGTAGGGACCCATAGGGACACACAGACCCATAGAGACCCCATAGAGACCCATAGGGACCCACAAAAACCCCATAGAGCCCCATAGAGCCCCATAGAGACCCATAGAGCCCCATAGAAACCCTACAGAGACCCCATAGGAACTCATAGGGAACTATAGAGACCAATAGGGACCCCATAGAGACCCATAGTGACCTATCGAGAACAATAGGGACCCACAGGGACCCACTGTGCCCCATAGAGACCCCATAGGGACTCATGGGGACCCATAGGGACACACAGAGACCCATAGAGACCCATTGGGAAGCATAGAGACCCATAGAGAACCCATGGGGTTTCTGTGGGTCTCTCTGGGGCTCTATGGGGTTATGGGTCTCTATGGGTCCCTATGGGTCTCTATGGGTCCCTATGGGGTCTCTATGGGGCACAGTGGGTCCCTGTGGGATCTCTATGGGGCACAGTGGGTCCCTATGGGTCTCTATGGGATCTCTATGGCTGTCTATGCGGCTCTATGGGGTCTCTATGGGGCTCTATGGGGCTCTATGGGGCTCTATGGGGCTCTATTGGTCCCTATGAGTTCCTATGGGGTCTCCATGGGGCACAATGGGTCCCTATGGGGTCTCTATGGGGTTTCTGTGGGACTCTATGGGTCTCTATGGGTCTCTGTGTGTACCTATGGGTCTCTTTGGGGTCTATGGGGTCTCTATGGGGTCCCTATAGGGCCCCTGTGGATCCCTGTGGGTCTCTATGGGTCTCTATGGGTTCCTATGGGGTCTCTATGGGGCACAGTGGGTCCCTATGGTGTTTCTATGGGATTTCTTAGGGGTCTATGGGGTCTCTCTGGGTCTCTATGGGTTCCTATGGGTCTCTGTGTGTCTCTATGGGGTCCCTATGGGTCTCTATGGGTCTCCATGGGTCCCTATGGGTCTCTATGGGTCTCTTTGGGGTTTCTATGGGTTTCTATGGGTCTCTTTGGGGTTTCTATGGGTCTCTATGGGTCCCTATGAGTTCCTATGGGTCTCTATGGGGCTCTATGGGTCCCTATGGGTCTCTATGGGGTTTCTATGTGGTCTCTATGGGTCCCTATGAGTCTCTATGGGTCTCTGTGGGTCGCTATGAGTCTCCATGGGGCCCTATGGGCCTCTATGGGGTCTCTATGGGTTCCTGTGTGTCTCTATGGGTCTCTATGGGTCTCTATGGGTCCCTATGTGTCCCTATGGGTCTCTATGGGTCTCTATGGGGTCTCTATGGGGCTCTATGGGGCTCTATGGGTTCCTATGGGGTCTCTATGGAACACAGTGGGTCCCTATGGTGTCTCTATGGGATCTCTTTGGGGTCTCTGGGGTCTCTATGGGTCTCTATGGGTCTCTATGGGGCCCTATGGGTCTCTATGGGGTCTCTATGTGTCCCTATGGGTCGCTATAGATCCCTATGGGTCCCTATGGGGTCTGTATGGAGCTCTATGGGGCTCTATGGGTCTCTATGGGTCTCTATGGGTCTATGTGGGGCCCTATGGGTCTCTATGGGGTCCCTATGGATCCCTATGGGTCTCTAAGGGTCCCTATGGGTCTCCATGGGTCTCTATGGGTCTCCATGGGTCTCTATGGGTCTCTATGGGTCTCTATGGGGTGTTATGGGGTCTCTATGGGGTGTCTATGGGTCTCTATGGGTCCCTATGGGTCTCTATGTGTCTCTATGGGTCTCTATGGGTCTCTATGAGTCTCTATGGGTCCCTATGGGGCTCGGCAGAGAGGGCGTGGTTATGCAAATGAGGCCGCACGTTGGCCACGACCCAGAGGCCCAAAAGGGGGCGTGGCCAAGTCGATGACGTCACGTCAGGGAGGCGGAGCCAAATGTCTATTGGACACCGAGTGGGGGGGCAGAGAAAGGGGGCGTGGCCTGGATCCGAGGTGGGCGTGGCTTCAGGCAGGGGGCGAGTCTCAGCGCTTCGTACAGCCAATCCGGTCGCGGCGTTGGGTGAGGGGCGTGGCCTCGGCGCCATGGCGGGGATGGGGGCGGGGGCAACGGTAATGGGAGAGCTGGTGGGAAAGGGAGGGGGCGGGGCTTAGCGGGGATACGCCCACTTCCGGTCGCGTGGCCACGCCCACTCTCGTCAATGGGGGCAAATGGGGACCCCATAAGTGGCACTGAGACCCCATAAGTGACACTGGGGGACACTGATGACCCCATAAGTGGCACTGAGACCCCATAAGTGACACTTTGGGATTTTGGGGACCCAATAAGTGACACTGAGACCCCATAAGTGACATTGGGGTCATTGGGGACCCCATAAGTGGCACTGAGACCCCATAAGTGACATAAATGCCACTGATGACCCCATAAGTGGCACTGAGACCCCATAAGTGACACTGGGGGACACTGATGACCCCATAAGTGGCGCTGAGACCCCATAAGTGACAGTGGGGTCATTGAGACCCCCATAAGCGACACTGAGACCCCATAAGTGACATTGGGGACCCCATAAGTGACACTGGGGGACACCGATGACCCCATAAGTGGCACTGAGACCCCATAAGTGGCACTGGGGGACATTGAGACCCCGTAAGTGACATTGAGGTCATTGGGGGACCCCATAAGTGACATTGAGACCCCATAAGTGGCATTGAAACCCCATAAGTAACATTGAGACCCCATAAGTCGTACTGGGGACCCCATAAGTGACACTGGGGACATTGGGGACCCCATAAGTGACATTGAGACCCCATAAGTGGCACTGAGACCCCATAAGTGACACTGGGGGACACTGATGACCCCATAAGTGGCACTGAGACCCCATAAGTGACAGTGGGGTCATTGAGACCCCATAAGCGACACTGAGACCCCATAAGTGACATTGGGGACCCCATAAGTGACACTGGGGGACACCGATGACCCCATAAGTGGCACTGAGACCCCATAAGTGGCACTGGGGGACATTGAGACCCCATAAGTGACATTGAGGTCATTGGGGACCCCATAAGTGACATTGAGACCCCATAAGTGGCATTGAAACCCCATAAGTAACATTGAGACCCCATAAGTCGTACTGGGGACCCCATAAGTGACACTGGGGACATTGGGGACCCCATAAGTGACATTGAGACCCCATAAGAGGCACTGAGACCCCATAAGTGACACTGGGGGACACTGATGACCCCATAAGTGGCACTGAGACCCCATAAGTGACAGTGGGGTCATTGAGACCCCATAAGCGACACTGAGACCCCATAAGTGACATTGGGGACCCCATAAGTGACACTGGGGGACACCGATGACCCCATAAGTGGCACTGAGACCCCATAAGTGGCACTGGGGGACATTGAGACCCCATAAGTGACATTGAGGTCATTGGGGACCCCATAAGTGACATTGAGACCCCATAAGTGGCATTGAAACCCCATAAGTAACATTGAGACCCCATAAGTCGTACTGGGACCCCATAAGTGACACTGGGGACATTGGGGACCCCATAAGTGACATTGAGACCCCATAAGTGGCATTGAGACCCCATAAGTGACACTGAGGCCCCATAAGTGACATTGAGACCCCATAAGCGACATTGGGGATCCCATAAGTGACACTGGGGTCATTGGAGACCCCAAAAGTGGCATTGAGACCCCATAAGTGACACTGGGGGACATTGAGACCCCAAAAGTGGCATTGAGACCCCGTAAGTGACACTGGGGACATTGAGACCCCATAAGTGACAGTGAGACCCCATAAGTGACACTGGGGACATAGGGGACCCCATAAGTGACACTGGGGACACTGATGACCCCATAAGCCGCACTGAGACCCCATAAGTGACATTGGGGTCATTGGGGGACCCCATAAGTGACTCTGGGGACATTGGGGACCCCATAATTGACACTGAGACCCCATAAGTGACACTAGGGGACATTGAGACCCCATAAGTGACATTGGGGTCATTGGAGATCCCATAAGTGACCTTGGGGACATTGAGACACCATAAGTGACACAGGGGACCCCATAAGTGGCACTGAGACCCCATAAGTGACACTGGGGGACATTGAGACCCCATAAGTGAGATTGGGGTCATTGAGGACCCCATAAGTGGCACTGAGACCCTATAAGTGACACTGGGGGACACTGGTGACCCCATAAGTGGCACTGAGACCCCATAAGTGTCATTGATGGCCCCATAAGTGGCACTGAGACCCATAAGCGACACTGGGGGACATTGAGACCCCATAAGTGACATTGGGGTCATTGGGGACCCCATAAGTGGCATTGAGACCCCATAAGTGACACTGGGGGACACTGATGACCCCATAAGTGGCACTGAGACCCCACAAGTGACATTGGGATCATTGGGGACCCCATAAGTGACACTGGGGACATTGGGGACCCCATAAGTATCACCGAGACCCCATAAGTGGCATTGAGACCCCATAAGTGACATTGAGACCCCATAAGTGACACTGGGGACATTGAGACCCCATAAGTGACAGTGAGACCCATAAGTGACACTGGGGACATAGGGGACCCCATAAGTGACCCTGGGGACACTGATGACCCCATAAGCCGCACTGAGACCCCATAAGTGACATTGGGGTCATTGGGGACCCCATAAGTGACTCTGGGGACATTGGGGACCCCATAATTGACACTGAGACCCCATAAGTGACACTAGGGGACATTGAGACCCATAAGTGACATTGGGGTCATTGGAGATCCCATAAGTGACCTTGGGGACATTGAGACACCATAAGTGACACAGGGGACCCCATAAGTGGCACTGAGACCCCATAAGTGACACTGGGGGACATTGAGACCCCATAAGTGAGATTGGGGTCTTTGAGGACCCCATAAGTGGCATTGAGACCCCATAAGTGACACTGGGGGACACTGGTGACCCCATAAGTGGCACTGAGACCCCATAAGTGTCATTGATGGCCCCATAAGTGGCACTGAGACCCCATAAGTGACACTGGGGGACATTGAGACCCCATAAGTGAGATTGGGGTCATTGGGGACCCCATAAGCGGCATTGAGACCCCATAAGTGACACTGGGGGACATTGATGACCCCATAAGTGGCACTGAGACCCCACAAGTGACATTGGGGTCATTGGGGACCCCATAAGTGACACTGGGGACATTGGGGACCCCATAAGTATCACCGAGACCCCATAAGTGGCATTGAGACCCCATAAGTGACACTGGGGTCATTGGGGACCCCATAAGTGGAAATGTGACCCCATAAGTGACACTGGGGGACATTGGAACCCCATAAGTGACATTGGGGTTGTTGGGGACCCCATAAGCCGCACTGAGACCCCATAAGTGACCCCAGGATCCTGGCAGACCCCAAACCCTTTAATTTTCCCCTCCCCCCCCCCCCCCAAATCCCCACCCCTGGGCGGTATCCCGAAACCCGGAAGTGCTGAGAACCGGATGTGCTGACAACGCAAACCGGAAGTGGCGACAACCGGAAGTGCTGACGGAGACGAGGCGGAAGTGGCGGCTGCTGCGGCTCCTGCGGCGCTGCCCGGGTGGTTGGGGGTCGCGGAAAGGGGGGGGGGGAGGGATGGCGGCTGTGACGTCATCGGAGCTGACGTCAGAGGTCGTGACGTCATCGGAGGAGATGACAGAGGAGGAAGTGCGGCAGCTGAAGGTGGGAGGGGCGGAGGGTGGCGCCGCCCCCATTGACCCCATTGACCCCATTGACCCCATTGGCCCCATTGACCCCATTGATCCTATTGACCCCATTGACCCTATTGGCCCCATTGACACCATTGATCCTATTGGCCCCATTGACCCCATTGGCCCCATTGCCCCCATAGATCCCATTGACCCCATTGGCCCCATAGACCCCAAATGTCCCCATTGACCCCATTGACCCCATTGATCCTGTTGGCCCCATAGACCCCAAATGTCCCCATTGACCCCACAGCCCCCATTGCCCCCACTGACCCCACAGCCCCCATTGCCCCATTGACCCCAATTCCCCCAGTGCCCCCATTGACCCCACTGACCCCACACCCCCCATTGACCCCATTGACCCCAAAGTTCCCCCAATGCCCCCATTCACCCCACTGACCCCATTGACCCCGATGCCCCCAATGCCCCCAATGCCCCCATTGACCCCATTGACCCCATTGACCCCAATTCCCCCATTGACCCCACTGACCCCATTGACCCCAATTCCCCCAATTCCCCCATTGACCCCAATGCCCCCATTGCCCCCAATTCCCCCAATTCCCCCAATGTCCCCATTCACCCCACAACCCCCACTGCCCCCATTGCCCCCGCTGCCCCCGCTGACCCCACTGACCCCATTGACCCCAATTCCCCCATTCGCCCCATTGCCCCCACTGACCCCATTGCCCCCACAGCCCCCATTGACCCCAATTCCCCCATTGACCCCACTGCCCCCAATGACCCCAATGCCCCGAATTCCCCCAATGCCCCCATTGCCCCCACTGACCCCACACCCCCCATTGCCCCCACTGACCCCATTGACCCCGATGCCCCCAATTCCCCCAATTCCCCCAATGCCCCCAATGCCCCCACTGACCCCATTTACCCCATTGACCCCACTGACCCCAATTCCCCCATTGACCCCAGTTCCCCCAATGCCCCCATTGCCCCCATTTTCCCCATTGCCCCCACTGACCCCAATGTCCCCACTGACCCCAATTCCCCCAATGCCCCCAATGCCCCCATTGACCCCACTGACCCCACAGCCCCCAATGCCCCCATTGACCCCACTGACCCCACAGCCCCCACAGCCCCCATTGACCCCAATGCCCTCAATTCCCCCAATGCCCCCAATTCCCCCATTGACCCCAATGCCCTCAATTCCCCCAATGCCCCCAGTTCCCCCATTGACCCCAATTCCCCCAATGCCCCCAATGCCCCCACTGACCCCAATGCCCCCATTGACCCCAATTCCCCCATTGACCCCAATTCCCCCATTGACCCCAATTCCCTCAATGCCCCCAATGCCCCCATTGACCCCACTGCCCCCTCTGCCCCCGCTGCCCCCATAACCCCGCAGCTGGCCCTGGTGTCGGCCGCCTGCTCGGCCCTACAATGCGACGACCCCGAGCTGCGCCAGCGCCTGCGGGATCTCAGCGCCGCCGTGGCTCCGCACAGCCCCGAATTCCCCCTACAGGTAACGGCCCCGCTCACCCCATTGACCCCATTGACCCCATTTTGGCCCTACTGACCCCATTGACCCCATTGATAGCCCTACTGACCCCATTGACGCCATTGACCCTATTGATGGCCCTACTGACCCCTTTGACCCCATTGATCCTATTGATGGCCCTACTGACCCCATTGACCCCACTGATGGTCCCACTCACCCCATTGACCCCACAGACCCCATTTATGGCCCTACTGACCCCATTGATCCCATTGATGTCCCTACTGACCCCATTGATCCCATTGTGGCCCTACTGACCCCATTGATCCCATTGATGGCCCTACTGACCCCACTGACCCCATTTATGGCCTCACTGACCCCACTGACGCCACTGACCCCATTTATGGCCCTACTGACCCCATTGACCCCATTGACCCCATTTATGGCCCTCCTGACCCCATTGACCCCATTTATGGCATCACTGACCCCATTGACCCCATTTATGGCCCTACTGACCTCATTGACCCCATTTTGGCCCTACTGACCCCACTGACCCCATTTTGGTCCTACTGACCCCACTGACCCCATCGATGTCCCCATTGACCCCATTGATGGCCCTACTGACCCCACTGACCCCATTGATGGCCCTACTGACCCCACTGACCCCATTAATGGCCCTACTGACCCCATTGACCCCGTTAATGGCCCACTGACCCCATTGAACCCATTTATGGCCCTACTGACCCCATTGACCCCATTTTAGCCCTACTGACCCCACTGACCCCATTTTGGCCCTACTGACCCCATTGACCCCATTGACCCTATAGTTGGCCCCACCGACCCCACTGACCCTATTTATGGCCCTACTGACCCCATCGACCCCATTGACCCCATTGATGGCCCTACTGACCCCACTGACCCCATTGATGGCCCTACTGACCCCATTGACCCCATTGACCCTATAGTTGGCCCCACCGACCCCACTGACCCTATTTATGGCCCTACTGACCCCATCGACCCCATTGACCCCATTGATGGCCCTACTGACCCCACTGACCCCATTTTGGCCCTACTGACCCCATTGACCCCATTGACTTATAGTTGGCCCCACCGACCCCACTGACCCTATTTATGGCCCTACTGACCCCATCGACCCCATTGACCCCATTGATGGCCCTACTGACCCCACTGACCCCATTGATGGCCCTACTGACCCCATTGACCCCATTGACCCCATTGATGGCCCTACTGACCCCACTGACCCCATTGATGGCCCTACTGACCCCATTGACCCCACTGACCCCATTGATGGCCCTACTGACCCCATCGACCCCATCGACCCCATTGATGGCCCCACTGGCCCCACAGACCCCATTTATGGCCCTACTGACCCCATTGACCCCATTGTGGCCCTACTGACCCCAGTGACCCCATTTATGGCCTCACTGACCCCACTGACCCCATATTGGCCCTACTGACACCACTGACCCCATCGATGTCCCCATGGACCCCATTAATGGCCCACTGACCCCATTGACCCCACAGCCCCCACTGACCCCAATTTCCCCCACTGACCCCAATGCCCCCAATGACCCCATTGCCCCCATTGGCCCCATTGACCCCAATGTCTCCAATGCCCCCATTGCCCCCATTGCCCCCATTGACCCCCTTGCCCCCATTGCCCCCATTGACCCCATTGACCCCATTGATCCTATTGGCCCCATTGACCCCAATGACTCCAAATGTCCCCCCTAGACCCCACTGACCCTATTGACCCCATTGACCCCACTGATCCCAAATGTCCCCTATTGTCCCCATTGACCCCATTGACCCTATTGCCCCCATTGACCCCATTGATCCTATTGTCCCCATAGACCCCATATGTCCCCCATCGACCCCATTGACCCCACTGACCCTATTGACCCCATTGACCCCATTGACCCCAGTGTCCCCATAGACCTTAAATGTCCCCCATTGACCTCATTGTCCCCATTGACTCCAATGTCCCCATTGACCCCAAATGTCCCCCATTGACCCCAATGACCCCAAATGTCCCCATTGACCCCATGGACCCCATCGATCCCAGTGTCCCCATTGCCCCCATTGCCCCCATTGCCCCCATTGCCCCCATTGACCCCATTGCCCCCATTGCCCCCATTGACCCCATTGTCCCCATTGCCCCCATTGCCCCCATTGACCCCAATGCCCCCATTGACCCCATTGACCCCAAAGCCCTCATTGCCCCCACTGACCCCAATGTCCCCATTGTCCCCATTGTCCCCATTGCCCCCATTGCCCCCATTGACCCCAATGCCCCCATTGACCCCATTGATACCAAAGCCCTCATTGCCCCCATTGACCCCAATGTCCCCATTGGCCCCATAGCCCCCACTGACCCCAATGCCCCCATTGACCCCATTGCCCCCCTTGCCCCCATTGACCCCATTGCCCCCATTGCCCCCATTGCCCCCATTGACCCCATTGCCCCCATTGCCCCCATTGCCCCCATTGACCCCATTACCCCCATTGACCCCATTGACCCCATTGCCCCCACTGACCCCAATGTCCCCATTGCCCCCATTGCCCCCATTGACCCCAGTGTCCCCGTTGACCCCATTGGCCCCAATGCCCCCATTGCCCCCAATGCCCCCATTGCCCCCAATGCCCCCATTGCCCCCAATGCCCCCATTGACCCCATTGACCCCATTGCCCCCATTGCCCCCATTGACCCCATTGACCCCATTGACCCCATTGCCCCCATTGGCCCCATTGCCCCCATTGACCCCAGTGTCCCCGTTGACCCCATTACCCCCAATGCCCCCATTGCCCCCAATGCCCCCATTGACCCCATTGCCCCCATTGCCCCCATTGCCCCCATTGACCCCCCGCCCCCCTTGCCCCCGCTGCCCCCCGCAGGTGGCCCTGTACACGCGCCGCCATCTTGGCCTGCGCTCGGTCAGCTGCTTCCTGCTGGCGGTGGCGGCCATCTTGGCCCCGTGCCGCCCCCACCTGCGCCGCTATTTCGGGGCCGTCGTCCGCCTGCCCAGCGACTGGGTGGCCGTGCCCCGCTTCTTCCAGGTGGGGCAGACCCCTAATCCCCCCTCCATCCCCCCATATCCCCCCATATCCCCCCCATATTCCCCCATATCCCCCATATCCCCCATATCCCCCTATATCCCCCCATATCCCCCCCATTTCCTCTTACTGCCCCCCATCCCCCCCTATATCCCCCCCATATCCCCCCATATCCCCCCCATATCTCCTCCATCCCCCATATCCCCTCCATATCTGCCTTATTCCCCCCTCCCCCCCTTACTCCCCTCCATATCCCCCCATATCCCCCCATATTCCCCCATATCCCCCCATATTCCCCCATACCCCCATAAATCCCCCCATATCCCCCCCATTTCCCCTTATTCCCCCCAACCCCTCCCATATCCCCCCTAAATGCCCCCCATATCCCCCATATTCCCCCATATCCCCCCATATCCCCCATATCCCCCCCCATCTCCTTCCCACCCCCCCCACCCCCTTTATATCCCCCCCATTTCCCCATATCCACCCCATATCCTCCCATATTCCCCCATATTCCCCCATATTCCCCCATATCCCCCCATATTCCCCCATATTCCCCCATATTCCCCCATATTCCCCCATATTCCCCCATATCCCCCCATATTCCCTCATATCCCCCCATATTCCCCCATATTCCCCCATATTCCCCCATATCACCCCATATCCCCCCCATATCTCCCCCATCCCCCATATCCCCCCCATATCCCCCTTATTCCCCCCCATCCCCCCCTATACCGCCCATATCCCCCCATATCTCCCTAAATCCCCCCCATATCCCCCCATATCTCCCATATCCCCCCCATTTCCCCTTATTCCCCCTCCATCCCCCCCAAACCCCCCATATCCCCCTAAATCCCCCCCCATATCTCCCATATGCCCCCCCCCAAATCCCCCCATCCACCCCAATCCTCCCTACTCCCCCCCCCTTTCCCCCATTTCCCCCATTCCCCCCTATTCCCCCAAATCCCCCCTTTATCCCCCCCATCCCCCTCCCATCCCCCCCATTCCCCCCCCATATCCCCCTAAATCCCCCCCAACCCCCCCCATACCCCCCATGTCCCCCCCATATCCCCCTATATCCCCCCATATCCCCCCATATCTCCCATATCCCCCCTATATACCCCCATATCCCCCCCATATCTCCCCCACCCCCCATATCCCCCCATATCCCCCCATATCCCCCCAAATCCCCCCCATATCTCCCCCATCCCCCCCATATCCCCCCCATATCCCCCTAAATCACCCCCAAACCCCCCCATTTCCCCATATCCCCCCCCCATTTCCTCTTCTTCCCCCCCCCATCCCCCTTATCCCCCCCATATCCTCCCCATATCCCCGAAATCCCCCCCATATCCCCCCATATCCCCCCCCCATTTCCCTTTATTCCCCCTATACCTCCCATATCCCCCCATATCCCCCCATTCCCTCCCATCCATCCCCACCCCCCTTCTCCCCCCCCCCCCCATGTCCCCCCACACAAGGTTGTGTCGTTGTGTCACGTCGTTGTGTCACGTCGTCGTGTCGTGTCGTTGTGTCGTTGTGTCGTTGTGTCACTCTCACGCTCTCCCTCCCCTCCCCCCAGGCTCTCAGCCCCCACCCCCCTCCCAGCTCTCCCCATTCCCTTCTATGGTGTCGTTGTGTCGTTGTGTCTTTGTATCATTGTATCGTTGTATCGTTGCGTCGTTGTGTCGTTGTATCGTTGTGTCGTTGTGTCGTTGTGTCGTTGTGATGCTGTGTTCCCCCACAGGCTCTCAGCCCCCCCCCCATTCCCTTTCATTGTGTCATTGTGTCATTGTGTCATTGTATCATTGCGTCATTGCGTCATTGTGTCGTTGTGTCGTTGTGTCGTTGTGTCGTTGCGTCGTTGTGACGCTGTGTTCCCCCCCAGGCTCTCAGCCCCCACCCCTCCCATCTCTCCCATTCCCTTCCGTTGTGTCGTTGTGTCGTTGCGTCGTTGTGTCACTCTCACACTCCCCCCTCCCCCCCCGCAGGCTCTCAGCCCCCTCCCCATTCCCTTTCATTGTGTCGTTGTGTCGTTGTGTCACGTTGTTGTATCATTGTATCGTTGTATCATTGTGTCGTTGTGTCGTTGTGTCGTTGTGTCGTTGTGTCGTTGTGTCGTTGTGTCGTTGTGATGCTGTGTTCCCCCACAGGCTCTCAGCCCCCCCCCCATTCCCTTTCATTGTGTCATTGTGTCATTGTGTCATTGTATCATTGCGTCATTGCATCATTGTGTCGTTGTGTCGTTGTGTCGTTGTGTCGTTGCGTCGTTGTGACGCTGTGTTCCCCCCCAGGCTCTCAGCCCCCACCCCTCCCATCTCTCCCCATTCCCTTCCGTTGTGTCGTTGTATCGTTGTGTTCTTACATCATTGCATCGTTGTGTCGTTGTGTCGTTGCGTCGTTGTGTCACTCTCACACTCCCCCCTCCCCCCCCGCAGGCTCTCAGCCCCCTCCCCAGTCCCTTTCATTGTGTCGTTGTGTCGTTGTGTCATGTTGTTGTATCATTGTATCGTTGTATCATTGCGTCGTTGTGTCGTTGTATCGTTGTGTCGTTGTGTCGTTGTGTCGTTGTGACCCTGTGTTCCCCCCAGGCTCTCAGCCCCCTCCCCCCATTCCCTTTCATTGTGTCATTGTGTCATTCTGTTGTTGTATCGTTGTGTCGTTGTGTCGTTGTGTCTTTATATCGTTGTATCGTTGTGTCGTTGTGTCATTGTGTCGTTGTGTCGTTGCGTCGTTGCGTCACTCTCACACTCCCCCCTCCCCCCCCCGCAGGCTCTCAGCCCCCTCCCCATTCTCTTTCATTGTATCGTTGCGTCATTGTGTCGTTGTATCATTGTGTTGTTGTATCGTTGTGTCTTTATATCGTTGTGTTGTTGTGTCGTTGCGTCGTTGCGTCGTTGCGTCACTCTCACACTCCCCCCTCCCCACCCTCAGGCGCTGACCCCCCCCCCATTCCCTTTCATTGTATCGTTGTGTCGTTGTGTCGTTGTGTCATGTTGTTGTATCATTGTATCGTTGTGTCGTTGTGTCGTTGTGTCATGTTGTTGTATCATTGTATCGTTGTGTCGTTGTGTCACTCTCACACTCTCCCCCCCCCGAGGCTCTCAGCTTCCCCTCCCCCCCCTCAGGTCTCTCCCCATTCCCTTTCATTGTATCAACATATCGTTGTGTCGTTGCGTCGTTGCGTCGTTGTGTCGTTGCGTCGTTGCGTCGTTGCGATGCTGTGTTCCCCCACAGGCTCTCAGCCCCCCCCCCATTCCCTTTCATTGTGTCATTGTGTCGTTGTGTCCTTGTATCCTTGTGTCTTTCTATCGTTGTATCGTTGTGTCGTTGCGTCGTTGCGTCGTTGCGTCGTTGTGTCGTTGTGTCGTTGTGTCGTTGCGTCGTTGCGTCGTTGTGATGCTGTGTTCCCCCACAGGCTCTCAGCCCCCCCCCCCATTCCCTTTCATTGTGTCATTGTGTCGTTGTGTCCTTGTATCCTTGTGTCTTTCTATCGTTGTATCGTTGTGTCGTTGCGTCGTTGCGTCGTTGCGTCGTTGCGTCGTTGTGTCGTTGCGTCGTTGCGTCGTTGTGATGCTGTGTTCCCCCACAGGCTCTCAGCCCCCCCCCCCCCATTCCCTTTCATTGTGTCATTGTGTCGTTGTGTCCTTGTATCCTTGTGTCTTTCTATCGTTGTATCGTTGCGTCGTTGCGTCGTTGCGTCGTTGCGTCGTTGCGTCGTTGCGTCGTTGTGTCGTTGTGATGCTGTGTTCCCCCACAGGCTCTCACCCCCCCCCCCCATTCCCTTTCATTGTGTCATTGTGTCGTTGTGTCCTTGTATCCTTGTGTCTTTCTATCGTTGTATCGTTGCGTCGTTGCGTCGTTGCGTCGTTGCGTCGTTGTGTCGTTGCGTCGTTGTGTCGTTGCGTCGTTGCGTCGTTGTGATGCTGTGTTCCCCCACAGGCTCTCAGCCCCCCCCCCATTCCCTTTCATTGTGTCATTGTGTCGTTGTGTCCTTGTATCCTTGTGTCTTTCTATCGTTGTATCGTTGCGTCGTTGCGTCGTTGCGTCGTTGCGTCGTTGCGTCGTTGTGTCGTTGTGTCGTTGCGTCGTTGCGTCGTTGCGTCGTTGTGATGCTCTGTTCCCCCACAGGCTCTCAGCCCCCCCCCCCATTCCCTTTCATTGTGTCATTGTGTCGTTGTGTCCTTGTATCCTTGTGTCTTTCTATCGTTGTATCGTTGTGTCGTTGCGTCGTTGCGTCGTTGCGTCGTTGCGTCGTTGCGTCGTTGCGTCACTCTCACACTCCCCCCTCCCCCCCCCGCAGGCTCTCAGCCCCCTCCCCATTCCCTTTCATTGTATCATTATATCATTGCGTCGTTGCGTCGTTGCGTCGTTGCGTCGTTGCGTCGTTGCGTCGTCGCGTCGTCGCGTCGTCGCGTCGCCCTCACCCTCTCCCCCCTCCCCCCCCCCCCCCCAGGCGCTGACCCCCCCCCCCCCCCGCCTGTGGCCGTACCCGCGCTGCCTGCGCGATTCCCTGGCCCTCGCCTTCGCCGCCTTCGACCGCCACCAGCTGGCCAAGCACCGCGCAAGGCTGCACAAGGTGCGCCAAAAACGTTCATTAATGACTCCTTAACGAAGCCGTTCAGCGCCCCCATTGGCCCCATTGGCCCCATTGGCCCCATTGGCCCCATTGGCCCCATTGGCCCCATTGCCCACATTGACCCCATTGACCCCATTGGCCCTCAATGCCCCCATTGACCCCATTGCCCCCATTGCCCCCATTGCCCCCATTGCCTCCATTGACCCCATTGGCCCCATTGACCCCATTGCCCCCATTGCCCCCATTGCCCCCATTGACCCCATTGCCCTCAATGCCCACATTGACCCCATTGCCCCCATTGACCCCATTGACCCCAATGCCTCCATTGTCCCTACTGACCCCATTGACCCCATTGACCCCATTGCCCCCATTGCCCCCGTTGACCCCATTAACCCCCCTGACCCCAATCCCCCTTTGACCCCATTGACCCCATTGACCCCATTGCCCCCATTGACCCCACTGGCCCTATTGACACCATTGACCCCATTGCCCCCAATGCCCCCAATTGCCCCTATCCCCCACTGCCCCCATTGACCCCACTGACCCCACTGACCCCATTGCCCCCAATGACCCCATTTCCCCCTATGCCCCCATTGACCCCATTGGCCCCGTTGACCCCATTGATCCCCGTTGACCCCATTGCCCCCATTGACCCCAATGCCTCCATTGTCCCTACTGACCCCATTGCCCCATTGCCCCCATTGCCCACATTGACCCCATTGCCCCCATTGACCCCATTGCCCATATTGCCCCCATTGCCCCCATTGGCCCCATTGACCCCAATGCCCCCATTGACCCCATTGCCCCCATTGGCCCCATTGACCCCAATGTCCCCATTGACCCCAATCTCCCAACTGATCCCATTGCCCCATTGACTCCACTGCCCCCATTGCCCCCATCGCCCCCATTGCCCCCATTCACCCCAATCCCCCATTGACCCCATTGCCCCTATTTGACCCCATTGCCCCTATTTGACCCCATTGGCCCCGTTTGCCCCATTGACCCCATTGACCCTATAGACGCCTTTGCCCATATTGCCCCCATTGACCCCATTGACCCCATTGCCCCCATTGCCCCCAATTCCCCCAATCCTCCATTGACCCCATTGCCCCCATTGCCCCCAATGCCCCCATTGCCCCCATTGACCCCATTCCCCCCGCTGACCCCATTGCCCCCATTGACCCCATTGCCTCCATTGACCCCATTGCCCCCATTGACCCCATTGCCTCCATTGACCCCATTGCCCCCATTGACCCCATTGCCTCCATTGACCCCATTGCCCCCATTGACCCCATTGCCTCCATTGACCCCAAAGCCCCCATTGACCCCATTGCCCCCACTGACCCCATTGATCCTATTAACCCTCCTGACCCCAATCCCCCTTTGACCCCACTGACCCCATTGCCCCCATTGCCCCCATTGACCCCAATGTTCTCATTGACCCCATTGACCCCATTGCCCCCATTGCCCCCATTGACCCCATTCCCCCTGCTGACCCCATAGACCCCATTGCCCCCCTTGCCCCCATTGACCCCATTGCCCCCATTGCCCCCATTGACCCCATTGATCCCATTAACCCTGCTGACCCCAATCCCCCTTTGACCCCATTGCCCCCATTGCCCCCATTGACCCCATTGCCCTCAATGCCCCCATTGAGCCACATTGGCCCCATTGGCCCCATTGACCCCATTGCCCCCACTGACCCCATTGTCCCTACTGACCCTATTGGCCCCATTGACCCCATTACCCCCATTGACCCCATTGACCCCATTGGCCCCATTGCCCCCATTGACCCCATTGCCCCCAGTGACCCCATTGTCCCTACTGACCCCATTGGCCCCATTGCCCCCATTGACCCCATTGCCCCCAGTGACCCCATTGTCCCTACTGACCCCATTGACCCCATTGACCCCATTGCCCCCATTAACCCCCCTGACCCCAATCCCCCTTTGACCCCATCAACCCCATTGCCCATATTGCCCCCATTGCCCCCAATTCCCCCAATCCCCCAATGACCCCATTGCCCCTATTTGACCCCATTGACCCCATTACCCCCATTGCCCCCATTGTTCCCACTGACCCCATTGGCCCCAATGCCCCCAATGCCCCCAATTGCCCCAATCCCCCACTGTCCCCATTGACCCCATTGCCCCCATTGTCCCCACTGACCCCATTGCTCCCATTGCCCTCAATGCCCCCTTTGACCCCATTGCCCCTATTGACCCCATTGACCCCATTGACCCCAATGTCCCCATTGACCCCATTACCCCAACTGATCCCATTGCCTCCATTGACCTCATTGCCCCCATTGACCCCATTGACCCCATTGCCCTCAATGCCCCCAATTCCCCCAATCCCCCAATGAACCCATTGCCCCCATTGCCCCCATTGACCCCATTGCCCCCATTGCCCCCAATCCCCCTTTGACCGCATTGACCCCATTGACCCCATTGACCCCACTGACCCCATTACCCCCATTGGCCCCATTGACCCCATTGCCCCCATTGACCCCATTGACCCCATTGCCCCCATTGCCCCCATTGGCCCCATTGACCCCATTGCCCCCATTGCCCCCAATCCCCCTTTGACCCCATCGCCCCCATTGACCCCATTGGCCCCATTGACCCCACTGACCCCATTGTCCCTACTGACCCCATTGGCCCCATTGACCCCATTGCCCCCATTGCCCCCATTGCCCCCAATCCCCCTTTGACCCCATTGCCCCCATTGACCCCATTGCCCCCACTGACCCCATTGCCCCTATTGACCCCATTGCCCCCACTGACCCCATTGCCCCCAGTGCCCCCATTGCCCCCATTGCCCCCACAGCCCCCCCTGCCCCCCCTGACCCTATAAATGCCCCTATAGGGCCCACGCGGACGTCGCCGCGGCTGCCGTCGCCCCACGACCCCACAGCGCCGCGTCACCCCACAGGTGACATGGGGGGGCACTGGGGGGGGGGGGAGGTGACATTTGGGGTCATTTGGGGCCATTTTGGGTTCATTTTGGGGCCATTTTGGGACATTTTTGGGTCCATTTTGGATCAATTTTGGGACATTTTGGGTCCATTTTTGGGACATTTTTGGGCCATTTCTGGGTCATTTTGGGACATTTGGGGACATTTGGGTCCATTTTGAGGCCATTTTGGGGCCATTTGGGGCCATTTTGGGGCCATTTTGGGATCATTTATGGCCGTTTTGGGGTCATTTTGAGCCATTTTGGGTCCATTTTTGGGTCCATTTTGGGTCATTTTGGGGCCATTTTGGGGCCATTTTTGGGTCCATTTGGGGCCATTTTTGGCCATTTTGGGGTCATTTATGGCCGTTTTGGGGTCATTTTCAGCCATTTTGGGACATTTTAGGGACACTTTGGGTCCATTTTGGGTCATTTTAGGGCCATTATGGGTTCATTTTGGGGCCATTTTGGGGCCATTTTGGGCCATTTTGGGTCATTTTAGGGTCATTTTAGTGGCATTTTGGGGCCATTTTGGGTCATTTTGGGGTCATTTGGGTCCATTTTGGGTCATTTTAGGGCCATTTTAGGCCCATTTTGGGCCATTTTGGGTCATTTCAGGGTCATTTTGGGGCCATTTTGGAGCCATTTTGGGGTCATTTTGGGGCAATTTTGGGACATTTGGGGCCATTTTGGGTCATTTTAGGGTCATTTTGGGACATTTTGGGATCATTTGTGTCCATTTTGGGTCCATTTGGGTCCATTCGTGGCCATTTTGGGTCCATTTGTGGCCATTTGGGGCCATTTTGAGTCCATTTGTGAGCATTTTGGGTCCATTTTGGGGTCATTTGTGGCCATTTTGGGTCCATTTTGGGGTCATTTGTGTCCATTTTGGGGCCATTTATGCCCATTTTGGGTCCATTTGTGTCCATTTTGGGGTCATTTATGGCCATTTTGGGTCCATTTATGGCCATTTTGGGCCATTTGTGTCCATTTTAGGGTCATTTGTGACCATTTTGGGGTCGTTTATGTCCATTTTGGGGTCATTTGTGGCCATTTTGGGTCCATTTGGGTCCATTTTGGGGTCATTTGTGGCCATTTTGAGTCAATTTGTGGCCATTTTGGGTCCATTTCTGGCCATTTTGGGGCCATTTTGGGGTCATTTGGTGTCATTTTGGGTCCATTTGCGGCCATTTTGGGGTCATTTGGGTCCATTTTGAGTCATTCTGGGTCCATTTGTGGCCATTTTGGGTCCATTTGTGGCCATTTATGTCCATTTTGGTTCCATTTGTGTCCATTTTGGGGTCATTTATGGCCATTTTGGGTCCATTTGGGTCCATTTTGAGGTCATTTGTGACCATTTTGGGTCCATTTTGGGTCCATTTGTGTCCATTTTGGGGTCATTTGTGGCCATTTTGGTTCCATTTGTGTCCATTTTGGGTCCATTTGTGGCCATTTTGGGTCCATTTTGGGGCCATTTATGGCCATTTTGTGACCATTTATGGCCATTTTGGGGTCATTTATAGCCATTTTGGGTCCATTTGTGGCCATTTTGGGCTCAATTGTGGCCATTTTGGGTCCGTTTTGGGGTCATTTATGGCCATTTTGGGTCCATTTGTGCCCATTTTGGGCTCAATTGTGGCCATTTTGGGTCCATTTGTGGTCATTTTTGGGTCATTTATGGCCATTTTCTGTCATTTGGGTCCATTTGTGTCCATTTTTTGCCATTTTGGGTCCATTTGTGGCCATTTTGTGTCCATTTTGTGTCCATTTTGGGGTCATTTATGGCCATTTTGGGTCCATTTATGGCCATTTTGGGGTCATTTGTGTCCATTTTTGGTCCATTTGTGACCATTTGTGGCCATTTTGGGTCCATTTGTGGCCATTTTGGGTCAATTTCTGTCCACTTTGGGCTCATTTGTGTCCATTTTGGGGTCATTTATAGCCATTTTGGGACCATTTGTGTCCATTTTGGTGTCATTTATGGCCATTTTGGGGTCATTTATGTCCATTTTGGGACCATTTGGGGCCATTTTGGGCTCAATTGTGGCCATTTTGGGTCCATTTATGGCCATTTTTTGCCATTTTGGGTCCATTTGTGTCCATTTTGGTGTCAATTGTGGCCATTTTGGGGTCATTTTGGGTCCATTTTGGGTCCATTTGTGACCATTTGTGGCCATTTTGGGCTCAATTGTGTCCATTTTGGGTCCATTTGTGTCCATTTTTTGCCATTTTGGGTCCATTTGTGTCCATTTTGGGGTCATTTATGGCCATTTTGGGGTCGTTTGTGTCCATTTTGGGCTCATTTGGGGTGATTTTGGGGTCCGTGCCCCCGCAGGACTCGCTGCCCCCGTCCCTTTTCACGCTGCGATCCCTCGTGCGACGTTTGCACATCTGTGAGCCCAGGGACAACGTGGCTGCGCTGCTGGGGCGCAGGTGGGGCTTTTGGGGGCAGAAATGGGGATTTTGGGATTTTTGGGGGAAATAAATGGGGATTTGGGGGCTAGAAATGGGGATTTTGGGGTCAGAAATGGGGATTTGGGGACTTTCGGGGGACAGAAATGGGGCAGAAATGGGGATTTTGGGGGCAGAAATGTGGATTTTGGGGAGCAAAAATGGGGATTTTGGGGTCAGAAATGGGGATTTTGGGACTTTCGGGGGACAGAAATGGGGCAGAAATGGGGATTTTGGGGGCAGAAATGTGGATTTTGGGGTCAGAAATGGGGATTTTGGGGTCAGAAATGGGGATTTTGGGACTTTCGGGGGACAGAAATGGGGCAGAAATGGGGATTTTGGGGGCAGAAATGTGGATTTTGGGGTCAGAAATGGGGATTTTGGGGTCAGAAATGGGGATTTTGGGGTCAGAAATGGGGATTTTGGGACTTTCGGGGGACAGAAATGGGGCAGAAATGGGGATTTTGGGGTCAGAAATGGGGATTTTGGGGTCAGAAATGGGGATTTTGGGGTCAGAAATGGGGATTTTGGGACTTTCGGGGGACAGAAATGGGGCAGAAATGGGGATTTTGGGGACAGAAATGTGGATTTTGGGGAGCAAAAATGGGGATTTTGGAGTCAGAAATGGGGATTTTGGGGTCAGAAATGGGGATTTTGGGACTTTTGGGGGTCAGAAATGGGGATTTTGGGACATTTAGGGGAAATAAATGGGGATTTTGGGGGCAGAAATGGGGATGTGGGGTCAGAAATGGGGATTTTGGGGAACAAAATGGGGATTTAGGGGTTAGAAGTGGGGATTTTGGGGTCAGAAATGGGGATTTGGGGGAGAAAAATGGGGATTTTGGGGAGAGAAATGGGAATTATGGGACTTTTGGGGGTCAGAAATGGGGATTTCAGAGTCAGAAATGGGGATTTTGGGACAAAAATGGGGATTTCAGAGTCAGAAACTGGGATTTTGGGGTCAGAAATGGGGAATTTGGGGACAGAAATGGGGATTTTGGGACTTCTGGGAGTCAGAAATGGGGATTTTTGGGGTGAGAAATGGGGATTTTGGGGAACAAAATGGGGATTTAGGGGTTAGAAGTGGGGATTTTGGTGTCAGAAATGGGGATTTGGGGATCAGAAATGGGGATTTTGGGACTTTTGGGGGGCAGAAATGTGGATTTTGGGGTCAGAAATGGGGATTTGGGGGAGAAAAATGGGGATTTTGGGGAGAGAAATGGGGATTTGGGGACTTTTGGGGGTCAGAAATGGGGATTTTGGGGTCAGAAGTGGGGATTTGGGGGTAGAAATGGGGATTTCAGAGTCAGAAACTGGGATTTTGGGGTAGAAATGGGGAATATGGGATTTTTGGGGTCAGAAGTGGGGTTTTTGGGGTCAGAAATGGGGATTTTGGGACTTTTGGGGGAAATAAATGGGGATTTTGGGGACAAAAATGGGGATTTTTGGACTTTTGAGGGGCAGAAATGGGGATTTGGGGTCAGAAATGGGGATTTTGGGGGCAAAAATGGGGATTTTTGGACTTTTGGGGGGCAGAAATGGGGATTTGGGGTCAGAAATGGGGATTTTGGGGGTAGAAATGGGGATTTTGGGGTCAGAAATGGGGATTTTGGGACCTTTGGGGGAAATAAATGGGGATTTTGGGGTCAGAAATGGGGATTTTGGGACTTCTGGGGGGCAGAAATGGGGATTTGGGGACTTTTGGGGGAAATAAATGGGGATTTTGGGGCCAGAAATGGGGATTTTGGGGTCAGAAATGGGGATTTTGGGACTTTTGGGGGTCAGGAATGGGGTTTGGGGGGACAGAAATGGGGATTTTGGGGACTTTTGGAGGGCAGAAATGGGGATTTGGGGAACAAAAATGGGGATTTTGGGTCAGAAATGGGGATTTGGGGACTTTTTGGGGGCAGAAATGGGGATTTTGGGGGACAGAAATGGGGATTTTGGGGTCAGAAATGGGGATTTTGGGACCTTTGGGGGGCAGAAATGGGGATTTTGGGGACAGAAATGGGGATTTTGGGACTTTTGGGGGGCAGAAATGGGGATTTTGGGACAGTTAGGGGAAATAAATGGGGATTTTGGGGGCAGAAATGGGGATTTTGGGGACAGAAATGGGGATTTGGGGACTTTTGGGGGTCAGGAATGGGGTTTTTGGGGACAGAAATGGGGATTTTGGGGACTTTTGGGGGACAGAAATGGGGATTTTGGGTCAGAAATGGGGATTTTGGGACAAAACTGGGGATTTCAGAGTCAGAAACTGGGATTTTGTGGTCAGAAATGGGGAATTTGGGACTTTTGGGGGGCAGAAATGGGGATTTTGGGATCAGAAATGGGGATTTTGGGGCAAAAATGGGGATTTCAGAGTCAGAAACTGGGATTTTGGGATCAGAAATGGGGAATTTGGGACTTTTGGGGGGCAGAAATGGGGATTTGGGGACAGAAATGGGGATTTTGGGACTTCTGGGGGTCAGAAATGGGGATTTTTGGGGTGAGAAATGGGGATTTTGGGGAACAAAATGGGGATTTAGGGGTTAGAAGTGGGGATTTTGGGGTCAGAAATGAGGATTTGGGGATCAGAAATGGGGATTTTGGGACTTTTGGGGGGCAGAAATGGGGATTTTGGGGTCAGAAATGGGGATTTGGGGGAGAAAAATGGGGATTTTGGGGAGAGAAATGGGGATTTTGGGAGTTTTGGGGGTCAGAAATGGGGATTTTGGGGACAGAAATGGGGATATGGGGTCAGAAATGGGGATTTTGGGGTAGAAATGGGGATTTGGGGGACTTTTGGGGGACAGAAATGGGGATTTTGGGGACAAAAATGGGGATTTTGGGACTTTTGGGGGGCAGAAATGGGGATTTTGGGACAGAAGTGGGGATTTTGTGGTCAGAAATGGGGATTTTTGGACTTTTGGGGGGCAGAAATGGGGATTTGGGGTCAGAAATGGGGATTTTGGGGGTAGAAATGGGGATTTTGGGGTCAGAAATGGGAATTTTGGGACTTTTGGGGGCCAGAAATGGGGATTTGGGGGACTTTTGGGAGTCAGGAATGGGGTTTTTGGGGTCAGAAATGGGGATTTTGGGACTTTCGGGGGACAGAAATGGGGCAGAAATGGGGATTTTGGGGGCAGAAATGTGGATTTTGGGGTCAGAAATGGGGATTTTGGGGTCAGAAATGGGGATTTTGGGGTCAGAAATGGGGATTTTGGGACTTTCGGGGGTCAGAAATGGGGATTTTGGGACATTTAGGGGAAATAAATGGGGATTTTGGGGGCAGAAATGGGGATGTGGGGGTCAGAAATGGGGATTTTGGGGTAGAAATGGGGATTTTGGGGACAGAAATGGGGATTTTGGGGGCAGAAATGGGGATTTTGGGGTCAGAAATGGGGATTTTAGGGGTAGAAATGGGGATTTTGGGGTCAGAAACGGGAGTTTTGGGGACAGAAATGGGGATTTGGGGAACAAAAATGGGGATTTGGGGGTTAGAAATGTGGATTTTGGGGTCGGAAATGGGAATTTTGGGACTTTCGGGGGACAGAAATGGGGCAGAAATGGGGATTTTGGGGACAGAACTGGGGATTTGGGGAACAAAAATGGGGATTTGGGGTCAGAAATGGGGATTTGGAGACTTTTTGGGGGCAGAAATGGGGATTTTGGGGTAGAAATGGGGATGTGGGGAACAAAAATGGGGATTTTGGGGTAGAAATGGGGATTTTGGGGACAAAAATGGGGATTTGAGGGTCAGAAATGGGGATTTTGGGGTGAGAAATGGGGATTTTGGGGGTAGAAATGGGGATTTTGGGGTCAGAAACGGGAGTTTTGGGGACAGAAATGGGGATTTGGGGAACAAAAATGGGGATTTGGGGGTTAGAAATGTGGATTTTGGGGTCGGAAATGGGAATTTTGGGACTTTCGGGGGACAGAAATGGGGCAGAAATGGGGATTTTGGGGTCAGAACTGGGGATTTGGGGAACAAAAATGGGGATTTAGGGGTCAGAAATGGGGATTTTGGGTCAGAAATGGGGACTTTTGGGACTTTTGGGGTTCAGAAATGGGGATTTTGGGGCAGAAATGGGGATTTTTGGACTTTTGGGGATAGAAATGGGGATTTTGGGGTCAGAAATGGGGATTTTGAGACTTTTGGGGGTCAGAAATGGGGATTTGGGGGACAGAAATGGGGATTTAGGGGTTAGAAATGGGGATTTTGGGTTTAGAAATGGGGATTTGGGGGCTTCTGGGGGGAAAAATGGGGATTTTGGGGTCAGAAATGGGGAATATGGGATTTTTGGGGTCAGAAGTGGGGATTTTGGGGTAGAAATGGGGACTTTTGGGGGACAGAAATGGGGATTTTGGGACTTCTGGGGATCAGAAATGGGGATTTTGGGCCCATTAATGGGGTTTGGGGCCCATTAATGGGGAATTTGGGGCCATTAATGGTGTTTTGTGGCCATTAATGGGCATTAATGGGCAATTAATGGGGATTTTGGACAATTAATGGGGATTTGGGGCCATTAATGGGGATTTGGGGCCATTAATGGGCATTAATGGGCAATTAATGGGGTTTTGGGGGCAATTAATGGGGATTTGGGGCCATTAATGGGCATTAACGGGCAATTAATGGGGATTTGGGGCAATTAATGGGGTTTTGAGGGCAATTAATGGGGAATTTGGTGCAATTAATGGGGGATTTGGGCCCATTAATGGGGATTTGGGGCAATTAATGGTGATTTTGGGGCCATTAATGGGCATTAATGGGCAATTAATGGGGATTTTGGGCGATTAATGGGGATTTGAGGCCATTAATGGGGAATTTGGGGCAATTAATTGGCATTAATGGGCAATTAATGGGGATTTGGGGCAATTAATGGGGAATTTGGGGCCATTAATGGGCATTAATGGGCAATTAATGGGGTTTTGGGGGCAATTAATGGTGATTTTGGGGCCATTAATGGGCATTAATGGGCAATTAATGGGGATTTTGGATGATTAATGGGGGATTTCGGGCCATTAATGGTGATTTTGGGGCCATTAATGGGCATTAATGGGCAATTAATGGGGATTTGGGGTCGTTAATGGTGATTTTGGGGCCATTAATGGGCATTAACGGGCAATTAATGGGGATTTGGGGCAATTAATGGGGAATTTGGTGCAATTAATGGGGGATTTGGGGCCATTAATAGTGATTTTGGGGCCATTAATGGGCATTAATGGGAAATTAATAGGGTTTTGGGGGCAATTAATGGGGATTTGGGGCCATTAATGGGCATTAATGGGCAATTAATGGGGATTCGGGCCCATTAATGGGGATTTGGGGCCATTACTGGGCATTAATGGGCAATTAATGGGGGATTTGGGGCCATTACTGGGCATTAATGGGCAATTAATGGGGGATTTGGGGCCATTAATGGGCATTAATGGGCAATTAATGGGGATTTTGGATGATTAATGCGGGATTTGGGGCCATTAATGGGGAATTTGGGGCCATTAATGGACATTAATGGGCAATTAATGGGGATTTGGGGCAATTAATGGGGTTTTGGGGGCAATTAATGGTGATTTTGGGGCCATTAATGGGGTTTGGGGGCAATTAATGGGATTTGGGGCAATTAATGGGTAATTTGGGGCAATTAATGGGATTTTGGGCGATTAATGGGGAATTTGGGGCAATTAATGGTGATTTTGGGGCCATTAATGGGCATTAATGGGCAAATAATAGGGAATTTGGTGCAATTAATGGGGAATTTGGGGCCATTAATGGGGTTTTGTGGCCATTAATGGGCATTAATGGGTAATTAATGGGGATTTTGGACGATTAATGGGGTTTTTGGGGCCATTAATGGGGAATTTGGGGCCATTAATGGGGGATTTGTGGCCATTAATGGGCATTAATGGGCAATTAATGGGGATTTGGGGCCATTAATGGGGGATTTGTGGCCATTAATGGGCATTAATGGGCAATTAATGGGGATTTGGGGCCATTAATGGGGATTTGGGGCCATTAATGGGGGATTTGAGGCAATTAATGGGGATTTGGGGCCATTAATGGGCATTAATGGGCAATTAATGGGGATTTGAGGCAATTAATGGGGATTTGAGGCAATTAATGGGGATTTGGGGCCATTAATGGGCATTAATGGGCAATTAATGGGGTTTTTGGGGCCATTAATGGGGAATTTGGGGCCATTAATGGGCATTAATGGGCAATTAATGGGGAATTTGGGGCAATTAATGGGGGATTTAGGGCCATTAATGGGGATTAATGGGCAATTAATGGGGATTTTGGGGCGATTAATGGGGAATTTGGTGCAATTAATGGGGATTTGGGGCCATTAATGGTGATTTTGGGGCCATTAATGGGCATTAATGGGCAAATAATAGGGAATTTGGTGCAATTAATGGGGAATTTGGGGCCATTAATGGGGTTTTGTGGCCATTAATGGGCATTAATGGGTAATTAATGGGGATTTTGGACGATTAATGGGGTTTTTGGGGCCATTAATGGGGAATTTGGGGCCATTAATGGGGGATTTGTGGCCATTAATGGGCATTAATGGGCAATTAATGGGGATTTGTGGCCATTAATGGGGGATTTGTGGCCATTAATGGGGATTAATGGGCAATTAATGGGGATTTGGGGCCATTAATGGGGATTTTGTGGCCATTAATGGGCATTAATGGGCAATTAATGGGGATTTGGGGCCATTAATGGGGGATTTGAGGCAATTAATGGGGATTTGGGGCCATTAATGGGCATTAATGGGCAATTAATGGGGATTTGAGGCAATTAATGGGGATTTGAGGCAATTAATGGGGATTTGGGGCCATTAATGGGCATTAATGGGCAATTAATGGGGTTTTTGGGGCCATTAATGGGGAATTTGGGGCCATTAATGGGCATTAATGGGCAATTAATGGGGAATTTGGGGCAATTAATGGGGGATTTAGGGCCATTAATGGGCATTAATGGGGAATTAATGGGGGATTTTGGACAATTAATGGGGAATATAGAGCAATTAATGGGGGATTTGGGGCCATTAATGGGCATTAATGGGCAATTAATGGGGATTTGGGGCCATTAATGGGCATTAATGGGCAATTACTGGGGATTTGGGGCAATTAATGGGGATTTGGGCCCATTAATGGGGATTTGTGGCCATTAATGGGGATTTGGGGCCATTAATGGGGGATTTGGGGCCATTAATGGGGATTAATGGGCAATTAATGGGGATTTGGGGCCATTAATGGGGTTTTTGGGGCCATTAATGGGATCTGGGGGGCAGCTGAGGGGCTTCGGGTTCTCCTGCCTGTGACCCCGATGACCTTTGACCCCCAGGACGTTGACCTCTGACCCCCGACCCCGCCTGCCCCCCCCCCCCACGTGGGAACGGCTGCTGAGCGCTGGGGGCGTGGCCAGGATCCCCCGGGCCGTGACGTGGCAGCGTCTGATTGGTCGGTGCTCGGCTTTGGTCCCGCCCCCCATCCGCCCCATTAAACTCCAGCTGACCCCAAAGCTGACCCTATATGTGACCCCTGACCCTATAACTGACCCTATAACTGACTCCTGACCCCATAACTGACCCCTGACCCCATAACTGACCCTATAGCTGACTCCTGACCCCATATCTGACTCCTGACCCTATAACTGACCCTATAGCTGACCCCTGACCCTATAACTGACCCTAAAGCTGACCCCTGACCCCATATCTGACCCCTGACCCTATAACTGACCCTATAGCTGACTCCTGACCCTATAAGTGACCCCTGACCCCATAACTGATCCCTGACCCCATAACTGAGCCCTGACCCTATAACTGACCCTATAACTGACTCCTGACCCCATAACTGACCCCTGACCCCATAACTGACCCTATAGCTGACTCCTGACCCCATAACTGACCCCTGACCCCATAACTGACCCTATAGCTGACTCCTGACCCCATAACTGACCCCTGACCCTATAACTGACCCCATATCTGACCCCTGACCCTATAACTGACCCTATAGCTGACTCCTGACCCCATATCTGACCCCTGACCCTATAACTGACCCTATAACTGACTCCTGACCCTATAACTGACCCCTGACCCTATAACTGACCCTATAGCAGACTCCTGACCCTATAAGTGACCCCTGACCCCATAACTGATCCCTGACCCCATATCTGACCCCTGACCCTATAACTGACCCTATAGCTGACTCCTGACCCTATAAGTGACCCCTGACCCTATAAATGATTGCTGACCCTATAAGTGACCCCTGACCCTACAGTTGACCCTATAAGTGACCCCTGGCCCCATAACTGACCCTTGATCCCATAACTGACCCTATAGCTGACTCCTGACCCTATAAGCGACCCCTGACCCTATAACAGATTGCTGACCATATGAGTGACCCCTGACCCTATAGTTGATCCTATATGTGACCCCGGACCCCATAACTGAGCCCTGACCCCATAACTGACCTTATAGCTGACTCCTGACCCTATAAGCGACCCCTGACCCCATATCTGACCCCTGAGCCTATAACTGACCCTATAACTGACTCCTGACCCTATAACTGACCCCTGACCCTATAACTGACCCTATAGCTGACTCCTGACCCTATAACTGTCTTCTGACCCTATAACTGACCCCCGACCCTATAACTGACTCCATATCTGCCTCCTGACCCTATAACTGCCTCTGGGCCCTATAGCTGACCCTATTACCCGGCCCTATAACGACCCCGATACCTGGCCCTATAACCGACCCTATAAGCGGCCCTACAAGTGATCCTATACCCAGCCCTATACCCGCCCCTATACCCGCCCCTATAACTGCCCCTATACCCGCCCCTATAACTCACCCTATAACTGACCCTATAACCGCCCCTATACCCGGCCCTATAACCGCCCTTATAACTGATCCTATAAGCGGCCCTATACCCGGCCCTATACCCGGCCCTATAACTGGCCCTATAACCACCCCTATAACTGACCCTATTCCCGCCCCTATAACCGGCCCTATAACTGACCCTATAACCGCCCCTATACCCGGCCCTATAACTGACCCTATAACTGACCCTATAACCGCCCCTATACCCGCCCCTATAACTGGCCCTATAACTGCCCCTATAACCGCCCCTATACCCGGCCCTACACCTGCCCCTATAAGCGGCCCTATAACCGCCCCTATAACTGCCCCTATAACCGCCCCTATACCTGGCCCTATAACTGACCCTATAACCGCCCCTATAACCGCCCCTATACCCGACCCTATAACTGACCCTATAACTGACCCTATAACTGCCCCTATAACTGACCCTATAACTGACCCTATAACTGACCCTATTCCCGCCCCTATAACCGGCCCTATAACTGACCCTATAACCGCCCCTATACCCGCCCCTATAACTGCCCCTATAACCGCCCCTATACCTGGCCCTATAACTGACCCTATAACCACCCCTATACCCGGCCCTACACCTGCCCCTATAAGCGGCCCTATAACCGCCCCTATAACTGATCCTATAACCACCCCTATACCCGGCCCTATAACTGACCCTATAACCGCCCCTATAACCGCCCCTATACCCGACCCTATAACTGACCCTATAACTGACCCTATAACTGCCCCTATAACTGACCCTATAACTGACCCTATAACTGACCCTATTCCCGCCCCTATAACCGGCCCTATAACTGACCCTATAACCGCCCCTATACCCGCCCCTATAACTGCCCCTATAACCGCCCCTATACCTGGCCCTATAACTGACCCTATAACCACCCCTATACCCGGCCCTACACCTGCCCCTATAAGCGGCCCTATAACCGCCCCTATAACTGATCCTATAACCACCCCTATACCCGGCCCTATAACTGACCCTATACCCAGCCCTATAACTGCCCCTATAACCGCCCCTATACCCGCCCCTATAACTGACCCCATAACCGCCCCTATACCCGGCCCTATACCTGCCCCTATAAGCGGCCCTATAAGCGGCCCCATAACGGCCCCCATCCCCGCCCAGACTCAGCACAGCTCCCCCTGCTGGCGCTGCTGCGCAACGTCCGCGCCGTGCTGCAGGCCGGGGTGCGAGGCCGGGCGCTGCAATGCATTGTGGGACGGCTGGAGGACCCGGTACGGGGGTGTAGGGGGTTTATAGGGGCTGGATGGGATTTTATGGGGTTTTATGGGGTCTGGATGGGATTTATGGGGTCTGTATGGGATTTTATGGGGTTTGTGGGGTCTGTATGGGATTTGTATGGGGTTTATAGGGTCTGAATGGGGTTTTATGGGATTTATGGGGTCTGTATGGGATTTATAGGGTCTGAATGGGGTTTTATGGGATTTATGGGGTCTGTATGGGATTTATAGGGTCTGTATGGGATTTTATGGGATTTATGGGGTCTGTATGGGATTTATAGGGTCTGAATGGGGTTTTATGGGATTTATGGGATCTGTATGGGATTTTATGGGGTCTGTCTGGGATTTATGGGGTCTGTATGGGATTTATGGGGTTTTGGGGTCTGTATGGGGTTTGTGGGGTCTGTATGGGATTTATGGGGTCTGTATGGGGTTTATAGGGGCTGTATGGGATTTTATGGGGTTTGTGGGGTCTGGATGGGGGTGTATGGGG
The DNA here is from genome assembly GCA_030408155.1 of Lophura swinhoii. Classification (NCBI taxonomy): domain Eukaryota; kingdom Metazoa; phylum Chordata; class Aves; order Galliformes; family Phasianidae; genus Lophura; species Lophura swinhoii. The sequence goes on from CM059486.1 coordinate 1,376,249, forward strand.
TTTATAGGGGCTGTATGGGATTTTATGGGGTTTGTGGGGTCTGGATGGGGTTTGTGGGGTTTTGGGGTCTGTGGGGCTGTATGGGATTTATGGGGTCTGGATGGGGTCTGGATGGGGTTTGTGGGATTTATGGGGTCTGTATGGGATGTATGGGATTTTATGGGGGTTTCTGGGGTCTCTATGGGATTTATGGGGTCTGTATGGGGGTTTGTGGGGTCTGTATGGGATTTATAGGGTCTGTATGGGATTTGTAAAGGATTAGTATGGGATTTGTGGGGTCTGTATGGGATTTGTGGGGTTTGTGGGGTCTGTATGGGGTTTGTGGGGTCTGTATGAGATCTGTATGGGATTTGTTTGGGGTTTGTGGGGTCTGTATGGGATTTATGGGGTCTGTGTGGGATTTGTATGGGATTTATGGGGTCTGTATGGGGTTTGTGGGGTCTGTATGGGATTTTATGGGGTTTGTGGGGTCTGTGAGGTCTGTATGGGATTTATGGGGTCTGTATGGGGTTTGTGGGGTTTGTATGGGGTCTGTGTGGGATTTGTGGGGTCTGTATGGGATTTTATGGGATTTATGGGGTCTGTATGGGGTTTGTGGGGTTTGTATGGGGTCTGTGTGGGATTTGTGGGGTCTGTATGGGGTTTGTATGGGGTCTGGATGGGATTTTATGGGGTTTGTGGGGTCTGTGGGGCTGTATGGGATTTATGGGGTCTGTATGGGGTCTGTGTGGGATTTGTGGGGTCTGTATGGGGTTTGTATGGGGTCTGGATGGGATTTTATGGGGTTTGTGGGGTCTGTATGGGATTTTATGGGGTCTGTATGGGGTTTATAGGGTCTGTATGGGATTTTACGGGGTTTGTGGGGTCTGGATGGGGTCTGTATGGGGTCTGTATGGGATTTTATGGGGTTTGTGGGGTCTGGATGGGATTTAATGGGGTCTGTGGGGTCTGTATGGGATTTTGGGGTCTGTATGGGGTTTGTGGGGTCTGTATGGGATTTACGGGGTCTGTATGGGATTTATGGGGTTTTGGGGTCTGTATGGGGTTTGTGGGGTCTGTATGGGGTCTGTATGGGATTTGTGGGGTTTGTGGGGTCTGTATGGGGTCTGTATGGGATTTATGGGGTTTTGGGGTGTGTATGGGGTTTATAGGGTCTGTATGGGGTTTTATGGGGTTTGTGGGGTCTGGATGGGGTTTATAGGGTCTGTATGGGATTTGTATGGGGTTTGTGGGGTCTGTATGGGGTTTATAGGGTCTGTATGGGATTTTATGGGGTTTGTGGGGTCTGTATGGGGTTTATAGGGTCTGTATGGGATTTTATGGGGTTTGTGGGGTCTGTATGGGGTTTGTGGGGTTTGTATGGGATTTTATGGGGTTTGTGGGGTCTGGATGGGGTTTATAGGGTCTGTATGGGATTTGTATGGGGTTTGTGGGGTCTGTATGGGGTTTGTGGGGCTGTATGGGATTTATAGGGTCTGTATGGGGGTTTGTGGGGTCTGTATGGGATTTATGGGGTCTGTATGGGGTTTGTGGGGTTTGTATGGGATTTTATGGGGTTTGTGGGGTCTGGATGGGGTTTATAGGGTCTGTATGGGATTTTATGGGATCTGTGGGGCTGTATGGGGTTTATGGGGTCTGTATGGGGTTTGTGGGGTCTGTATGGGATTTTATGGGGTTTATGGGGTCTGTATGGGATTTATAGGGTCTGTATGGGATTTGTAAAGGATTAGTATGGGATTTGTGGGGTCTGTATGGGGTTTATAGGGGCTGTATGGGATTTTATGGGGTTTGTGGGGTCTGTCTGGGATCTGTGGGGTCTGTATGGGGTCTGTATGGGGTCTGTATGGGATTTATGGGGTTTTGGGGTCTGTATGGGGTTTGTGGGGTCTGTATGGGGTTTATAGGGTCTGTATGGGATTTTATGGGGTTTGTGGGGTCTGGATGGGATTAATAGGGTCTGTATGGCATTTTATGGGATCTGTGGGGTCTGGATGGGATCTGTGGGGTCTGTCTGGGATCTGTGGGGTCTGTCTGGGATTTATGGGGTCTGTATGGGATTTATGGGGTTTTGGGGTCTGTATGGGGTTTGTGGGGTCTGGATGGGATTTTATGGGATTTATGGGCTTTATGGGGTCTGTATGGGATTTATGGGGTCTGTATGGGATCTGTGGGGTCTGTGGGGTCTGTGTGGGGTTTTGGGGTCTGTATGGGATCGGTGGGGTCAGAGGTCAGAGGTCAGAGGTCAGCCGCGTCCCCGTTGCCCCCAGGAGGCGGTGAGGCGGAGCCAGGTGCCTCCCAGCCAATGGCTGCGCGCCATGGAGGCGCTGCTGGAGGCGGGGCCAGAGCGCGGTGAGAGCCAATGAGCGGCCGAGCCTGCGGTCATGTGACCTCCCATTCGCATCCATTGATCCCATCGACCCCATTGACCCCATTAATCCCAATAATCCCAATAATCCCCCATTAATCCCAATAATCCCATTAATCCCAATAATCCCATTAATCCCATATCCCCAATAATCCCATTAATCCCAATAATCCCACCATTAGTCCCAATAATCCCCCATTAATCCCGCCAGTAATCCCATTAATCCCATTAATCCCCCATTAATCCCAATAATCCCCCATTAATCCCATTAATTTTATTAATCCCATTAATCCCATTGTCCCCATTAATCCCAATAATCCCATTAATCCCAATAATCCCCCATTAATCCCATTAATCCCAATAATCCCACACCCCCATTAATCCCAATAACCCCATTAATCCCATATTAATCCCATTAATCCCATTAATCCCAATATTCGCATTAATCCCATTAATCCCAATAATCCCCATTAATCCCATTAATCCCATTAATCCCATTAATCCCACGCCCCCCATTAATCCCAAGAATCCAATTAATTAATCTAATTAATTAATCCCATTAATCTCCCACAGCCCGCGGCCGCCCTCGGGCGCCATGGAAGCTCCGCCGTCGTCGTCAGCGGTAATTAATTAATGGCCGGCTTAATTAGCGTTAACGATCGTTAATCGTTAATTACAGCAGTAATTAGCAGTAATTAATCATTAATTACGGCAGCCGTCGGCTGTAATTAGCAGCAATTAATGACGTGTAGGGATGTGGGAAGGGGTAATTAATGAGTTTGGGGTAATTAGTGGGGTAATTAGTGGGGTAATTAGTGGGGTAATTAGTGGGGATGGGGGTAATTAACGAAGAGAGGGGCGATTAATGACTGATGACTGGAGGAGGGGAAGGGAGGCGTTGAGGAAAGAGCCGTCGGGTGACTTAATTAAGCAGCTAATTAACGAGCCAATTAACCCCGCAGGTTCGTCAACCCCCCGGCGGCGCTGCTGGAGGCGCTGAGCCGAGCGGCCCTACGAGCGGCTGCAGCTCTGCCCCACATCCCTGCGGCCCCATGGATCCTCATGGGGGCGGGGGGGGGCACGAAGGTCCTGGGGGGTCCTGTGGGGTCTTATGGGGTTTTATGGGGTCTTGTGGGGTCTTACGGGGTTTTATGGGGTCTCTATGGGGCCCTATGGGGGCTCTATGGGGCTCTATGGGGTCTTATGGGGTCTGTGTGGGGCTCTATGGGTCTCTATGGGTCTCTATGGGGTCCTATGGGGTCTCTATGGGGAGTTATGGGGTCTCTATGGGGTCTTATGGGGTCTCTATGGGGCTCTGTGGGGCTCTATGGGGTCCCTATGGGTCCCTATGGGTCTCTATGGGTCTCTATGGGTCTCTATGGGTCTCTATGGGTCCCTATGGGGTCTCTATGGGGTCCCTATGGGTCTCTGTGGGGTCCTATGGCTCTCTGTGGGTCCTTATGGGGTTCTATGGGTCTCTATGGGGTCCTATGGGGTCTCTATGGGTCTCTATGGGGTCGCTATGGGTCTCTATGGGGTCTCTATGGGGCCCTACGAGCGGCTGCAGCTCTGCCCCACATCCCTGCGGCCCCATGGATCCTCATGGGGGCGGGGGGGGGAAGGAAGGTCCTGGGGGGTCCTGTGGGGTCTTATGGGGTCTTGTGGGGTCTTGTGGGGTCTTACGGGGTTTTATGGGGTCTCTATGGGGCCCTATGGGGGCTCTATGGGGCTCTATGGGGTCTTATGGGGTCTGTGTGGGGCTCTATGGGTCTCTATGGGTCTCTATGGGGTCCTATGGGGTCTCTATGGGGAGTTATGGGGTCTCTATGGGGTCTTATGGGGTCTCTATGGGGCTCTGTGGGGCTCTATGGGGTCCCTATGGGTCCCTATGGGGTCTCTATGGGTCCCTATGGGTCTCTATGGGTCTCTATGGGTCCCTATGGGGTCTCTATGGGGTCCCTATGGGTCTCTGTGGGGTCCTATGGCTCTCTGTGGGTCCTTATGGGGTTCTATGGGTCCCTATGGGGTTTCTATGGGGTCCCTATGGGGTCTCTATGGGGCTCTGTGGGTCCCTATGGGTCTCTATGGGTCCCTATGGGGTCCTATGGGTCTCTATGGGTCCCTATGGGTTTCTATGGGTCCCTATGGGTCTCTATGGGGCTCTATGGGTCGCTATGGGTCGCTATGGGTCTCTATGGGGTCTCTATGGGGCCCTACGAGCGGCTGCAGCTCTGCCCCACATCCCTGCGGCCCCATGGATCCTCATGGGGGCGGGGGGGGGAAGGAAGGTCCTGGGGGGTCCTGTGGGGTCTTATGGGGTTTTATGGGGTCTTGTGGGGTTTTATGGGGTCTCTATGGGGCCCTATGGGGGTTGTATGGGTCTCTATGGGGCTCTATGGGGCGTTATGGGGTCTTATGGGGTTTTATGGGGTCTCTATGGGTCTCTATGGGGTCCTATGGGTCTCTATGGGGTCCTATGGGTCTCTATGGGGTCCTATGGGGTCTCTATGGGGAGTTATGGGGTCTCTATGGGGTCCTATGGGGTCTCTATGGGGTCTCTATGGGGCTCTGTGGGGCTCTATGGGTCCCTATGGGTCCCTATGGGTCTCTATGGGTCCCTATGAGTCCCTATGAGTCCCTATGGGTCTCTATGGGTCTTTATGGGTCCCTATGCATCTCTATGGGTCCCTATGGGGTCCTATGGGTCCCTATGGGTCCCTATGGGTCTCTATGGGTCCCTATGGGGTCTCTATGGGTCTCTATGTGTCTCTATGGGGTCCTATGGGGGCTCTATGGGTCTCTATGGGGCTCTATGGGTCTCTATGGGGTCCTATGGGGTCTCTATGGGTCTCTATGGGGTCTCTATGGGTCCCTATGGGTCTCTATGGGGCCCTACGAGCGGCTGCAGCTCTGCCCCACATCCCTGCGGCCCCATGGATCCTCATGGGGGCGGGGGGGGGAAGGAAGGTCCTGGGGGGTCCTGTGGGGTGTTATGGGGTTTTATGGGTCTCTATGGGTCTCTATGGGGTCCTATGGGGTCTCTATGGGTCTCTATGGGGTCTCTATGGGGTCTCTATGGGTCTCTATGGGGTCTCTATGGTCCCTATGGGTCCCTATGGGTCCCTATGGGGTACTATGGGGTCCTATGGGGTTTTATGGGGTCTCTATGGGGCTCGATGGGGCTCTATGGGCTCTATGGGTCTCAATGGGGTCTTAGGGGTCTCTATGGGTCTCTATGGGGTTCTATGGTGTCCTATGGTGTCCTATGGGGTCTCTATGGGTCTCTATGGGGCTCTATGGGGTCTCTATGGGGTCTGTGGGTCTCTATGGGTCTCTATGGGTCTCTATGGGTCCCTATGGGTCTCTATGGGGCCCTACGAGCGGCTGCAGCTCTGCCCCACATCCCTGCGGCCCCATGGATCCTCATGGGGGCGGGGGGGGGAAGGAAGGTCCTGGGGGGTCCTGTGGGGTCTTATGGGGTTTTATGGGGTCTTGTGGGGTTTTATGGGGTCTCTATGGGGAGTTATGGGGTTTCTATGGGGCTCTATGGTGCTCTTATGGGGTGTTATGGGGTCCTATGGGTCTCTATGGGCTCTATGGTGTCCTATGGGTCCCTGTGGGCTAATTAATCCCGGCGCTAATTAGGCTCTAATTGCAGACGAAGGAGGCGATGGCGCTGGTGGCGCTGCTGGGGCGGAGCCTGGCTTTAGGGGCGGAGCTTCGCCTGTGTGGGCGTGGCCAAACCAAAGCCCCGCCCATTCCGGCCCTCGGACCAATGGGGCTCCTGGGGGCGGTGCGGGACCTGCGGCAGGAAATGGAGGTGGGGGGGGCGGGCTGCGAGGGGGTGGGGCCGGAAGGGGCGGGGCCAAAGGAGGAAGTGGGCGGGGTTGAATAGGAAGGGGCGGGGTTTATGGAATGGGCGGGGCTTAAAGGGTGGGCGTGGCTTTAAGGGAAGAGCTGTGGCTTTAAGGGGGCGTGGCTTTGAGGGAGGGGGCGTGGCTTTTAAGGGTGGGCGTGGTTTTTAAGGGAGGGGGCGTGGCTTTAAGGAGGGGGGTGGCTTAACGGTTTATGCAGGGATATGGGAAAGGGGCGGGGCTTAAAGGTGGGTGGGGTTATGAATGGAGGGGGCGTGGCTTCAAGGAAAGTGGGCGGGGTTACAGGAAAAGGGGGTGGGGCTTAAATTAGAGGGTGGCGTGCAGTTGGGGGAAGGGGCGTGGCTTAATGAAAAGTGGGCGGGGGCTCGGGGTTCCGGCGTCGCTTAAATGATGTGGGCGGGGCTATAGGGCCGGGGGGGCGTGGCTTAACCGAAGGGGTGGGGCTTCAGAGCGAGGGGGCGTGGCTTAGAGAGGTGAAGGGGCGTGGCTTAACCAAAAGGGACAGGACTACAGGGCAGGTGGGGGCGGGGCTTAACAGAAGGGGCGGGGCTACAGAGCAGAGGGGGCGTGGCTTAACCGAAGGGGCGTGGCTACAGACCGGAGGGGGTTGGGCTTGACAGAATGGCGGGGCTACAGAGCAGAGGGGGCGTGGCTTAAACGAAGGGGCGGGGCTATAGAGTGGAGGGGGCGTGGCTAAACTGAAGGGGCGGGGCTACAGAACGGGGGTGGCGCTACAGAGCGGAGGGCGCCTGGCTGAACCGAAGGGGTGGGGCTACAGTACAGGGGGGCGTGGCTTAAGTGAAGGGGCGTGGCTACAGAGCGAAGGGGGCGTGGCTTAACTGAGGGACGGTGCTACGGAGCAGAGGGGGCATGGCTTAACTGAAGGGGCGGGGCTACAGAGCGGAGGGGCGTGGCTGAACCGAAGGGGCGGGTCTACAGGGTGGAGGGGCGTGGCTTTACTAAAGGGGCGGGGCTACAGAGCGGGGGGCGTGGCTTAAACGCAGGGCTATGCTATAAAAAAGGAGGGGGCGGGGCTTTAAGAGGTGAAGTGGGCGGGGCTACGGGAACGAGGGGGCGTGGCTTAGAGGGCTGACGGGTATCGAACGAGGGGGCGAGGCTAAATGATGTGGGCGGGGCTAAGGAGCGGAGGGGGCGGGGCTTAAGTTCTGGGCGGGGCTTTGAAAAGGCTCGGCCAGGCTCGAATGCAGAAGTGGGCGGGGTTAAGGAGAAAGGGGCGTGGCTTGGGGGGCAGGTGGGCGGGGTTTAGGTGGGAAGGGGGCGTGGCTCGAGCCTGGCCCCGCCCCCTCCGGTTCCAGGCGATGGAAGATGGCGGCGACGTGAGCGACGTCATCTGGGAGCTGGTGGAGAGCGGGAGGGAGGTGGGGGCGGGGTCACGTGACCTCGCTGATCACGTGGTGACCCAACAGCCCCCCCCCCCGGGTCACATGGGTGGCCAAGATGGCGGCGCCCACTTCTCCCATCAGTGCCCCATTGACCCCATTGACCCCATTGATCCCATTGACCCCAATGACCCCATTGACCCCATTGACCCCAATGACCCCATTGACCCCAATGGCCCCAATGGCCCCAATGACCCCACAGCCCCCGTTGACCCCAATGTCCCCATTGATCCCTATTGACCCCAGTGTGACCCCATTGACCCCATTGTCCCCAATGTCTGCATTGACCCCATTGACCCCATTGATCCCATTGACCCCAAAACCCCATTGACCCCAATGTCTGCATTAACCCCATTGACCCCATTAACCCCATTGACCCCATAACCTCTAAACACCATTGACCAAATTATGAACGAATGACCCCATTGACCCCATTGACCCCATTGACCCCAAAACCCCATTGATCCCCACTGACCCCACTGTCCCCATAACCCCATTGATCCCAAAACCCCATTGACCCCAATGTCCCCATTGACCCCATTGACCCCATTGACCCAATTGATCCCCACTGACCCCATTGTCCCCATAACCCCATTGACCCCAATGTCCCCATTGACCCTATTGACCCCATTGACCCCACTGATCCCACTGACCCTACTGACCCGATTGACCCCATTGTCCCCATTGATCCCATTGACCCTATTGACCCCATTGACCCCATTGACCCCATTGACCCCGTTGTCCCCAATGTCCGCATTGACCCCATAGACCCTATTGACCCCAAAACCCCTTTGACCCCATTGTCTCCATTGATCCCATTGTCCCCATTGATCCCACTGTCCCCACTGACCCTATTGACCCCATTGATGCCCCATTGACCCCACTGACCCCACAAATCCCACTGACCCCATTATCCCCAATGTCCCCATTGACCCCACTGACCCCATTGACCCCAAAACCGCATTGACCCCAATGTCCCCATTGACCCCATTGATCTCATTGATCCCATTGTCCCCAATGTCCCCTATTGCCCCCATTGTCCCCACTGACCCCAAAACCCCATTAATCCCCAAAACCCCATTGACCCCAACTGACCCCAATTCACCCTACTGACCCCATTGACCCCAATGACCCCGTTGACCTCGTAGACCCCATTGTCCCCAAAGCCCCCATTGACCCCAAAGCTCCCATTGACCCCAATGCCCCCATTGTCCCCATTGACCCCATTGCCCCCCATTGACCCCAATGCCCCCAATGACCCCAAAGCTCCCATTCACCCCAAAGCCCCCACTGACCCCATTGACCCCAATGCCCCCATTGTCCCCATTGACCCCAATGCCCCCATTGACCCCATTGCCCCCAATGACCCCAAAGCTCCCATTGACCCCAATACCCCCATTGACCCCACTGACCCCAAAGCCCCCACTGACCCCATTGACCCCATTGACCCCAAAGCCCCCATTGACCCCCATTGATCCCAAAGCCCCCATTGCCCCCACTGCCCCCATTGCCCCCAATGACCCCAAAGCTCCCATTGACCCCAATACCCCCATTGTCCCCAATGCTCCCATTGACCCCACTGACCCCATTGCCCCCATTGACCCCATTGACCCCATTGACCCCATTGACCCCAATGCCCCCCCCACCCCCAGGTCTCGGTGCTGCTGCTGCTCTGCCCCACACTTCCGCCCCCCGACGTAACGGAGCCGCTCCGCTTCCTGCGCAGCCGCCGGACCCACAGCATCACCTTCGTCACTGTCACCGCCCGACCCACAGCGTGAGCCCCATAGCGCCCCATAGAGCCCCATAGAGCCCTATACAGCCCCATAGCGCCCCATAGAGCCCCATAGTGCCCCATAGAGCCCCATAGAGCCCCATAGAGCCCCATAGAGCCCCATAGAGACCCACAGAACCCCATAGAGCCCCATAGACCCCATAGGGACCCATAGAGCCCCATAGAGACCCCATAGATCCCCACAGGGCCCCTTAGAGCCCTATTGAGCCCCATAGAAACCCAATAGAAACCCCATAGAGACCCATAGATCCCACAGACCCCCACAGAGCCCCACAGAGCCCCATAGAGCCCCATAGAAACTCCATAGAGACTCACCGAGCCCCATAGAGACCCATAGAGACCTATAGGAACCCCATAGAGCCCCATAGATCCCATAGACGCCATAGACCCCATAGAAACCCCATAGAAACCGCATAGAGCCCCATAGAGACCCACAGAGCCCCATAGATCCCCATAGAGCCCCATAGATCCCCATATTGCCCCATAGAGCCCCATAGAGACCCATAGAACCTCATAGAACTCCATAGAAACCCACAGAGACCCACAGAACTTCATAGAGATCCACAGAGCCCTATAGAACCCCACAGATCCCATATATACTCTTAGAGCCTTATAGGGCCCCACAGACCTCATAGAGCCCCACAGAACCCTGTCGTACCCCACAGAGCCCTATAGTGCCCCACAGACCCCATAGAGACCCACAGACCCCATAGAGACCCCTGTAGTGCCCCACAGACCCCATAGAGACCCTATAGAGCCCCACAGACCCCATAGAGCCCCATAGAGACCCCTGTAGTGCCCCACAGACCCTATAGAGACCCCATAGAGACCCCATAGAGCCCCACAGACCCCATAGAGCCCCACAGACCCCTATAGTGCCCCACAGACCCCATAGAGACCCTATAGAGACCCATAGAGCCCCACAGACCCCATAGAAACCCTTTAGAACCCCATAGAAAACCCATAGAGCCCTACAGACCCCATAGAGACCCCATAGAGCCCCACAGACCCCATAGAGCCCCACAGACCCCATAGAGCCCCACAGACCCCTATAGTGCCCCACAGACCCCTATAGAGCCCCACAGACCCCATAGAGCCTTACAGACCCCATAAAGCCCCACAGACCCCATAGAGCCTCAGAGACCCCCTAATGCCCTACAGACCCCATAGAGATCCCATAGAGCCCCATAGAGACCTCATAGAGCCCCACAGACCCCATGGAGACCCTATAGAGCTCCATACAGACCCCATAGCGCCCCACAGACCCCATAGAGACCCGCAGACCCCATAGAGACCCTATAGAGCCCCATAGAACCCACATAGAGCCCCACAGACCCCATAGAGACCCACAGACTCCCATAGTGCGCCACAGACCCCGTAGAGACCCCATAAAGCCTCACAGACCCCATAGAGCCCCACAGACCCCATAGAGACCCCATAGAGACCCCATAGAGCCCCACAGACCCCATAGAGCCCCACAGACCCCTATAGTGCCCCACAGACCCCATAGAGACCCTATAGAGACCCATAGAGCCCCACAGACCCCATAGAAACCCTTTAGAACCCCATAGAAAACCCATAGAGCCCTACAGACCCCATAGAGACCCCATAGAGCCCCACAGACCCCATAGAGCCCCACAGACCCCTATAATGCCCCACAGAGCCCATAGAGACCCTATAGAGACCCATAGAGCCCCACAGACCCCATAGAAACCCTTTAGAACCCCATAGAAAACCCATAGAGCCCTACAGACCCCATAGAGACCCCATAGATTCCCATAGAGCCCCACAGACCCCATAGAGCCCCACAGACACCATAAAGCCCCACAGACCCCATAGAGACCCTTTAGAACCCCATAGAGCCCCATAGAAACCCCATAGAGCCCCACAGATCCCCATAGAGACCCCATAGAGCCCCATAGATCCCGCCCACAACCCTAAGCCCCGCCCACAACCCTAAGCCCCGCCCCCGTCGTTAAGCCACGCCCCCTCCCGTTTCCCAGCGTGCCCTGGGAGCCGCGCAGCGACAGCTTCCTATTGGCCGGCTTCAACGAATCAGTGCTCAGGTGGGCGGGGCTTTAAAACAAACAAGAAACGGGAGGGGCGTGGCTAATACCGGAAGTGGGCGTGGCTTGTGGCGAGGACCACGCCCACTTCCGGCTTTGGCCCCGCCCACAATCAGGTTCGTGGCCGAAGGGGACGCGGCCTCCATGTTGGCTCGGGTGGAGGCTGGCCCCGCCCACTACGGCTTGGCCCCGCCCACCACCCCGCCCCCCACCAAGGAAACGGGGTTGGCTCCGCCCCCTCCGCTGCCTGTGATTGGGTGAGGAGCTGGGAGCGCTGGGAGCAATGGGATCAATGGGGTTAATGGGGTTATGGGGTCTGTGGGGTCAGGGGGGACAATGGGGTCATTGGGGTCAATGGGATAAATGGGGTCAGTGGGTCCATTGGGGGTTATGGGGTCATTGGGGTCAATGGGGTCATTGGGGTCATTGGGGTCATTGGGGGTTATGGGGTCATTGGGGTCAATGGGGTCAATAGGGTCATTGGGGGTTATGGGGTCTGTGGGGTCATTGGGGTCATTGGGGTCAATAAGGGTTATGGGGTCAATGGGGACAATAGGGTCATTGGGGTCAATGGGGTCAATGGGGTCAATGGGATCAATGGGGTCAATGGGGTCATTGGGGGTTATGGGGTCAATGGGGTCATTGGGGTCAATGGGGCCAGGGAGTTCAATGGGGTCAATGGGATCAATGGGGTCAGTGGGGTCAGTGGGGTCATTGGGATCATTGGGGTCAATAGGGGTTATGGGGTCAATGGGGACAATAGGGTCAATGGGGTCAATGGGATCAATGGGGTCATTGGGGGTTATGGGGTCAATGGGGTCATTGGGGTCATTGGGGGTTATGGGGTCAGTGGGGTCATTGGGGTCAATAGAGGTTATGGGGTCAATGGGGACAATGGGGTCATTGGGGTCAATGGGATCAATGGGGTCAATGGGGTCATTGGGGGTTATGGGGTCAATGGGGTCATTGGGGTCAATGGGGCCAGGGAGTTCAATGGGGTCAATGGGATCAATGGGGTCAATGGGGTCAATGGGGTCAGTGGGGTCGTTGGGGTCATTGGGATCAATAGGGGTTATGGGGTCAATGGGGACAATGGGGTCATTGGGGTCAATGGGGTCAATGGGATCAATGGGGTCATTGGGGGTTATGGGGTCAATGGGGTCATTGGGGTCAATGGGGCCAGGGAGTTCAATGGGGTCAATGGGGTCAATGGGAGCTTTGGGGTCAATGGGGTCAATGGGGTCAATCGGGACATTTGGGGTCATTGGGGACAATGGGATCATTGGGGGTTATGGGGTCAGTGGGGGTCAGTGGGGTCAATGGGGGTCAGTGGGGACATTTGGGGTCAATGGGGATTTTGGGGGTCATTGGGGTCAGTGGGGTTCAGTGGGGACATTCGGGGTTAATGGGGGTCTTTGGGGTCATTGGGATCAATGGGGGGCATTGGGGTCATTGGGGTCAGTGGGGACATTTGGGGTCAATGGGGATTTTGGGGTCAATGGGGTGAATGGGGTCAATGGGATCAATGGGGTCATTGGGGTCAATGGGGGCATTGGAGTCAATGGGGGTCAGTGGGGACATTTGGGGTCAATGGGGGTCTGTGGGGTCAATGCGATCAATGGGGTCATTGGGGTTTATGGGGTCAATGGGGTCAGTGGGGTCAATAGGGTCAATGGGGGTCAGTGGGGACATTTGGGGTCAATGGGGATTTTGGGGTCAATGGGGGGCATTGGGGTCATTGGGGTCAGTGGGGACATTTGGGGTCAATGGGGATTTTGGGGTCAGTGGGGTCAATGGGGTCAATGGGGCCAATGGGGTCATTGGGATCAATGGGGTCATTGGGGTCAATGGGGTCAGTGGGGTCAATGGGATCAATAGGGTCAATGGTGTCGATGGGGTCAATGGGGTTGTTGGGGGTTATGGGGCCAGTGGGGTCATTGGGATCAATGGGGTCGTTGGGGTCAATTGGATCAACGGGGTCAATGGGATCAATGGGATCAATGGGGTCAGTGGGGACATTTTGGGTCAATGGGGTCATTGGGGACAATGGGGGCAATGGGGTCAGTGGGGACATTTGGGGTCAATGGGGCCAATGGGGTCATTGGGATCAATGGGGTCATTGGGGTCAATGGGGTCAGTGGGGTCAATGGGATCAATAGGGTCAATGGTGTCGATGGGGTCAATGGGGTTGTTGGGGGTTATGGGGCCAGTGGGGTCATTGGGATCAATGGGGTCGTTGGGGTCAATTGGATCAACGGGGTCAATGGGATCAATGGGATCAATGGGGTCAGTGGGGACATTTTGGGTCAATGGGGTCATTGGGGACAATGGGGGCAATGGGGTCAGTGGGGACATTTGGGGTCAACGGGGATTTTGGGGTCAATGGGGTCATTGGGGACAATGGGGTCAGTGATGACATTTGGGGTCAGTGGGGTCAGTGGGGACATTGGGGTCAGTGGGTTCAATGGGGACTTTGGGGTCAATGGGGATCAGTGGGGTTGATGGAGTCAGTGGGGTCATTGGGTTCATTGGAGGTCATTGGGGTCATGGGGGTCATGGGGTCATTGGGGGTTATGGGGTCATTGGAGTCAATGGGGTCAGTGGGATCAATAGGGTCAATGGGATCAATGGGGTCAATGGGAGTCAGTGGGAACATTGGGTTCAATGGGGATTTTGGGATCAATGGGGTCATTGGGGTCATTGGGATCAATGGGGGCCGTGGGGACAATGGGGTCACTGGGGACATTTGGGGTCAATGGGGTCAGTGGGGACATTTGGGGTCAGTGGGGACAATGGGGTCATTGGGGACAATGGGATCAATGGGGTCAGTGGGGACTTAGGGGTCAATGGGGGTCAGTGGGGTCAATGGGGTCAGTGGGGTCATTGGGGGTCATTGGAGGTCATTGGGGTCATGGGGGGCATTGGGGTCATTGGGGGTTATGGGGTCAATGGGGAGCATTGGGGTCAATTGGATCGATGGGGTCCATGGGATCATTGGGATCAATGGGATCATTGGCGGTTATGGGGTCATTGGGGTCAATGGGGCCAGGGAATTCAATGGGGTCAATGGGATCAATGGGGTCAATGGGGACATTTGGGGTCAATGGGAACTGTGGGGTCAGTGGGGTCATTGGGGTCAATGGGATCAATGGGGTCATTGGAGGTTATGGGGTCAATGGGGGGCATTGGGGTATTTGGGGTCATTGGGGGTCAGTGGGGTCAATGGGGACAGTGTGGTCATTGGGGTCAATGGGGGTCAGTGGGGACAATGGGGTCAATGGGGATTTTGGGGTCAATGGGGTCATTGGGGTCAATGGGATCTTTGGGGTCAATGGGGTCATGGGGGTCAGTGGGGACATTTGGGGTCAATGGGGATTTTGGGGACAGTGGGGTCAATGGGGTCAATGGGATCAATGGGGGCATTGGGGTCAATGGGGGCATTGGAGTCAATGGGGGTCAGTGGGGACATTTGGGGTCAATGGGGGTCAGTGGGGGTCAATGGGGTCATTAGGGTCAATGGGTTCAGTGGGGGTTATGGGCTCAATGGGGTCATTGGGGTCATTGGGATCAATGGGGGCAGTGGGGACAATGGGGTCATGGATGACATTTGGGGTCATTGGGGTCATGGGTAACATTTGGGGTCATTGGGGTCAGTGGGGACATTGGGATTAATGGGGTCATTGGGGTCAGTGGGGTCATTGGGGGTTATGGGGTCAATGGGGGCATTGAGGTCATTGGAGTTAATGGGGATCAATGGGGTTATGGGGTCTGTGGGGTCAGTGGGGCCAATGGGGTCATTGGGGGTCAGTGGGGACATTTGGGGTCAATGGGGGTGTTTGGGGTCAGTGGGATCAATGGGGTCAATGGGGTCAGTGGGGGTCAGTGGGGTCAATGGGATCAATGGGGTCATTGGGGTCATTGGGATCAATGGGGACATTTGGGGTCAGTGGGGTCCAGTGGGATCTGATGCACTCTAACGAGCTCTGATGGGCTCTAATGAACTGTAATGAGCTCTAATGAGCTCTAATGGGATCTGATGGGATCTGATGGGCTCTAATGAGTTCTAATGAGCGCTAATGGGCTCTAATGGGATCTGATGGGCTCTAATGAGCTCTAATGAGCTCTAATGAGCTCTAATGGGATCTGATGGGATCTGATGGGCTCTAATGAGTTCTAATGAGCGCTAATGGGCTCTAATGGGATCTGATGGGCTCTAATGAGTTCTAATGAGCGCTAATGGGCTCTAATGGGATCTGATGGGCTCTAATGAGTTCTAATGAGCTCTAATGGGCTCTAATGGGATCTGATGGGGTCTAATGAGCTCTAATGAGCTCTAATGAGCTCTAATGGGATCTGATGGGATCTGATGGGCTCTAATGAGTTCTAATGAGCTCTAATGGGCTCTAATGGGATCTGATGGGCTCTAATGAGCTCTAATGAGCTCTAATGAGCTCTAATGGGATCTGATGGGATCTGATGGGCTCTAATGAGTTCTAATGAGCGCTAATGGGCTCTAATGGGATCTGATGGGCTCTAATGAGCTCTAATGAGCTCTAATGAGCTCTAATGGGATCTGATGGGATCTGATGGGCTCTAATGAGTTCTAATGAGCTCTAATGGGATCTGATGGGGTCTAATGAGCTCTAATGAGCTCTAATGAGCTCTAATGGGATCTGATGGGATCTGATGGGCTCTAATGAGTTCTAATGAGCTCTAATGGGCTCTAATGGGATCTGATGGGCTCTAATGAGCTCTAATGAGCTCTAATGAGCTCTAATGGGATCTGATGGGATCTGATGGGCTCTAATGAGTTCTAATGAGCGCTAATGGGCTCTAATGGGATCTGATGGGCTCTAATGAGCTCTAATGAGCTCTAATGGGCTCTAATGGGATCTGATGGGATCTGATGCACTCTAATGAGTTCTAACGAGCTCTACTGGGATCTGATGGGATCTGATGGGCTCTAACGAGCTCTAATGAGCTCTAATGGGCTCTAATGGGATCTGATGCGCTCTAACGAGCTCTAATGAGCTCTAATGGGGTCTGATGCACTCTAACGAGCTCTAACGAGCTCTGATGGACTCTAATAGGATCTGATGCGCTCTAACGAGCTCTAATGGGATCTGATGCACTCTAATGGGCTCTAACGAGCTCTAATGGGCTCTAATGGGATCTGATGCTCTCTAATGAGCTCTAATGAGGTCTAATGGGCTCTAATGGGGTCTGATGCGCTCTAACGAGCTCTAATGAGCTCTAATGAGCTCTAATGGGCTCTAATGGGCTCTAACGAGCTCTAATGAGCTCTAATGGGCTCTAATGGGATCTGATGTGCTCTAATGAGCTCTAACGAGCTCTAATGAGCTCTGATGGACTCTAATGGGATCTGATGCTCTCTAATGAGCTCTAATGAGCTCTAATGGGCTCTAATGGGATCTGATGGGCTCTAATTGTCTCTGATAGGTTCTAATTGGTTCTGACGAGCTCTAGTGGGCTCCAATTAGCTCTAATGAGCTCTAATGGACTCTAATGGGATCTGATGCACTCTAATGAGTTGTAATGAGCTCTAATGGGCTCTAATGGGATCTGATGAGATCTGATGCACTCTAATGAGCTCTAATGAGCTCTATTGGAATCTGATGTGCTCTAACGAGCTCTAATGGACTCTAAAGGGCTCTAATGGGATCTGATGGGATCTGATGGGCTCTAATGAGCTCTGATGGACTCTAATGGGATCTGATGGACTCTAACGAGCTCTAATGGGCTCTAATGGGATTTGATGCTCTCTAACGAGCCCTAATGAGCTCTAATGTGCTCTAATGGGATCTGATGCGCTCTAACGAGCTCTAACAAGCTCTAATGAGCTCTAATGGGATCTGATGCGCTCTAACGAGCTCTAATGAGCTCTAATGAGCTCCAGTGGGATCTGATGGGCTCTAATGAGCTCTAATGATCTCTAATGGACTCTAATGGGATCTGATGCACTCTAACGAGCTCTAATGAGCTCCAATGGGATCTGATGGTCTCTAATGAGCTCCAATGGGCTCTAATGGGATCTGATGGGATTTGATTTGCTCTAACGAGCTCTAATGAGCTCTAATGGGCTCTAATGGGATCTGATGCACTCTAACGAGCTCTAATGAGCTCTAATGGAATCTGATGCGCTCTAATGAACTGTAATGAGCTCTAATGAGCTCTAATGGACTCTAGTGGGCTCTAATGAGCTCCAATGGACTCTAATGGGATCTGCTGCATTCTAACGAGCTCTAACGAGCTCTAATTGCCTCCGATGGCCTCTAATTGCCTCTAATTGTCTCTGATGAGCAGGCGCTGGCGCACCGTCCGCCTCTTCCTGTCGTCCACGTTCGCCGACATGGCGGCCGAGCGCGACGCTCTGGTGAGGGCGGCGCTGCCGAGGCTGCGGGCGATGGCGGCCCCACACGGCGTGGGGCTGAGCGAGGTGGATCTGCGTTGGGGGGTGGAGGACCCCGACCCACGGAGGTCAGCCGGGACTGCAGGGGGCGACCTTTGACCTCTGGGACCGCCCCCCGTTGACCCCGTGACCCCAGTGATGTCACCCAATCCCAATGACCCCAGTGACCCCAATGACATCACTCAACCCTATTGACCCCCATTGACCCCATGACCCCAATGACATCACCCAACCCCAATGACCCCAGTGACCCCAAAGACTCCAGTGACCCCATTGACCCCATGACCCCACTGACCCCAATGATCCCAATGACTTTAATCAACCCCATAGACCCCCATTGACCCCAATGACCCCATGACCCCAATAACGTCACCCGACCCCAATGATCCCCATTGACCCCAATGACCCCAATGACCCCAATGACCCCAAAGACCCCAAAGACCCCAATTACCCCAATGACCCCAATGACATCACTCAACCCTATTGACCCCCATTGACCCCATGACCCCAATGATGTCACCCGACCCCAAGGATCTCCACTGACCCCATGACCCCAATGACCCCAATGACTTTAATCAACCCCATAGACCCCCATCGACCCCAATGACCCCATGACCCCAATGACCCCCAATGACTCCATTGACCCCAAAGACCCCAGTGACCCCAATGACATCACTCAACCCTATTGACCCCCATTGACCCCATAACCCCAATGATCCCATTGACCCCAATGACCCCCATGATTCCATTGACCCCGTGACCCCAATGATGTCACCCAACCCCATAGACCCCAATGACCCCAATGATCCCATTGACATCACCCAACCCCAATGACCCCATTGACCCCATGACCTCACTGACCCCAATGATCCCAATGACTTTAATCAACCCCATAGACCCCCATTGACCCCAATGACCCCATGACTCCAATAACGTCACCTAACCCAATGATCTCCATTGACCCCAATGACCCCCAATGACTCCGTTGACCCCATGACCCCATTAAACCCCATGACCCCAATGTCATTAATCAACCCCAAAGACCCCAATGACCCCCATGACCCCAATGACATTACTCAACCCCATAGACCCCCATTGACCCCATGACCCCAATGATCCCCATTGACCCCAATGACCCCCATGACTCCATTGACCCCGTGACCCCAATGATGTCACCCAACCCCAAAGACCCCAATGACCCCAATGATCCCATTGACATCACTCAACCCTATTGACCCCCATTGACTCCATGACCCCAATGACCCCAACGACCCCAATGACTTTAATCAACCCCATAGACCCCATTGACCCCAATGACCCCATGACCCCAATGACGTCACCTGACCCCAATGATCCCCATTGACCCCAATGACCCCAGTCACTCCATTGACCCCAAAGACCCCAAGGACCCCAATGACCCCATTGACATCACTCAACCCTATTGACCCCCATTGACCCCAATGACCCCAATGACGTCACCCAACCCCAAAGACCCCAATGACCCCAATGACCCCAATGACTTTAATCAACCCCATAGACCCCTATTGACCCCAATAACCCCACGACCCCAATGATGTCACCCCACCCCAATGATCCCCATTGACCCCAAAGACTCCAGTGACCCCATTGACCCCATGACCCCATTGACCCCAACAACCCCAATGACTTTAATCAACCCCATACACCCCCAGTGACCCCCAATGACTCCATGACCCCAATGACGTCACCCGACCCCAACGATCCCCATTGACCCCAGTGACCCCAATGACTCCATTGACCCCAAAGACCCCAAGGTCCCCAATGACCCCAATGACCCCAATGTCATTAATCAACCCCATAGACCCCTATAGACCCCCAATGACCCCATGACCCCAATGATGTCACCCCACCCCAATGATCCCCATTGACCCCAATCACCCCCAATGACCCCAATGACCCCATGACCTCATTGACCCCATGACCCCAATGACTTTAATCAACCCCATAGACCCCAATTGACCCCAATGACCCCAATGACGTCACCTGACCCAATGATCCCCATTGACCCCAATGACCCCAATGACCCCAAAGACCCCAATTACCCCAATTACCCCAATGACCCCATTGACATCACTCAACCCTATTGACCCCCATTGACCCCAATGACCCCAATGACGTCACCCAACCCCAAAGACCCCAATGACCCCAATGACCCCAATGACTTTAATCAACCCCATAGACCCCTATTGACCCCAATAACCCCACGACCCCAATGATGTCACCCCACCCCAATGATCCCCATTGACCCCAAAGACTCCAGTGACCCCATTGACCCCATGACCCCATTGACCCCAATGACCCCAATGACCCCAATGTCATTAATCAACCCCATAGACCCCTATAGACCCCCAATGACCCCATGACCCCAATGATGTCACCCCACCCCAATGATCCCCATTGACCCCAATCACCCCCAATGACCCCAATGACCCCATGACCTCATTGACCCCATGACCCCAATGACTTTAATCAACCCCATAGACCCCAATTGACCCCAATGACCCCAATGACGTCACCTGACCCAATGATCCCCATTGACCCCAATGACCCCAATGACCCCAAAGACCCCAATTACCCCAATTACCCCAATGACCCCATTGACATCACTCAACCCTATTGACCCCCATTGACCCCAATGACCCCAATGACGTCACCCAACCCCAAAGACCCCAATGACCCCAATGACCCCAATGACTTTAATCAACCCCATAGACCCCTATTGACCCCAATAACCCCACGACCCCAATGATGTCACCCCACCCCAATGATCCCCATTGACCCCAAAGACTCCAGTGACCCCATTGACCCCATGACCCCATTGACCCCATGACCCCAATGACTTTAATCAACCCCATAGACCCCAATTGACCCCAATGACCCCAATGACGTCACCCGACCCAATGATCCCCATTGACCCCAATGACCCCAATGACCCCAAAGACCCCAAAGACCCCAATTACCCCAATGACCCCAATGACATCACTCAACCCTATTGACCCCCATTGACCCCATGACCCCAATGATGTCACCCGACCCCAATGATCCCCACTGACCCCATGACCCCAATGACCCCAATGATGCCACCTGACCCCAATGATCCCCAATGACTCCATTGACCCCATGACCTCATTGACCCCAATGACCCCAATGACTTTAATCGACCCCCATTTACCCCACTGACCCCAATGACCCTCATGACCCCAATGATCCCATTGACCCCAAAGACCCCCATGACCCCAATGACCCCAATGACCCCAATGACTTTAATCAACCCCATAGACCCCCATTGACCCCAGTGACCCCAATGACTTCACCCAACCCCAAAGACCCCAATGACCCCAATGACCCCAATGACCCCATGACCCCCAGCGACTCCATTGACCCCATGACCTCATTGACCCCACTGACCCCAATGACCCCAATGACTTTAATCAACCCCATTGACCCCACTGACCCCAATGACCCCAATGACCCTCATGACCCCAATGAAGCCACTTGACCCCATTGATCCCCATCGACCCCATTGACCCCATGACCCCAATGACCCCTCCCAACCCCAATGACCCCATGACTCCATCGACCCCAATGACCCCCATGACCCCAATGACCCCAATGATGTCACCCGACCCCATTGACCCCATGACCCCAATGACCCCAATGACCCCACAGCCCCATGACCCCACAACTTCAGTGACCCCAATGACCCCATAACCCCTGACCCCATAACCCCTGACCCGTGATCCCGTGACCCTTGACCCCATACCCCCCAATCCCATAACCGCTCCCCCTATGACCCTTGACCTCGCGATCCCCAATCCCACAGCCCTTGAACCCCACGACCCCTGACCCCGTGACCTCCTGACCTCTGACCCCGTGACCTCTGCCCCCGCTGACCCCCATGACACCAATGACCCCACAACCCCAATGACCTCGACGACCCCGTAACCCCATGACGCCGTCGCCCGTGTCCCCGTGACCTCTGACCCCGTGACCCCGTGACCTCTGACCCCGTGACCTTTGACCCCCCAGGCAGGTGGAGCTGTGCCTGGAGGAGGTGACCCGCAGTGACATCATCGTGGGGGTCCTGGGGGAGCGCTATGGGGCGCGGGCACCAAACCCCCCCCCACAGGTGACCCCATTGACCCCATTGACCCCATTGTCCCCACTGACCCCACTGACCCCATAGACCCCAAATGACCCCATTGACCCCATAGACCCCATTGCCCCCATTGTCCCCATTGACCCCATTGCCCCCATTGACCCCATTGACCCCATTTGACCCATTGTCCCCATTGACCCCACTGCCCTCATTGACCCCACTGACCCCATTGTCCCCAATGACCCCATTGACCCTAAATGTCCGAGCTGACCCCATCGTCCCCATTGACCCCATTGATGCCACTGACCCCATCGTCCCCATTTGACCCCACTGACCCAATGTCCCCATTGACCCCAATGCCCCCATTGTCCCCATTGACCCCACTGACCCTATTGACATCACTGACCCCATTGACCCTAAATCTCCCCATTGACCCTAAATGTCCCCATTGACTCCCATTGTCCCCATTGCCCCCACTGACCCCATTGACCCTAAATGTCCCCACTGACCCCATTGACCCCATTGTCCCCCCTGATCCCATTGTCCCCACTGACCCCACTGACCACACTGACCCCAATGACCCTGTTGACCCCATTGCCCCCACTGACCCCATTGACCCCATTGTCCCCCATTGTCCCCATTGACCCCATTGTCCCCATTTACCCCATTGCCCCCATTGCCCCCACTGACCCCACTGACCCTAAATCTCCCCACTGATCCTAAATGTCCCCATTGACCCCATTGACCCCAATGCCCCCAATTCCCCCATTGACCCCGTTGACCCCACTGACGCCACTGACCCCACTGACCCCATTGACCCCACTGACCCCATTGACCCCCATTTACCCCCATGACCCCATTGACCCCATTGTCCCCATTTACTCCATTGCCTCCACTGACCCCGTTGTTTCCATTGACCCCATTGACCCCATTGCCCCCACTGACCCCATTGACCCCAATGTCCCCATTGCCCCCACTGACCCCACTGACCCTAAATGTCCCCATTGACCCCGATGACCCCATAGACCCCATTGACGCCACTGACCCCATTGACCCCAATGTCCCCATTGCCCCCACTGACCCCACTGACCCTAAATGTCCCCATTGACCCCGATGACGCCATAGACCCCATTGACGCCACTGACCCCACTGACCCCATTCCCCCCATTGACCCCATTGACCCCATTGTCTCCCATGACCCCATTGCCCCCCCTGACCCCACAGCCCCCATTGCCCCCATTGACCCCATTGACCCCATTGCCCCCATTGTCCCCATTGCCCCCATTGACCCCATTGACCCCCATTTACCCCATTGACCCCATTGACCCCACTGCCCTCATTGACCCCACTGACCCTATTGCCCCCATTGTCCCCACCGACCCCATTGCCCCCAATGACCCCATTTACCCCATTGAACCTATTGACCCCAATGTTCCCATTGACCCCACTGGCCCCATTGCCCCCACTGACCCCATTGACCCCAATGTCCCCATTGACCCCATTGACCCCATTGACCTCATTGTCCCCATTGACCCCACAGACCCCGTTGTCCTCACTGTTCCCACTGACCCCACAGCCCTCATTGACCCCAATGACCCCATTGACCCTAAATGTCCCCATTGACCCCATTGTTCCCGCTGACCCCACTTACCCCATTTACCCCACTGATCCCACTGACCCCACTGACCCCATTGACCCCATTGACCCCACTGTCCTCATTGACCCCACTGACCCCATTAACCCCATTGACCCCACTGACTCCATTGATCCCATTGACCCCGTTGTCCCCACTGACCCCATTGACCCCATTGACCCCATTGACCCCAATGTCCCCATTGTCCCCATTTACCCCATTGACCCCAATGCCCCCAATTCCCCCATTGACCCCGTTGACCCCATTGACCCCACTGACCCCATTGACCCCACTGACCCCACTGACCCCATTGCCCCGCATTGACCCCAATGTCCCCATTGACCCCATTGTCCCCACTGACCCCACTGCCCCCATTGACCCCAATGTCCCCAATGTCCCCATTGACCCCACTGCCCTCATTGACCCCACTGACCCCACTGACCCTAAATCTCCCCACTGACCCTAAATGTCCCCATTGACCCCATTGATCCCAATGTCCCCATTGACCCCATTGACCCCATTGACCCCATTGACGCCACTGACCCCATTGTCCCCATTGACCCCATTCCCCCCACTGACCCCATTGCTCCCATTGACCCCACTGACCCCAATGCCCCCAATTCCCCCATTGACCCCGTTGACCCCATTGACCCCACTGACCCCACTGACCCCACTGACCCCATTGCCCCGCATTGACCCCAATGTCCTCATTGACCCCATTGACCCCATTGACCCCATTCCCCCCACTGACCCCATTGACCCCATTTACCCCATTGACCCCAATGCCCCCAATTCCCCCATTGACCCCACTGACCCCACTGACCCCCCTGACCCCGCTGACCCCGCAGGGTTTCCCCCCCGGCCGCTCGGTGACAGAACTGGAGCTGCGGATGTTCCTGCAGCGCTGGAGCTCCGCCCCCGGCCCCGCCCCCGCCCTCATTTACATACGAGACCCCGCCTTCCTCCAGTGAGGGCGATGGGAGGGGGGCGTGGCCTATACAAAAAGGGGGGCGTGGCCAAAAAAAAGCAGGGACCCAGTGGGGGGGGTGGCCTCTTTGTGGGCGTGGCCTAAACGTAGAGGGGGCGGGGCTTAGGGGCGGGGCCTATGCGTCGTCCAATCAGCAGGGAGCGTGGTCTTAAATGGGGCGTGGCCTGATTGGTGAGGGGGCGGGGCTTAGAAATAGGGGGCGTGGCCTCAAAATGGTGGGGCAGCAATGGGGTCATTGGGGTGAATGGGGGCTGTGGGGTCGATGGGGATTTTGGGGTTTGTGGGGGATTTCGGGGGACATTGGGGTCAATGGGGGCTTTGGGGTCAGTGGGGACATTGGGGTCAATGGGGTCAGTGGGGGCAATGGGGTCAGTGGGGACATTTGGGGTCAATGGGGTCAGTGGGGGCAGTGGGGTCAATGGGGGACATTGGGATCAATGGAGTTTGTGGGGTCAATAAGGGACAATGGGGTCAATGGGGGCTGTGGGATCAATGGGAGCTGTGGGGTCAGTGGGGAACATTGGGGTCAATGGGGACATTGGGAAGAATGGGACATTGGGGTCAATAAGGGACAATGGGGTCAATGGGGGACATTCGGGTCAACGGGGTTATTGGGGTCATTGGGGACATTGGGGTCAATGGGGGCTGTGGGGTCAATGAGGACATTGGGGTCAATGGGAGACATTGGGGTCAGTGGGGGACATTGGGATTAATGGGGACATTGGGGGATATTGGGGTCAATGGGGGCTGTGGGGTCAATGGGGACATTGGGGTCTATGGGGGACATTGGGATCAATAAAGGACAATGGGGTCAATGGAAGCTTTGGGGTCAATGGGGACATTGGGGTCAATGGGGGCTGTGGGGTCAGTGGGGCCATTGGGATCATTGGGGACACTGGGGGACATTGGGGTCTATGGGGACATTGGGGATTAATGGGGACATCGGGGGATATTGGGGTCAATGGGGGCTGTGGGGTCAATGGGGACATTGGGATCAATGGGGGCTTTGGGGTCAATGGGGACACAAGGGGTCAATGGGGTCAGTGGGGTCAATGGGGACAATGGGGTCAATGGTAGCTGTGGGGTCACTGGGGACAATGGGGTCAATGGGGACATTGGGGTCAATGGGGGACATTGGGGTCAATAAGGGACAAT
Source organism: Lophura swinhoii (assembly GCA_030408155.1). Classification (NCBI taxonomy): domain Eukaryota; kingdom Metazoa; phylum Chordata; class Aves; order Galliformes; family Phasianidae; genus Lophura; species Lophura swinhoii. The sequence continues at coordinate 1,402,094 of CM059486.1, forward strand.
GGGGTCAATTGGAGCTGTGGGGTCAATGGGGGCTTTGGGGTCAATGGGGACATTGGGGTCAATGGGGACATTGGGGTCTATGGGGGACATTGGGATCAATAAGGGACATTGGGGTCAATGGGGGCTGTGGGGTCAATGGGGACATTGGGGACATTGGGGGACATTGGGGTCAATAAGGACAATGGGGTCAATGGGGACATTGGGGTCAATGGGGACTTTGGGGTCCATGGGGACATTGGGGTCAATGGGATTTGTGGGGTCAATGGGGTCAGTGGGGACATTGGGGTCTATGGGGACAATGAGGTCAATGGGGTCCTCCAAGGGGCGTGGCTTCAGATTGCAAGGGGGCGTGGCCAAAGGGTTGGGGGCGGGGCCTCAGTGGGGCGGGGCTTAAAGCGGAGGGGGAGTGGCCTGATGGAAAGGGGGCGTGGCTTTGGAGCGGTTGGGGGGCTTGGCCTCAATGGGGGCGTGGCCTCAAGGAATTGGGGGCGGAGCTTTAAGGAATGGGGGGCGTGGCCTCAATGGGGGCGTGGCTTAATGCAGAGGGGGCGTGGCCTGTGGGGAGGGGGCGTGGCTTCGAGGCATTTGGGGGCGTGGTCTCATAGGGGGAGGGGCTGAAGGCGTTGGGGGTGGGACTTTAAATAATGGGGGCGTGGCCTCAAAGGGGGCGGGGCTTGAAGCAGAGAGGGCGTGGCCTGTGGGAAGGGGGCGTGGCTTTGGAGATGCTGGGGGCGTGGTCTCACTGGGGGCGTGGCCTCAGGGGTTTCGGGGAGGGGCCTTAAGGAATGGGGGCGTGGCTTAAAGAAGGGGGCGTGGCCCGGTGGAAAGGGGGCGTGGCTTTGGGGACAAGGGGGCGTGGTCTCGAAGGGGGCGTGGCATCGAGGCATTGGGGGCGGGGCTACAACGAACGGAGGAGTGGGTTAAAAGGGGGCGTGGCCTGGAGATGGGCGTGTCCCAAATGAGCCAATGGGGTGGCAGGGCGGTGCCGGAAGAGCTGCGCGGGATTTATGGGGCGGAGTCGGAAGAGGCGGCGGCCAAAATGGCGGCGCTGAAGGAGGTGCTGAAGGGGAACCCGGCCGTCGGAGCCGTGAGGAGGTGGCGCGGCTGTGGGGTCGGGGTGGTTCTATGGGGTCGGGGTGGTTCTATGGGGTCAGGGTAGTTCTATGGGGTCGGGATTGCCCTATAGGGTCAGGATTGCCCTATGGGGTCAGGGTTGCCCTATGGGGTCAGGATGGTCCTATGGGGTCAGGATGGGTCTATGGGGTCAGGATGGTCCTATGGGGTCAGGGTGGTTCTATGGGGTCAGGATTGTCTTATGGGGTCAGCTATGGTCTATGGGGTCAGGATGGGTCTATGGGGTCAGGATGGTCCTATGGGGTCAGCTATGGCCTATGGGGTCACAAATGTCCTATGGGGTCAGCTATGGTCTATGGGGTCAGGATGGTCCTATGGGGTCAGGGTGGTTCTATGGGGTCAGGATTGTCTTATGGGGTCAGCTATGGTCTATGGGGTCAGGGTGGTTCTATGGGGTCAGGGTGGTTCTATGGGGTCGGGATTGCCCTATGGGGTCAGGATTGCTCTATGGGATCTGCTATGGTCTATGGGGTCAGCAGTGGCCCTATGGGGTCAGGATTGTCCTATGGGGTCAGGATGGTCCTATGGGGTCAGGATGGGTCTATGGGGTCAGGATGGTCCTATGGGGTCAGGGTGGTTCTATGGGGTCAGGATTGTCCTATGGAGTCAGGATGGTCCTATGGGGTCAGGGTTGTCTTATGGGGTCAGCTATGGCCGTGGCCTATGGGGTCAGGATGGTCCTATGGAGTCAGAATGCCCCCATTGACCCCACTGACCCCACTGACCCCATTGACCCCATCTCCCCCCATTGACCCTATTGACCCCACTGAACCCCATTACCCCCATTACCCCCATTGCCCCCACTGACCCCATTGCCCCCATTGCCCCCAATGCCCCCATTGACCCCACTGACCCCACTGACCCCATTGACCCCACTGACCCCAAAGACCCCACTGACCCCAATGACCCCAATGCCCCCATTGACTCCAATGCCCCCATTGCCCCCATTGACCCCACTGACCCCATTGACTCCATTGACCTCACAGCCCCCATTGACCCCATAACCCCAATTCCCCCAATGTCCCCATTGACCCCAAATCCCCCATTCACCCCACTGACCCCACTGACCCCAATGCCCCCATTGCTCCCCATTCCCCCCATTCCCTCCATTGACCCCATTGCCCCCATTGACCCCATTGACCCCACTGACCCCAATGCCCCCAGTGCCCCCCATTCCCCCCATTCCCCCCATTGACCCCACTGACCCCATTGCCATCATTGACCCCATCGACCCCATCGACCCCATTGACCCCACTGACCCCAAAGACCCCAATGCCCCCATTGTCCCCATTGCCCCCATTGCCCCCATTGCCCCCATTACCCCCCAGTGCCCCCATTGACCCCATTGACCCCACTGACCCCATTGCCCCCATTGCCCCCATTACCCCCATTGCCCCCACTGACCCCATTGCCCCCACTGATCCCCCTGACCCCGCTGCCCCCGCTGACCCCACAGCTATAGGTGCGGTTGGGGGCCGGACGGCCCCACAGCTCTGGAGGATTTCGTGGCTCAGGTGGTGGCCGACGTTTGGGACATCCTGCAGCGGCACTTCCTGCATGTGGGTCACCCCATAGACCCCATTGACCCCATTGATGGCCCCATTGACCCCATTGACCCCATTGACGGCCCCATTGACCCCATAGACCCCATTGATGGCCCCATTGACCCCATAGACCCCATTGACGACCCCATTGACCCCATTGACCCCCAGCGGCCCTATAAACCCCAATGTTCCCAGTATCCCCCAATGTCCCCATTGACCCCATTGTCCCCATTGACCCCACAGCCCCCATTGCCCCCAATTGACCCCATTGACTCCAATGCCCCCAATTGACCCCATTGACCCCATTGTCCCCATTGACCCCAATGTCCCCATTGCCCCCAATTCACCCCATTGACCCCAATGTCCCCATTGACCCCAATGTCCCCACAGACCCCACAGCCCCCATTGACCCCATTGACCCCACAGATCCCAATGTCCCCATTGACCCCACAGCCCCCAATTCCCCCAATTGACCCCATTGCCCCCAATTGTCCCCATTGACCCCAATGTCCCCATTGACCCCAATGTCCCCATTGTCCCCGATGTCCCCACAGACCCCAATGCCCCCCATTGACCCCATCGACCCCATTCACCCCAATGCCCCCCATTGACCCCACTGACCCTATTGCCCCCATTGACCCCAATGTCCTCACTGACCCCACAGCCCCCATTGACCCCATTGACCCCGATGCCCCCCATTGACCCCACTGACCCCATTGCCCCCATTGACCCCAATGTCCCCACTGACCCCACCGCCCCCATTGACCCCAATGCCCCCCATTGACCCCAGTGTCCCCATAGACCCCAATGTCCCAATTGTCCCCATTGACCCCAATGTCCCCATAGACCTCAGTGCCCCCCATTGACCCCATTGACCCCATTCACCCCAATGCCCCCCATTGACCCCATTGATCCCAGTGTCCTTGTAGTCCCCATTGTCCCCATCGACCCCAATGTCCCCATTCGCCCCATTGACCCCACAGACCCCAATGCCCCCCATTGACCCCAATGTCCCCATTGTCCCTGATGTCCCCACAGACCCCACAGCCCCCATTCACCCCATTCACCCCAATGCCCCCCATTGTCCCCATAGACCCCAATGCCCCCCATTGACCCCAATGTCCCCACAGACCCCACAGCCCCCATTGACCCCATTCACCCTATTCACCCCAATGCCCCGATTGTCCCCACTGACCCCAATGCCCCCCATTGACCCCATTGACCCCATTGACCCCATTGACCCTAATGCCCCCCATTGACCCCAGTACCCCCCATTGACCCCATTGTCCCCATTGACCCCAATGTCCCCACAGACCCCAATGTCCCCATTGACCCCACTGACCCCAATATCCCCCATTGACCCCATTCACCCCATTGACCCTATTGACCCCAATGCCCCCCATTATCCTCATTGACCCCAATGTTCCTATTGACCCCAATGTCCCCATTGACCCCACAGCCCCCATTGCCCCCAATTGACCCCATTGACTCCAATGCCCCCAATTGACCCCATTGACCCCATTGTCCCCATTGACCCCAATGTCCCCATTGACCCCACAGCCCCCATTCCCCCCAATTGACCCCATTGACCCCATTGTCCCCATTCACCCCAATGCCCCCCATTGTCCGCATTGACCCCAATGTTCCTATTGACCCCAATGCCCCCGTTGACCCCATTCATCCCATTGACCCCATTCACCCCAATGCCCCCCATTGGCCCCATTGTCCCCATTGACCCCACTGTCCCCACAGACCCCACAGCTCCCATTCACCCCATTCACTCTATTCATCCCAATGCCCCCAATTGTCTCCACTGACCCCAATGTCCCCATTGACCCCATTGTCCCCATTGACCCCACAGCCCCCAATTCTCCCAATTGACCCCATTGTCTCCAGTGCCCCCAATTGTCCCCATTGACCCCATTGATCCCATTGTCCCCATTGTCCCCATTGTCCCCAATGTCCCCCATTGACCCCATTGTCCCCATTGACCCCATTGTTCCCATTGACCCCAATGTCCCTATTGACCCCAATGTCCCCACAGACCCCACAGCCCCCATTGACCCCATTGACCCCAATGTCTCCAATGTCCCCATTGACCCCATTGACCCCATTGACCCCATTGACTGCATTGACCCCAATGTCCCCATTGATCCCAAAGTCCCCATTGTCCCCGATGTCCCCACAGACCCCAATGCCCCTCATTGACCCCATTGACCCCATTCACCCCAATGCCCCCCATTGTCCGCATTGACCCCAATGTCCCCATTGATCCCGTTGACCCCATTGACCCCACAACCCCCATTGACCCCCGTGTCCCCCACAGACCCCAATGTCCCCACTGACCCCATTGACCCCAATATCCCCCCTTGTCCCCATTGACCCCAATGTCCCCACAGACCCCACAGCCCCCCCCCACCTTAACAAAACTCCCTCAGTCCTCCAATCTGCCCTCCCTCCACCAGGGGGCGCCGCCATCCGTTCAGGATTCCTTCCTGGCAGCCCAGCTGGCCCTGGGTCCAGTTGCCAGATCCCGTTTGGTGGTAGCCACGGCCGCTGCCATCCGGAGGGGGGAAGGCAACCGACTGCTGCTGACAGGGGAACCGGGAGTGGGGAGGACTGTCTTCATGGTGGGGGGGGGCTTTTGGCCATATATGGGCATGGGGGAGGGGCTAAAGGGGGGGGACTGTGTCCATATATGGGCATGGGGGAGGGGCTAGAGGGAGGTTATGTCCCTATATGGGCATGGGGGAGGGGCTTAAAGGGTCTTTTGTCCATATATGGCATGGGGGAGGGGCTTGAAGGGGATTTGGCCATATATGGGCATGGGGGAGGGGCTTGAAAGGGGCTTTTGTCCATATATGGGCATGGGGGAGGGGCTAAAAGGGACTGGGTCCTTATATGGGCATGGGGGAGGGGCTAAAAGGGGCTTTTGTCCATATATGGGGATGGGGGAGAGGCTTAAAGGGGCTATTGTCCATATATGGGCATGGGGGAGGGGCTTGAAGGAGACTGGCTCCATATATGGGCATGGGGGAGGGGCTAAAAGGGACTGGGTCCTTATATGGGCATGGGGGAGGGGCTTAAAGGGGCTTTTGTCCATATATGGGCATGGGGGGGGCTAAAAGGGACTGGGTCCATATATGGGCATGGGGGAGTGGCTAAAGGGAGGCCAAGTCCATATATGGGCATGGGGGAGGGGCTAAAAGGATCAGGTTCATATATGGGCATGGGGGAGGGGCTAAAAGGGGCTTTGGTCCTTATATGGGCATGGGGGAGGGGCTTGAAGGGGACTTTTGTCCATATATGGGCATGGGGGAGGGGCTAAAGGGGATCAGGTTCATATATGGGCATGAGGGAGGGGCTAAAAGAGGCTTTTGTCCATATATGGGCATGGGGGAGGGGCATAATGGGGACCGTGTCCATATATGGGCATGGGGGAGAGGCTTGAAGGGGCTTTTGTCCATATATGGGCATGGGGGAGGGGCTAAAAGGGGACCAAATCCATATATGGGCATGGGGGAGGGGCATAAAGGGGACTGGGTCCTTATATGGGCATTGGGGAGGGGCTTAAAGGGGCTTTTGTCCATATATGGGCATGGGGGAGGGGCTAAAAGTGGACTTTTGTCCATATATGGGCATGGGGGAGGGGCTAAAAGGGGCTTTTGTCCATATATGGGCATGAGGGAGGGGCTAAAAGGGGGTTAATGTCCATATATGGGCATGAAGGAGGGGCATAATGGGGACCAAGTCCATATATGGGCATGGGGGGGCTAAAAGGGGACTGCGTCCATATATGGGCATGGGGGAGGGGCTAAAAGGGGGCTTTTGGCCATATATGGGTGTGGGGGAGGGGCTAAAAGGAGATTATGTCCTTATATGGGCATGGGGGAGGGGCTAGAGGGAGATCATGTCCATATATGGGCATGGAGGAGGGGCCATAAAGGAGGCTGGGTCCATATATGAGCATGGGGGAGGGGCTAAAAGGGGACTTTTGTCCATATATGGGCATGGGGGAGGGGCTTGAAGGGGACTGGGTCCATATATGGGCATGGGGGAGGGGCTAAAAGGGGCTTTTGTCCGTATGTGGGCATGGGGGAGGGGCTAAAAGGGACTGGGTCCTTATATGGGCATGGGGGAGGGGCGTAATGGGGTCCAAGTCCATATATGGGCATGGGGGAGGGGCGTAATGGGGCTTTTGTCCATATATGGGCATGGGGGAGGGGCGTAATGGGGCTTTTGTCCATATATGGGCATGGGGGAGGGGCTAAAAGGGACTGGGTCCTTATATGGGCATGGGGGAGGGGCGTAATGGGGTCCAAGTCCATTTATGGGCATGGGGGAGGGGTTTGAAGGGGACTGTGTCCATATATGGGCATGGGGGAGGGCCTTAAAGGGGCTATTGTCCATATATGGGCATGGGGGAGGGGCTTAAAGGGGCTATTGTCCATATATGGGCATGGGGGAGGAGCTTAAAGGGGCTGTTCTCCATATATGGGCATGGGGAGGGGCTAAAAGGGGCTTTTGTCCATATATGGGCATGGGGGAGGGGCTAAAACGGACTGGGTCCTTATATGGGCATGGGGGAGGAGCTTGAAGGGGCTTTTGTCCATATATGGGCATGGGGGAGGGGCTTAAAGGGGGCTTTTGTCCATATATGGGCATGGGGGAGGGGCTAAAAGGGGCTTTTGTCCATATATGGGCATGGGGGAGGGGCTTAAAGGGCTCTTGTCCATATATGGCATGGGGGAGGGGCTTAAAGGGGCTTTTGTCCATATATGGGCATGGGGGAGAGGCTAGGGGGATTATGTCCATATATGGGCATGGGGGAGGGGCGTAATGGGGTCCAAGTCCATTTATGGGCATGGGGGAGGGGCTTAAGGGGGAGTGCATCCCTATATGGGCATGGGGAGGGGCTAAAGGGGCTTTTGGCCATATATGGGCATGGGGGAGGGGTTTGAAGGGGACTGTGTCCATATATGGGCATGGGGGAGGGCCTTAAAGGGGCTATTGTCCATATATGGGCATGGGGGAGGGGCTTAAAGGGGCTATTGTCCATATATGGGCATGGGGGAGGAGCTTAAAGGGGCTGTTCTCCATATATGGGCATGGGGAGGGGCTAAAAGGGGCTTTTGTCCATATATGGGCATGGGGGAGGGGCTAAAACGGACTGGGTCCTTATATGGGCATGGGGGAGGAGCTTGAAGGGGCTTTTGTCCATATATGGGCATGGGGGAGGGGCTTAAAGGGGGCTTTTGTCCATATATGGGCATGGGGGAGGGGCTAAAAGGGGCTTTTGTCCATATATGGGCATGGGGGAGGGGCTTAAAGGGCTCTTGTCCATATATGGCATGGGGGAGGGGCTTAAAGGGGCTTTTGTCCATATATGGGCATGGGGGAGAGGCTAGGGGGATTATGTCCATATATGGGCATGGGGGAGGGGCTTGAAGGGCGACTTTGTCCATATATGGGCATGGGGGTGGGGCTTAAAGGGGCTATTGTCCATATATGGGCATGGGGGAGGGGCTTAAAGGGGCTTTCGTCCATATATGGGCATGGGGGAGGGGCTTAAAGGGGCTGTTCTCCATATATGGGCATGGGGGAGGAGCTTGAAGGGGCTTTTGTCCATATATGGGCATGGGGGAGGGGCTTAATGGGTCTAAGGCCATATATAGGCATGGGGGAGGGGCTTAAAGGGGCTGTTCTCCATATATGGGCATGGGGGAGGGGCGTAAAGGGGACCAAGTCCATATATGGGCATGGGGGAGGGTCTAAAAGGGATCAGGTCCATATATGGGCATGGGGGAGGAGCTTGAAGGGGCTTTTGTCCATATATGGGCATGGGGGAGGGGCTAAAAGGGGGGATAATGTCCATATATGGGCATGAAGGAGGGGCATAATGGGCACCAAGTCCATATATGGGCATGGGGGGGGCTAAAAGGGGACTGCGCCCATATATGGGCATGGGGAGGGGTTTTATGACCATATATGGGCATGTGGGCGGGGCTTGAAAGCAGCCCATGTCCATATATGGGCACGGGGGAGGAGACAAAAAAGGGCCATTCGCCCATATGTGCCCCATAACCCCGCCCACAGGCAGCCCTGATTGGCGCCCTGCAGCAAGCCCCGCCCCTTTCCGCCTCCAAGCCCCTCCCCCAGTGCTTGGTAGCCTATCACTTCGCATCCGCTCGCCCCGACCAATCAGACGCCAGAGTGGCCCTGGCTCAACTCTGCACCCGATTGGAGGAGCTGCTGGGGAAGGCAAACCCCGCCCCCTCGGAAGGATCGACCTATCAGTGAGCGCCACCCCCCTTTTTTAAGCCCCGCCCACAACCGGCTTGGCTCCGCCCACCCACACCCCCGTGTCACGTGACCAGGGAGCTGAGGCCACGCCTCCTGGCCCTGTTGGCCACGCCCCCTCCGAAGGGGCGGCGCCTGGCGCTGCTGATTGACGACGCCCACTTCCTGCACGTGGGCGGGACCGTGCGATCCGATTGGCTGCCGCCCGCCGTCCATCCGGTGAGAGGGGGCGGGGCTTAAAGGGGGGGGGAGGGGCTGATTTGGGGGGGATTTTAGGGGGTTTTTGAGGGATTTTGGGGGATTTGGGGTATTTTGGGGGGTTTTAAGGGGTTTTGGGGGGAGATTTTGGGATTTGGGGCATTTTGGGGGATTTTATGGAGTTTTGGGGGGATTTTGGGGGGTTTTGGGGGTATTTTGGGGGGGTTTTGTGGGTTTTAAGGGTTTTTTGGGGGGATTTTGGGGGGATTTGGGGGCAGTTTTAAGGGATATGGGGTGTTTTAAGGGGTTTTGAGGGGGATTTTGGGAGATTTTGGGGAATTCTGGGGGATTTGGGGGGATTTTGGGGGGTTGGGGGGTATTTTGGGGGGTTTTAAGGGGTTTTGGGGGGGTTTTAAGGGGTTTTAAGGGGTTTGGGGGGAAATTTTGGGGGAATTTGGGGGGATTTTATGGGGTTTTGGGGGGGATTTGGGGGGATTTTGGGGGGTTTTAAGTGTTTTCCTGGGGGATTTGGGGGGGATTTGAGGGAATTCGGGGGGATTTGGGGGGGGGTTGGGAGGGTTTGGGGGCAATTTTAGGGGTTTTTGGGGGGTTTTAAGGGGTTTAGGGGGGATTTTGGGGAATTTGGGGGGATTTTTGAGCATTTAGGGGAAATTTTGGGGGATTTTCGGGGGTTTTATGGGGTTTTGTGGGAATTTTGGGGATTTTGGGGAGATTTGGGGGGAATTTTTGGGGGATTTCTGGGGATTTTGGGGTAATTTTGGGGTATTTTGGGGGATTTTGGGGGGATTTGGGATTTTCTGGGTATTTTTGGGGACATTTGAGCATTTAGTGGAAATTCTGGGTGATTTGGGGGATTTTTGAGGATTTTTTGTGGATTTTTGTGGATTTGTGGGGATAATTTGGGACACGGGTGGATTTGGGGAGGATTTTGGGGCGTTTTTACGGTGAATTTTGCTCCAATTTCCCCCAATAAAACACCGCAAATATCAGCTTCGGCGCCACCGCGATGAAACGCGGCTCCCGATTGGCTGCCGCTAAGCCCGCCCCCTTTTTTCCTTACAGCGCGTCTCATTGGTCCTCAGCGCCCCCGCCGCCACAAGCCCCACCCGCTTCCCGGAAGTGGGCGGGGCTTGGAAGCCCCTCCCCCTCCGCCCACTTCCTCCCCCGGAGCGCGCCGACCTCCTGGGGGCGGAGCTTCGGCGTTGGGGGCGGAGCTTGGAGCGGCGCTACGTGAGTGGCTGAGCCCCTTCGGCCGATTTGCATAAGCCACGCCCCCCCGCCCCTCGCTGCCATCTTGGGGGGCGGGGCTTGAGGAGGGTGACGAGCGTTTCTCCCGACCAATAGGTGAGCGCCGTGCTGGGGAAGGGCGGGGCCAAGCTGCCGCTGTATCAGCGCCTCCTATTGGCTGAGCTCAGAGCCTTCGCCCGCTATGAGGATGTAAGGATGTGACCCACGTGGGGGCACCGGGAAACCCCATAGCGACCCATAGCGACCCATAGCGACCCCATAGCGACCCCATAGAGACCCCATAAGACCCATAAGGACCCTTAGAGACCCATAGAGACCCATAGGGACCCCATAGGGACCCATAGGGACCCTTACAGACCCATAGGAACCCATACGGACCCATAGGGACCCATAGAGACCCCATAGGGACCCATAGGGACCCATAGAGACCCATAGCGACCCCATAGAAACCCCATAGAGACCCATAGCAACCCATAGAGACCCCATAGAGACCCATAGAGACCCATAGAGACCCATAGGGACTCATAGGGACCCATAGAGACCCATAGCGACCCCATAGCGACCCATAGAGACCCCATAGAAACCCCATAGAGACCCATAGAACCCCATAGAACCCATAGAGACCCCATAGAAAATTTTGTGACCCATAGAGACCCCGTAGAGCCCCATAGAGACCCATAGAGACCCACAGGGACCCCATAGAAATCATTGGGACCCATAGGGACCCATAGAGACCCATAGAGACCCATAGGGACCCACAGAAACCCCATAGAGCCCCATAGAAACCATTGAGACCCATAGGGACCCCATAGGGACCCCATAGAGACCCCATGGAAACCTCTGGGACCCATAAAGACCCATAGAGACACATAGACCCCATAGAAACCCCATAGAGTCCCATAGAGACCCATAGGGACCCATAGAGACCCATAAGAACCCATAACACCCCATAAGGACCCATAGAGACCCCATAGAGACCCATAGAGCCCCATAGAGACCCATAGAGACCCATAGAGACCCCATAGAGACCCATAGAGACCCATAGAGACCCCATAGAGCCCCATAGAGACCCACAGAAACCCCATAGAGCCTCATAGAACCCATAGGGACCCCATAGAGACCCATAGAGACCCCATAGAACCCAGAGAGCCCCATAGAACCCATAGAGACCCACAGGGACCCCATAGAAATCATTGGGACCTATAGAGGCCCATGGATCCCCATAGAGACCCATTAGGACCCATAGAGACCCATAGGAACTTATAGACACCCCATAGAGACCCCACAGAGCCCCATAGAAACCCCATGGTGCCCCATAGAGACCCACAGAGACCCCATAGAGACCCATAGTGCCCCATAGAGCCTCATAGAGACCCATAGAAACCCCATAGAAACCCCATAGAAACCCCATAGGGCCCCATAGAGCCCCATAGAGCCCCATAGAGACCCCATAGAAACCATTGGGACCCATAGAGCCCCATAGGGACCCATAGAGCCCCATAGAGCAGGAAGCCCCGCCCACACTGGCATTAAGCCCCGCCCCCTGTCTACTCCTTTCTGGCCCCACCCCCTCCCTCCCGGAAGTTCTGAACTAAGCCCCGCCCTCCAACTTCCGGAAGTGCTGCATTTCCCCCTCCCCCTCCCTCCCGGAAGTGATGCTTTTAGCCCCTCCCCCTCCCGGAAGTTCCGACCCAAGCCCCGCCCTCCAACTTCCGGAAGTGCTGCATTTTCCCCTCCTCCTCCCTCCCGGAAGTGCACCCCTTAGCTCCTCCCCCTGCATCCCGGAAGTGCTGAATTTAGTCCCGCCCCCCAGCTTCCGGAAGTGCTTTTTGCCCCTCCCCCTCCGTCCCGGAAGTGCTGACTTTAACCCCACCCCTCAACTCCCGGAAGTGCTGCATTTTCCCCTCCCCCTCCCTCCCGGAAGTGCAGCCCTTAGCCCCTCCCTCTCCATCCCGGAAGTGCTGACCTTACCCCCACCCCCCAACTTTCGGGAGTGCTGCCTTTTGCCCCTCCCCCTCCCTCCCGGAAGTGCTGCTTTTAGCCCCTCCCCTTCCATCCCGGAAGTGCTGTATTTAGTCCCGCCCCCCAACTTCCGGAAGTGCTGCTTTTAGCCCCTCCCCCTCCGTCCCGGAAGTTCTGACCTTAACCCCACCTCCCAACTTCCGGAAGTGCAGATCTAAGCCCCGCCCCCCAGCTTCCGGAAGTGCTGCATTTTCCCCTCCCCCTCCCTTCCGGAAGTGCTGACCTTACCCCCACCCCCCAACTTCCGGAAGTGCTGCCTTTTGCCCCTCCCCCTCCCTCCCGGAAGTGTTGATTCAAGCCCCGCCCCCCAACTTCCGGAAGTGTTACATTTTTCCCTCCACCTCCCTCCCGGAAGTGCTGCCTTTAGCCCCTCCCCCTCCCTCCCGGAAGTGCTGACCTTAGTCCCGCCCCCCAGCTTCCGGAAGTGCTGCTCTCAGCCCCGCCCACCGTCCCCGCCCTGCTGCAGCGGATCCTTCACCGATTGGCCGCCCGCCACGGCCCCGCCCTCCAGCTCTCATTGGCCGCCCTCAGCGCCGCCCCTTACGGTAAGCCCCGCCCCCTTCCTCCCCCCTCATTTCCATATGCAAATTAACCCCCCCCCCGAAATTTTGGGGCTCTTTTTTGGGATTTCGATGAATTTCAGGGCGTTTTTCTCATTAGCATATATTTGCATACGGCTCCATGGTCATCAATTAATGAGTAACTATTAATTAGTTACAATTAATTGGTTGGTATGGAGGGTTGATTAGAATGGAGGATCATTTGCATATGACCCCTTCTTTAGCATAAATTTGCATGTGATCTTAAGGTTATAACGGCGATCTAGGTTGCATATTTACATATGCAAATGAACCACATCTTCTCATCATTTGCATGCGAACTCAGTGGGAGATCATCAATTAATTACTTGATCAATTAATCACTTAATTGTTTAATAGGGATGATTGGTTAGAATGGAGGATTTCAGCTCGGGGCTCATTAGCATACATTTGCATACTGCACCCATCGCGTGATGCATACGAGACGGCTAATTAGCATAAATTTGCATACACACCATCCTCCACGGCTTCGTGCGGAGGCCGGTCATCAATTAATCAGTTAATTAGTTAATAGGGAGGATTAGAATACTCATTAGCATACATTTGCATACGGCTTCTGTCGGATCCCCGCATATGAGCCGGCTAATTAGCATAAATTTGCATGCACCCCATCCTCCACGGACGGACCCTCCTCGGGTGGAGGATCGGCGGCGCTCATTAGCATAAATTTGCATCCCGGCACAGGATTGGAAGAGGCGCAGCTGCTGCGGCTGCTGGGGGCGGAGCTTCGGCTGAGGGGCGGAGCCAAGGTCACGTGGGAGGAAACCCTGAGGGCCCTGAGCAGAGCCAAGATGGCCGCCGAGATGTGGGGGCTGCTCAGGGACCTGCGCTGGTAGGGAGACCCCATAGGGACCCCAAAAACCCCATAGGGACCCCATAAAATCCCATAAAACCCCATTAAACCCCATAAAGTCCCATAGAACCCCATAAAACCCCATAGAACCCAAAAAATCCCATAAAATCCCATAGGGACCCCATGAAACCCCATAGAACCCAAAAAATCCCATAAAGTCCCATAGAACCCCATAAAACCCCATAGAACCCAAAAAACCCCATAAAGTCCCATAAAACCCCATAAAACCCCATAGAACCCAAAAAATCCCATAAAGTCCCATAGAACCCCATAAAACCCCATAGAACCCAAAAAATCCCATAAAGTCCCATAAAACGCCATAAAACCCCATAGGGACCCCGTAAAGTCCCATAAAATCCCATAGGGACCCCATAAAACCCCATAGGGACCCCATAAAGTCCCATAAAATCCCATAGGGACCCCATAAAATCCCATAGGGACCCCATGAAACCCCATAAAGTCCCATAGAACCCCATAAAACCCCATAGAACCCAAAAAATCCCATAAAATCCCATAGGGACCCCATGAAACCCCATAGGGACCCCGTAAAGTCCGATAAAATCCCATAGGGACCCCATAAAGTCCCATGAAATCCCATAAAATCCCATAATGATCCCATAGGGACCCCAAAAAACCCCATAAAATCCCATAATGATGCCATAGGGACCCCATAAAGCCCCATAAAGTCCCATAGAACCCCATAGGGACGCCATAAAATCCCATAAAACCCCATAGGGACCCCATGAAACCCCATAAAGTCCCATAGAACCCCATAAAATCCCATAGGGACCCAAAAAATCCCATAAAGTCCCATAGAACCCCATAAAACCCCATAGAACCCAAAAAATCCCATAAAGTCCCATAGAACCCCATAAAACCCCATAGAACCCAAAAAATCCCATAAAGTCCCATAAAACCCCATAAAACCCCATAGGGACCCCGTAAAGTCCCATAAAATCCCATAGGGACCCCATAAAACCCCATAGGGACCCCATAAAGTCCCATAAAATCCCATAGGGACCCCATAAAATCCCATAGGGACCCCATTAAACCCCATAAAGTCCCATAGAACCCCATAAAACCCCATAGAACCCAAAAAATCCCATAAAATCCCATAGGGACCCCATGAAACCCCATAGGGACCCCATAAAGTCCGATAAAATCCCATAGGGACCCCATAAAGTCCCATGAAATCCCATAAAATCCCATAATGATCCCATAGGGACCCCAAAAAACCCCATAAAATCCCATAATGATGCCATAGGGACCCCATAAAGCCCCATAAAGTCCCATAGAACCCCATAGGGACGCCATAAAATCCCATAAAACCCCATAGGGACCCCATGAAACCCCATAAAGTCCCATAGGAACCCCATAAAATCCCATAAAGTCCCATAGAGCCCCATAGAGACCAATAGGGACCCATAGAGACGCAAAGGGACCCATAGAGCCCCATAGAACCCATAGAGACCCCATAGAAACCCCATAGAAACCCACAAAGCCCCATAGCGCCCCATAAAGCCCCATAGAGCCCCATAGAAACCCCATAAAGCTCCATAGGGCCCCATAGCGCCCCATAGAGACCCCATAGAGACCCATAGAAACCCCATAAAACCGCATAGAGCCCCATAGCGCCCCATAGAGACCCATAGAGAGCCATAGATCCCCATAGAAACCCCATAGATCCCCATAGATCCCCATAGAGCCCCACAGAGACCCATAGAGACCCATAGAGATCCATAGGTACCCATAGGGACCCATAGAGCCCCAAAGAGACCCCATAAAACCCCATAGAGCCCCATAGAGACCCATAGAGACCCATAGAGACCCATAGAGCCCCACTGTGCCCCATAGAGACCCCATAGAGCCCCATAGAGCCCCATAGAATCCCCACAGAGCCCCATAGAGTCCCAGAGAGACCCATAGAGCCCCGTAGAAACCCCAGAGAGATCCATAGGGACCCATAGAGCCCCATAGAGCCCCATAGAAACCCCATAAAACCCCATAGAGACCCCATAGAGCCCCATAGAAACCCCATAGAAACCCATAGAGCCCCATAGAGCCCCATAGAAACCCCATAGAAACCCCATAGAGACCCATAGAAAACCCATAGCGCCCCATAGATCCCCACAGCACCCCATAGAGCCCCATAGAGCCCCATAGATCCCCACAGAGCCCCATAGAGTTCCATAGGGACCCATAGAGCCCCATAGAAACCCCATAAAACCCCATAGAGCCCCATAGAGCCCCATAGAAACCCCATAGAGACCCCATAGAGACCCCATAGAGGCCCATAGAGACCCATAGATCACCATAGATCCCATAGAGCCCCATAGAAACCCCATAGAAACCCCATAGAGCCCCATAGGGACCCATAGAGACCACATAGAGCCCCATAGCGCCCCATAGAGCCCCATAGAAACCCCATAAAACCCCATAGAGCTCCATAGAGCCCCATAGAGACCCCATAGAGACCCATAGAGCCCCATAGAGACCCCATAAAGCCCCATAGCGACCCATAGATCCCCATAGGGCCCCATAGGTCCCCATAGATCCCCATAGAGCCCCATAGAAACCCCATAAAACCCCATAGAGCCCCATAGATCCCCATAGAGCCCCATAGAGACCCATAGCACCCCATAGCAACCCATAGAGCCCCATAGCACCCCGTAGAGACCCCATAGAGCCCCATAGAGCCCCATAGAAACCGCATAAAACCCCATAGAGCCCCATAGCGCCCCATAGAGACCCATAGAGCCCCATAGAGACCCATAGCACCCCATAGCGACCCATAGAGCCCCATAGCACCCCGTAGAGACGCCATAGAGCCCCATAGAGCCCCATAGAAACCCCATAAAACCCCATAGAGCCCCATAGAGCCCCATAGATCCCCATAGAGACCCCATAAAGCCCCATAGCACCCCATAGCGACCCGTAGATCCCCATAGAGCCCCATAGCGCCCCATAAAGCCCCATAGAGCCCCATAGAGACCCCATAGAGCCCCATAGAGGCCCCATAGTGCCCCATAGAGCCCCATAGAATCCCCACAGAGCCCCATAGAGCCCCATAGAAACCCCATAAAACCCCATAGAACCCCATAGCGCCCCATAGCGCCCCATAGCTCCCGCCCCTCCCCCCAGGCTGCTGGAAGCATGCGGCGCCCCATTGGACGCTCCCGGTTCCCGCCTTTACCTTGCCGGCTCCTCCCGATTGGCTGAAGCCGTTCGGACCTTCTTGGGGGCGGGGCGAAAGGGTCGCCCCACCGCGGTGGCCACGCCCCTTCCGGCGGACGTGACGTCATGGCGACGGCGAGGATTGCTATTGGCTGGTGAGAGCGGGGGGGCGGGGGCCATGGGACGACGTGGGGCTCTATGGGGTCTTATGGGGTTCTGTGGGGTTCTATGGGGCTCTATGGGGCTCTATGGGGCTCTATGGGTCAGTTGGGCTCTATGGGGTTCTATGGGGTCTCTGTGGGGTTTCTATGGGGCTCTATGGGCTCTTGGGGGCTCTATGGGGCTCCTATGCGGTTCTATGGGTCTATGAGTCTCTATGGGTTCTATGTGGTTCTATGGGGTCAGTGGGGCTTTATGGGGTCTCTATGGGGCTCTATGGGGCTCTAGGGGTCTCTGTGGGTCTCTATGGGGTCTCTATGGGTCTCTATGGGTCTCTATGCAGCTCTATGGGGCTCTATGGGGCTCTATGTGGTTCTATGGGGTCTATGAGTCTCTATGGGATTCTATGTGGTTTCTATGGGGTCAGTGGGGCTTTATGGGGTCTCTATGGGTCTCTATGGGGCTCTATGGGGTCTATGAGTCTCTATGGGGCTCTATGGGCTCTATGGGATTCTATGGGGCTCTATGGGGTCAGTGGGGCTCTATGGGGTTCTATGTGGTTCTATGGGGTCAGCGGGGCTCTATGGGGTCTCTATGGGTCTCTATGGGTCTCTGTGGGGATCTATGGGGCTCTATGGGGTTTTATGGGGTTCTGTGGGGCTCTATGAGGTCTTATGGGGTTCTATGGTGTTCTATGGGGCTCTATGGGGTGTTATGGGGTCTCTATGGGGCTCTATGGGGCTCTATGGGGCTCTACGGGGTTCTATGGGGTCAGTGGGGCTCTATGGGGCTCTATGGGGTTTTATGGGGTCTCTATGGGGTTCTATGGGGCTTTATGGGGTCTCTATGGGTCTCTAAGGGGATCTATGGGCTCTGTGGAGTTCCTATGGGTCTCTATGGGTTCTCTATGGGGTCTCTATGGGGTCTCTATGGGTTTCTATGGGGTTTCTATGGTTCCCTATGGGACTCTATGGGGCGCTATGGGGTCTCTATGGGGCTCATTGGGGCATTATGGGGCTCTATGGGGCTCTATGGGGTCTCTGTGGGGTTTTATGGGGTCTCTATGGGGCTCTATGGGGATCTGTGGGGCTTTATGGGGTTCTGTGGGGCTCTGTGGGGTCTTATGGGGTTCTGTGGGTTCTATGGGGCTCTATGGGGACCTTTGGGTACCTATGGGTCTCTATGGGGCTCTGGGGGGCTCTATGGAGATATATGGGGTATCTATGGGGCACTATGGGGCTCTATGGGGTCTATGAGTCTCTATGCGGCTCTATGGGGCTCTATGGGGATTCTATGGGGATCTGTGGGGCTCTATGGGGTTTTATGGGGTCTCTATGGGTCTCTATGGGGCTCTATGGGGGTCTGTGTGTCTCTATGGGTCTCTGTGGATCTCTATGAATTTCTATGGGGCTATGGGGTATCTATAGGGCTTTGTGGGGTTTTATGGGGTCTCTATGGGTCCCTATGGGGTCCCTATGGGTCCCTATGGATTCCTATGGGTCTCTATAGGTCCCTGTGGGTCTCTATGGGGCTCTATGGGGCTCTATGGGCTCTATGGGGTCTTTAGGGGGTTTGTGGGGTTTTATGGGGTCTCTATGAGTCCCTATGGGGCTCTATGGGGCTCTGTGGATCTCTGTAGGGCTCAGTGGGTCTCTATGGGTCCTTATGGGGTCTCTATGGATCTCTATGGGGCCTATGGGGTTTCTATGGGGCTTTGTGGGGTTTTATGGGGTTTTTATGGGTCCTTATGGGTCTCTATGGGTCCCTATGGGTCCCTATGGGTCTCTATGGGTCTCTATGGGTCTCTATGGGTCTCTATGGGTCACTATGGGTCCCTATGTGTCTCTATGCGTCCCTATGGGTCCCTATGGGTCTCTATGGGTCGCTATGGGTCTCTATGGGTCCCTATGGGTCTCTATGGGTCGCTATGGTCCCTGTGGGTTCCTATGGGTCTCTATGGGTCGCTATGGGTCTCTATGGGTCGCTATGGGTCTCTATGGGTCGCTATGGGTCCCTATGTGTCCCTATGTGCCCCACGTGCCCCAATCACACGCCTCCGTGTAGCCGTAAGCCCCGCCCCCTCCCCCAACCCCCCGACCAATCCTCGCAGGCCTGACTCTGCGCGCCGCCGACCCATTGGCTGACGGCCACTTCCGGGGGGCGGAGCTTGAACACCTGGCTTTGTTACCGCGCCTTCTGGTTGGTCAACACCTCCATAGGGGGACGGGGGGGGGGGGGCGGGGCTTAATGGAGTGTGGGCGGGGCTTAAGGGGGTAGGGCTTAAGGGAAGGGGGCGGGGCTTAACGGAGAGGAGGCGGAGCTTAAGGGGGTAGGGCTTAAGGGAGGGGGTGGGGCTTGAGGGAGGGGCGGGGCTTAAGCGAAGGGGCGGGGCTTAAGGGAGAGGGGGCGGGGCTTTCTAGAGGGGCGTGGCTTATGGGGCAGGGGGCGGGGCTTAAAGGTTGGGTGGGGCGGGGCTTAAGCACGGGGGTGGGGCTTAAAGGTGGGGGCGGGGCTTAAGGGGGAGGGGCGGGGCTTAAGAGGAGGAACTTTAGGGGATGGGCTGAAAAGCCGAGGGGGCGGGGCTTAAGGAAGGGGGCGGGGCTTAAGGGGAGTGGTGGGGCTGAAGGGGGCGTGGCTTAAGGGGAGAGGGCAGGGCTTAAATGGGAAGGGGCGGGGCTTAAGGGGAGGGGCTTAAGGTGGAGTGGGCGGGACTTAAGGGGAGGGGCTTAATGGAGAGGGCGGGGCTTATGGGTAGTGGGCGGGGCGAAAAGGTGGGGAGGGGCGGGGCTTATTGGGGGAGGGGGGCGTAAGAGGGTGGGGAGGGGCGGAGCTTAAGGGGAGGGGCGTGGCTTGAGGGGGGCGTAAGGGAATGGGGCGGGGCTCAAGCGGAAGGGGCGGGGCTTAATGAGGAGAGGGCGGGGCGTACGGGAGAGGAGGCGGGACTTAAGGGAGGGGGCGGGGCTTAACGGGGTGAGCTTAAGGGGAGAGGGCGGGGCGTTAGGGGGCGGGGCTTAATGGGAGGGGCGGGGCTTAAGGGAGAGGGGTGGGGCTTAAAGGTGGTGGGCGGGGTTAAGGGAGAGGGGGCGGGGCTTAAGAGGAGGGTCTTAAGGGGAACTTTAAGGGGGGCGGGGCTTACAGGTGGGAGGGGCGGGGTTTAGAGGGAGAGGGGGCGGGGCTTAAAGGTGGGGGCGGGGCTTAAGTGAGAGGGGGTGGGGCTTAAGAGGAGGGTCTTAAAGGGAGGGGGCGGGGCTTACAGGTGGGAGGGGCGCGGTTTAGAGGGAGAGGGGGCGGGGCTTAAGGGAGAGTGGGCGGGGCTTAAAGGTGGGGGCGGGGCTTAAGGGAGAAGGGTGGGGCTTAAGAGGAGGGACTTAAAGGGGAGGGGCTTAAGGGAGGGGGCGGGGCTTAAGGTTGAGGGACGGGGCTTGAAGGTTGGGAGGGGCGGGGCTTAAGGGAGAGGGGGCGGGGCTTAAGGGAGAAGGGGCGGGGCTTAAGAGGAGGGGCTTAAGGGGAAGGGCTTAAAGGGAGGGGGCGGGGCTTTCGTTGGAGGGGGCGGGGCGTAAAGGTTGGGGGCGGGGCTTAATGGCGGGGGAGGGGCTTAGGGGTGGGAAGGGGCGGGGCTTAAGGGAGAAGGGGCGGGGCTTAAGAGAAGAGGCTTAAGGGGAGGGGCTTAAAGAGAGGGGGGCGGGGCTTAAGAGGAAGGGGCGGGGCTTAAAGGCCGGGAGGGGACGTGGCCAATCGTGGCGGTGGGCGGAGCTTCGCGCCCCACGTTTTCCAGGCGGAGGCGGAGCTTTGGGGCCCTTTGTGGGATCTGATTGGCTGCGCCGGGTTCCTGCGGGCCCACGGGGTGCGGGGCGCTGTGGGGCTGCTGGCGCATGGGGCCAGGATGCTGCGTGAGTTTGGGGGGGGGAATGGGGGGGTGGGGGGGCCTGTGGGGCGCTATGGGGCGCTATGGGGTCTCTGTGGGGCTCTATGGGGTCTCTGTGGGGCTCTATGGGGCTCTATGGGGTCTATGGGTTTCTATGGGGCTCTATGGGGATCTATGGGGTCTCTAAGGGGCTCTATGGGTTTTATGGGGATCTATGGGGTTTCTATGGGTTCTATGGGGCTCTATGGGGCTTTATGGGGCTCTATGGGTTTCTGTGGGGTCTCTATGGGGCTCTATGGGGTTTGTATGGGGCTCTATGGGGCTCTATGGGGATCTATGGGGTTTCTATGGGGCTCTATGGGGCTCTGTGGGGATCTATGGGTCTCTATGGGTCTCTGTGGGGTCTCTATGGGGTCTTGGGTTTCTATGGGGTTTCTATGGGACTCTATGGGTGTCTATGGGTCTCTGTGGGGCTCTATGGGGTTTCTATGGGGCTCTATGGGGCTCTATGGGTCTCTATGAGGCTCTATGGGTGTCTATGGGTCTCTGTGGGGCTCTATGGGGTCTCTATGGGGCTTTATGGGTTTCTATGGGGCTCTATGGGGTCTCTATGGGGCTCTGTGGGGCTCTATGGGGCTCTATGGGTTTCTATGGGGCTCTATGGGGTTTTATGGGGATCTATGGGGCTCTATGGGGTCTCTGTGGGTCTCTATGGGTCTCTATGGGTTTCTATGGGGTTTCTATGGATCTCTATGGGACTCTATGGGGATCTATGGGGTTTTATGGGGTCTCTATGGGGCTCTATGGGGCTCTGTGGCTCTCTATGGGGCTCTATGGGTCCCTATGGGGATCTATGGGGTGTTATGGGGTCCCTATGGGGTTTCTATGGGGTTCTATGGGTCTCTATGGGTCTCTATGGGGTTCTGTGGGGTTTCTATGGGGCTCTATGGGGTTTTATGGGGATCTATGGGGTCTCTATGGGTTTCTATGGGTCTCTATGGGGATTTATGGGTCTCTATGGGGCTCTATGGGGCTCTATGGGGATCTATGGGTCTCTATGGGGCTCTATGGGGCTTTATGGGTTTCTATGGGGCTCTATGGGGCTCTATGGGGGCTCTATGGGGCTCTATGGGGTTTTATGGGGATCTATGGGGTCTCTATGGGGTCTTTAAGGGGATCTATGGGGTCTCTATGGGGCTCTATGGGGACCTATGGGGCTCTATGGGGACCTATGGGGCTCTATGGGGATCTATGGGGCTCTATGGGGTTTCTATGGGGCTCTATGGAGTTTTATGGCGTTTTATGGGGTCTCTATGGGGCTCTATGGGGTCTCTATGGGTCTCTATGGGTCTCTATGGGGCTCTATGTGTCTCTATGGGGTTCTATGGGGTCCCTATGGGGGCTCTATGGGTTTCTATGCGGCTCTATGGGGTTTCTATGGGTTTCTATGGGGATCCATGGGGCTCTATGGGGTTTCTATGGGTCTCTATGGGGTCACTATGGGGATCTTTCGGGCTCTATGGGGTTTCTATGGGATCTCTATGGGGCTCTATGGGGCGCTATGGGGTTTGTATGGGGCTCTGTGGGTCTCTATGGGGCTCTATGGGGTCTCTATGGGGTTTCTATGGGTTTCTATGCAGCTCTATGGGGTTTCTATGGGTCTCTATGGGTCTCTATGGGGTTTCTATGAGGATCTATGGCGCTCTATGGGGTCTCTATGGGGCTTTATGGGGACCTATGGGTCTCTATGGGGTTTTATGGGGTCTCTATGGGTCTCTGTGGGGCTCTGTGGCTCTCTATGGGGCTCTCTGGGTCCTCATGGGGATCTATGGGGTGTTATGGGGTCCCTATGGGGTCTCTATGGGTCTCTATGGGGTTTTATGGGTCTCTATGGGTCCCTATGGGGTCTCTATGGGGCTCTATGGGTCTCCATGGGGCTCTATGGGGCTCTATGGGTCTCTATGGGGATCTATGGGGTTCTATGGGGATTATGGGGTCTCTATGGGGTCTTATGGAGTCTTATGGATCCCTATGGGGTTCTATGGGGCTCTGTGGGGCTCTATGGGGCTCTATGGGGTTTCTATGGGGCTCTATGGGTTCCTGTGGGTCTCTATGGGGCTCTATGGGCCCCTATGGGGATCTATGGGGTGTTATGGGGTCCCTATGGGGTCTCTATGGGGTCTCTATCAGTCCCTATGTGTCCCTATGTGTCCCTATGTGTCCCTATGGGTCCCCATGGGTCTCTATGGGTCTCTATGGGTCTCTATGGGTCTCTATGGGTCTCTATGGGGTTCTATGTGTCTCTATGGGGTTCTATGGGGATTATGGGGTCTCTATGGGGTCTTATGGAGTCTTATGGATCCCTATGGGGTCTTTATGGGTCCCTATGGGGCTCTATGGGGTGTTATGGGGTCTCTATCAGTCCCTATGTGTCCCTCTGTGTCCCTATGTGTCCCCGTGGGTCTCTGTGGGTCTCTGTGGGGTGTTATGGGGTCCCTATGGGTCTCTATGGGTCCCTATGGGTCGCTATGGGTCGCTATGGGTCTCTATGGGTCTCTATGGGTCTCTATGGGTCCCTATGGGTCGCTATGGGTCTCCATGGGTCTCTATGGGGCTCTATGGGTCTCTATGGGGATCTATGGGGTTCTATGGGGATTATGGGGTCTCTATGGGGTCTTATGGAGTCTTATGGATCCCTATGGGGTTCTATGGGGCTCTGTGGGGCTCTATGGGGCTCTATGGGGTTTCTATGGGGCTCTATGGGTTCCTGTGGGTCTCTATGGGGCTCTATGGGCCCCTATGGGGATCTATGGGGTGTTATGGGGTCCCTATGGGGTCTCTATGGGGTCTCTATCAGTCCCTATGTGTCCCTATGTGTCCCTATGTGTCCCTATGGGTCCCCATGGGTCTCTATGGGTCTCTATGGGTCTCTATGGGTCTCTATGGGGTTCTATGTGTCTCTATGGGGTTCTATGGGGATTATGGGGTCTCTATGGGGTCTTATGGAGTCTTATGGATCCCTATGGGGTCTTTATGGGTCCCTATGGGGCTCTATGGGGTGTTATGGGGTCTCTATCAGTCCCTATGTGTCCCTCTGTGTCCCTATGGGTCCCCGTGGGTCTCTATGGGTCTCTGTGGGGTGTTATGGGGTCCCTATGGGTCTCTATGGGTCCCTATGGGTCGCTATGGGTCGCTATGGGTCTCTATGGGTCTCTATGGGTCTCTATGGGTCCCTATGGGTCCCTATGGGTCTCTATGGGTCCCTATGGGTCCCTATGGCTCTCTATGGCTCTCTATGGGTCTCTATGGGTTTCTATGGGTCTCTATGGGTCTCTATGGGTTTCTATGGGTCTCTATGGGTCTCTATGGGTCCCTATGGGTCCCTATGTGTCCCTATGTGTCGCTATGGGGTCGCTATGGGGTTTCCTTGGCTCCCGCCCCACAGTTCCTGCCCACATCAGTGGGGTTTTCCGCGCCGTGGGGCTGCCCTCCCTGCTCAGCACTTTGGACGCCGCCGTGGGGCTGACGGAGGAGCTGCGATCTGTGGGGCAGGAGGAGCTGCTGCCCGTCCAGCCGCCCCACGGCCCCACACGTGTGGGGCAGGACGAGCCGCTTGTGGGGCAGGAGCCACTTATGGGGCAGGAGGAGGCACTTGTGGGGCAGAAAGAGCCACTTATGGGGCAGGAGCCACTTAAGGGGCAGGACGAGCCGCTTGTGGGGCAGGAGGAGCCACTTATGGGGCAGGAGAAGGCACTTGTGGGGCAGAAGGACCCACTTATGGGGCAGGAGGAGCCACTTATGGGGCAGAAGGATCCACTTATGGGTCAGAAGGAGCCACTTATGGGGCAGAAGGAGCCACTTGTGGGGCAGGAAGATCCACTTGTGGGGTGGGAGGACCCACTTATGGGGCGGGAGGACCCACTTATGGGGCGGGAGGATCCACTTATGGGTCAGCAGGAGCCACTTATAGGGCAGAAGGATCCACTTATGGGGCAGAAGGAGCCACTTATGGGGCGGGAGGACCCACTTATGGGGCGGGAGGACCCACTTATGGGGCGGGAGGATCCACTTATGGGTCAGCAGGAGCCACTTATAGGGCAGAAGGACCCACTTATGGGGCAGGAGGAGCCACTTATGGGGCAGAAGGAGCCACTTATGGGGCAGAAGGACCCACTTATGGGGCAGAAGGATCCACTTATGGGGTGGGAGGATCCACTTATGGGGCAGAAGGAGCCACTTATGGGTCAGAAGGAGCCACTTATGGGGCAGAAGGAGCCACTTATGGGGCAGGAGCCACCTGTGGGGCGGGAGGATGCACTTATGGGGCAGAAGGATCCACTTATGGGTCAGAAGGAGCCACTTATGGGGCAGGAAGATCCACTTGTGGGGCGGGAGGAGCCACTTATGGGGCGGGAGGAGCCACTTATGGGTCTGGGAGAACCACTTGTGGGGCGGGAGGCCGTACTTGTGGGGCTGGCTCAGGTAGTGGCCAACTCTCCCCCCCAGTGCCCCCTCCGGCCCCACAGCCGCCGCCTCCTGCCCCATAGCGGGCGCCGCCTGCTGCTCGGCCCCACTGAGGGCGCCCTGACCCACAAGTGAGTACGGAGATATGGGGCTCTATGGGGCTCTATGGGGTTTCTGTGGGGTTTTATGGGGTTTCTGTGGGGTTTCTATGGGGTTTTATGGGGTTTCTATGGGGCTCTATGGGGCTCTATGGGGTTCTATAGGGATCTATGGGGTTTGTATGGGGCTCTATGGGGTTTTATGGGGCTCTATGCATCTCTATGGGGTTTCTATGGGGTTCTATGGGGGACTCTGGGGCTCTGTGGGGTTTCTATGGGGCCAGTGGGGCTCTATGGGGCTCTATGGGGTTTCTATGGGGCTCTGTGGGGCTCTATGGGGTTTTATGGGGTCTTTATGGGGTCAGTGGGTTTCTATGGGGGCTCTTTGGGGTTTCTATGGGGTTTCTATGGGGTTTCTATGGGGCTCGATGGGGCTCTGGGGTTTCTATGGGGTTTCTATGGGTCTCTATGGGGCTCTATGAGGTCAGTGGGGCTCTATGGGGTTTTATGGGATCTCTATGGGGCTCTATGAGGTTTCTATGGGGCTCTGTGGGGCTCTATGGGGTTTTATGGGGTCTTTATGGGGTCAGTGGGGCTCTATGGGACTCTATGGGCTTTTATGGGGTCAGTGGGGCTCTATGGGGTTTCTATGGGGCTCTATGGGGCTCTATGGGGCTCTATGGGGTTTCTATGGGGCCAGTGGGGCTCTATGGGGTTTCTATGGGGCTCTGTGGGGCTCTATGGGGTTTTATAGGGTCTTTATGGGGTCAGTGGGTTTCTATGGGGGCTCTTTGGGGTTTCTATGGGGTTTCTATGGGGTTTCTATGGGGCTCTATGGGGCTCTATGGGGCTCTATGGGGTTTCTATGGGGCTCTGTGGGGCTCTATGAGGTTTTATGGGGTCTTTATGGGGTCAGTGGGTTTCTATGGGGTTTCTATGGGGTTTCTATGGGGTTTCTGTGGGGTTTCTGTGGGGCTCTATGGGGCTCTATGGGGCAATATGGGGGTATATAGGGTCAGTGGGGCTCTATGGTCTCTATGGGGTTTCTATGGGGCTCTATGGGGCTCTATGGGGTCTGTGGGGTGTTATGGGGTCCCTATGGTGCCAGTGGGGCTGTATGGGGTTTCTATGGGTCTCTATGGGTCTGTATGGGGCTCTATGGGTCTCTGTGCGTCTCTATGGGGTTTCTATGGGATTTCTATGGGGTGCTATGGGGGACTATGGGGCTCTATGGGGCGCTATGGGGCTCTATGGGGTTTTATGGGGTTTGTATGGGGCTCTATGGGGTTCTATGGGGTCAGTGGGTCTCTATGGGTCTCTATGGGGTTTTATGGGGCACTATGGGGTTTCTATGGGGTTTCTATGGGGCTCTGTGGGGCTGTATGGGGATCTATGGGGCCAGTGGGGCTCTATGGGGTTTCTATGGGGATCTATGGGGCTCTGTGGGGGACTATGGGGCTCTATAGGGTCTGTGGGGTGCTATGGGGGCTCTATGGGTCTCTATGGCTCTCTATGGGGTTTGTATGGGGCTCAGTGGGGTTTATGGGGCACTATGCGGTTCTGTGGGGTTTCTATGGGGTTTCTATGGGTCTTTGTGGGGCTCTATGGGGCTCTATGGGGTTTCTATGGGGCTCTATGGGTCTCTATGGGGTCTGTGGGGTGTAATGGGGCTCTATGGGGCTCTATGGGGTTTCTATGGGGCTCTATGGGTCTCTATGGGGTCTTTGGGGTGTAATGGGGCTCTATGGGGCTCTATGGGGTTTCTATCGGGTTTTGTGGGTCTCTATGGGGTTTCTATGGGGCTCTATGGGGCTCTATGGGGTCTCTAAGGAGTTCTATGGGGCTCTATGGGGTCTGTGGGGTGTTATGGGGCTCTATGGGGTTTCTATGGGCTTTCTGTGGGGCCCTACGGGGTCATGGGGTCTATGGGGTTTATGGGGCTCTATGGGGATCTATGGGATTTCTATGGGTTTCTATGGGGTTTGTATGGGGCTCTATGGGTTCTGTGGGGTTTCTATGGGGTTTCTATGGGTCCCTATGGGGTTCTATGGGGCCCATTGACTGCCACTGATACACATTGGTTCCCATTGGTTCCCATTGTCTCCCATTGGTTCTCACTGGTTCCCATTGACACCCATTGGTTCACATTGACGCCCATTGATGCCCATTGGTTCCCACTGACTCCCATTGGTTCCCATTGGATCCCAGTGACGCCCACTGTTGCCCATTGGTTCCCATTGACTCCCATTGGTTCCCATTGTTTCCCATTGACGCCCATTGACTCCCATCGGTTCCCATTGGTTCCCATTTGTTCCCTTTGGTTCCCATTGGTTCCCATTGGTTCCCATTGACGCCCATTGCTTCCCATTGGAGGTCAGTGGTCTCTATTGGTTCCCATTGGTTCCCATTGCTTCCCATTGGTTCTCATTGACGTCCATTGGTTTCCATTGGTTCCCATTGATGCCCATTGGTTCCCATTGGTTCCATTGACTCCCATTGGTTCCCATTGGTGCCCATTGGTTCCCATTGACTCCCATTGGTTCCTATCGGTTCTCATTGACACCCATTGATTCCCATGGACACCCATTGGTTCTCATTGGTTCCCATTGGATCCCATTGGTTCTCATTGACGTCCATTGGTGCCCATTGGTGCCCATTGGTTCCCATTGACAGCCATTGGTTCCCATTGGATCCCAGTGACGCCCACTGTTGGCCATTGGTTCCCATTGACACCCATGGGTTCCCATTGGTCCCCATTGGATCCCATTGCTTCCCATTGGTCCCCATTGGTTCCAATGGCGCTCAGTGGTGCCCCCTGGTGGCCATTGACTCCCATTGACTCCCGTTGGTCCCCATTGGTTCCCATTAACCTCCATTAATCCCCATTGGTTCCCATTGGTTCCCATTGACTCCCATTGGTTCCCATTGGTTCCCATTGACTCCCAGTGACTCCCATTGGTTCCCATTGGTTCCCAGTGACTCCCATTGGTTCCCGTTGACTCCCATTGGTTCCCATTGGTTCCCATTGGTTCCCATTGGTTCCCATTGACACCCATTGGTTCCCATTGGTTCCCATTGGTTCCCATTGGCTCCCATTGGTCCCCATTGGTCCCCATTGGTTCCAATGGCGCTCAGTGGTGCCCCCTGGTGGCCATTGACTCCCATTGACTCCCATTGGTTCCCATCGGTTCCCATTAACCTCCATTAACCCCCATTGGTTCCCATTGGTTCCCATTGGTGCCCATTGACGCCCATTGGCTCCCATTGGTTCCCATTGGTTCCCAATGGTTCCCATTGACTCCCATTGGTTCCATTGGTTCCCATTGACTCCCATTGACGCCCATTGACTCCCAGTGGTTCCCATTGGTTCCCATTGGTTCCCTTTGGATCCCATTGGTTCCCATTACGCCCATGGGTTCCCATTGGTTCCCATTGACACCCATTGGTTCCCATTGGTTCCCATTGATGCCCATTGACACCCATTGGTTCCCATTGACACCCATTGACGCCCATTGGTTCCCATTGGTTCTAATTGTTTCCAGTGGCGCTCAGTGGTGCCCCCTGGTGGCCATTGATGCCCATTGGTTCCCATTGGTTCCCATTGGTTCCCATTGCTCCCCATTGGTTCCAATGGCGCTCAGTGGTGCCCCCTGGTGGCCATTGATGCCCATTGG
Organism: Lophura swinhoii; assembly: GCA_030408155.1. NCBI lineage: Eukaryota > Metazoa > Chordata > Aves > Galliformes > Phasianidae > Lophura > Lophura swinhoii. Next base: position 1,431,447 of record CM059486.1, read on the forward strand.
TTCCCATTGACTCCCATTGACTCCCATTGGCACCCATTGGTCCCCATTGGTTCCAATGGCGCTCAGTGGTGCCCCCTGGTGGCCATTGATGCCCATTGGTTCCCATTGACTCCCATGGGTTCCCATTGGTTCCCATTGGTCCCCATTGGTTCCAATGGCGCTCAGTGGTGCCCCCTGGTGGCCATTGACTCCCATTGACTCCCATTGGTTCCCATCGGTTCCCATTAACCTCCATTAACCCCCATTGGTTCCCATTGGTTCCCATTGGTGCCCATTGACGCCCATTGGCTCCCATTGGTTCCCATTGGTTCCCAATGGTTCCCATTGACTCCCATTGGTTCCATTGGTTCCCATTGACTCCCATTGACGCCCATTGACTCCCAGTGGTTCCCATTGGTTCCCATTGGTTCCCTTTGGATCCCATTGGTTCCCATTACGCCCATGGGTTCCCATTGGTTCCCATTGACACCCATTGGTTCCCACTGTTTCCCATTGGTTCCCTTTACTTCCCATTGGTTCCCATTGACACCCATTGGTTCCCACTGTTTCCCATTGGTTCCCTTTACTTCCCATTGGTTCCCATTGACACCCATTGGTTCCCACTGTTTCCCATTGGTTCCCTTTACTTCCCATTGGTTCCCATTGACACCCATTGGTTCCCATTCACGCCCATTGGTTCCCATTGGTTCCCACTGACTCCCATTGGTTCCCATTGGATCCCATTGGTTCCCACTGACTCCCATTGGTTCCCATTGGTTCCCATTAACCCCCATTAACCCCCATTGGTTCCCGTTGGTTTCCATTGGTTCCCATTGGTTCCCATTGGTTCCCATTGACTCCCATTGGTTCCCATTGGTTCTCATTGATGCCCATTGATTCCCATTGACACTCATTGGTTCCCATTGGTTCCCATTAACCCCCATTGGTTCCCATTGGTGCCCATTGACGCCCATTGACGCCCATTGGTTCCCATTGGTGCCCATTGGTTCCCATTAACCCCCATTGGTTCCCATTGGTTCCCATTGGTTCCCATTAACCCCCATTGGTTCCCATTGACTCCCATTGGTTCCCATTGGTTCCCATTGACGCCCATTGACTCCCATTGGCTCCCATTGGTTCCCATTGTCGCCCATTGGTTCCCATCGACGCCCATTGGTGCCCATTGGTTCCCATTTGTCCCCATTAACCCCCATTGGTTCCCATTGGTTCTCATTGGTTTCCATTGACACCCATTGTTTCCCATTGGTTCCCTTTGCTTCCCATTGGTTCCCATTGGATCCCAGTGACGCCCATTGGTTCCCATTGACACCCATTGGTTCCCATTGGTTCCCATTAACCCCCATTAACCCCCATTGGTTCCCATGGACGCCCATTGGTTCCCATTGGCGCCCATTGACTCCCATTGGTTCCCATTGACACCCATTGACTCCCATTGGCTCCCATTGGTTCCCATTGACGCCCATTGCTTCCATTGGTGCCCATTGGTCCCCATTGGTTCCCTTTGACCCCCATTGGTTCCCATTGATTCCCATTGGTTCCCACTGTTTCCATTGCATCCCATTGGATCCCATTGACGCCTATTGGTTCCCATTGACCCCCATTGGTTCCCATTGACTCCCATTGGTTCCCACTGTTTCCATTGCATCCCATTGGATCCCATTGACGCCTATTGGTTCCCATTGACCCCCATTGGTTCCCATTGGTTCCCATTGGTTCCTATTGGTTCCCATTGCTTCCCATTGACTCCCATTGACTCCCGTTGACTCCCATTGGTCCCCATTGGTTCCCATTGGTTCCCATTAACCCCCATTGGTTCCCATTGGTTCCCATTGGTTCCCATTGACTCCCATTGACTCCCATTGGTTCCCATTGGTCCCCATTGGTTCCCTTTGCTTCCCATTGACTCCCATTGGTTCCCATTTTCACCCGTTGGTTCTCATTGGTTCCCATTGACTCCCATTGGTTCCCATTGGTTCCCGTTGACTCCCATTGCTCCCCATTGGTCCTGTTCAGTTCCCATTGGTTCCCATTGGTTGCAGTGGTGCTCAGTGGCGCCCCCCGGTGTCCGCAGGTGGCAGCGCCGGCTGCCGGTGTCCCCGCGCTGTGTGGCCCATTGGTTCCCACTGGTGGCCGTCGGCAGCGCGCAGGGCAGCGTCAGGCTGCTGGAGGCGGGCAGCGGGCAGGTGAGGAACAGACTGGGACGGACTGGGTTATACTGGGAGGGAGTGGGATGGGACTGGGGGGGACTGGGATTGGTTGAGATGAACTGGGAGGGACTGGGAAGGACTGGGGGGGACTGGGAGGGACTTGGAGGGGCTGGGGGGAACTGGGATGAGACTGGGAGGGAATGGGAGGGACTGGGGTGAGACTGGGAGGGGCTGGGATGGACTGAGAGGGACTGGGAGGGACCGGGATGGGACTGGGATTGGTTGAGATGAACTGGGAGGGACTGGGAAGGACTGGGGGGGACTGGGAGGGACTTGGAGGGGCTGGGGGGAACTGGGATGAGACTGGGAGGGAATGGGAGGGACTGGGATGAGACTGGGAGGGAATGGGACGGACTGGGATGAGACTGGGAGGGGCTGGGATGGACTGAGAGGGACTGGGAGGGACCGGGATGGGACTGGGATTGGTTGAGATGAACTGGGAGGGACTGGGTTATACTGGGAGGGACTGGGATGGGACTGGGATGAGACTGGGAGGGATTGGGATGGGTCTGGGAGGGACTGGGATGAGATTGGGAGGGGCTGGGATGGACTGGGATGGGACTGGGATGGACTGGGATGGGACTGGGATGGACTGGGATGGACTGGGATGAGACTGGGATGGACTGGGAGGGACTGGGAGGGACTGGGGGGGACTGGGTTATACTGGGAGGGACTGGGATGGGACTGGGAGGGACCGGGGGGGACTGGGATGAGACTGGGAGGGACTGGGAAGAACTGGGTTAAACTGGAAGGGACTGAGTGGAACTGGGAGGGACTGGGGATGAGACTGGGATGAGACTGGGAGGGACTGGGATGGACTGGGACGGACTGGGACGGACTGGGGGGGACGGGGTTATACTGGGAGGGACTGGGATGAGACTGGGGAGGACTGAGGGGGGACTGGGGGGGAACTCGGAAGGACTGGGATGAGTCTGGGAGGGGCTGGGATGGACTGGGATGGACTGGGATGAGACTGGGATGGACTGGGATGGACTGGGATGAGACTGGGAGGGACTGGGATGGACTGGGATGAGACTGGGAGGGACTAGAGGGGCACTGGGAGGGACTGGGTTATACTGGGAAGGGACTGGGGGGGGACTGGGAGGTACTGGGATGAGACTGGGAGGGACGGGGGGACTGGAGGGGACTGGGAGGGACTGGGAGGAACTGGGAGAGACTGGGTTATACTGGGATGGGACTGGGAGGGACTGGGATGAACTGGGAGGGACTGGGGTGGGACTGGGTTATACTGGGAGGGGGCTGGGAGGGACTGGGAGGCACTGGGATGAGACTGGGAGGGACTGGGGGGGACTGGTTTCTACTGGTCTGTACCAGTTCATACTGGTTTCTACTGGTCCATACTGGTCCATACTGATTTCTACTGGTCCGTACTGGTGTGTATGGGTTTGTACTGGTCCAAACTGGTTTCTAGTGATTTGTACTGGTTTCTACCGGTCTGTACTAGTTTCTACTGGTCCGTACTGGTCCATATGGGTTTGTACTGGTCCGTTCTGGTTTCTACTGGTCCGTACCGGTCAGTACTGGTCCGTATGAGATTGGACTGGTCCGTACTGGTCTGTACTGGTCCATACTGGTCCGTACTGGTCTGTACTGGTTTGTACTGGTCCGTACTGGTCCGTATGGGTTTGTACTGGTCTGTACTGGTTTCTACTGGTCCGTACCGGTCCGTACTGGTCTGTATAGGTTTGTACTGGTCTGCACTGGTCCATACTGGTCCATAATGGTCTGTACTGATTCATTCTGGTCCGTACTGGTCTGTACTGGTCCGTACTGGTCCGTATGAGTGTGTACCAATCCGTACTGGTCCATACTGGTCTGTACTGGTCCGTACTGGTCTATATTGGTCTGTACTGATCCCTACTGGTCTGTACTGGTCCATACTGGTCCGTACTGGTCTGTACTGGTCTGTATGAGTGTGTAAAAGTCCATACTGGTCCATACTGGTCTGTACTGGTCCGTACTGGTTCATACTGATCCGTACTGGTCCGTATGAGTGTGTACCAGTCCGTACTGGTCTGTACTGGTCCGTACTGGTCGTTACCGGTCCATACTGGTCCATAATGGTCCATATGAGTGTGTACCAATCCATACTGGTCCATACTGGTCCGTACTGGTCTGTACTGGTCTATACTGGTCCGTACTGTTCCGTACTGATCCATACTGGTCCATACTGGTCCGTACTGGTCCGTACTGGTCTGTACTGGTCCGTACTGGTCCATAGAGGTCTGTATGGGTTTCTACCGGTCCGTACCAGTCCATACGGGTTTGTACTGGTCTGTTCTGGTTTCTATTGGTCTGTACCGGTCTGTGCTGGTCCGTACTGGTCCATACTGGTCCGTACTGGTCCGTACCGGTCCGTACTTGTCCGTATGAGTTTGTACCAGTCCGTACTGGTCCGTACTGGTCTATACTGGTCTGTACTAGTCCATACTGGTCCGTACTTGTCCATCTGAGTTTGTACTGGTCTGTATGGGTTTGTACTGGTCCATACTGGTCCGTATTGGTCTGTATTGGTCTGTACTGGTCTGTACTGTTCCATACTGGTCCGTACTGGTCCGTACCGGTCCGTACCGGTCCGTACTGGTCCATACTGGTCCATACTGGTCCGTACCGGTCCGTACTGGTCCATACTGGTCTGTACTGGCCCGTACTGGTCCATATTGGCCTGTACTGGTCCGTACTGGTCTGTACTGATCCATACTGGTCCATACTGGTCCATACTGGTCTGTACTGGTCCGTAAGGTCCGTATGAGTTTGTACTGGTCCGTATGGGTTTCTACTGGTCCGTACCAGTCCATATGGGTTTGTACTGGTCTGTACTGGTTTCTATTGGTTTGTACCGGTCTGTACTGGTTTCTACTGGTCCATACTGGTCTGTACTGGTCTGTACCGGTCCGTACTTGTCCGTATGAGTTTGTACCAGTCCGTACTGGTCCGTACTGGTCCGTAATGATCTGTACTGGTCCATACAAGTTTGTACCGGTCCGTACTGATCCATACTGGTCCATACCGGTCCGTACTGGTCCGTACTGGTCTGTACTGGTCTGTACTGATCCATACTGGTCTGTACTGGTCCATACTGTTCCATACTGGTCCGTACTGGTCCGTACTGGTCCGTACTGGTCTATACTGGTCCGTATTGGTCTGTACTGGTCCATACTGGTCCATACTGGTCAGTACCGGTCCATACTGGTCCATACCGGTCCATACCAGTCTGTACTGGTTCGTACTGGTCTGTACAGATCCATACCGGTCTGTATTGGTCTGTACCAGTCCGTACTGGTCCGTACTGGTCCATATTGGTCTGTACTGATCCATACTGGTCCGTACTGGTCCATACCGGTCTGTACTGGTCCATACCGGTCCATACCAGTTCCTATTGGTCCGTACTGGTCCATACTGGTCCGTACTGGTCGGTACTGGTCCATATTGGTCCGTACTGGTCCATACTGGTCCATACTGGTCCGTACTGGTGCAGGAGGTGCAGGAGGTGGCAGCGACGTGCGGCGCAGTGACGGCGGTCGCCTTCGTCAGCAGCGACTGCGTGGCTGTGGGGGGAGCGGGGGGCGGCCTGCAGCTCTGGGACCTCCGGGGGGGCAACAGGTCAGTGGGGGGGGGGGGTCTGTGGGGTTTTTATGGGGTCTCTATGGGGTTTCTGTGGGGTCTATGGGGCTCTATGGGGTCTCTATGGGGCTCTATGCGGTTTTTATGGGGTTTCTATGGGGTCTATGGGGCTCTGTGGGTCTCTATGGGGTCTATGGGGTCTATGGGGTTTGGGGCTCTATGGGTCTCTATGGGGTCTATGGGGTCTATGGGGTTTGGGGCTCTATGGGTCTCTATGGGGTCTATGGGGTCTATGGGGTTTGGGGCTCTATGGGTCTCTATGGGGTTTCTATGGGCTTTCTGGGGCTCTATGGGTCCCTATGGGGATCTGTGGGGATCTATAGGGTTCTATGAGTCACTATGGGGTCTCTATGGGGCTCTATGGGGTCTCTATGGCGTTTCTATGGGGTCTGTGGGGCTCTATGGGGTCTCTGTGGGGCTCTATGGGGTCTATCGGGTTTCTGTGCGGCTCTATGGGGTCTATGGGGTCTCTGGGCTCTATGGGTCTCTATGGGGCTCTATGGGGTTTCTATGGGGGTCTATGGGGTCTCTAAGGGGTCTCTATGGGGCTCTATGAGGCTCCATGGGGTCTCTGTGGGGCCTCTGTGGGGCACTATGGGGCCTATGGGGTTTCTATGGGGGTCTATGGAGTCTCTATGGGGTTTCTATGGGGTTTATGGGACTCTATGGGGCTCTATGGGTCACTATGGGGCTCTATGGGTCTCTATGGGGCTCTATGGGTCTCTATGGGGCTCTATGCGGTTTCTATGGGGCTCTATGAGGCTCCATGGGGTCTCTGTGGGGCCTCTGTGGGGCTCTATGGGGTCTATGGGTCTCTATGGGGTTTCTATGGGGCACTGTGGGGTTTCTATGGGGTTTATGGGGTCTATGGGGCACTATGGGGTCGCTATGGGCTCTATGGGTCCCTATGGGTCTCTATGGGGTTTCTATGGGGTCTATGCGGTCTATGGGGCTCTATGCGGTTTCTATGGGGCTCTATGGGGCTCTATGGGGCTCTATGGGGCTCTATGGGGTCTCTATGGGGTCTATGGGGCTCTATGGGATTTCTATGGGGCTCTATGGGGCTCTATGGGGTCTATGGGTCCCTATGGGTCTCTATGGGGTTTCTATGGGGCTCTATGGGGCTCTATGGGGTCTATGGAGTTTCTATGGGGTCTATGGGGCTCTATGGGGTTTGGGGCTCTATGGGGCTCTATGGGGTTTCTATGGGCTTTCTGTACGGGTCTATGGGTTTCTATGGGGCTCTATGCGGTTTCTATGGGCTCTCTGGGGGTCTATGGGGGCTCTATGGGTCTCTGTGGGGCTCTATGGGGTTTCTATAGGGCTCTATGGGGCTCTGTGGGGTTTCTATATGGACTCTATGGGGTCTATGGGGTTTCTATGGGGCTCTATGTGTCCCTATGGGTCTCTGTGTGTCCCCATGTGTCCCTATGTGTCCCTATGGGTCGCTATGGGCCTCTATGGGTCCCTCTGTGTCCCTATGGTGTCTCTATGTGTCTCTATGGGGTGCTATGGGTCTCTATGGGGCTCTATGGGGCTCTATGGGGATCTAAGGGGATCTAAGGGGATCTATGGGGTTTCTATGGGGTTTCTATAGGGCAGTGTGGGGCTCTATGGGTCTCTATTGGGTCCCCATGTGTCCCTATGTGTCCCTATGGGTCCCTGTGGGTCTCTATGGGTCTCTATGGGGATCTATGGCTCCCGATGGGGCTCTATGGGGCTCTATGGGTCCCCACGTCCCCATGTCCCCCCCCAGGCTGTGGGGCGCCGTGGGTCACAGCGCTGCGGTGACGGCGCTGCAGGGCCTCAATGGGAACCTGGGCAGCGGGGCTGCGGACGGCAGCCTGGCGGTGAGTGGGGGGTTGTGGGGTCCTTATGGGGTCCTTATGGGGTTATGGGGTCCTTATGGGGTCAGTATGGGGTCCTTATGGGGTCCTTATGGGGTTGTGGGGTCCTTATGGGGTTATGGGGTCCTTATGGGGTTGTGGGGTCCTTATGGGGTCCTTATGGGGTTATGGGGTCCTTATGGGGTCACTATGGGGTTATGGGGTCCTTATGGGGTTATGGGGTCCTTATGGGGCCACTATGGGGTTATGGGGTCCTTATGGGGTCCTTATGGGGTTGTGGGGTCCTTATGGGGTCAGTATGGGGTTATGGGGTCAGTATGGGGTTGTGGGGTTATGGGGTCCTTATGGGGTCACTGTGGGGTCCTTATGGGGTCCTTATGGGGTCCTTATGGCGTCCTTATGGGGTTATGGGGTCCTTATGGGGTTGTGGGGTTATGGGGTCCTTATGGGGTCACTATGGGGTTATGGGGTCAGTATGGGGTCAGTGTGGGGTCCTTATGGGGTCCTTATGGGGTCCTTATGGGGTTATGGGGTCAGTATGGGGTTGTGGGGTTATGGGGTCCTTATGGGGTCACTGTGGGGTCCTTATGGGGTCCTTATGGGGTTGTGGGGTTATGGGGTCCTTATGGGGTCAGTGTGGGGTTATGGGGTCACTATGGGGTTATGGGGTCCTTATGGGGTTATGGGGTCCTTATGGGGTTGTGGGGTCCTTATGGGGTCACTGTGGGGTCAGTGTGGGGTTATTGGGTTATGGGGTCTTTATGGGGTTATGGGGTCAGTATGGGGCTATGGGATCCTTATGGGGTCCTTATGGGGTCACTGTGGGGTCCTTATGGGGTTATGGGGTCCTTATGGGGTCCTTATGGGGTTGTGGGGTCCTTTTGGGGTTGTGGGGTTATGGGGTCCTTATGGGGTCCTTATGGGGTCACTGTGGGGTCCTTACGGGGTTATGGGGTTATGGGGTCTTTATGGGGTTGTGGGGTCCTTATGGGGTTGTGGGGTTATGGGGTCCTTATGGGGTCAGTGTGGGGTTATGGGGTCACTATGGGGTCCTTATGGAGTTATGGGGTCCTTATGGGGTTGTGGGGTCCTTATGGGGTCACTATGGGGTCAGTGTGGGGTTATGGGGTTATGGGGTCTTTATGGGGTTATGGGGTCAGTATGGGGCTATGGGATCCTTATGGGGTCCTTATGGGGTCACTGTGGGGTCCTTATGGGGTTATGGGGTCCTTATGGGGTCCTTATGGGGTTGTGGGGTCCTTTTGGGGTTGTGGGGTTATGGGGTCCTTATGGGGTCCTTATGGGGTCACTGTGGGATTATGGGGTCCTTATGGGGTCCTTATGGAGTTGTGGGGTTATGGGGTCCTTGTGGGGTCCTTATGGGGTCCTTATGGGGTCACTGTGGGGTCCTTATGGGGTCCTTATAGGGTTATGGGGTTCTTATGGGGTCCTTATGGGGTCAGCATGGGGTTATGGGGTTATGGGGTTATGGGATCCTTATGGGGTCTTTATGGGATTATGGGGTCAGTATGGGGCTATGGGATCCTTATGGGGTCCTTATGGGGTCACTATGGGGTCAGTGTGGGGTTATGGGGTTATGGGGTCTTTATGGGGTTATGGGGTCAGTATGGGGCTATGGGATCCTTATGGGGTCCTTATGGGGTCACTATGGGGCTATGGGGTCACTGTGGGGTCCTTATGGGGTTATGGGGTCCTTATGGGGTTGTGGGGTTATGGGGTCCTTATGGGGTCACTATGGGGTCCTTATGGGGTCAGTGTGGGGTTATGGGGTCCTTATGGGGTCCTTATGGGGTCACTATGGGGTTATGGGGTCCTTATGGGGTTATGGGGTCACTATGGGGTCCTTATGGGTTTATGGAGTCCTTATGGGGTCCTTATGGGGTCAGTGTGGGGTGGTGGGGTCCTTATGGGGTTATGGGGTCACTATGTAGTCAGTGTGGGGTTATAGGGTCCGTATGGGGTCCTTATGGGGTCCTTATGGGGTTATGGGGCCCCTATGGGGTCCTTATGGGGTCACTGTGGGGTTATGGGGTCCTTATGGGGTTGTGGGGTCACTGTGGGTTCCACTGTTGGGTTATGGGGTCCGTATGGGGTTATGGGGTCCTTACGGGGTCACTATGGGGTCCTTATGGGGTCCTTATGGGGTCCTTATGGGGTTATGGGGTCATTATGGGGTTATGGGGTCACTATGGGGTCCTTATGGGGTCCTTATGGGGTTATGGGGTCCTTATAGGGTCACTATGGGGTCCTTACGGGGTTGTGGGGTTATGGGGTCCTTATGGGGTCAGTATGGGGTTATGGGGTCCTTATGGGGTTATGGGGTCAGTATGGGGTTGTGGGGTCCTTATGGGGTCCTTATGGGGTTATGGGGTCACTATTGGGTCCTTATGGATTCCTTATGGGGTCAGTATGGGGTTATGGGGTCACTATGAGGTTATGGGGTCCTTATGGGGTTATGGGGTCCTTATGGGGTCACTATGGGGTCCTTATGGGGTCCTTATGGGGTTATGGGGTCCTTATGGGGTTATGGGGTCCTTATGGGGTCCTTATGGGGTCCTTATGGGGTCACGAGGTTTGCGGGGTCACGGGGTCATTTTGGGGTCACATTGAGGGATGGGGGGGGCGGGGGGGGGGGTCAGCCAGGCGTCACGTGACCTCACACCCCCACCCCCCCCCCACCCCCCCCCTCCGTTCCAGCTCTGGTCTCCCTTCCCCTCCCCCCCCCTGGGCCGTTGGCAGCTGGGGGCGCCGCTGTTGGCTTTGGCCGCCCACCCCAAGGGGGCGCTGTTGGCAGCCGCCGGATGGGGGGACGGAGTGGCGCTGATCAGCGCGGAGAGGGACGAGCACTTCCGGGTCAGTGGGGGGGGGGGACGGGAACTTCCGGGTCAGTGGGGTTGGGGGGGGGGATTGGGAGGGAATGGGAGGGGGTGGGTTGTACTGGGAGGGACTGGGAGGGACTGGGATGAACTGGGAGGGACTGGGAGGGACTGAGAGGGGCTGGGATGGGACTGGGATGGACTGGGAGGGACTGGGATGGACTGGGAGGGACTGGGATGGGACTGGGGGGGACTGGGAGGGACTGGGTTATACTGGGATGGGACTGGGAGTGACTGGGAGGGACTGGGTTATACTGGGATGGGACTGGGAGGGGCTGGGATGGGACTGGGTTATACTGGGTTATACTGGGATGGGACTGGGAGGGACTGGGATGAACTGGGAGAGACTGGGTTTTACTGGGATGGGACTGGGAGGGACTGGGAGAAACTGGGTTATACTGGGATGGGAGTGGGAGGGACTGGGAGGGGCTGGGATGGGACTGGGAGGGACTGGGTTATACTGGGATGGAACTGGGATGGACTGGGTTATACTGGGATGGACTGGGAGGGACTGGGAGGGACTGGGTTATACTGGGATGGACTGGGAGGGACTGGGATGGGACTGGGAGGGACTGGGTTATACTGGGATGGAACTGGGAGAGACTGGGTTATACTGGGAGGGACTGGGAGGGGCTGGGATGGGAGTGGAAGAGACTGGGATGGACTGGGATGGGACTGGGAGGGACTGGTTTATACTGGGATGGGACTGGGAGGGACTGGGATGAACTGGGAGGGACTGGGTTATACTGGGATGGGACTGGGAGGGACTGGGATGAACTGGGAGGGACTGGGTTATACTGGGATGGGACTGGGATGGGACTGGGATGGACTGGGTTATACTGGGATGGGACTGGGATGGGACTGGGAGGGACTGGGTTATACTGGGAGGTACTGGGAGGGACTGGGAGGGGCTGGGAGGGGCTGGGATGGGACTGGGAGGGACTGGGGGGGGCTGGGATGGGAGTGGGTTATACTGGGAGGGACTGGGATGGGACTGGGATGGGACTGGGAGGGACTGGGGGGGGCTGGGATGGGAGTGGGAGGACTGGGAGGGGCTGGGATGGGACTGGGTTATACTGGGATGGACTGGGATGGGACTGGGATGGACTGGTTTATACTGGGATGGGAGTGGGAGGGACTGGGAGAGACTGGGAGGGGCTGGGAGGGATTCGGAGGGACTGGGAGGGACTGGGTTATACTGGGATGGGACTGGGAGGGACTATACTGGTCCATACTGGTCTATACTGGTCCACACTGATTGATACTGGTCTGTACTGGTCTATAGTGGTCCATACTGGTCGATAATGGTCCATACTGGTCCATACTGGTCTATACTGGTCGATACTGGTCCATACTGGTCCATGCTGGTCTATACTGGTCTATAGTGGTCCGTACTGGTCCATACTGGTCGATACTGGTCCATACTGGTCGATAATGGTCCATACTGGTCAATACTGGTCCATACTGGTCCATACTGGTCTATAGTGGTCCATACTGGTTGATAATGGTCTGTACTGGTCCATATTGGTCCATGCTGGTCTATACTGGTCCATACTGGTCCATACTGGTCGATAATGGTCTATACTGGTCCATACTGATCTATACTGGTCTATACTGGTCCGTACTGGTCGATAATGGTCTTTACTGGTCTATAGTGGTCCATACTGGTCCATGCTGGTCTATGCTGGTCCATACTGGTCCATACTGGTCCATACTGGTCGATAATGGTCTATACTGGTCTATACTGATATATACTGGTCTATACTGGTCCATACTGGTCGATAATGGTCCATACTGGTCGATACTGGTCCATACTAGTCCATACTGGTCGATACTGGTCTATACTGGTCTATACTGGTCCATACTGGTCGATACAGGTCCATACTGGTCCCATCCTGCCCTACTCTTGCAGGTTCTGCCCAGCCCGCGCCGCCGTCCAATCAGCGCCCTCTGCTGGGATCCCGACGGGACGCGATTGGTCGCCGCCCAAGTGGGCGGGGCTTTGCTGGTGTGGGCGTGCCCGGAAGAAGACCCGCTGTGGGCGGGGTCAGCGGAAGCCCCGCCCCTTCCGGCAATGGCTCCGCCCCTGGTTTTGGGTTACCCGGGAGGTCACGTGACCTCGGTGGCTTTTGCCCCGCCCACTGCGGTGGGGGAGGGGCCGAGTGTCGTCACTTCCGGTCCCGGGGGGAAGGTGAGGGGCGGGGCTTCACGGGAACGGGGGTTGTGATTGGTGGGAGGGGAAAAGGGGCGGGGCTTAAAGGAATGGACGTTTGCGATTGGTGGGATGCTGGGGGGGCGGGGCTTCAAAGGGTGGAGGGTCTCATTGGTGGGGGGTGAAGGGGGCGGGGCTTAAATGGGGGCGGGGCTTAAATGGGGGCGGGGCTTATAGGGTGCGATTTCCTCATTGGTGGAGGTGAAAAGGGGCGGGGCTCAGAGGGGGAGGGGCTTAAGGGGACGGAAGTCCTCATTGGTGGGGTGTTAAAGGGGCGGGGCTTGATTGGGGAGGGGCTTAAGGGAACCTGAATTCTCATTGGTGGAAGGTTTGGGGGGGGCGGGGCTTGAATTGGGAGGGTCTCAAAGGGTTGCGGGCTGTCATTGGTGGGGGCTGAAGGGGGCGGGGCTCAAAGGGGCGGGGCTCAAAGGGGCGGTGAGTCTCATTGGCTGGAGGTGAAGGGGGCGGGGCTTAAAGGGGGCGGGGCTTAAATGCGATTCTTGCCATTGATGGGCGTTTAAAGGGGCGGGGCTCAAGTGGGCGGGGCTTAAAGGCGGCGATTGTTGATTGGTGGAGGGTTCGGGGGGTGGAGCGTATGTGGGCGGGGCTTGGAAGGACGCGGTTTCTCATTGGCGGGGGATGGAGGGGGCGGGGCTTAAAGGGATTGGTGCTGATTGGTGGGTGCTCTGGGGGGCGGGGCTTAAGGGGGTGGGGCTTAAAGAGGGAGGGGCCTAAAAGGGGTGGGGCTGGAACGGGGATTGGTGCTGATTGGTGGATGCTCGGGGGCGGGGCTTAAAGAGGCGGGGCTTAAAGGGGGTGGGGCTTAAAGGGCTGGGACTGAAACAGGGATTGGTGCTGATTGGTGGATGCTCTGGGGGCGGGGCTTAAAGGGGGGTGGGGCTTAAAGGGGCGGGGATTAAAGGGGTTGGGCTGAAGCAGGGATTGATGCTGATTGGTGGATGCTCTGGGGGGCGGGGCTTGAAGGGGTGGGGCTTAAAGGGGGTGGGGCTTAAAGGGGGTGTGGCTTAAAGAGGCGGGGCTTAAAGGGGTGTGGCGTAAATGGGCGGGGCTTAAAGGGGGTGGGGCTTAAAGGGGTGAGGATTAAAGGGGTGACAGAAGGAGGTGGGGGGGGCACTGATGGTGACACTGATGGTGACACTGAGGTGACACAGAGGTGACACCGAGGGTGACACGGAGGTGACACAGAGGTGACACAGTTGGTGACACCAAGGTGACACTGATGGTGACATGAAGGTGACACAAAGGTGACACTGTTGGTGACACAGAGCTGACACCAAAGGTGACACTGATGGTGACACAGAGGTGACACAGAGGTGACACTGAGGGTGACACTGAAGTGACACTGAGGGTGACATGAAGGTGACACAGAGGTGACACTGTTGGTGACATGGAGGTGACACTGATGGTGACACAGAGGTGACACAGAGGTGGCACAGAGGTGACACAGAGGTGACACAGAGATTACACCAGTGGTGACACTGATGGTGGCACAGAGGTGACACCAATGGGGATATGAAGGTGACAGCAGTGGTGACACAGAGGTGACACTGAGGGTGACATGGAGGTGACACCAATGGTGACATGAAGGTGACACTGATGGTGACACTGAGGGTGACACAGACGTGACACAGAGGTGACACTGATGCTGACACCGATGGTGACATGAAGGTGACACAGAGATGACACAGAGGTGACACTGAGGTGACACAGAGGTGACATGGAGGTGACACCAATGGTGACACAGAGGTGACACTGAGGGTGCCACTGACGGTGACACTGAGGTGACACAGAGGTGACAGCAATGGTGACATGAAGGTGACACACGGGTGACACTGAGGGTGGCACAGAGGTGACACTGAGGGTGACAGCAGTGGTGACACAGAGGTGACACAGAGGTGACACAGAGGTGACACTGATGGTTGCACAGAGGTGACACCAATGGTGACATGAAGGTGACACAGAGGTGACACCAATGCTGACACTGACGGTGACACAGAGGTGACACTGAGGGTGGCACAGTTGGTGACATGGAGGTGACACAGAGGGGCCACTGCTGGTGACACAGAGGTGACGCTGATGGTGTCACAGACGTGACACAGGGGTGACATTGAGGGTGACACAGAGGTGCCACTGTTGGTGACACAGAGGTGACACAGAGGTGACACTGAGGGTGGCACAGAGGTGACACCAATGGTGACATGAAGGTGACACTGTTGGTGCCACTGTTGGTGACACGGAGGTGACACAGAGGTGACACAGAGCTCACACTGTCGGTGACCCAACCCCCCCCAGGTGACACCGTTGGTGACACCGTTGGTGACACAGAGGTGACATCAGTGTGTCGTCCCCCCCCCCCCCCCCCCCAGGTCCTCCAATGGCCGTCGCATCGCGGCCGCCTCCACGCTTCGCTTCCGGCGCCGGAGGGGTCACGTGACCTGGAGGAGGAGGAGAGGTCACGTGACTCGGAGGAAGGGTTGTCACGTGACGCGGGACCGGCGCTCTGCGTGACCTTTGACCCCTGGGGATCCCGGCTGGCCGTAGGGCATCATGGGGGGGTCGCAGCCGTGCATCGAGCGCCGTGGGGTGCGGATCTGGGGGGTTTCTATGGGGCTCTATGGGGCTCTATGGGGTTTCTGTGGGGCTCTATGGGGTTTTATGGGGCTCTATGGGTCTCTGCGGGGCTCTATGGGGCTCTATGGGGTTTCTATGGGGTCACTATAGGGCTCTATGGGGTCTCTATGGGGCTCTATGGGGCTCTATGGGTCTCTGGGGCTCTATGGGGTTTCTATGGGTCTCTATGGGGCTCTATGGGTCTCTATGGGGTCTCTATGGGGCTCTATGGGGTTTCTATGGGTCTCTATGGGGCTCTATGGGGCTCTATGGGGTTTCTATGGGTCTCTATGGGTCTCTGTGGGGCTCTATGGGGCTCTATGGGGTTTCTATGGGGCTCTATGGGGCTCTATGGGTCTCTGGGGCTCTATGGGGTTTCTATGGGTCTCTATGGGGCTCTATGGGTCTCTATGTGGTCTCTATGGGGCTCTATGGGGTTTCTATGGGTCTCTATGGGGCTCTATGGGGTTTCTATGGGTCTCTATGGGGTCTCTATGGGGCTCTATGGGGATCTATGGGGTTTCTATGTGTCACTATAGGGCTCTATGGGTCTCTATGGGTCTCTATGGGGCTCTATGGGGCTCTATGGGGCTTCTGTGGCGCTCTATGGGGCTCTATGGGGTTTCTATGGGGTTTCTATAGGGTCACTACAGGGCTCCATGGGGCTCTATGGGGCTCTATGGGGTCACTATGGGTCTCTATGGGCTCTGTGAGTCTCTATGGGGCTCTATGGGGTTTCATGGAGCTCTATGGGGTTTCTATGGGGCTCTATGGGTCTCTGTGGGGCTCTATGGGGTCTCTATGGGTCTCTATGGGGTTTCTATGGGGTCACTATAGGGCTCTATGGGTCTCTATGGGGCTCTATGGGTCTCTGTGGGGCTCTATGGGGTTTCTGTGGGGCTCTATGGGGTTTTATGGCGCTCTATGGGTCTCTGTGGGGTTTCTATGGGGTCTCTATGAGTCCCTATGGGGATCTATGGGTCTCTATGGGGTCTCTATGGGGCTCTATGGGGCTCTATGGGGCTCTATGGGTCTCTATGGGGCTCTATGTGTCTCTATGGGGTCTATGGGGATCTATGGGGCTCTATGGGGTTTCTATGGGGTTTCTATAGGGTCACTATAGGGCTCCATGGGGCTCTATGGGTCTCTATGGGGTCTGTGAGTCTCTATGGGGCTCTATGGGGTTTCTATGGGGCTCTATGGGGTCTCTATGGGTCTCTATGGGGTTTCCATGGGGTCACTATAGGGCTCTATGGGTCTCTATGGGGCTCTATGTGTCTCTGTGGGGCTCTATGGGGTTTCTATGGGTCTCTATGGGGCTCTATGGGGTTTCTATGGGGTCACTATAGGGCTCTATGGGTCTCTATGGGGCTCTATGTGTCTCTGTGGGGCTCTATGGGGTTTCTATGGGGTCACTATAGGGCTCTATGGGTCTCTATGGGGATCTATGGGGCTCTATGGGGATCTATGGGGTTTCTATAGGGTCACTATAGGGCTCCATGGGGCTCTATGGGTCTCTATGGGGTCTGTGAGTCTCTATGGGGCTCTATGGGGTTTCTATGGGGCTCTATGGGGTCTCTATGGGTCTCTATGGGGTTTCCATGGGGTCACTATAGGGCTCTATGGGTCTCTATGGGGCTCTATGTGTCTCTGTGGGGCTCTATGGGGTTTCTATGGGTCTCTATGGGGATCTATGGGGCTCTATGGGGATCTATGGGGTTTCTATGGGGTCACTACAGGGCTCTATGTGGCTCTATGGGGTTTTATGGGGCTCTATGGGGTCTCTATGGGGTTTCTATGGGGTTTTATGGGGCTCTATGGGGTCTCTATGAGGCTCTATGGGGTTTTATGGGGCTCTATGGGTCTCTGTGGGGCTCTATGGGATCTTTGTGGGTCTCTGTGGGGCTCTATGGGGTTTCTATGGGTCTCTATGGGGATCTATGGGGCTCTATGGAGTCTCTATGCCGCTCTATGGGGCTCTATGGGGTCTCTATGGGGTCCTTATGGGGCTCTATGGGGATCTATGGGGTTTCTGTGGGTCTCTATGGGGATCTATGGGGCTCTATGGGTCACTATGGGGCTCTATGGGTCTCTGTGGGGATCTATGGGGCTCTTTGGGGTCATCGTGGGTCTCTCCGGGGATCTATGGGGCGCTATGGGTTTTATGGGTATCTATGGGGTCTCTATGGGGTCTATGGGTCCCTATGGGGCTCTGTGGGTCTCTATGGGTCTCTATGGGTCTCTATGGGGTCACTATGGGGTCTCTATGGCTCTCCATGTGTCTCTTTGGGCCTCTATGGGGTCTCTATGGGTCTCTATGGGGCTCTGTGGGTCTCTGTGGGGCTCTACGGGATTTCTATGGGCCTCTATGGGGTTTTATGGGGCTCCATGGGTCTCCATGGGGTTTCTATGGGGATCTATGGGTTTGTATGGGACTCTATGGGGATCTATGGGGCTCTATGGGGTCTCTATGGGTCCCTATGGGGATCTATGGGTCTCTATGGGGCTCTATGGGGCTCTATGGGTCTCTATGGGGTTTCTGTGTGTCTCTATGGGGCTCTATGAGTCCCTATGGGGCTCTATGGGACTCTATGGGGCTCTACGGGGTTTTATGGGGCTCTATGGGGTTTCTGTGAGTCTCTATGGGGCTCTATGGTTCCCTATGGGGCTCTATGGGTCTCTATGGGGTTTCTATGGGGTCACTATGGGGCTCTATGGGGCTCTATGTACCATTGTGTCCCCATTAACCCGATTATCCCCATTAATTATCCCCATTAATTATCCCTATTATCCCCATTAACCCCATTATCCCCATTAATTATCCGTTAATTATCCCCATTAATCCCATTATCCCAATTAATTATCCCCATTAATTATCCCCATTAACCCCATTAACCCCATTATCCCCATTCATTATCCCCATTAATTATCCCCATTAACCCCATTATTCCCATTAATTATCCCCCTTAATTATCCCCATTATCCCCATTAACCCCATTATCCCCCTTAATTATCCCAATTAATTCTCCCCATTAACCCCATTAACCCAATTATCCCCATTAATTATCCCCATTAACCCCATTATCCCCATTAATGATCCCCATTAATTATCCCCATTAACCCCATTAACCCCATTATCCCCATTCATTATCCCCATTAATTATCCCCATTAACCCCATTATCCCCATTAATTATCCCCGTTAATTATCTCCCTTAATTATCCCAATTAATTCTCCCCATTAACCCCATTAACCCCAT
This sequence comes from Lophura swinhoii, assembly GCA_030408155.1. Lineage (NCBI taxonomy): Eukaryota > Metazoa > Chordata > Aves > Galliformes > Phasianidae > Lophura > Lophura swinhoii. The sequence goes on from CM059486.1 coordinate 1,450,144, forward strand.
TAACCCCATTATCCCTATTAATTATCCCCATTAACACCAGTATCCCCATTAATTATCCCCATTAATTATCCCCATTAATTATCCGTTAATTATCCCCATTATCCCCATTAACCCCATTAATTATCCCCATTATCCCCATTAATTATCCCCATTAATGATCCCCATTATCCCCATTAATGATCCCCATTAATGATCCCCATTAATTACCCCCATTATCCCCCCCCTCCCCCCATTCATTTTCCCCCCACTTCCCCCCAGGCTCCGCCCCCCGGCTGTGCTGCTCCAGCGGACCAATCACGTGCCTGGCCTGGGTGGGCGGGACCGTGCTGGCGGGGGCGGGGCCCGACGGCGTCCTATGGGGATGGGAGCTGCCGGGCCCCGCCCACCTCGAGCCCCGCCCACTCTTGAACCGGCCAATGGGGAGAGGCGCCGTGCTGGGGCTGTCGGCTACAGCCAATGGGATCGCGGTCAGCACGGGTAGGGGCGGGGCTAAGGGGGCTGTGGGGCTCTATGGGGTGTTATGGGGTCTCTATGGGGCTCTATGGGGCTCTATGGGTCTCTATGGGGGCTCTATGGGGCTCTATGGGGCTCTATGGGATCTCTATGGGGCTCTATGGGATCTATGGGGTCTCTATGGGATCTATGGGATCTATGGGGCTCTATGGGGCTCTATGGGGTCTCTATGGGGCTCTATGGGGCTCTATGGGGCTCTATGGGGCTCTATAGGGCTCTATGGGGTTTTTATGGGATCTTTGTGGGGCTCTATGGGGTCTCTATGGGTCTCTATGGGGTCTCTGTGGGGCTCTATGGGTCCCTATGGGTCCCTATGGGGCTCTATGGGGCTCTATGGGTCCCTATGGGTCTCTATGGGTCTCTATGGGTCTCTATGGGGCTCTATGGGGCTCTATGGGGTTTTTATGGGATCTTTGTGGGGCTCTATGGAGTCTCTATGGGTCTCTATGGGGTCTCTATGGGGCTCTGTGGGGTCTATGGGTCCCTATGGGTCCCTATGGGTCTCTATGGGTCTCTATGGTGACCCTATGGGGCTCTATGGGTCTTTATGGGGTTTCTATGGGGCTCTATGGGTCTCTATGGGTCTCTATGGGGCTCTATGGGTCTCTAGGGGTCTCTATGGGGCTCTGTGGGGTCTATGGGTCCCTATGGGTCCCTATGGGTCTCTATGGGGCTCTATGGGGCTCTATGGGTCTTTATGGGGTCTCTATGGGATCTATGGGGGCTCTATGGGTCTCTATGGGGCTCTATGTGTTTCTATGGGGCTCTATCGGTCCCTATGGGTTCTTATGGGGTCTCTATGTGTCTCTATGGGTCTCTATGGGTTCTTATGGGGTCTCTATGGGTCTCTATGGGTCTCAATGGGTCACTATGGGGCTCTATGGGGTTTTATGGGTCTCAATGGGGCTCTATGGGGTCGCTATGGGTCTCTATGGGTTCTTATGGAGTCTCTATGGGGCTCTATGGGGTCTCTATGGGTCCCTATGGGTCCCCATGGGTCTCTATGGGGTTTCTATGGGGCTCTATGGATTCTTATGGGGTCTCTATGGGGCTCCATGGGGTCCCTATGGGGCTCTATGGGGCTCAATGGGTCGCTATGGGTCTCTGTGGGTCCCTATGGGGTCTCTATGGGTCTCTATGGGTCTCCATGGGTCCCTATGGGGTTTCTATGGGTCCCTATGGGGTCTCTATGGGTCTCTGTGGGGCTCTCTGGGGCTCTATGGGTTCTTATGGGGGTTCTATGGGTCTCTATGGGTCTCTCTTGGGTCCTTATGGGTCTCTATGGGTCCCTATGGGTCTCTATGGGGCTCTATGGGGCTCTATGGGGTCTCTATGGGATCTATGGGTCTCTATGGGTCCCTATGGGTCCCTATGGGTCTCTATGGGGTCCCTATGGGTTCTGTACGGTCTCTATGGGTCTCTATGGGTCCCTACGGGTCCCTATGGGGCTCCATGGGGTCTCTATGGGTCTCTATGGGTCTCTATGGGGTCTCTATGGGTCTCTATGGGTCTCTATGGGTCTCTATGGGTCCCTACGGGTCTCTATGGGTCGCTATGTGTTTCTATGGGTCTCTATGGGGCTCTATGGGGCTCAGTGGGTTGCTATGGGTCTCTATGGGTTCTTATGGGGTCTCTATGGGTCTTTATGGGTCTCTATGGGGCTCTAATGGGGATCTATGGGGTTTCTATAGGGCAATGTGGGGCTCTATGGGTCTCTATGGGTCCCTATGGGTCCCTATGTGGCTCTATGGGTTCTTATGGGGTCTCTATGGCTCCCTATGGGTCTCTATGGGTCTCGATGGGTCTCTATGGGTCCCTATGGGGCTCTATGGGTCTCTATGGGTCTCTATGGGTCCCTATGGGGCTCTATGGGTCCCTATGGGTCTCTATGGGTCCCTATGGGGCTCTATGGGTCTCTATGGGTCTCTATGGGGCTCTATGGGGCTCTATGGGTCTTTATGGGGTCTCTATGGGTCCCTATGGGGCTCTATGGGTCTCTATGGGTCTCTATGGGTCTCTATGGGGTTCTATGGGGCTCTATGGGGCTCTATGGGGCTCTATGGGTCCCTGTAGGTCCCTATGGCTCTCTATGGGTTCTTATGGGATCTCTATGGGTCTCTATGGGGCTTTATGGGGTTCTATGGGTCTCTGTGTTTCTATGGGGCTCTATGGGCCTCTATGGGGCTCTATGGGTTCTTATGGGGTCGCTGTGGGATCTCTATGGGTCTCTATGGGTCTCTATGGGTCTCTATGGGTCTCTATGGGTCTCTGTGGGGCTCTATGGGTCTCTATTGGGTTTCTATGGGGCTTTATGGGTCTCTATGGGTCTCTATGGGTCCCTATGGGGCACTCTGGGGCTCTATGGGGCGCTATGGGGCTCTATGAGTTCCTATGGGTCTCTATGGGGTTTCTATGGGGTCTATGGGGCTCTATGGGTTCTTATGGGGTCCTTATGGGTCCCTATGGGTCCGCATGGGGCTCTATGGGACTGTGTGGGTCCCTATGGGTCTCCATGTGTTCCTATGGGTTCCTTATGGGGTCTCTATGGATTTCTATGGGATTTCTATGGGGCTCTATGGGTCTCTATGGGGCTCTATGGGGCTCAGTGGGTTGCTATGGGTCTCTATGGGTTCTTATGGGGTCTCTATGGGTCTTTATGGGTCTCTATGGGGCTCTAATGGGGATCTATGGGGTTTCTATAGGGCAATGTGGGGCTCAATGGGTCCCTATGGGTCTCTATGGGTCTCTATGGGTTCTTATGGGATCTCTATGCGGCTCTATGGGTCTCTATGGGGTTCTATGGGTCTCTGTGTTTCTATGGGGCTCTATGGGTTCTTATGGGGTCTCTATGGGTCTCTATGGGTCTCTATGGGTCTCTATGGGTCTCTGTGGGGCTCTATGGGTCTCTATGTGTTTCTATGGGGCTCTATGGGTCCCAATGGGTTCTTATGGGGTCTCTATGGGTTCTCTATGGGTCTCTATGGGGCTCTATGGGTCTCTATGGGGCTCTATGGGGCTCAATGGGTCGCTATGGGTCTCAATGGGTCCTTATGGGTCCCTATGTGTCCCTATGGGGTCTCTATGGGTTCCTATGGGTTCCTTTGTGTCCTTATGGGGTCCTTATGGGGTCTCTATGGGTCCCTATGGGCTCCTGTGTGCCTCTGTGGGGTTCTTATGGGGTCCCTATGTGTCCCTGTGGGTTTCTATGGGATTTCTATGGGGTCTCTATGGGTCCCTATATGTCCCTATGGGGTTTCCCTTTGGGTTCCTTATGGGGTCTTTATGGGGTCCCTATGTGTCCCTATGGGTTCCTTATGGGTTCCTTATGGGGTCCCTATGGGTTTCTGTGGGATTTCTATGGGATCTCTGTGGGTCCCTATGGGTTCCTTATGGGGTTTCCCTTTGGGTTCCTTATGGGGTCCTTATGGGGTCCCTATGTGTCCCTATGGGTCCTTATGGGGTCTCTCTATGGGGTCTCTCTATGGAGTCTCTCTATGGGGTCCCTATGTGTTCCTATGGGTCCCTATGTGTCCCTATGGGGTCCCTATGGGGTCTCTGTGGGTTCCTTTGTGTCCCTATGGGGTTTTTATGGGGTCTCCGTGTGTCCCTATGGGGTCCTTATGGGGTCCCTATGGGTTTCTATGGGATTTCTATGGGGTCCCTATGGGTTCCTTATGGGGTTTCCCTTTGGGTTCCTTATGGGGTCCTTATGGGGTCCCTATGGGTTTCTATGGGATTCCTATGGGGTTTCCCTTTGGGTTCCTTATGGGGTCCTTATGGGATCCCTATGGGGTCTCTATGGGTTCCTATGGGTCCCTATGTGTCCCTATGGGGTCCTTATGGGGTTCCTATGGGGTTTCCCTTTGGGTTCCTTATGGGATCCTTATGGGGTCTCTATGTGTCCCTATGGGGTCCCTATGGGTCCCTATGGGTTTCTATGGGATTTCTATGGGGTTCCTATGTGTCCCTATGGGGTCCTTATGGGGTCCCTATGGGTTTCTATGGGATTTCTATGGGGTTCCTATGTGTCCCTATGGGGTCCCTATGGGATTTCTATGGGGTTCCTATGTGTCCCTATGGGGTCCTCATGGGGTCCCTATGGGTTTCTATGGGATTTCTATGGGATTTCTATGGGGTCCCTATGTATCCCTATGGGGTTTCCCTTTGGGTTCCTTACGGGGTCCTTATGGGGTCCCTATGGGGTCTCACCCTCCCCGCCCCCAGAGGACGGGGCTCTGCTGCTTTTCCCCCTTCAGGCCCTGCTGCCCCACAGCTCTATGGGGTGGAAGGGGGGGGGACACGTCCTGTACCCCCACCTCGGCCCCACTGAGGCTCTCAGCTTCTGCCCCACTGAGACCCGTTTGGCCACGGGTGGCTCTGATCGGGTATGGGGGATTTGTGGGGGATTTATGGGGGCTGGGGGGCAGGGGGGGGGTGGTTCTGTGGGGCTGAGGGCTTCTATGGGGCACCGGGGGATCTATGGGGTTTTTAATGGGGCTCTATGGGGCTCTATGGGGCTTTATGGGGCTTTATGGGGCTCTATGGGGCTTTATGGGGTCTCTATGGGGCCCTATGGGGCTTTATGGCGCTTTATGGGGTTCTATGGGTCTCTATGGGTCTCTATGGGTCTCGATGGGGCTCTTTGGGGCTCTATGGGGTTTCTATGGGTCTCTATGGGGTTTTTATGGGATCTTTGTGGGGCTCTATGGGGTCTTTATGGGTCTCTATGGGTCTCTTTGGGGCTGTATGGGGCTCTATGGGGCTCTATGGGGTCTTCACGGGGTCTCTATGGGGTCCCAATGGGTCACTATGGGTCTCTATGGGTCCCTATGGGGTCCCTATGGGGCTCTATGGGGTTTTCATGGTGTCTCTATGGGTCTCCATGGGGTCTCTATGGGTCCCTATGGGGTCTCTATGGGGTCTCTATGGGTCTCTATGTGGTCTCTATGGGGTCTCTATGGGTCCCTATGGGTCCCTATGGGTCTCTATGGGTCTCTATGGGTCTCTATGGGGTCTCTATGGGGCTCTGTGGGTCTTTATGGGTCTTTATGGGGCAATATGGGGCTCTGTGGGGTTTTATGGGTCCCTATGGGGTCTCTATGGGGTCTCTATGGGGTCCCTATGGGTCCCTATGGGTCTCTATGAGGTTCTATGGGTCTCTATGGATCCCTATGGGTCCCTATGGGTCCCTATGGGTCCCTATGGGTTCCTATGGGTTCCTATGGGGTCTCTATGGGGTCCTTATGGGGTCCCTATGGGTCTCTATGGGTCCCTATGGGTCTCTATGGGGTCCCTATGGGTCCCTATGGGTTGCTATGGGTTCCTATGGGGTCTCTATGGGGTCTCTATGGGGTCCCTATGGATCCCTATGGGTCTCTATGAGGCTCTGTGGGGATCTATTGGGATCTGTAGGGTCCCTATGGGGTCTCTGTGGGTCCCTATGGGTCTCTGTGGGTCTCTATGGGTCTCTATGGGGTCTTCATGGGATTCTGTGGGGTCTCTGTGGGTGTCTATGGGGCTCTGTGGGGCTCTATGGGGTCTATGGGGTCTCTATGGGGATCTATGGGGCCTCTATGGGTCTCTATGGGGTCTCTATGGGGCTCTGTGGGGATCTATTGGGATCTGTGGGGTCTCTATGGGTCTTCATGGAGCCCTATGGGGTCTCTATGGGTCCCTGTGGGTCCCTATGGGTCTCTATGGGTCTTTATTGGGTGCTATGGGGCGCTATGGGGCTCTATGATTCCCTATGGGTCACTATGGGGTCCCTATGGGTCTCCGTGGGTCCCTATGGGTCTCTATGGGTCTCTATGGGGTCCCTATGGGTCCCTATGGGTCTCTATGGGTCTCTATGGGTCCCTATGGGTCTCCATGGGTCCCTATGGGTCTCTATGGGTCCCTATGGGGTCTCTATGGGTCCCTATGGGTCCCTATGGGTCCCTATGTGTCTCTATGGGGTCCCTATGGGTCCCTATGGGTCTCTATGGGTCTCTATGGGGTCCCTATGGGGCTCTATGGATCCCTATGGGTCCCTACGGGGCTCTATGGGGCGCTGCGTGTCGCCGTGGGGCTGAGCCCTTTTCTATGGGGCAGGCGGTGGCGGTGTGGGGCGCGTCGGGCGCCGCTATGGGGCAGCAGCTGCGGCGATGGGAGAACGCGCACAGGGAGCGGGTCTGCGCTGTGGGGTGGGCAGGAGCCCTGCTGGTGAGTGGGGCTGCGGGGGGTGCGGGTCCCCATGGGGCTCTATGGGGCTCTATGGGTCGCTATGGGGCTCTATGGGGCTCTATGGGTCTCTATGGGGCTCTATGGGGCTCTGTGGGGCTCTATGGGTCACTATGGGGCTCTATGGGTCTCTATGGGGCTCTATGGGGCTCTATGGGGCTCTATGGGGCTCTATGGGGCTCTATGGGTCACTATGGGGCTCTATGGGTCTCCATGGGTCTCTATGGGTCCCTATGGGTCTCCATGGGTCTCTATGGGGTCTCTGTGGGTCGCTATGGGGCTCTATGGGGTTCTATGGGTCACTATGGGGCTCTATGGGGTTCTATGGGGCTCTATGGGTCTCTATGGGGCTCTATGGGGATCTGTGGGTCACTATGGGTTTCATGGGTCTCTACGGGTCTCTATGGGGCTCTATGGGTCTCAATGGGGCTCTATGGGGTTTCTATGGGGTTCTATGGGGCTCTATGGGTCTCAGTGGGTCTCTATGGATCCCTATGTGTCCCTGTGTGTCCATGTGGGTCTCTATGGGTCGCTATGGGTCCCTATGGTTCTCTATGGGGCTCTACGGGTCTCTATGGGGCTCTATTGGGATCTATGGGTCTCTACGGGGCTCTATGGCGTTCTATGGGGTTTCTATGGGATTCTATGGGTCTCTATGGGGCTCTATGGGTCTCTATGGGTCTCTATGGGTCTCCATGGGGCTCTATGGGGCTCTATGGGTCGCTATGGGGCTCTATGGGGCACTATTGGGCTCTATGGGTCTCTATGGGGCTCTATGGGTCTCTATGGGGCTCTATGGGGTCTCTATGGGGTTCTATGGGGTCTCTATGGGGCTCTGTGGGACTCTATGGATTTCTATGAGGCTCTATGAGACCCTATGGGGCTCTATGTTTTTCTATGGGGTCTCTATGGGGCTCTAGAGGTCCCCATGTGTCCCTATGGGGTCTCTATGGGGTCCCTATGCATCGCTATTGGTCCCTATGTGTCCCTATGGGGTCTCACTGGGTCCCTATGGGTCGCTATGGGTCTGTATGGGTGGCCATGGGTCTCACTGGGTCCCTATGTGTCCCTATGGGGCTCTATGTGTCCCTGTGGGTCTCTATGTGTCCCTATGGGTCCCCATGTGTGCCTATGGGGTCTCTATGGGTTCCTATGGGGCTCTAGGGGTCCCTCTGTGTCCCCATGTGTCCCTATGGGTCCTTGTGGGTCCCTATGTGTGTCTATGTATCTCTATGGGGCTCTATGTGTCCCTATGGGGCTCTATGGGGTCTCTGTGGGTTCCTATGGGGTCTCTATGGGTCCCTATGTGTCCCTATGGGTCTCTATGGGTCCCTATGTGTCCCTATGGGTCTCTATGGGTCCCTATGGGGCTCTATGGGTCTCTGTGGTTCCCTATGGGTCCCTATGGGTCTCTGTGGGTGGCTATGGGTCTCTGTGGGTCCCTATGGGTCCCTATGGGTCTCTGTGGGTCTCTATGGGTCCCTATGGGTCCCCATGTGTCCCTATGGGTCTCTATGGGTCTCTATGGGTCTCTATGGGTCTCTATGGGTCCCTATGGGTCCCTATGGGGCTCTATGGGTCTCTGTGGTTCCCTATGGGTCCCTATGGGTCTCTATGGGTGGCTATGGGTCTCTGTGGGTCCCTATGGGTCCCTATGGGTCTCTGTGGGTCTCTATGGGTCCCTATGGGTCCCCATGTGTCCCTATGGGTCTCTATGGGTCTCTATGGGTCCCTATGGGTCTCTATGGGTCCCCATGTGTCCCTATGGGTCTCTATGGGTCTCTATGGGTCCCTATGGGTCCCTATGGGTCTCTATGGGTCCCTGTGGGTCCCTACGTGTCCCTATGGGTCCCCACGTGTCCCCCCAGCTGTCGGGCTCAGCCGACGGGACGCTGCTGCTGTGGGACGTGGCCGTGGGGCAGCGGCTGCGGGAACTTGTGGGGCTGCGCTGCCCCCCGTGCGCCGTGGGGGGGCACGTGAGTAGGGGGCTGTGGGGCGGGGGGGCTGGAGGGGCTCTATGGGGATCTATGGGGTCTCTATGGGGCTCTATGGGGATCTATGGGGTTCTGTGGGGCTCTATGGGTCTCTGTGGGTCGCTATGGGTCGCTATGGGTCTCTGTGGATTTCTATGGGTCCCTATGGGGTCGCTATGGGTCCCTATGGGTCTCTATGGGTCGCTATGGGTCTCTATGGGTCTCTATGGGTCTCTGTGTGTCGCTATGGGTCCATATGGGTCTCAGTGGGTCCCTATGGTCGCTAAGGGTCTCTATGGGTCTCTATGGGTCGCTGTGGGTCTCTATGGGGTTTTTATGGGATCCATGGGTCTGTATGGGTCCCTATCGGTCCCTATGGGTCTCTATGGGTCGCTATGGGTCTCAGTGTGTCCCTATGGATCTCTATGGGTCTCTATGGTTCCCTATGGGGTCCCTATGGGTCGCTATGGGTCTCAGTGGGTCGCTATGGGTCTGTATGGGTCTCTATGGGTCGCTGTGGGTCGCTATGGGTCGCTATGGGTCGCAGTGGGTCGCTGTAGGGCCGCTGGCTGCTGGCTGTGGGTCTCAGTGGGTCGCTATGGGTCGCTGTGGGTCTCTATGGGTCCCTATGGGTCCCTGTGGGTCACTATGGGTCTCTATGGGTCCCTATGGGTCGCTATGGGTCTCAGTGGGTCTCAGTGGGTCCCTATGGGTCTCTATGGGTCGCTATGTGTCGCTATGGGTCGCTATGGGTCCCTATGGGTCGCTATGGGTCGCTGCAGGGCCGCTGGCTGCTGGCCGTGGGTCTCAGTGGGTCGCTGTGGGTCTGTATGGGTCTCTATGGGTCTCTATGGGTCGCTATGGGTCTCAGTGGGTCTCAGTGGGTCTCTATGGGTCTTTATGGGTCTCTATGGGTCCCTATGGGTCTCTATGAGTCTCTATGGGTCTCTATGGGTCTTTATGGGTCCCTATGGGTCCCTATGGGTCTCTATGAGTCTCTATGGGTCTCTATGGGTCCCTATGGGTCTCTATGGGTCTCTATGGGTCCCTATGGGTCCCCATGGGTCTCTATGGGTCCCTATGGGTCTCTATGGGTCCCTATGGGTCCCTATGGGTCCCTATGGGTCCCTATGGGTCTCTATGGGTCCCTATGGGTCCCTATGGGTCGCTATGGGTCGCTATGGTTCTCTGTGGGTCTCTATGGGTCCCTATGGGTCTCTATGGGTCGCTATGGGTCTCTGTGGGTCTCTATGGGTCCCTATGGGTCTCTATGGGTCGCTATGGGTCTCTATGGGTCCCTATGGGTCCCTATGCATCTCTATGGGAGTCAGTGGGTCTCTATTCGTCTCTATGGGTCTCTATGGGTCTCAGTGGGTCGCTATGGGTCTCTTTGGGAGTCAGTGGGTCTCTATGGGTCCCTATGGGTCTCTATGGGTCGCTGTGGGTCTCTGTGTGTCTCTATGGGTCGCTATGGGTCTCAGTGGGTCCCTGTGTGTCTCTATGGGTCGCTATGGGTCCCTATGGGTCTCAGTGGGTCGCTATGGGTCGCTGTGGGTCGCCGCAGGGCTGCTGGCTGCTGGCGGTGGGGCGCCGTGGGTCACTGTGGGTCCCTATGGGTCTCTATGAGTCCCTATGGGTCTCAGTGGGTCTCTATGGGTCTCTATGGGTCTCTATGGGTCTCAGTGGGTCTCTATGGGTCTCTATGGGTCTCTGTGTGTCGCTATGGGTCCATATGGGTCGCTATGGGTCATTTTGGATCTCTATGGGTCCCTATGGGTTGCTATGGGTCCCTATGGGTCCCTATGGGTTGCTATGGGTCTCTATGGGTCGCTATGGGGTTTTTATGGGATTTATGGGTCTGTATGGGTCCCTATAGGTCTCTATGGGTCGCTATGGGTCGTTGTGGGTCCCTATGGGTCCCTATTGGTCGCTATGGGTCTCAATGGGTCCCTATGGGTCACTATGGGTCTCTATGGGTCTCAGTGTGTCTCAGTGGGTCTCAATGAGTCTCTATGGGTCTCTATGGGTCTCAGTGGGTCCCTATGGGTCTCTTTGGGAGTCAGTGGGTCTCTATGGGTCCCTATGGGTCTCAGTGGGTCGCTATGGGTCGCTGTGGGTCTCTATGGGTCTCAGTGGGTCCCTGTGTGTCTCTATGGGTCTCTATGGGTCCCTATGGGTCTCTATGGGTCTCAGTGGGTCGCTATGGGTCGCTGTGAGTCTCTATGTGTCGCTATGTGTCCCTATGGGTCCCTATGGGTCGCTATGGGTCGCTATGGGTCGCTGTGGGTCGCTGCAGGGCCGCTGGCTGCTGGCCGTGGGTCTCAGTGGGTCGCTGTGGGTCTCTATGGGTCTCTATGGGTCTCTATGGGTCTCTATGGGTCCCTATGGGTCGCTATGGTTCTCTATGGGTCTCAGTGGGTTCCTATGGCTCTCTCTGGGTCTCAGTGGGTCGCTATGGGTCTGTATATGGGTCTCTATGGGTCGCTGTGGGTCTCAGTGGGTCCCTATGGGTCTCTATGGGTTGCTATGGGTCGCTATGGGTCGCTATGGGTCCCTGTGAGTCCCTATGGGTCCCTATGGGTCTCTATGGGTCTCTATGGGTTGCTATGGGTCCCTATGGGTCGCTATGGGTTGCTATGGGTCCCTATGGGTCCCTATGGGTCTCTATGGGTCTCTATGGGTCTCTATGGGTCCCCATGGGTCTCTATGGGTCTCAGTGGGTCGCTATGGGTCTGTATGGGTCTCTATGGGTCGCTATGGGTCTCAGTGGGTCCCTATGGGTCCCTATGGGTCCCTATGGGTCTCTATGGGTCTCTATGGGTCTCTATGGGTCCCTATGGGTCCCTATGGGTCTCTATGGGTCGCTATGGGTCGCTATGGGTCGCTGTGGGTCGCTGTGGGTCGCTATGGGTCGCTATGGGTCGCTGTGGGTCGCTGCAGGGCCGCTGGCTGCTGGCCGTGGGTCTCAGTGGGTCGCTGTGGGTCTGGGATCCGAGCGGCCGCCCCCAAAGCTCCCAGCGCTGCCACCCCGGCAGCCCCACGTCGGCCTCCATCGCCCCCCGAGGTGAGCTCCCATTAATTAACCCCTTAATTAAGCCGTTAACGAGCTCGTTAAGGCCTCCTTGACGAAGGGCCGGGGTCGGGGTGGGGGTGGGTAATGAATTAATTAGGGTTAATTAAGTAATTAACGGCGCAGGGGCCCCGCGAGCGATGCTGGCGGTGACGGGGAGCGACGGAAGCACGCGGGTTTGGCACCCAACAGAGGTAATTAATTAGCGGTAATTAGTTAATTAGGGGGGGGGGGGGGTGGGGAGGGAGCCGGAGGGAGGACGGGGGAGGGGGGGGGATTAATTGGGGTTTGGGGTAATTAAGAGGGGGGTAATTAATTAAGGGGGGAGGGGGGTGGTGGGTGGGCACGGGTGTGGCAGCTCAATTAGACGCGTTAATTAGCGGTAATTAATTAATTAGGAATGGGGGAGAATGGGCTGATTAATGGGAGGGGGAGTGGCATTAATTGGGGGCGGGGGTAATTAAGAGGGGGGTGATTAAGAAGTAATTAAGAGGGGGTTAATTAGGGAGCGATGGGAGCACGTGGGTGTGGCGGCCCAATTAGACGCGTTAATTAGCGGTAATTAATTAATTAGGAAGGGGGGAGTGGGCTGATTAATGAGGGGGCGTGGGGCATTGAATGGGGATGGGGTAATTAAGAGGGGGGTGATTAAGAGGTAATTAGGAAGATGTTAATTGGGGGAGAGAGAGCGATGGGAGGGCCTGGGAGTGGCACTGCAATTAGGTTCATTAATTAGCTGTAATTAGTTAATTAGGGGAGGGGGGCAAAGGGAGGGGGTGGGGGTGAATATGAGATTAATTGGGAATGGGGGTAATCAAGAGGGGGGGTAATTAAGAGGTAATTAAGAACGGTTTAATTAGGGGAGAGGGAACGATAGGAGGGCATGGGAGTGGCTCTGTAATTAGATGGATTAATTAACAGGGATTAATTAATTAGGGGCGGTGGGAACGGGCTGATTTACGAGAGGGAGGCGGGCAGTAATTGGGGATGGGGGAGGAGGTTAATTAAGAAGTAATTAAGAGGTAATTAAGAACGGTTTAATTACGGGAGGGGGAACAATAGGAGGGCATGGGAGTGGCACCGTAATTAGATGGATTAATTAGCAGGAATTAATTAATTAGGGAGAGTGGGAATGGGCTGATTAACGAGAGGGAAGCGGGCAGTAATTGGGGTCCTTTGGAGGAGGTTAATTAAGAAGTAATTAAGAGGTAATTAAGAACGGTTTAATTACGGGAGAGGGAACGATAGGAGGGCATGGGAGTGGCTCTGTAATTAGATGGATTAATTAGCAGGAATTAATTAATTAGGGGTGGTGGGAGTGGGCTGATTAATGAGAGGGAGGCGGGCATTAATTGGGGATGGGGGAGGAGGTTAATTAAGAAGTAATTAAGAGGTAATTAAGAACGGTTTAATTACGGGAGAGGGAACGATAGGAGGGCATGGGAGTGGCACTGTAATTAGATGGATTAATTAGCAGGAATTAATTAATTAGGGAGAGTGGGAATGGGCTGATTAATGAGAGGGAGGCGAGCATTAATTGGGGTCCTTTGGAGGAGGTTAATTAAGAAGTAATTAAGAGGTAATTAAGAAGGGGGTTAATTGGGGGGCAAGAGGACGACGGGAGGATGGGGTTGAGGCATTGGAATTAGGTTAATTAGCGTTAATTAGTTAATTAGGGGGGGAAGGGGAGCGGGTGGGGGTTAATTAGGAAGGAGTTAATTAGGAGGGGGTAATTAAGACGGGGGTAATTAAGAGGGGGGGTAATTAGGGGGGTAATTAAGAGGGGGGTGTTGGGTGCATAGAGGTGTGGCATCGCGCTGTGTTAATTAGAGGTAATTAATTAATTAGGAAATAGGTGAAATTTGGGCCAAATGTGGAAAATTTGGGGTGGAGGGAAATGGGAAAAAAAAAATTCGGGCAAAAATGGGAAAATTTGGGGAAAAATTGGGAAAAATTGGGGAAAAATTTGGGGGGAAATCGTGAAAAATGGGGAAAAATTTTTTGGGGGTAAAATTGGGAAATTTGGGGAAAATTTGGGGAAATTTGGGGAAATTTGGGGAAAATTTGGAGGAAAATATGGAAATTTTGGGTGAAATGTGGGAGATTTTGGGGAAAAATATGGGAAATCTGGGGAAAATACGTCAGATTTTGGGAAAATACTGAAAATTTGGGGAGAATGGGGAGAATTTGGGTGAAATCTGGGATAATTTGGGGAAAATGTGGGAAAAAATTGGGTGAAATGTGGGAATTTGGGGCAAAATAAGGAAAATCTGGGGGAAATATGGGGAAAATTTGGGTGAAATCTGGAGATTTTGGGTGGAATGTGGGAAATTCGGGTGAAATGTGGGAATTTTGGGGGTAAATACTGAAAATTTGGGGGAACCCTGGGATATTGGGGAGAACTCTGGGAAATTTGGAGGAAAAGTGGGAAATTTTGTGGAAAATATGGAAAATTTAGGTGAAAAGTGGGAAATTTTCGGGAGAAATGTGGGAAATCTGGGGAAAATACGTCAGATTTGGGGAAAAAACTGAAAATTTGGGGAGAATGTGGGGAATTTGGTTGAAATCTGGGGTAATTTGGAGAAAAATGTGGAGAATTTGGTTGAAATCTGGGATAATTTTGGGGAAAAAGTGGGAAATCTAGGGAAAAATCTGGGAAATTTTGGGGAGAAATGTGGGAAATCTGGGGAAAATACGTCAGATTTTGGGAAAATACTGGAAATTTGGGGAGAACGTGGAGAATTTGGGTGAAATCTGGGATAATTGGGGGGAAGGAGTCGGAAATCTGGGGGAAATTTGGGGAATTTTGGGGAGAAATATGGGAAATTCGGGTGAAATCTGGGACAATTTGGGGGAAAATTTGGGAAATTCGGGTGAAATTTTGGGGGTGAATACAGAAAATTTGGGGAAACCTGGGATGTTTTGGGGAAAGCATCTGAAATTTGGGTAAAATAGGGAAGATTTGGGGAAAACACTGAAAAATCAGGGGGAAAAAATGGAATTTTGGGGTGAAATCGCACCGAATTGGGGCTGGGGGTGACGTTGGGGTTCCGCTGTGATTTTGGGGTGAAAAATGAGGATTTTGGGTGTTTTTTTTTTTGCAGGCTGCTCCCCCCCGTGCCCTGGGGTGGCACTCAGAGAAATGTGTGGGGCTGGTGGTGACGGGGGGGCACACAGTGAGCGTCAGCGAGGGGGGGGACATCCGGGAGTGGAACACAGGTGGGATTTTGGGGTGAATTCGGGGGATTTTGGGGCCGCTGGGAGGGGAATTGGGGGAAAAAAATGGGGGGATTTGGGGGAAAAATGGGGGAAATTGGGGGGATTTGGGGAAAAAATGGAGAAATTGGGTAAAATGGGGGGATTTGGGGAAAGAATGGGGGAAATTGGGGGAATTGGGAAGAAAAATGGGGGAAATTGGGGAGAAAAATGGGAAATTTGGGGGAAAATGGGGGAAATTGGGATTTGGGAGCAACTGGGAGGGAAATGGGGAGAAAAATGGGGGAAATAGGGGAAAAATGAGAAAATTGGAGGGAGGGGAGGAAATTGGGGGAATTTGGAGGAAAATGGGGGAAATTGGGGAGGAAAATTGGGAAATTTGGGGGAAAATGGGGGGAAGTTGGGATGATTTGGGGGCAGCTGGGGGGGAAAAGAGGGGAAAAATGGGGGAAATTGGGGAAAAATGGGGGAAATTGGGGAAAAACGAGAAAATTGGAGGGAGGGGAGGAAATTGGGGGGATTTGGGGAAAAATGGGGGAAATTGGGGAGGAGAATTGGGAAATTTGGGGGAAAATGGGGGGAAGTTGGGATGATTTGGGGGCAGCTGGGGAGGAAAAGAGGGGAAAAATGGGGGAAATGGGGGAAAAATTGGGGAAATTTGTGAGAAAAATGGGAAATTGGGGGGAGTTGGGATGATTTGGGGGCAAAAGAGGGGGGAAGTGGGGGAAAAATGGGGGAAATTGGGGAAAAAAGGGGGGAAATAGGGGAGAAAAATGGGAAATTGGCGGGCAGTTGGGGGGGAGTTGGATGATTTGGGGGCAGATGGGGGGGAAATGGGGAGAAGATGGGGGAAATTAGGGGGAAAAATGGGAAAAATATGGGAAAATGGGGGAAATTGGGGAGAAAAATGGGAAATTTGGGGGAAAATTGGGGGAAATTGGGGGGATTTGGGGGCAAAAGGGGGGGAAATGGGGGAAAATGGGGGAAATTGGGGAGAAAAATGGGAAATTTGGGGGAAAATGGGGGGAAATTGGGGGGATTTGGGGAAAAAATGGAGAAATTGGGTAAAATGGGGGGATTTGGGGAAAAAATGGGGGAAATTGGGGGAAATGGGAAGAAAAATGGGGGATATTGGGGAGAAAAAATGGGAAATTTGGGGGAAAATTGGGGAAAATTGGGGGATTTGGGGAAACGATGGGAGAAATTGGGGGAAATGGGGAGAAAAATTGGGAAAATTCGGGAAAAATGGGAAATTGGGGGAAAATGGGGGGAAATTGGAACGATTTGGGGGCAGCGGGGGGGGGAAAATGGGGGAAAAATGGGGGGATTGGGGGAAGAATGGGAAATTTTGGGGAAATTGGGGGGAAATTGGGATATTTGGGGAAAAAATGGAGGAATTGGGGAAAATGGGAAGAAAAATAGGGGAAATTGGGGAGAAAAGTGGGAAATTTGTGGGAAAATGGGGGGAATTGGGGGGAAAAATGGGAAATTCGGGGGAAAATGGGGGGAAGTTGGGACGATTTGGGGGCAGATGGGGGGAAATGGGGGAAAAATGGGGGAAATTGGGGAAAAACGAGAAAATTGGAGGGAGGAGAGGAAATAGGGGGGATTTGGGGGAAAATGGGGGAAATTGGGGAGGAGAATTGGGAAAATTGGGGGAAAATGGGGGGAAGTTGGGACAATTTGGGGGAAAAGGGAGAAATTTGGGAAAAATGGGGGGATTTGGGGGAAGAATGGGGGAAATCGAGGAGAAAAACAGGAAAATTTGGGAAAAATGCGCAGAAATTGGGGGGGAAATGGGGATATTTGGGAGAAAAATTGAAAAGTTGGGAAAAATGGGGGAAATTGGGGAGATTTGGGGAAAAAATGGGGAAATTGTGGAAAAATGGGGGAAATTGGGGAGAAGAACTGGAAATTTGAGGGGATTTTGGGGTTGCTGGAGGGAAACGGGGGAAAAAATGGGGGAAATTGGGGAAAAATGGGGGAAAATGGGAAGAAAAATAGGAAATAGGGGGAAATGGGGGGAGATTGAGGGTGTTTGGGAGCAGTTGGGGGAAATTGGGGAGAAAAATGGGAAATTTGGGGGAAAATGGGGAAAATTTGCGGAATTTGGGGAATAAATGGGGAAATTGGGGGAAAAATTGGGGGATTTGGGGAAAGAATGGGGAAATTAGGGAGAAAAATGGGGGAAATTTGGGAAAATGGGGGGAAGTTGGGATGATTTGGAGAAAAAAAATGGAGAAATTGGGAAAAATTAAGGGATAGAGGAGAAAATGGGGGAAATTGGGGGGAATGGGAAGAAAAGGGGGAAATTGGAGGGAAAAATGTGAAATTTGGGGGAGAATGGGTGGAAATTTGGGAGATTTGGGGGAAAAAATGGAGAAATTGGGAAAAATGGAGGGATTTGGGAAAGAATGGGGGAAATTGGGAGGAAATGGGGAGAAAAATGGGGGAAATTTGGGAGAAAAATGGGAAATTGGGGGAAAATTGGGGGAAATTGGGATGATTTGGGGGCAGCTGGGGGGGAAAATGGGGGAAAAATGGGGGAAATTGGGGAAAAATGAGGGAAATTTATGGGAAAATGGGGGAAATTGGGGAGAAAATGGGAAATTGGGGGGAGTTGGGACGAATTTGGGGGCAAAAGGGGGAAAAAATGGGGAAAAAATGGGGGAAACTGGGGAGAAAAATGGGGAATTTATGGGAAAATGGGGGAAATTGGGATTTGGGGGCAGGTGGGGGGGAAATGGGGGAAAAAAGGGGGAAATTGGGGAGAAAAATGGGAAATTGGGGAGAAAAATGGGAAATTTGGGGGAAAATTGGGGAGAAAAATGGGAAATTTGGGGGCAGATGGGGGGAAATGGGGGGAAAAAATGGGGGAAATTGGGTGAAAAATGGGGAATTTATGGGGAAATGGGGGAAATTGGGATTTGGGGGCAGCTGGGGGGGAAATGGGGGAAAAATTGGGGGGTTTGGGGAGAAAAATGTGAAATTTGGGGAAAAATGGAGGAAGTTGGGATGATTTGGGGGAAGCTGGGGAGGAAATGGGGGGAAAATGGGGGAAATTGGGGAGAAAATTGGGAAAAATGGGGGGAAAGGGGATGGAAGTGGGGAGGATTTATGGAAAAACGGGGGAAATTGGGGAGAAAAATGGGAAATTTGGGGGAAAAATGGGGGAAATTGGGGAAAAACGGGGGAAATTGCGGCGAAAAATGGGAAATTTGAGGGATTTGGGGAAAAATGGGGAGAAAAATGGGGGAAATTGGGGAAAAAATGGGAAATTTGGTGGAAAATGGAGGGAAATTGAGGGGATTTGGGGGAAGTGGGGAGAAATGGGAGAATTTGGGGAAAAATGGGGGAAATTGGGGAAAGAATGGAGGGAAATGAGGGAAAAAAATGGGAGAATTGGGGAGAAAAATGGGAAATTGGGGGGAAATGGGGGAAAAATGGGATTTGGAGAATAAACGGGGAAATTGGGGAAAAATGGGGGAATTTGGGGGGATTTGGGAAAAATATGGGGGAAATTGGGGAAAAATGGGGGGATTTGGGGTCAATTTGGGCCGATTTGCGTCAACTTGAGGCCATTTGGGGCCATTTTGGGTCAATTTGGGGACAATTTGGGTTAATTTTGGGTCTTTTTTGGACAACTTGGGGACAATTTGGGGGTAATTTGGGACGATTTGGGACAACTTGGGACCATTTGGGTCAATTTGGGGACAATTTGGGGATATTAGAGGATATTTGGGGTCAATTTGGGGCAACTTGGGGACATTTTGGGTCAATTTGAGACCGTTTGGGGACATTTTGGGTCAATTTTGGGTCAATCTGGGGACAACTTGGGGACATTAGAGGACATTTGGGGTCAATTAGGGGCCATTTGGGGTCAGTTTGAGGACATTAGAGGACATTTGGGGTCAATTTGGGACAATTTGGGTCCATTTGGGGACACGTGGGGTCAATTTGGGGCCATTAGAGGACATTTAGGGTCAATTTGGGACAATTTTGGGTCAATTTGGGGACATTAGAAGACATTTGGGGTCAATTAGGGGCCATTTGGGGTCAATTTGGGACAATTTTGGGTCAACTTGGGGCCATTAGAGGACATTTGGGGTCAATTTTGGGCCATTTGGGGTCAATTTGGGAACATTGGAGGACATTTGGGGTCAATTTGGGGCCATTTGGGGTCAATTTGGGAACATTGGAGGACATTTGGGGTCAATTAGGGGCCATTTGGGGTCAGTTTGGGGCAACTTGGTTCCATTTGGGGACAATTTGGGTCCATTTGGTTCAATTTTGGGTCAATTTGGGGCCATTAGAGGACATTTGGGGTCAATTTGGGTCCATTTGGGTCAATTTGGGAACATTAGAGGACATTTGGGGTCAGTTTGGGGCAACTTGGGTCCATTTGGGGACAATTTGGTTCAATTTTGGGACAGTTTGGGGCCATTAGAGGACATTTGGGGTCAATTTGGGGTCAATTTTTGTCCATTTAGGGCCAATTTGGGGTCACTCTGGGGACAATTTGGGACAATTAGGGTCGACTTGAGGCCATTTGGGGTCAATTTGGGGCCATTAGAGGACATTTGGGGTCAATTTGGGACAATTTGGGTCCATTTGGGGACACGTGGGGTCAATTTGGGGCCATTAGAGGACATTTGGGGTCAATTTTGGGTCAATTTGGGTCAATTTTGGGTCCATTTGGGAACATTACAGGACAATTTGGGGTCAATTTGGGACAATTTGGGTCCATTTGGGACATGTGGGGTCAATTTGGGGCCATTAGAGGACATTTGGGGTCAATTTTGGGTCCATTTGAGTCAATTTGGGGTCAATTTGGGGACATTAGAGGACATTTAGGGTCAATTAGGGGCCATTTGGGGTCAGTTTGGGGACATTAGAGGACATTTGGGGTCAATTAGGGTCAATTTTGGGTCAATTTGGGGCCATTAGAGGACATATGGGGTCAATTTGGGACAACTTGGGTCCATTTGGGGACAATTTGGGTCCATTTGGGTCAATTTTGGGACTGTTTGGGGCCATTTGGGGCCGTTTGGGGTCAATTTTTGTCCATTTGGGACAATTTGGGGCCATTAGAGGACATTTGGGGTCAATTTTGGGTCCATTTGGATCAATTTTGGGTCCATTTGGGGACATTAGAGGACATTTGGGGTCAATTTGGGACAACTTGGGTCCATTTGGGGACAATTTGGGTCCATTTGGGTCAATTTGGGGACAATTTGTGTCCATTTGGGCACATTTGGGGTCGATTTGTGTCAATTTGGGGACAATTTGGGGTCACTCCACCCCCACCCTCCTTCCTTCCCCCTCAGGTGACACCACCGCCGTGTCCCCAACGCCACCCAGCAGTGCCACCACCGCCGTCCCCGGAGCCGTGGTGACATTGGGGTGGCACCCAGAGGGGACCGTGGTGCTGGCAGGGGGGCCGGGGGGACAATTGTCCCTATGGGGTGACAACGGGGTGGTGGCGAGGGGCACGGTGAGTAGCCAGGGTCCCTATGGCACCTTTGGGGTCACCAGTGTCACTTTGAGGTCCCCATTGTCACCTTTGGGGTCATGAATGGCACTTTGGGGTCATCAATGGTATTTTGGGGTCACCGATGGCATTTTAGGGTCCCCATTGTCACCTTTGGGGTCACCGATGGCTCTTTGGGGTCACCAGTGTCACCTTTGGGGTCACTGATGGCATTTTGGGGTCACCTGTGTCACTTTGGGGTCACCAGTGTCACTTTAGGGTCCCCATTGTCACCTTTGGGGTCACCAATGGCATTTTGGGGTCATCAATGGCATTTTGGGGTCACCAATGTCACCTTTGGGGTCACCGATGGCTCTTTGGGGTCATCAGTGTCACTATGGGGTCACCAATGGCACTTTAGGGTCACCGATGGCTCTTTGGGGTCACCAATGGCACTTTAGGGTCCCCACTGTCAACTTTGGGGTCACCAGTGTCACTTTAGGGTCCCCATTGTCACCTTTGGGATCACCGATGGCTCTTTGGGGTCACCAATGGCTCTTTGGGGTCACCAGTGTCACCTTTGGGGTCACTGATGGCATTTTGGGGTCACCAGTGTCACTTTAGGGTCCCCCATTGTCACCTTTGGGGTCACCAATGGCACTTTGGGGTCACCAATGTCACTTTGGGGTCACCAATGGCACTTTAGGGTCCCCATTGTCCCCTTTGGGGTCACTGATGGCATTTTGGGGTCACCTGTGTCACTTTGGGGTCACTGAAGGCACTTTAGGGTCCCCATTGTCATCATTGGGGTCACCGATGGCACTTTGGGGTCATCAGTGATATTTTGGGGTCCCCGTTATCACCTTTGGGGTCACTGATGGCCCTTTGGGGTCACCAATGGCATTTTGGGGTCACCAGTGGCACTTTAGGGTCCCCATTGTCCCCTTTGGGGTCACCAGCATCCCTATTGATGCCCCCATTAATGTCCCCACTGACGACCCCATTAATGCCCCCACTGATGCCCCCATTGACAGCCCCATTGACGACCCCATAGATGCCCCCATTAATGCCCCCATACACGACCCCATTGATGACCCCATTGATGACCCCATTGTTTCCCCCACTCATGACCCCATTAATACCCCATTGATGATCCCATTGTTTCCCCCACTGATGACCCCATTAATGCCCCCATTGTTGCCCCCATTGCTGCCCCCATTGCTGCCCCCACTGTTGCTCCCATTGTTGACCCCATTGATGCCCCCATTGACGACCCCATTGACCACCCCATTAATGCCCCCACAGATGACCCCATTGACGACCCCATTGACGACCCCATTGATGACCCCATTGTTGCCCCCACAGTTGCCCCCACTGACCACCCCATTGACCACCCCATTAATGCCCCCACTGATGACCCCACTGATGACCCCATTGTTGCCCCCATTGACGACCCCATTAATGCCCCCATTGATGCCCCCATAAATGCCCCCATTGACGACCCCACAGATGTCCCCATTGAAGCCCCCACTGACGCCCCCATTGCTGACCCCATAGATGCTCCCATTGCTGCTCCCATTGCTGCCCCCATTGTTGCCCCCACTGATGACCCCATGGATGCCCCCATTGACGACCCCATTGATGCCCCCATAGATGCCCCCATTGTTGCCCCCACTGCTGCCCTCATTGTTGCCCCATTGTTGCCCCCATTGCTGCCCCCATTGCTGCCCCCACTGCTGCCCCCATTGCTGCCCCCATTGATTCCCCCATTGCTGCCCCCACTGCTGACCCCATTGCTGCCCCCATTGATTCCCCCATTGCTGCCCCCATTGTTGCCCCCATTGCTGCCCCGATTGCTGCCCCCATTGCTGACCCCATAAATGCCCCCATTGCTGCCCCCCATTGCTGCCCCCATTGTTGCCCCCATTGCTGCCCCCATTGCTGCCCCCACTGCTGACCCCATTGCTGCCCCCATTGATTCCCCCATTGCTGCCCCCACTGCTGACCCCATTGCTGCCCCCATTGATTCCCCCATTGCTGCCCCCATTGTTGCCCCCATTGCTGCCCCCATTGTTGCCCCCATTGCTGCCCCCATTGCTGCCCCCATTGCTGCCCCCATTGCTGCCCCCATAGATGCCCCCATTGCTGCCCCCATTGCTGCCCCCATTGCTGCCCCCATTGCTGCCCCACTGCTGCCCCCATTGATTCCCCCACTGCTGCCCCCACTGCTGACCCCATTGCTGCCCCCATTGCTGCCCCCATTGTTGCCCCCATTGCTGCCCCCATTGCTGACCCCATTGATTCCCCCATTGCTGCCCCCACTGCTGACCCCATTGCTGCCCCCATTGATTCCCCCATTGCTGCCCCCATTGTTGCCCCCATTGCTGCCCCCATTGTTGCCCCCATTGCTGCCCCCATTGCTGCCCCCATTGCTGCCCCCATTGCTGCCCCCATAGATGCCCCCATTGCTGCCCCCACTGCTGACCCCACTGCTGACCCCATTGATTCCCCCATTGCTGCCCCCATTGCTGCCCCCATTGCTGCCCCCATTGCTGCCCCCATTGACAACCCCATAGATGCCCCCATTGCTGCCCCCATTGTTGCCCCCATTGACGACCCCATAGATGCCCCCATTGCTGCCCCCACTGCTGACCCCATTGCTGCCCTCATTGATGACCTCATTAATGCCCCCATTAATTCCCCCATTGATGACCCCATTAATGCCCCCATTGCTGCCCCCATTGCTGCCCCCACTGACGACCCCATAGATGCCCCCATTGCTGACCCCACTGATGACCCCATTGACGACCCCATAGATGCCCCCATAGATGCCCCCATTGATTCCCCCATTGCTGCCCCCACTGCTGACCCCACTGCTGCCCCCATTGATTCCCCCATTGCTGCCCCCACTGCTGCCCCCATTGCTGCCCCCATTGATTCCCCCATTGCTGCCCCCACTGCTGACCCCATTGCTGCCCCCATTGTTGCCCCCATTGCTGCCCCCATTGTTGCCCCCATTGCTGCCCCCATTGTTGCCCCCATTGCTGCCCCCATTGCTGCCCCCATTGCTGCCCCCATTGCTGACCCCATTGCTGCCCCCACTGCTGCCCCACTGCTGCCCCCATTGCTGCCCCCACTGCTGCCCCACTGCTGCCCCCATTGCTGCCCCCACTGCTGACCCCATTGATTCCCCCATTGCTGCCCCCACTGCTGACCCCACTGCTGCCCCCGCAGTGCCCCCCGCCCCCGATCTCGGCGGTGACATTTGGGGACGCCGGCCGCGCGCTGGTGGCTGCGGGGCGGCACCTGGAGGAGTGGGAGCTGCAGGGGGGGCCCAGGTCAGCACCCCCCCAAAAAAACCCCAAACAGCCCCCATTTGACCCCAAAAGTCACAGACTTGCCCCTCGCAAAACCGGCTTTCCCCCAAGACCCTTTTTTCCCCCATTAATTACTCCAATGACCCCAATGACCCCACTGACCCCATTGACCCCAATGACCCCTCTGACCCCTCTGACCCCACTGACCCCACATGACCCCATTGCCCCCATTGCCCCCATTGACACCAATGACCCCACTGACCCCAATAACCCCACATGACCTCATTGACCCCATTGACCCCAATGACCCCAATATCCCCACATGACCCCTCTGACCCCATTGCCCCCATTGCCCCCATTGACCCCAATAACCCCACTGACCCCCTTGACCCCATTGACCCCATTGACCCCAATAACCCCACATGGCCCATCTGACCCCATTGCCCCCATTGACCCCACATGACCCCACTGACCCCACTGACCTCACATGACCCCTCTGACCCCATTTTCCCCCTTGACCCCAATAACCCCACATGACCCCATTGCCCCCATTGACACCAATGACCCCACAGACCCCAATAACCCCACATGACCCCACTGATCCCATTGACCCCATTGACCCTACATGACCCCAATGACCCCATTGACCCCAGTAACCCCACATGACCCCTCTGACCCCACTGACCCCACTGACCCCATTGCCCCCATTGACCCCAATAACCCCACTGACCCCATTTACCCCACTGACCCCTCTGACCCTACTGACCCCATTGACCCCATTGCCCCCATAACCCCCATTGACCCCAATAACCCCACTGACCCCATTCACCCCAATAACCCTACATGACCCCTCTGACCCCACTGACCCCATTCACCCCACTGACCCCATAGCTCCCACTGACCCCAATAGTCCCACATGACCCCTCTGGCCCCATTGACCCCAAATACCCCACATGAACCCTATGACCCCATTGCCCCCATTGACCCCATTGACCCCAAATACCCCACATGAACCCACTGACCCCATTGACCCCATTGACCCCCCACATCCCACTGACCCCCTTGACCCCATTTGTCCCCGTGACCCCACTGACCCCAAATACCCCATTGAACTCCAATGAACCCAAATGTCCCCATTGGCCCCATTGACCCCAATGACCCCAATGTCCCCATTGACCCCATTGACCCTCACCGACCCCATTGACCCCCCACATCCCACTGACCCCCTTGACCCCATTTGTCCCCGTGACCCCACTGACCCCAATAACCCCAATGACCCCATTGACCCCAATGACCCCAGTGTCCCCATTGACCCCACTGACCCCATTGACCCCATTAACCCCAAATACCCCACATGAACCCTATGACCTCATTGACCCCAATGATCCTCTTTGACCCCATTGACCCCAATGACCCCAATGACCCCAATGACCCCAATGACCCCACTGATCCTCACTGACCCCATTGACCCCAATGACCCCAATGTCCCCATTGACCCCACTGACCCTCATCGACCCCATTGACCCCAATGACCCCCCGCATCCCACTGACCCCATTCCCCCTTTTTGTCCCCGTGACCCCACTGACCCCAATAACCCCATTGACCCCAATAACCCCAATGACCCCATTGAACCCTATGACCCCAATGTCCCCATTGACCCCACTGACCCCATTGACCCCAATGACCCCCTTGATCCCATTTGCCCCATGACCCCACTGACCCCAAATACCCCATTGAACCCCAATGACCCCAAATGTCCCCATTGGCCCCATTGACCCCAATGTTCCCATTGACCCCACTGACCCCACTAACCCCAAATACGCCATTGAACGCTATGACCCTGTTGACCCCAATAACCCCAATGACCCCATTGAACCCTATGACCCCAATGTCCCCATTGACCCCACTGACCCTCACCGACCCCATTGACCCCAATGACCTCACTGACCCCACTGACCCCACTGACCCCAATAACCCCAAATATCCCCACAGACCCCATTGACCCCAAATGTCCCCATTGACCCCATTGACCCCACTGACCCCACTGACCCCAATAACCCCAAATATCCCCACTGACCCCATTGACCCCAAATGTCCCCAATGACCCCACTGACCCCCTTGACCCCATTTGTCCCCGTGACCCCACTGACCCCATTGACCCCAATGACCCCCTTGACCCCATTTGTCCCCATGATCCCACTGACCCCATTGACCCCATTGACCCCGCTGAACCCTATGACCCCAATGTCCCCAATCTCCCCACTGACCCCATTGATCCCATTGACCCCATTGACCCCATTGACCCTAATCTCCCCCACTGACCCCATTGACCCCATTGATCCCAATGTCCCCATTGACCCCAATGACCCCACTGACCCCCTTGACCCCATTTGCCCCCGTGACCCCGCAGACCCCAATAACCCCTCCCATCCTCACACGACCCCAATGACCCCATACCGGCCCCCAGTGACCCTACAACCCCCCCCACCCATATAAGCCCCCCCTGCCCCCCACTGACCTTTGACCCCACGTGACCTTTGACCCCACAGACTCCTCCGCCTGCGCCGCCACCCCGCGCTCCCTCGCCCCATTGTGGGGTTCTGTCGGGGTCTCCGGGGGGGTCCGGTCCTCATCCTTTTAGGGGATGGGCAGCTCTGGTTATGGGGCCGGGGGACACCGCCACGACCCCTGCGGTAATGGGGTGATGGGGGCTGTGTGGGGGCGCTATGGGGTCTCTAGGGGGTCTCTATGGGGTCTCTATGGGGCTCTATGGGATCACTATGGGGCTCTATGGGGTCTCTATGGGGTCTCTATGGTTCTCTGTGGGATCACTGTGGGGTCTCTATGGGGTCTCTATGGGTCTTTATGGGTCTCTATGAGGTCCTATGGGGTCTCTATGGGGTCTCTATGGGTCTCTATGGGGCTCTATGGGGCTCTATGGGGCTCTATGGGGCTCTATGGGGCTCTATGGGATCACTATGGGGCTCTATGGGGTCTCTATGGGGTCTCTATGGTTCTCTATGGGATCACTGTGGGGTCTCTATGGGGTCTCTATGGGTCTTTATGGGGTCTCTGTGGGTCTCTATGGGGCTCTATGGGGTCTCTATTGGTCTCTATGGGTCTCTATGAGGTCCTATGGGGTCTCTATGGGGTCTCTATGGGTCTCTATGGGTCTCTATGGGGCTCTATGGGTCTCTATGGGTCTCTATGGGGTCTCTATGGGGCTCTATGGGTCTCTATGGGGTTTCTATGGGGTCACTATGGGTCTCTATGGATCTCTATGGGGTTTCTATGGGGTCACTATGGGGCTCTATAGGGTCTCTATGGGTCTCTATGGGCCTCTATGGGGTCACTATGGGGCTCTATGGGTCTCTATGGGGTCGCTGTGGGGTCTCTATGGGGTTCTGTGGGTACTACGGGGCTCTATGGGGTCTCTAAGGGTCTCTATGGGTCTTTATGGGGTCTCTATGAGGTCCTATGGGGTCTCTATGGGGTCTCTATGGGTCACTATGGGGCTCTATGGGTCTCTATGGATCTCTATGGGGTCGCTATGGGTCTCTATGGGGCTCTGTGAGTCTCTATGAGTCTCTATGGGTCTCTATGGGGCTCAGTGGGTACTACGGGGCTCTATGGGGTCTTATGGGTCTCTGTGGGGCTCTATGGGTCTTTATGGGGTCTCTATGAGGTCCTATGGGGTCTCTATGGGTCTCAGTGGGTCACTATGGGTCTCTATGGGGTCCCTATGGGTCTCTTAGGGTCTATAGGGTCTCTATGGGTCTCTATGCGGTCACTATGGGGCTCTATGGGTCACTATGGGGTCGCTGTGGGGTCTCTATGGGGTTCTGTGGGTACTACGGGGCTCTATGGGGTCTCTAAGGGTCTCTATGGGGCTCTATGGGGTCTCTATGGGGTCTCTATGGGGCTCTATGGGTCTCTATGGATCTCTGGGGTTTCTATGGGGTCACTATGGGGCTCTATGGGGTCTCTAAGGGTCTCTATGGGTCTTATGGGGTCACTATGGGGCTCTATGGGTCACTATGGGGTCGCTGTGGGGTCTTAATGGGGTTCTGTGGGTACTATGGGGCTCTATGGGGTCTCTAAGGGTCTCTATGGGTCTCTATGGGGTCTCTATGGGGCTCTATGGGGCTCTATGGGGTCTCTATGGGGTCTCTATGAGGTCCTATGGGGTCTCTATGGGGCTCTATGGGGCTCTATGGGGTCTCTATGGGGTCTCTATGAGGTCCTATGGGGTCTCTATGGGTCTCTATGGGGTCTGTAGGGGGCACTGCGGGGTCACAGCAGAGCTCTGTGGAGTTCTATGGGGCCTTATGGGGTCTCTGTGGGGTCTCTGTGGGGCTCTGTGGGTCTTATGGGGTCACTATGCGGCTCTATGGCTCACTATGGGGTTGCTGTGGGGTCTCTATGGGTCTCTATGGGTCGCTGTGGGGTCTCTATGGGTCACTATGGGGCTCTATAGGGTCTCTATGGGGCTCTATGGATCTCTATGGGGTTTCTATGGGGTCTCTATGGGGCTCTATGGGGCTCTATGGGTCTCTAGGGGGTCCCTAGGGGGTCTCTATGGGGTCTCTAGGGGGCACTGTGGGGTCACAGTAGGGCTCTATGGGTCTCTATAGGTCTTATGGGGTCATATGGGGCTCAATGGGTGTCTATGGGGTCGCTGTGGGGTCTCTATGGGTCTCTATGGTGACCCTATGGGGCTCTATGGGTCTTATGGGGTTTCTATGGGAGCTCTATGGGTCTCTATGGGGTCACTATGGGGCTCTATGGGTCTCTATGGGGTCACTATGGGGCTCGATGGGGTCTCTATAGGATCTCTATGGGGCCCTATGGGTCTTATGGGGTCGCTGTGGGGTCTCTATGGGGTCTCTAAGGGTCTCTATGGGTCTTATGGGGTCACTATGGGTCTCTGTGGGTCTCTATAGGGTCTCTATGGGGCTCAGTGGGTCTCTATGGGGTCGCTGTGGGGTCTCTATGGGGTTCTGTGGCTCTATGGGGTCACTATGGGTCTCTATGGGTCTCTATGGGGTCTCTAGGGGGCACTGTGGGGTCACAGTAGGGCTCTGTGGGGTTCTATGGGGCTTTGTGGGGTCTCTGTAGGGTCTCTGTGGGGCTCTGTGGGTCTTATGGGGTCACTATGGGGCTCTATGGGTCACTATGGGGTCGCTGTGGGGTCTCTATGGGGTCTGTGCGGCTCTATGGGGTCTCTATGGGGTCTCCATGGGGTCTGTGGGGCTCTATGGGGCTTTGTGGGGTCTCTGTGGGGTCTCTGTGGGGCTCTATGGGTCTTATGGGGTCCCTGGGGCTCTATGGGGCTCTATGGGGCTCTATGGGGCTCTATGGGTCTCTGTAGGGTCTCTATGGGCTCTATGGGGCTCTATGGGGCTCTATGGGATGTATGGGTTTCTATGGGGGTCTATGGGGGTCTATGGGGCTCTGTGGGGCTCTATAGGCTTCTATGGGGTTCTATGGGTTTCTATGGGTCTTTGTGGGATTTCTCTGGGCCTCTATGGGATCCTATGGGTCTCTATGGGATCCCATGTGTCCCTATGGGTCTCTATGGGGTCTGTTGTGCTCTATGGGGTCTCTGTAAGGTCTCTATGGGGTCTATGGGGCTCTATGGGGTTCTGTAGGGTCTCTATGGGGTCTATGGGGCTTTATGGGTCTCTATGGGGTCTATGGGTCTCTATGGGGTCTATGGGGCTCTATGGGGTTCTGTAGGGTCTCTATGGGGTCTGTGGGGCTCTGTGGGGTCTCTATGGGGTCTGTGGGGATGGGGTCTCTATGGTTTTCTATGGGTTTTGTGGGGTCTCTGTAGTGCCTTTATGGGATCCTATGGGTCTCAATGGGATCCCATGTGTCCCTATGGGATCCCTATGGGGTCTATGGTGCTCTATGGGGTCTGTGGGTCTTTATGGGGTGTCTGTAAGATCTCTATGGGGTCTATGGGGTCTATGGGTCTCTATGGGTCTCTATGGGGCTCTACGGGTCTCTGTAGGGTCTCTACAGGGTCTATGGGTCTCTATGGGGTCTATGGGGCTCTATGGAGTTCTGTAGGGTCTCTATGGGGTCTGTGGGGCTCTGTAGGGTCTCTATGGGGTCTGTGGGGCTCTACGAGTCTCTATGGGGTCTCTATGGTTTTCTATGGGTTTTGTGGGGTTTCTCTGGGCCTCTATGGGATCCTATGGGTCTCTATGGGATCCCATGTGTCCCTATAGGATCCCTATGGGGTCTCTATGGGGTCACACTATGGGATCACCTCCTCCCTCTCCCCCTTCCCCCCCCCCAGGGCCGCCGTGTCCCCGACCCCATTGGACCCCAAGGACCTCAACCACCTTTATGGGGACGGCGAGGACGCTTATGGGGTCGATGGCGATGGGGACGATGCCTATAGGGTCACTGACAACGGGGTCGATGCCGACGGGGTGGCGGTGACCCCATACAGCCTCCCGGGCTGCCCCATAGCTTGGAGGGCGCTGCCGGGGGGGGGGTTCCTCTTATGGGGTGGGATGGAGAGGCTGCACCTCTGCCATCTGGTGAGGGGGCAACGGGGTCACGGGGTTATGGGGTCGGTGGGGGCGGTGGGGTCAATGGGGGCAGTGGGGTCAATGGGGCGGTGGGGGCAGTGGGGACATTGGGGTCACGGGATTATGGGGTCAGTGGGGTCAATGGGGTCAATGGGGACATTGGGGTCAATGGGGCAGTGGGGGCAGTGGGGATATTGGGGTCATGGGGATATGGGGTCAGTGGGGACAATGGGGTCAATGGGGTCAACGAGGGTATTGGGGTCATTGGGGTTATGGGGTCAATGGGATCAGTGAGGGTATTGGGGTCAGTGGGGGATGTTGGGGTCAATGGGGACATTGGGGTCACGGGGTTCTGGGGTCGGTGGGGGCAGTGGGGTCAATGGGGTCAATGGGGACATTGGGGTCAATGGGGGCAGTGGGGTCAATGGGGCAGTGGGGGCATTGGCATCATTGGGGTCACGGGTTTATGGGGTCAATGGGGGCAGTGGGGTCAGTGAGGGTATTGGGGTCAATGGGGGTAATGGGGTC
Source organism: Lophura swinhoii (assembly GCA_030408155.1). Classification (NCBI taxonomy): domain Eukaryota; kingdom Metazoa; phylum Chordata; class Aves; order Galliformes; family Phasianidae; genus Lophura; species Lophura swinhoii. Next base: position 1,480,996 of record CM059486.1, read on the forward strand.
AATGGGGACAATGGGGACAATGGGGGCAGTGGGGTCAGTGGGGCAGTGGGGGCAGTGGGGACATTGGGGTCACGGGGTTATGGGGTCAGTGGGGTCAATGGGGTCAATGGGGTCAGTGAAGCTATTGGGGTCAGTGGGGACATTGGGGTCAATGGGGGCAGTGGGGTCAATGGGGCAGTGGGGGCAGTGGGGACATTGGGGTCACAGGGTTATGGGGTCAATGGGGGCAGTGGGGTCAATGGGGTCGGTGAGGGTATTGGGGTCAATGGGGACATTGGGGTCAATGGGGGCAGTGGGGTCAGTGGGGTCAGTGGGGTCAGTGAGGGTATTGGGGACAATGGGGTCACGGGGTTATGGGGCCATTGGGGGCAGTGGGGACATTGGGGTCAGTGGGGTCAATGGGGTCAACGAGAGTAATGAGGACAATGGGGTCAATGGGGACATTGGGGTCAATGGGGACTTTGGGGTCACGGGGTTATGGGGTCAGTGGGGGCAGTGGGGTCAATGGGGGCAGCGGGGTCAATGGGGCGGTGGGGGCAGTGGGGACATTGGGGTCATGGGGTTATGGGGTCAATGGGGCAGTGGGGCATTAAGGTCAGTGGGGTCAATGGGGACAGTGCGGGTATTGGGGACATTGGGATCACAGGGTTATGGGGTCAGTGGGGGCGGTGGGGGTAATGGGGGCAGCGGGGTCATGGGGTCAATGGGGAACATTGGGGTCAGTGGGGGTAATGGGATCAGTGGGGTCAATGGGGTCAATGGGGACGATGGGGTAATGGGGTCAGTGAGGGTATTGGGGTCAATGGGGTAAATAGGGGCAGTGGGGGCAGGGGGAATATTGGGGTTATGGGGTCAGCGGGGTCAGTGGGGGTATTGGGGACATTGAGGTCACGGGGTTATGGGGTCAATGGGGTGAGTGAGGATAATGGGGGTCAGTGGGGTCAGTTGGGATCTACGCAGTCAATGGGGACATCAATGGGGGATCAGCGGGGTTAATGGGGTCAACGAGGGTAATGGGGACAATGGGTTCAAAGGGGACACTGGGGCTGTGGGGTTATGGGGTCAGTGGGGTCAATGGGGTCAATGGGGTAATGGGGACAATGGGGTCAATGGGGTCAATGGGGTCAACAGTGGGGGTATTGGGGTCAATGGGAACATCGGGGTTATGGGGTCAGTGGAGGCATTGGGGTCAATAGTGGTAATGGGGACATTGGGATCGTGGGGTCAGTGGGGTCAGTGAGGATGATGGGGGTTTTTGGGGTGAGTGGGGACAGTGGGATTAGTGGGGGCAATGGGGTCAGTGGGGTCAATGGGGTCAATGGGGTAATGGGGTCAATGGGGTCAGTGGGGTAAATAGGGTCAATGGAATCAATGGGGTCAGTGGGGTCAGTGGGGTCAGTGGGGGGTCTGTGGGGTCAATGGGATCAATGGGGTCAATGGGGTCAGTGGGGTCTGTGGGGTCAGTGGGGGGTCTGTGGGGTCAATGGGATCAATGGGGTCAATGGGGTCAGTGGGGTCTGTGGGGTCAATGGGGTCAGTGGGGAACATCAGTGGGGTAAGAAGGGATCAGTGGGGTCAATGGGATCAATGGGGTCAATGGGATCAATGGGGTCAATGGGGACATCAATGGGGACATCAGTGGGGACATCAGTGGGGTCATAGGGGTCAATGGGGTCAATGGGATCAATGGGGTTAATGGGGTCAGTGGGGTCAATGGGGTCGCTGGGGGTCAATGGGATCTGTGGGGTCAATGGGGTCAATGGGATCAATGGGGTTAATGGGGACATCAGTGGGGACATCAGTGGGGTCATTGGGGTCAATGGGGTCAATGGGGTCAGTGGGGTCAATGGGGTCAATGGGATCAATGGGATCAATGGGGTCAATGGGGTCTGTGGGGGGTCTGTGGGGTCAATGGGATCAATGGGGTCATTGGGGACATCAATGGGGACATCAGTGGGGTCATAGGGGTCAATGGGGTCAATGGGATCAATGGGGTTAATGGGGTCAGTGGGGTCAATGGGGTCGCTGGGGGGTCAATGGGGTCTGTGGGGGCCAATGGGGTCAATGGGGTCAATGGGATCAATGGGGTCAATGGGGACATCAATGGGGACATCAGTGGGGTCATTGGGGTCAATGGGGTCAATGGGGTCAGTGGGGTCAATGGGGTCAATGGGATCAATGGGATCAATGGGGTCAATGGGGTCAATGGGGTCAATGGGATCAATGGGGTCAATGGGGACATCAGTGGGGACATCAGTGGGGTCATTGGGGTTAATGGGGGCTTTGGGGTCGTCGTGGGGGTGGAGGGGTGGTGACCTCTGACCTTTGACCCCCGCCCAGAGACCCCATGGGGCCGCATTTATGGCCGCCGTCGCCGCTGTGCCGCCGCCCCCGCTGTCCCCCCACGGCCCCACACAGTGGTTCACCGGCGCCGAGTGGCACCGCGGTGAGATTTTGGGGTGAAAAACGGAGATTTTGGGGTCGTTTGGGGTCGCCGTGGAAATTTGGGGTGAAAAAGAGCAATTTTGGGGTCAATAAGGATCAGAGCAGAGATTTGGGGTGAAAAAGGGCGATTTTGGGGTTTTTTGGAGTGGCTGTGGAGATTTGGGGTGAAAAAGGGCGATTTTGGGATCCATTAGGATTAGAGCAGAGATTTGGGTCGAAAAACATCAATTTTGGGATCCATTGGGGTCGCCATGGAGATTTGGGGTCAAAAAGGGCGATTTTGGGGTAATTTGGGGTTACCATGGAGATTTGGGGTGAAAAACATCAATTTTGGGGTCCATTGGGGTCGCCATGGAGATTTGGGGTGAAAAAGGGCAATTTTGGGGTCTGCTGCGGTCACTGTGGAGATTTTGGGGTCAAAAATGGAGATTTTGGGGTCCATAAGGATCAGGGCTGAGATTTGGGGTCAAAAATGGAGATTTTGGGGTCGTTTGGGGTTACCATGGAGATTTGGGGTGAAAAAGAGCAATTTTGGGGTCTGCTGGGGTAGCCGCGGAGATTTGGGGTAAAAAAGGGTGATTTTGGGGTCTTATGGGGCGGCCGTGGAGATTTGGGGTGAAAAAGGGTGATTTTGGGGTCTTTTGGGGCTACCATGGAGATTTGGGGTGAAAAAGAGCAATTTTGGGGTCCTTTAGGGTCGCCCTGGAGATTTGGGGTGAAAAACATCAATTTTGGGGTCTGCTTCGGTCGCCGTGGAGATTTGGGGTCAAAAAGGACAATTTTGGGGTCTCTGTGGGATTTGGGGCCCAGAATTCGGGGTTAATTTTGGCCCTTTTGGGTTTTCAGAGGATTTGAGGTTGAAAATTTGGGGTCAATTCCCACTTTTTTGGGGGTTTCTGGGTTTTTTTTTTGCGGGGGGTCAAAATTTGGGGTCAATTTCTGCTTTTTTGGGGGGGTCTCTGTGATTTGGGCCCCAAATTTGGGGTAAATTCGGGCATTTTTGGGGTCTCTGTGGAATTTGGGGTCCTCGGGGCTCCAGATTTGGGGTCATTTTGGCTTTTTTTGGGGTCTCTGTGGGTTTTGGGGTCAAAATTTTTGGCATTTCTGGGGTCTGTGTGGAATTTGGGGGATTTGGGTGAAAATTTTGGGGTCGATTTTGGGTTATTTTAGGTTTTTGTGGGATTTTTGGTGAGAATTTGGGGTCGATTTGGGGTTATTTTGGGTTTTTGTGGGATTTTTGGTCAGAATTTGGGGTCGATTTTGGGTTATTTTGGGTTTTTGTGGGATTTTTGGTCAGAATTTGGGGTCAATCTGGGGTTATTTTGGTCAGAATTTGGGGTCAATTTTGGGTTATTTTAGTTTTTTGTAGGATTTTGGGTCAGAATTTGGGGTCAATTTGGGGTTATTTTAGGTTTTTGTAGGATTTTGGGTCAGAATTTGGGGTCAATTTGGCCCTTTTTGGGGTCTCTGTGCGATTTGGGTCCTAATTTTGGGGTCGATTTGGGCATTTTTGGGTCTCTGTGGAATTTGGGGCTTTGGGGTGAAAATTTTGGGGTCAATTTGGGCCCTTTTGGGTCTTTGTGGGATTTGGGGTCAAAGTTTGGTGCAAATTTCCTTTTTTTTGGGGGTGTCTCTGTGCGACTTGAGGGCAAAATTTGGGGTCAGTTCGGCCGTTTTTGGGATCTCTGTGCGATTTGGGTCAGAATTTTGGGGTCGATTTGGGCATTTTTGGGATCTCTGAGAAACCTGAGGTTTTGGGGCGGGGAATTTGGGGTCGATTTGGGCGTTTTGGGGTCCGCAGGGGCCCAGATTTGGGGTCGCTTTTGGCCTTTTTGGGGTCTCTGTGGGATTGGGGGTTTTGGGGGGTGGAATTTTGGGTGAAAATGAAGAGATTTTGGGGTTCTTCCCGCAGATTTTGGGCTCTTCCTGACCCGCTCCGATGGCTCCATGTGGGTCTGCCCATCCTGGGGGCGTGGAGACCCCCAGAGCCAACGCTGGTACCGAAGGAAGGTCGGTGTGGGGCGATATGGGGCGATATGGGGTCGATATGGGGCAATATAGGGCAATATGGTCAAAATGGGGTGAGAGGGGGCGATATGGGGCGATATGGGGTGATATGGGGTCGATTGGGGTCACTATGGGGTCCATAATGGGCAATACGGGGGCGATATGGGGCGATATGGGGTCGATATGGGGCAATATAGGGCGATATGGGGTCCATATGGGGCGATATGGGGTCCATAATGGGCAATATGGGGTCGATATGGGGCAATATAGAGTGATATGGGGTTGATATGGGGTCAATAAAGGGCAATATGGGGGCGATATGGGGTGATATGGGGCGATATGGGGTCACTATGGGATCCATAATGGGCAATAAGGGGGCAATATGGGGCGATATGGGGTCGATATGGGGCGATATGGGGTTGATATGGGGCAATATAGGGCAATATGGAGGCGATATGGGGTGATATGGGGCGATATGGGGTTGATATGGGGCGATATGGGGTCAATATGGGGCGATATGGGGTCAATATGGGGAGAGAGGGGGCAATATGGGGTCGATATGGAGTCAATATAGGGCAATACGGGGTCGATATGGGTCGATATGGGGCTGAAATGGGGTAATATGGGGTGAGAGGGGGTGATACGGGGTCAATATGGGGCGATATGGGGTCAATATAGGGCGATATGGGGTCGATATGGGGTCGACTGGGGTCACTATGGGGTCGATATGGGGTAGATATGGGGTTGAAATGGGGCAATATGGGATGAGAGGGGGCGATATGGGGTCGATATGGGGCGATATGGGGTGATATGGGATGATATGGGGCGATATGGGGTCACTATGGGGTCCATTATGGGCAATATGGGGTCGATATGGGGCAATATAGGGCGATATGGGATTGATATGGGGCGATATGGGGTTGAAATGGGGCAATATGGGGTGAGGAGGCGATATGGGGCAATATAGGGCGATATGGGGTCGATATGGGGTCAATATAGGGCAATATGGGGTCGATATGGGGTGATATGGGGTCGATATGGGTCGATATGGGGTGATATGGGGCGATATGGGGTCGATATGGGGTGATATGGGGTGATATGGGGTCTCTATGGGGTCACTATGGGGTCCATAACGGGCAATATGGGGGCGATATGGGGCGATATGGGGTCGATATGGGGCAATATAGGGCAATATGGGGTCAAAATGGGGCAATAATGGGGTCGAAATGGGGCGATATGGGGGCGAGAGGGAGCGATATGGGGTCGACTGGGGTCACTATGGGGTCGATATGGGGTAGATATGGGGTTGAAATGGGGCAATATGGGGTGAGAGAGGGCGATATGGGGTCGATACAGGGCGATATGGGGTGATATGGGGTGATATGGGGCGATATGGGGTCACTATGGGGTCCATTATGGGCAATATGGGGTCGATATGGGGCAATATAGGGCGATATGGGATTGATATGGGGCGATATGGGGTTGAAATGGGGCAATATGGGGTGAGGAGGCGATATGGGGCAATATAGGGCGATATGGGGTCGATATGGGGTCAATATAGGGCAATATGGGGTCGATATGGGGTGATATGGGGTCGATATGGGTCGATATGGGGTGATATGGGGCGATATGGGGTCGATATGGGTCGATATGGGGTGATATGGGATGATACGGGGTCACTATGGGGTCCATAATGGGCAATATGGGGGCGATATGGGGCGATATGGGGTCGATATGGGGCAATATAGGGCAATATGGGGTCAAAATGGGGCAATAATGGGGTCGAAATGGGGCGATATGGGGGCGAGAGGGAGCGATATGGGGTCGACTGGGGTCACTATGGGGTCGATATGGGGTAGATATGGGGTTGAAATGGGGCAATATGGGATGAGAGGGGGCGATATGGGGTGATATGGGGTGATATGGGTCGATATGGGGTCTCTATGGGGTCTCTATGGGGTCACTATGGGGTCTCTATGGGGTCTCTATGGGTCTCTATGGGGTCACTATGGTGTCTCTATGGGTCTCTATGGGGTCTCTATGGGGTCCCTATGAGGTCTCTATGGGGTCTCTATGGGGTCTCTATGGGGTCTCTATGGGGTCGCTATCGGGTCCCTATGGGGTCTGTATGGGGTCACTATGGAGCTCTGTAGGGTTTTATGGTGTCTCTATGGGTCCCTATGGGGTCTATGGGGTCTCTATGGGGTCTTATGGGGTCTCTATGGGTCTCTATGGGGTCTTATGGGATCCCTATGGGGTCTTATGGGGTCTCTATGGGGTTTTATGGTGTCTCTATGGATCCCTATGGGATTTTATGGGGTCTCTATGGGTCTCTATGGGGTCTTATGGGGTCTCTATGGGTCCCTATGGGGTTTTATGGGGTCTTATGGAGTCTTATGGGGTCCCTATGGGGTTTTATGGGGTCTCTATGGATCTCTATGAGGTCTTATGGGATCCCTATGGGGTCTTATGGGGTCTCTATGGGGTTTTATGGCATCTCTATGGGTCCCTATGGGGTTTTATGGGGTTTCTAGGGGGTCTTATGGGGTCCCTATGGGTCTCTATGGGGCGATATGGGGTCCCTATGGGGTCTTATGGGATCCCTATGGGGTTTTATGGGGTCTCTATGGAGTCCTATGGGGTCCCTATGGGGTCTTATGGTGTCTCTATGGGTCTCTATGGGTCTCTATGGGGTCTTATGGGGTCCCTATGGGGTCTTATGGTGTCTCTATGGGACTCTATGGGTCTCTATGGGGTTTTATGGGGTCTCTATGGGTCTCTATGGGTTTTTATGGGGTCTCTATGGGGTCTTATGGGGTCCCTATGGGTTTTTATGGGGTCCCTATGGGTCCCCACGCGTCCCCGCGCTGTTCGCAGGTCTCCCAGCAGGGGGCGCTGTTGGGCCGTTTGGGGGCAGCGCTGCTGACGTCATCGCGGGACGGAAACGTCCGTGTGTGGCACCCGAGGGGCGGGGCTCCGGTGAGGGGGCGGGGCTTAACCGAGGGGGCGGGGCTTAATGGGAGGGGGCGTGGCCCGAACAACGTGGGAGGGGCTTCGTCGGGTGGTGGTTGCCCCTGAGAGGCGGGGCTTATGGGAAGGGGCGTGGCCTCATCCTGGGGGCGGGGCTTAATTGCGGGGGCGGGGTCCGAGCAAGTGGGCGGGGCTTCATTGGATGGAGGTTAGCCCTGGGAGGCGGGGCTTATGGGAAGGGGCGGGGCTTAACCGAAGGGGGCGGGGGCTCATTGGGTGGTGTTCCCCCCTGGGGGCGGGGCTTAACCGGGTGGGCGGGGCTTTGTAGGTGCGGTGTTTGCCACCAGTTTGGCCACCAGTTCGTCCCAGTTGGCCACCAGTTCATCCCATTGGCCACCAGTTCGACTCAGTTGGCCACCAGTTGACCACCAGTTACCCCATAGTTGGCCACCAGTTGGCTGCCAGTTGCCCCCCATTGGCCACCAATTCACCCCAGTTGGCCACCAGTTGGCCACCAGTTGGCCACCAGTTGCCTTCTGTTGGCCACCAATTCACCCCAGTTGGCCTCTGGTTGACACCAGTTACCTCCAGTTGGCCACCAGTTGCCCACCATTGGCCGCCAGTTCACCCCATTGGCCACCAGTTGCCCCCAGTTGGCCACCAGTTTGTCCCATTTGGCCACCAGTACCCCCCTGTTGGCCCCCAGTTGGCTACCAGTTGGCCACCAGTTGCTGCCAGTTCACCCCATTGGCAACCATTTGCCCCCAGTTGGCCACCAGTTCACCCCATTGGCCACCAGTTGCCTCCAGTTGGCCACCAGTTCATCCCAGTTGGCCACCAGTTGCCCCCAGTTGGCCACCAGTTGGTCACCAGTTCACCCCATTGGCCACCAGTTGCCTCCAGTTGGCCACCAGTTCACCCCATCAGCCACCATTTGCCCCCAGTTGGCCACCAGTTCACCCCATCGGCCACCAGTTGCCTCCAGTTGGCCACCAGTTCACCCCATCAGCCACCAGTTGCCCCCAGTTGGCCACCAGTTCACCCCAGTTGGCCACCAGTTGCCCCCAGATGGCCACCGGTTCGTCCCAGTTGGCCACCAGTTGCCCCCAGATTGCCACCAGTTGCTCACAAGTTCACCCCGTTAGCCACCAGTTGCCACCAGTTGGCCACCAGTTCGTCCCAGTTGGCCACCAGTTGCCCCCTATTGGCCACCAGTTCACCCAGTTGGCCACCAGTTCACCTCAGTTGGCCACCAGTAGCCCCCAACTGGCTCCCAGTTGTCCACCAGTTGCTGCCAGTTCACCCCATTGGCAACCATTTGCCCCCAGTTGGCCACCAGTTCACCCCATTGGCCACCAGTTGCCTCCAGTTGGCCACCAGTTCATCCCAGTTGGGCACCAGTTGCCCCCAGTTGGCCACCAGTTGGCCACCAGTTCACCCCATTGCCCACCAGTTGCCCCTAGTTGGCCACCAGTTCACCCCATTGGCCACCAGTTGCCTCCAGTTGGCCACCATTTCACCCCATCAGCCACCATTTGCCCCCAGTTGGCCACCAGTTCACCCCATTGGCCACCAGTTGCCTCCAGTTGGCCACCAGTTCACCCCATCAGCCACCAGTTGCCCCCAGATTGCCACCAGTTGCTCACAAGTTCACCCCATTAGCCACCAGTTGCCCCCAGTTGGCCACCAGTTCATCCCAGTTGGCCACCAGTTGCCTCCAGATGGCCACCAGTGGCCCCCAGTTGGCCACCAGTTGGCCACCAGTTCACCCCATTGGCCACCAGTTGCCCCCATTTGCCCCAGTGGGAACCAAAGCTGTGGGCGGAGCTAAGAGAGTGGGCGTGGCCACGCGACCGGAAGTGGGCGTGTCCCAGCTAAGCCCCGCCCACCTCCCTTTCCCACCAGCTCTCCCATTACCGTTGCTCCGCCCCCATCACCGCCATGGCGCCGAGGCCACGCCCCTCACCCAACGCCGCGCCCGGATTGGCTGTGGGCGACGAAGGGGGGCGGGTCTACATCCTGCGCTGGGACACGCCCCCTGCCTGAAGCCACGCCCCCTCTCGGATCCAAGCCACGCCCCCTTTCTCTGCCCCCCCAATCGGTGTCCAATAAAGAGCTTTGGCTCCGCCTCCCTGTCGTGACGTCATTGGGGTCAGCCCCATAGAGCCCCATAGAGACTCCATAGAGACCCCATAGAGCCCCATAGAGCCCCATAGAGACCCATAGAGACCCATAGAGACCCATAGAGCCCCATAGAGACCCATGGAGACCCATAGAGACCCCATAGAAACCCATAGAGACCCATAGAGACACATAGAGCCCCCATAGAGCCCAATAGAGCCCCAGAGTGACCCCATAGAGACCCATAGAGACCCCATAGAAACCCATAGGAACCCCATAGAGACTCATAGCGACCCCATAGAGACCTCAAGAGCCCCATAGAGACGCATCAAAACCCATAGAGACCCTATAGAGACCCATAGAGACACATAGAGACCCATAGAGACCCCACAGCGACCCCATAGTGACCCATAGAGCCCCATAGAGATGCATAGAAACCCATAGAGACCCATAGAGCCCCATAGCGACCTCATAGTGACCCCATAGAGCCCCATAGTGACCCCATAAGACCCATAGAGTCCCACAGAGTCCCATGTAGACCCCATAGAGATCCCATAGTGACCCTATAGAGACCCATAGAGCCCCATAGGGCCTCATGGATCCCATAGAGCCCCATAGAGCCCCATAGAGCCCCATAGAGACCCATAGAGACCCCATAGAGACCCCATAAAGACCCATTGAGACCCATAGTGACCCCATAGAGACCCATAGAGCCCCATAAAGACCCATAGAAACATATAGTGACCCTATAGAGACCCATAGAGCCCCATAGGGACCCTATAGAGACCCCATAGAGACCCCATAGAGACCCATAGAGACCCATAGAGCACCGTAGTACCCACAGAACCCCATAGAGACCCCACAGCGACCCCACAGTGACCCATAGAGCCCCATAGTGACCCCATAGGGACCCCATAGAGACACCATAGAGCCCCATAGTAACCCCATAGAGACCCATAGAGACCTCACAGCGACCCATAGAGACCCATAGAGACCCATAGTGACCCCACAGCAACCCCATAGTGACCCATAGAGCCCCATAGTGACCCCATAAGACCCATAGAGTCCCACAGAGACCCCATAGAGACCCATAGGGACCCATAGGGACCCATAGAGACCCATAGAGCCCCACAGAGACCCCACAGCGACCCATAGAGCCCCATAGTGACCCCATAAGACCCATAGAGCCCCACAGAGACCCCACAGAGGCCCCAAAGGCCCCATAGAACTCCACAGAGCCCTACTGTGACCCCGCAGTGCCCCCTAGAGACCCCATAGAGACCCCATAGAGCCCCATAGAGCCCCATAGAGACCCCATAGAGACCCTATAGAGACCAATAGTGATCCCATAGTGACCCCATAGAGCCCCATAGTGATCCCATAGAGCCCCATAGAGACCCCATAGAGACCCCCTAGAGACCCCATAGCGCCCCCACACAGCCCCCATCACCCCATTACCGCAGGGGTCGTGGCGGTGTCCCCCGGCCCCATAACCAGAGCTGCCCATCCCCTAAAAGGATGAGGACCGGACCCCCCCGGAGACCCCGACAGAACCCCACAATGGGGCGAGGGAGCGCGGGGTGGCGGCGCAGGCGGAGGAGTCTGTGGGGTCAAAGGTCACGTGGGGTCAAAGGTCACGTGGGGTCAAAGGTCACGGGGCGGGGGGAGTGGGCTTATATGGGTGGGGGGGTTGTAGGGTCACTGGGGGCCGGTATGGGGTCATTGGGGTCGTGTGAGGATGGGAGGGGTTATTGGGGTCTGCGGGGTCACGGGGGCAAATGGGGTCAAGGGGGTCAGTGGGGTCATTGGGGTCAAGGGGGACATTGGGATCAATGGGGTCAATGGGGTCAGTGGGGGAGATTAGGGTCAATGGGGTCAATGGGGTCAATGGGATCAATGGGGTCAGTGGGGAGATTGGGGACATTGGGGTCATAGGGTTCAGCGGGGTCAATGGGGTCAATGGGGTCAGTGGGATCATGGGGACAAATGGGGTCAAGGGGGTCATTGGGGTCAATGGGGTCAGTGGGGTCACGGGGACAAATGGGGTCAAGGGGGTCAGTGGGGTCATTGGGGACATTTGGGGTCAATGGGGTCAGTGGGGATATTTGGGGTTATTGGGGTCAGTGGGGTCAGTGGGGTCAATGGGGTCAATGGGGACATTTGGGGTCAATGGGGTCTGTGGGGATATTTGGGGTTATTGGGGTCAGTGGGGTCAGTGGGGTCAGTGAGGTCATTGGGGTCAATGGGGTCGGTGAGGGTCCGTGGGGTCAATGGGGACATTGGGGTCATAGGGTTCAATGGGGTCATTGGGGTTATTGGGGTCAACGGGGTCATAGCGTTCAATGGCGTATTTGGGGTTAGTGGGGTCAGTGGGGTCAATGGGAACATTGGGGTCAATGGGGCCAATGGGGACATTTGGGGTCATTGGGGTTCAATGGGGTATTTGGGGTCAGTGGGGTCATGGGGCAAATGGGATCAAGGGGGTCATTGGGGTCAATGGGGTCAATGGGGATATTTGGGGTTATTGGGGTCTGCGGGGTCACGGGGGCAAATGGGGTCAAGGGGGTCAGTGGGATGTGGGGGGTCAGTGGGGTCGGTGAGGGTCAGTGGGGTCAGTGGGGACATTGGGGTCATTGGGGTCATTGGGGTCAATGAGGATCAGTGGGGTCAGTGGGGTCACTGGGATCATTGGGGACGTTGGGGTCATTGGGGTCAGTGGGGTCAATGGGTTCAATGGGGTCAGTGAGGATCAGTGGGGTCAATGGGGTCAGTGGGTTCAATGGGGACATTGGGGTCATTGGAGTCAATGGGGTCATAGGGGTTAATGGGGTCAATGAGGATCAGTGGGGTCACTGGAGTCAATGGGGTATTTGGGGTCATTGGGGTCAGTGGGGTCAGTGAGGATCAGTAGGGTCATTGGGGTCAATGGGGTCAGTGAGGATCAGTAGGGTCAATGGGGCCATAAGGGTCAATGGGATCAATGTGGTTATATGGGATCATTGGGGTTATGTGGTCAGTGGGGTCAATGGGGTCAAAGAGGATCAGTGGGGTCAATGGGGTCATAGGGTTCAATGGGGACATTGGGGTCAGTGGAGTTAATGGGGTATTTGGGGTTAATGGGGTCAATGGGGTTCAGTGGGGTCAATGGGGTTCAATGGGGACATTGGGGTCATTGGAGTCAATGGGGTATCTGGGGTCAATGGGGTTAGTGGGATCAGTGAGGACCAGTGGGGTCATTGGGGTCAATGAGGATCAGTGGGGTCAATGGGGTCATAGGGTTCAATGGGGTCATTGAGGCCATTGGAGTCAATGGGGTATTTGGGGTCAATGGGTTCAATGGGGTCAGTGAGGATCAGTGGGGTCATTGGGGTCATTGGGGTTATTGGGGTCAATGGGGTCATTGGGGTCAATGAGGATCAGTGGGGTCAATGGGGTCATAGGGTTCAATGGGGTCATTGGGGTTATTGGAGTCAATGGGGTATTTGGGGTCAATGGGTTCAGTGGGGTCAGTGAGGATCAGTGGGGTCAATGGGTTCAATGGGGTCATTGGGGATGTTGGGGTCAGTGGGGTCATTGGGGTCATTGGGGTCAATGGGGTCAATGAGGTTCAGTGGGGTCAATGGGGTCATAGGGTTCAATGGGGACGTTGGGGTCATAGGGTTCAATGGGGTCAGTGGGGTCATGTGGGGTCAATGGGGTCAGTGAGGACCTGTGGGGTCACTGGGGTCATAGGGTTCAATGGGGACATTGGGGATGTTGGGGTCAATGGGGTCAATGAGGTTCAGTGGGGTCAATGGGGTCATAGGGTTCAATGGGGTCATTGGGGTTATTGGAGTCAATGGGGTATTTGGGGTCAATGGGTTCAATGGGGTCAATGAGGTTCAGTGGGGTCAATGAGGTTCAATGGGGTCATTGGGGTCATTGGGATCAATGGGATCAATGGGGTCAGTGAGGTTCAGTGGGGTCAATGGAGTTCAATGGGGACATTGGGGTCATTGGAGTCAATGGGATATTTGGGGTTAATGGGCTCAATGGGGTCATTGGGGATGTTGGGGTCATTGGGGTCAATGAGGATCAGTGGGGTCAATGGGGTCATAGGGTTCAATGGGGACATTGGGGTCGTTGGAGTCAATGGGGTATTTGGGGTTAATGGGGTCAATGGGATCAGTGAGGACCAGTGGGGTCATTGGGGTCAATGAGGATCAGTGGGGTCAATGGGGTCATAGGGTTCAATGGGGTCATTGAGGCCATTGGAGTCAATGGGGTATTTGGGGTCAATGGGTTCAATGGGGTCAGTGAGGATCAGTGGGGTCATTGGGGTCATTGGGGTTATTGGGGTCAATGGGGTCATTGGGGTCAATGAGGATCAGTGGGGTCAATGGGGTCCTTGGGTTCAATGGGGTCATAGGGTCATTGAAGTTAATGGCGTATTTGGGGTTAATGGGGTCAATGGGGTCAGTGGGGTGAGGATCAATGGGGTCAATGTGGCCATAGGGGTCAATGGGGTCAGTGAGGACCTGTGGGGTCACTGGGGTCAATGGGGTCAATGGGGTCAATGGGGTCAATGGGGTCAATGGGGTCAATGGGGTTGTGCGAGACCAGCCCAAGGTGTGAGTCTACCTGGAGTAGGGTGAGAGTAACCCCGGAACAAAGAGTGGAGCAAAGTCTGAGTAAATCCCGGAGCAAACTGTGAGTAAACGCAGAGGAAAAGGTGTGAGAAACACCCGGAGTAAAGGGTGGGTCGGCCCCGAAGAGAGAGCGCACACACGTGGAGTAGGGTGTCAGTAAAACCCAGAGAAAAGCGTGAGTAAACCAGGAGCAAAGTGTGAGTAAGGCTGAAGAAAAGTCGGAGGCCACCTTGAGTGCAGCGTGAGTCGAAGAGAAGCAAAAAATGAAGGGTGTGAGTAAACCCGGAGTTAAGTTGCGAGTAAACCCGGAGTAAAGCGTTTGGTAACGGCAAGTCAGGTGTGAGGAAACCCGGAGTAAAGTTTAAGGTAAACGTGGAGTAAATAATGAGTAAAGCCTGACTGCAGTGTGAGTCCACCCGGAGCAGAATCAGAGTCACCCTGGAGCAAAGAGTGTGCAAGCGTAGAGCAAAGTGTGAGTAAAACCTGGATGAAAACTGTGAGTAAACACAAAGGAAAGTGTGAAAACACCCGGAGTAAAGTGTGAGAAACATCCGGAGTAAAGTTAAAGTAAAGGTGGAGTCCATCTTGAGTAAAGCGTGAGACGAAGACACGCAAACAAGAAGTGGGATTAAACCCAGAGTAAAGTGCAAGAAAACTTCGAGTAAAGCATGAGGTAACACCAAGTCAGGTGTTTCCCTGGAAACCCGGAGTAAAATGTTAGTAAACGTGGAGGAAATGGTGAGTAAAACCAGACTAAGGTGTGAGTCCACGCGGAGTAGAGTCAGAGTAATCCCGGAGCAAAGAGTGTGCAAACGTAGAGCAAAGTGTGAGTAAAACCAGGAGAAAAGTGTGAGGAAGCCAGGAGAAAAGTGTGAGAAACACCCGGAGTAAAGTGTGAGTAAAGCCGAAGAAAAGTTGGAGTCCACCTTGAGTCGATTGTGAGTCAAAGACGCGCAAAATAGAAGTGTGAGTTAACCCGGAGTAAAGCGTGAGTAAACCCGGAGTAAAGCGCGTGGTAACACCAAGTCAACTGAGAGGAAACCTGGAGTAAAGAGTAAGGTAAACGTGGAGTAAATGGTGAGTAAAACCAGACTACGGTGTGAGTCCACCCGGAGTAGAGTCAGAGTAATCCCGGAGCAAAGAGTGTGCAAACGTAGAGCAAAGTGTGAGTAAAACCAGGAGAAAAGTGTGAGGAAGCCAGGAGAAAAGTGTGAGAAACACCCGGAGTAAAGTGTGAGTAAACCAGGAGTACGGTGTGAGAAAAGCTGAAGAAAAGATGGGGTCACATTGGGGGCACTTTGGGGTCACATTGAGGTAACTGTGGGGACACTTCAGGGTCACTATGGGGTCGCATTGGGGTCACTTTGGGGTCACATTGGGGTCACGTTGAGGTCACTTTGGGGACACTTTGAGGTAACTGTGGGGACACTTCAGGGTCACTATGGGGTCGCATTGGGGTCACATTGGGGTAACTTTGGGGTCAGATTGGGGTCAGATTGGGGTGACATTGAGGTCACATTGCGGTAACTTTGGGGTCACATTGGGATTGCATTGGGGTCACTTTGGGGTCACATTGAGATTGCATTGGGGTCACACAGAGGTAAATTTGGGGACACTTTGGGGTCACTATGGGGTCACTTAGAGATAACTTTGGGGTCACATTGGGATCACATTGGAGTCACTTTGGGGTCACATTGACGTAACTTAGGGGACACATTGGGGTCACATTGAGGTAACGTTGGGGACACTTTGGGGTCACATTGGGGTCACATTGGGGTCACATTGGGGTCAGTTTGAGGTAACTTTGGGGTCACATTGGGGTCACATTCAGGTAACTTTGGGGTCACATTGGGGTCAGTATGGGATCACTTTGGGGTCACATTGAGGTAACTTTGGGGTCACATTGGGGTCGCATTGGGGTCACTTTGGGGTCACATTGGGGTCACTATTGGGTAACTTTGGGGTCACTATTGAATCACATTGGGGTCACATTGAGGTAACTTTGGGGTCAGATTGGGGTCACATTGTGGTGACTTTGGGGTCACACAGAGGTAACTTTGGGGACACTTCAGGGTCACTATGGGGTCACATTGGGGTCACTTTGGGGACACTTTGGGGTCACGTTGAGGTAACTTTGGGGTCACACAGAGGCAACTGCAGGGACACTACGGGGTCGCTATTGGGTCACATTAGAGTAACTTTGGGGTCACATTGGGGTCACTTTGGGGTCACATTGAGGAAACTGTGGGGACACTTTGGGGTCACATTGAGGTATCTTTGGGGTCACGTTGGGATCACTATGGGGTCACATTGGGGTCACTTTGAGGTAACTTTTGGGACACATTGGGGTCTCATTGGGGTCACATTGAGGTAACTTTGGGGACACTTTGGGGTCTCATTGGGGTCACTTTGGGGTCACATTGAGGTAACTTTGGGGTCAGATTGGGGTCAGATTGGGGTGACATTGAGGTCACATTGCGGTAACTTTGGGGTCACATTGGGGTCGCATTGGGGTAACATTGGGGTCACTATGGGGTCACATTGGGGTCACTTTGAGGTAACTTTGGGGTCCCATTGGGGTCGCACTGGGGTCACTTTGGGGTCACATTGAGGTAACAGTGGGGACACTTTGGGGTCACTAGGGGGTCACATTGTGGTAACTTAGGGGACACTTTGGGGTCACACTGGGGTCACTTTGGGGTCACATTGAGGTAACAGTGGGGACACTTCAGGGTTGCTACGGGGTCACATTGGGGTAACTTTGGGGTCACATTGAGGTAACTTTGGGGTCACATTGGGGTCACATAGAGGTAACTTTGGGGACACTTTGGGGTCACATTGGGGTCACTTTGGGGTCACACTGAGGTAACTTTGGGGACACTTTAGGGTCAGTATGGGTTCGCATTGGGGTCAAATTGAGGTAACTTTTGGGACACATTGGGGTCACTATGGGGTCACACTGGGGTCACATTGAGGTAACTTCGAGGTAACTTTGGGGACACGTTGGGGTCACGTTGGGGTCACATTGGGGTCACACTGAGGTAACTTTGAGGTAACTGGGGACACATTGGGATCACATTGGGGTCACTTTGGGGTCACTTTGAGGTAACTTTGGGGTCACTTTAGGGTCGCATTGGGGTCACTTTGGGTTAACTTTGGGGTCACATTGGGGTCACTTCGGGGTCACATTGAGGTAACTTTGGGGTCAAATTGAGGTAACTTTTGGGAACACATTGGGGTCACTATGGGGTCACATTGGGGTAACTTTGGGGTCAGATTGGGGTCAATTTGGGGTCACTTTAAGGAAACTGTGGGGACACTTTGGGGTCACATTGGGTGCACTCAGCAGACACATTGAGGTAACTTTGGGGACACATTGGGGTCACATTGGGGTCACATTGAGCTAACTTTGGGGACACAGTGGGATCATTATGGGGTCACATTGGGGTCACACTGAGGTAACTTTGGGGTCACCTTGAGGTCACCTTGAGGTAACTTTGGGATCACATTGGGGTCAGTATGGGATCACTTTGGGGTCACTCTGAGATAACTTTGGGGACACATTGGGGTCACATTGGGGTAACTTTGGGGTAACTTTGGGGTCACACTGAGGTAACTTTGGGGTCACATTGGGGTCACATTGAGGTCACATTGCGGTAACTTTGGGGTCACATTGGGGTTGCATTGGGGTAACTTTGGGGTCACATTGAGATAACTTTGGGGTCACATTGGGGTCACATAGAGGTAACTTTGGGATCACATTGGGGTAACTTTGGGGTCACTTTGGGGTCACATTGAGGTAACATTGAGGACACATTGGGGTCACTATGGGGTCACATTGGGGTCACATTGAGGTAACATTGAGGACACATTGAGGTCACTATGGGGTCACATTGAGGTAACTTTGGGATCACATTGGGGTCACTTTGGGGTCACATTGGGGTCACTTTGAGGTAACTGTGGGGACACTTTGGGGTCACACTGGGGGCCCTCTGGAGTCACATTGGGCTCACAATGGGGTCACTTGGGGGTGACCGCCTCCTAGCGATGGGTGTTTCCTCATGGGGGGGAGTGGCTTTCTTTGGGGGGGGTGTGGCTTCGTGGGTGGGGGCGGGGCCTAGCAGAGTTGCCTTGTCCTGATTGGTTGAGGCCTGAGAGGAAACCCATGACTGAGTCATGGAGGAACCCAAGACGAAGGCAGCACCACCAGGGGGCGTCGAACTGGAAAGCGAAGCCTTGAAGCAACGAATCGGGGCCAGCACTCCACAAAGGGCTCTGAAAACCCTCACCGCCCACCAGATGTCTCCTAAGAAGTTTAATACATCCCTACTGATAGCTTCATGACACTCTGCCAACTCCTTGATACGCATTGATGCTGCCCTGAAGCGCTCCTTATGGGTTTCAGGATCGCCACGGGGCTTTGCTTGATAGAAGAAGGCTTCTGGAAGGATAACAAGTGCAACCTTCATTTATTCACTCCAAGATGCTTCGTAAAAAACCCACAGCGCAGTGAGTGCTTGTGGACCAACCTCCCCATGGAGCTTCTGATCTCCTTGTTGCACAGCGTGTGGATCACGGGGTTCGTTAAGGGGAAGATGACCGTGTGGAACAGAGCGATGACTTTTTCCATGGGGACGGCCTGGAAGGGGAGGACGTAGATGTAAATGGCCGGGCCGAAGGCGAGCAAAACCACGAGCACGTGGGAAATGCAGGCGGAGGTGATTTTCCTCTTGGCCTCGGAGGAGCGCGCCCGGAGCTTCAGCAACAGGGCCGTGTAGGAGACGAGGAGGAGCACAAAGCACAGGCCATGGCCGAGAGCAGGAAGATTTCTGCTGCTCCCAGGATGTGAAGAAATGAGAGCTGAGCCACGCAGGCGTTGTAGGAGATGGTCTTTGGGCTTGAGAATAAGTCGGCCAGCATTTTGGGCAGGGTGACGGAGCAGTAGCAGATATCCAGGAAGGCCAGATTGGCCAGGAAGAAGTGCAGGGGTGATCCGAGCTGGGAATCGCCCCAAACTGCGAGGATGATGAGGACGTTGCTGGGGAGAACTGCCACGTAGAACAGCAGGAAGAAGGAGAAGAGAAGCGCCCGCACTCTGTGGCTGTGGGACAAGCCCAGCAGGACAAACTCTCTGACTGCTGTCGAGTTCTCGTGCTCCATTTGGACTCTTGCAAGCGCTGAGAAGCAGCACTAAAGAAAGGAGTGCAAAGATTTTGCAGTCTTACAGCAACGTGGGCTGTGCTGGCGCTGTGGACACCCTGTGAGCGTCGCTTGGTGTGATGGAACTCCTCGTGGGGAAAGCTGAGAGTGGAGATGCCCACTAAGCTGGGCACTGCGCTGCAGTTGGGAACCGAATGTCAGCACACGATGGGGAGGTCCGTGTTTTCTCTCTCTGGGAGCTGGAGCTGGGGTTGATTTGAGGTCGCAGACCATCAGCGCGGCCTCCCGCGGTGCTGAGCTGATTTCTAAGACCACCATCAGCCGCACGGAGCTCAGCGCCGTTCCTTTCCTCCCAAGCCTCACAGATCTGCTCAGCTTTCGCGATGGGAGCATGGAGGCCTACAGCAATTCCACCTCCACGTGTGGAATCAGCCGCCAGATGCGCGGCGTTGGAGCTGAAGCCCTTTCAGGTGACTCCAGGCACGGGACAAATGAAGGCCACCAAGTGCAGCTCTCTTCCTGAGCGCTGCACAGCGCAGCACTGAGGTCAGCATCCGTGCACGGCGCAGTGGAGGTGGGCAGAGATGGAATCTGGGAGGTCTGATCCAACAGAGACAGTGTGGGCAAATCACAGCCTCCAATTTGTCCTCAAATTGTCCTCAAATGGCCCCAAATTGTCCCCTGATTGACCCAAAATGTCCTCTAATGACCCAAAATTGCCTCAAATTGACCCCAAATATCCTCTAATGCCCACAAATTGTCCCAAATTACCCCAAATTGCCCCCAAATTGCCCACAAATTGTCCCAAATGGTCCCCAAATGTCCTCTAATGTCCCCAAATTGTCCCAAATTACCCAAAATTGACGCCAAATTGATCCCAAATTGTCCCAAATTGTCCCCAAATGTCCTCTAATGTCCCCAAATTGTTCCAAATATCCCCAAAATTGTTCCCAAATTGTCTCCAAATTGACCAAAAATGAGCTCTTATGTCCAAATTGACCCAAATTACCCCCAAATTGCCCCCAAATTGATCCCAAATGGCCCCAAATTGTCCCCCAATTGACCCCAAATGTCCACTAATGTCCCAAAATTGCCCCAAATTGATCCCAAATATCCTCTAATGGCCCCAAATTGTCCCAAGTTACCCCAAATTGACCCCAAATTGATCCCAAATTGTCCCAAATAACCCCAAATTGCCCCCAAATTGTCCCAAATGGTCCCCAAATGTCCTCTAATGTCCCCAAATTGTCCCAAATTATCCAAAATTGACCCCAAATTGCCCCCAAATTGATCCCAAATGGTCCCCAAATGTCCTCTAATGTCCCCAAATTGTCCCAAATTACCCAAAATTGACCCCAAATTGACCCAAAATTGTCCCAAATTGTCCACAAATGTCTTCTGATGTCCCCAAATTGTCCCAAATTATCCCAAAATTGTACCCAAATTGTCTCCAAACTGACCCTAAATTGACCCAAAATGTCCTCTTATGTCCAAATTGACCCAAATTACCCCCAAATTGACCTTAAATGTCCTCAAATCTCCACAAAATGTCCCAAACTACTCCCAAAATCTCCCCAAATTGACCAAATTTTCCCCAAATTGTCCCAAATTGACCTGAAATGTCCACTAATGACCCCACATTGCCCCAGGTTACCCGTAATTGTCCCAAATTGACCCAAAATATCCTCTAATGTCCCAAAATTGATCCAAATGGATCCCAAATTGCCCCAAATTAATCCCAAATGTCCTCTAACATTCCATAATTGTCTCAAATTGAGCTCAAAATTGTATCACATTGAACCCAATTTGACCCAAAATGTTCTCTTATGTCCAAATTGACCCAAATTACCCCAAAATTGTCCTTAAAAGTCCTTACATGTCCACAAAATGTCCCAGATTACTCCCAAAACTGTACCCAAATTGATCCAGATTTTCCCAAATTGATACAAATTGACCCCAAATGCCCTCTAAGGTCCCCAAATTGACCCAACTTACCCCAAAACTGTCCCCAAATTGTCCCAAATTAACCTCAATTGTCTTCAAATTGACTCAAAATGTCTTCTTATCTTTCCAGATTGTCCCAAGTTGCCCCAAATTGATCCAAAATATCCTCTAATGTCCCCAAATTGTTCCATTACCCCCAAATTGTCCCCAAATTCACCCAAAATGTCCTCTGATCTCCCCAAATTGTCACAAATTACCCCCAAATTCTTCCCAAACTGACCCAACATGTCCCCAGATTGACTCACATTGACCCAACATGAGCTTTTATGTCCCACAATTGTCCCCAGCTTGACCCAAAATGTTCTCTTATGTACCGAAATTGGTCCAAATTATCCCTAAAGTGTCCCCAAATCGACCCAATTTTTCCCCAAATTGTCCCAAATTCACCCAAAATGTCCTCTAATGTCCCCAAATGATCATAAATGAAGCCAGAATTCTCCCAAATTACACAAAATGTCCTCTAATGACCACAGACGGTCCCAAATTATCCCCAAAATATCCCCAATTGATCCCAAATGTCCACAAATTCTTCCAAATTACCCCCAAAATGCCCCCACATTGACCCGAATTTTCCCCACATTTTCCCCAAATTGACCCCAAATGCCCTCTCAGGTCCCAAATCACCCCCAATTTCCCCCAAATTAACCCAAAATGTCCTCTAACGTCCTCAAATCCGCACAAATTGCCCAAATATCCTCTGATGTCCCCAAATTGTCCTCTTATCCTAAAATTGTCCCCAAATCGACCCCAATTGTCCCCAGATTGACCCCAAATGTCCTCTGATGTCCCCAGATTGTCACAAATTACCCCCAAAATTGTCCCAAATTGATCCAAATTACCCCAAAACTGTCCCCAGGTTGACCCAAGCTGTCCCCAAATTGTCCCAAATTACACCAAAAATGTCCTCAAATTGACTCAAATTGTCCCTAAATTGACCCCAAATCTCCTCTAATATCCCAGAATTTTCCCGAGTTACCCCACAATTGTCACCAAACTGACCCAAATTGACCCAAAATGTCGAAATTTCTCCAAATTAATCCACCAAAACTGGCGATGTGCCCGGCTGAGAGAGCAAAGTGCTCCTTATCAGCTTCACATTGAGCCTTGAAATTAATCAGGCTTTAATTAGCCGTAGGATAATGAAGGTGATGAAGGAGCACTGAGGCCATTGAGTCCAACCTTCAGCCCATCACCTCCTGTAATTAATCAGAGGATAATTAAGATAAGGAAGGAGCACTGAGACCACTGAGTCCAACCTTCAACTCATCACCTCCTTTAATTAACCAGAGGATAATTAAGACGGGGAAGGAGAACTGAGAACATTGAGCCCAACCTTCAGCCCATCACCTCCTTTAATTAATCACTGAATAATTAAGATGGGGAAAAAGCACTGAGATCATTGACTCCAACCTTCAACTCATCACCTCCTGTAATTAATCATAGAATAATTAAGATGGGGAAGGAGCACTGAGACCACTGAGTCCAACCTGCAACCCATCACCTCCTTTAATTAATCAGAGGATAATTAAGATAAGGAAGGAGCACTGAGACCACTGAGTCCAACCTTCAGCACATCACCTCCTTTAATTAATCATAGAATAATTAAGATGGGGAAAAACCACTGAGACCATTGAGTCCAACCTTCAACTCATCACCTCCTTTAATTAATCAGAGGATAATTAAGATGGGGAAGGAGCACTGAGACCATTGAGTCCAACCTTCAGCCCATCACCTCCTGTAATTAATCAGAGGATAATTAAGGGGGGAACGGAGCACTGAGGCCATTGAGTCCAACCTTCAGCCCATCACTCCTTTAATTAATCAGAGGATAATTAAGATGGGGAAGGAGCACTGAGACCATTGATCCAACCTTCAGCCCATCACCTCCTTTAATTAATCATAGAATAATTAAGATGGGGAAAAACCACTGAGACCATTGAGTCCAACCTTCAACTCATCACCTCCTGTAATTAATCAGAGGATAATTAAGATGGGGAAGGAGCACTGAGACCATTGAGTCCAACCTTCAGCCCATCACCTCCTGCAATTAATCACAGAATAATTAAGATGGGGAAAAAACACTGAGACCATTGAGTCCAACCTTCAGCTCATCACCTCCTGTAATTAATCAGAGGATAATTAAGGGGGGAACGGAGCACTGAGGCCATTGAGTCCAACCTTCAGCCCATCACTCCTTTAATTAATCAGAGGATAATTAAGATGGGGAAGGAGCACTGAGACCATTGATCCAACCTTCAGCCCATCACCTCCTTTAATTAATCATAGAATAATTAAGATGGGGAAAAACCACTGAGACCATTGAGTCCAACCTTCAACTCATCACCTCCTGTAATTAATCAGAGGATAATTAAGATGGGGAAGGAGCACTGAGACCATTGAGTCCAACCTTCAGCCCATCACCTCCTGTAATTAATCAGAGGATAATTAAGGGGGGAACGGAGCACTGAGGCCATTGAGTCCAACCTTCAGCCCATCACTCCTTTAATTAATCAGAGGATAATTAAGATGGGGAAGGAGCACTGAGACCACTGAGTCCAACCTTCAGCACATCACCTCCTTTAATTAATCATAGAATAATTAAGATGGGGAAAAACCACTGAGACCATTGAGTCCAACCTTCAACTCATCACCTCCTTTAATTAATCAGAGGATAATTAACATGGGGAAGGAGCACTGAGACCATTGAGTCCAACCTTCAGCCCATCACCTCCTGTAATTAATCAGAGGATAATTAAGGGGGGAACGGAGCACTGAGGCCATTGAGTCCAACCTTCAGCCCATCACTCCTTTAATTAATCAGAGGATAATTAAGATGGGGAAGGAGCACTGAGACCATTGATCCAACCTTCAGCCCATCACCTCCTTTAATTAATCATAGAATAATTAAGATGGGGAAAAACCACTGAGACCATTGAGTCCAACCTTCAACTCATCACCTCCTGTAATTAATCAGAGGATAATTAAGATGGGGAAGGAGCACTGAGACCATTGAGTCCAACCTTCAACTCATCACCTCCTGCAATTAATCACAGAATAATTAAGATGGGGAAAAAACACTGAGACCATTGAGTCCAACCTTCAGCTCATCACCTCCTGTAATTAATCAGAGGATAATTAAGATGGGGAAGGAGCACTGAGACCATTGAGTCCAACCTTCAGCCCATCACCTCCCTTAATTAATCATGGAATAATTAAGGTAATTAGGTGACAGCGAATGCCGTATTCATACAGCTGGGCTCTGCTCCGAACGTCCCACTGATGCCCAACTCTGCCTTTGTCTTGAAGAGGATTAATTGCAATCAATGCATCTCTGAGTTGATTGCCTGGAATTGATTACCCCACAGAATCATAGAGACCCACAGAGACCCACAGAGACCCACAGAACCCCACAGAACCCCACAGAACCCCACAGAACCCCATAGCGTTGGAGTTAGGGCAGTACGTTTGGGCCGCAGTCGGACTTTGGGGAGGGTCCTTACAGATCACAGAACCATGAAATGATGGGGTTGGAAAGGTCATTGAAGATCACCTAAGCACAGAGTGGTTGGGTTGGAAGGATCCTTGCAGATCGTAGAACCACTGAACGGTTGTGTTGAAGGGTCCTTACAGATCACAGAGCCATGGAACTGTCAGGTTGGGTTGGGTTGGGTTGGAAGGGTCCCTGCAGATCACAGAGCCATAGAATGATTGGGTTGGGCTGGAAAAGTCCTTGAAGATCACAGAACCACGGAATGGTTGGGCTGGAAGGGTCCTTACAGATCACAGAACCACGGAATGGTTGGGCTGCAAGGTTCCTTGAAGGTCATAGAGCCATGGAATTGTTGGGTTGGGTTGGGTTGGAAGGGTCCCTGCAGATCACAGAGCCATGGAATTGTTGGGTTGGGTTGGGTTGGAAGGGTCCCTGCAGATCACAGAGCCATAGAATGATTGGGTAGGGCTGGAAAAGTCCTTGCAGATCACAGAACCACGGAATGGTTGGGCTGCAAGAGTCCTTGAAGGTAATAGAGCCATGGAATGGTTGGGTTGGGTTGGGTTGGAAGGGTCCTTACAGATCATAGGGCCATAGAATGGTTGGGCAGGGCTGGAGAAGTCCTCGAAGATCACAGAACCACAGAATGGTTGGGTTGGAAAGGTCCTTACAGATCACAGAATCATAGAATTGTTGAGCACCAAGAGTCCTTGAAGATCATAGAGACATGGAATGGTTGGGTTGGGCTGGAAATTCCTTACAGATCACAGAACCATGGAATGGTTGGGTTGGAAGGGTCCTTGAAGATCACAGAACCATGGAATGGTTGGGTTGGAAGGGTCCTTACAGATCACAGAACCATGTAATGGTTGGGCTGCAAGACTCCTTGAAGGTAATAGAGCCATGGAATTGTTGGGTTGGGTTGGGTTGGAAGGGTCCCTGCAGATCACAAAGCCATAGAATGATTGGGTTGGGCTGGAAAAGTCCTTGAAGATCACAGAACCACAGAATGGTTGGAGGGATCCTTTAAGATGACAGAATCACAGAATGGTTGGGCTGCAAGGGTCCTTGAAGATCATAGGGACATGGAATGGTTGGGTTGGGCTGGAAGGGTCCTTACAGATCACAGAACCACGGAATGGTTGGGTTGGAAGGGTTCTTGAAGATCATCGAGCCTTGGAACTCTCGGGTTGGGTTGGGTTGGGCTGGGTTGGGTTGGGTTGGGTTGGAAGGGTCCTGACAGGTTACAGAATTGTAGAATGATAGAATGGCGTGGGTTGAAGCAGACCTCAAAGTGATCCACCCACACTGCGAGAGCAGCACAGCCTGCGGCGCTTTCCTTCCTCCCCGAGCTCACTTCATTTCGGAAGCCCACCCCATCCAGACACACACCATCAGCTTCAACACATACCTCCCTCTCAGGACCTTTCTTGGCAGCCCATCATCCCGCTCCGAAGCCTTCTCTCTCTGCTCTCCCACACGCTCGTGCATCCGGCAGCGCTGCGCACGGAGCAGATGGCGGCTGAGCTCTGGACCCACTCACGGCCACATTTCCCTCTGCGTGTGGGCTGATAGGGGCGGATCAGTGCGTGGCAGAGGATGGAGATTTCCTCTCCTCGTGCTCTCCTGGGATTCGTTCTCCCTTGAAGGCACCGCTGAGGCTGCGGTGTTTGTTTGCTTCCAGCGGCGACGGTTCGTAACGATGGCACGCAGCTGTGCTGATGACTCTGATTCCCGCGGGCCTTAATAAAAGCCATCAGCTGTTTCTGTTTGCAGTTGTTCCTTAGTGCTTACTAATTATTTCTTTTGCCTTCCGCGATTCCCATCCGGGCGTCGCATTCGTGGGTAAGGAAAAGTTGGTTAGAAAATGAAAGGAAATCAAAGCAATGAAGCTCGACTCCTGTGGTTGTCGTGCGGCGCAGTTCATCTCTCAGTCCAATTCTTCACCTGGTTTTCCTGGAAAAGGAAGAGAAAGCAAATGGATGCTGAGGTGGGACAGTTTCTCATCCCGTGGGAATGGGAATGCTTTGGTGTGGGGAAGACTCACTCGATTCTTCAGTTCCTTCCTATGGAAAAAAAAAAAAAAGAGAGAGAGAAAAGCAAGGCATGATGCTACGGGGCAGCTGGTCGTTCTGTGAGAATTGCTTGGGTTCTGGGAAGAAGGCTCACCCCATTCATCTGTTGGTTTCACTGGGGAAAAAAATAAAAATGTGAAAAGCAATGCATGATGAGAGGAAGGTCTCCTCGCAGAGCTCACAAAGGCAGCTCCCCTTATTTATTTGTTTGTTTTATTTTTTTTTTTTTGTTTTTTGTTTTTATTATTTGGGAGGGAGAACTCACTCGTTTCTATACCTTTCATTGGGAAAGAAAGAAAGAAGAAATGCATGATGAGAAGGGTCAGGTGATCATCCCACGGCTGATCCCGTGGGAATACCCCAAATTCCCTCATTGTAGAGAGGGAGACTCACTCAGATTTTCAGCACTTCCACCTGCAGAAGAAAAGCAGAAACAGTGCGTGATGAGAGGAACATCTCATCCCACGGCTCACTCAGGTAGAACATGAAAAAATAAAAATAAAAACAATGGGAAGAGTCACTCCATGATACCGGTGGTGGTACTGGAAACAAAAGAGAAGAGCAGTGCGTGGTCAGAGCTCAGCTGCTCATCCCACAGCTAATGGGGAGACCCTGACATCTCTTAGAGTGGGGAAGGACACTTCCAGAATCACAGAATCACAGAATGGCCAGGGTTGGAAGGGACCGCAAGGATCGTGAAGCTCCAACCCTCTGCCACATGCAGGGCCACCAACCTCCACATTTCATGCTAGACCAGGTTGCCTGGGTCCCCATCCAACCTGGCCTTGAACATCTCTAGGGACGGGGCATCCACAGCCTCTCTGGGCAGCTGTTCCAGCACCTCACCACTCTCTCTGTAAAGAATTTCCCCCTGACATCCATCCTCAATCTTCCTTCCCTCAACTTCAAACCATTTCCCCTTGTCCTGATGTTGTCTACCCTTTCAAAGAGTTGATTCCCCTCCTGTTTCTAGGCTCCATTTAGGCAATGAAAGGCTGCAATGAGGTCACCCCGCTGCCTTCTTTTCTCCAGGCTGAAGAAGCCCAGCTCCCTCAGCCCGTCTTCGTAGTGGAGGTGCTCCAGCTCCCTGATCATCTCTGTGGCTCTGTGACTTCACAAGATCAACGAACCCAAAGCAGCAGCAACCAGGGAGCGGTGCCACACCATGGCAGCATCCCCAGCTTAACGCAGGTGGAGGAGCCGCTCAGCATCCTGTGCTGAGACGTGGAGAAACCCGTCACAGAAACCCAACCCAACCGCCTCATCCCTGCAGATCCGTCCCCAAACCGCACCGTGTGCCCGCTCCAACTCCGGCATCTCGCGGAGCCCTTCAGCCCCGGCCTCTTTCAAAGGTTGCTGTCCTTCAGCTCTCCATCCACGGACACCCCAGCCGCTGACCTGACACCAGGGCGCCCGCACAGCCACCGTCATCATCTTGCACAGCACAGATGTGTGAGCCGCTGTCGGAGGAGCTCGCTGCAGCGATGCGCAAATCCGGGTTTCCATCAGAGAGGCCATTCCTGAGCAGTTCTGTCCTCCCTTTACATTCCTCCATCTGCTGCAGGTACGCCCCGTTTTGGTGGTGGTGCACGAGCCCAGAGGAGCGGTGCTGGATCCATCTGAGCTTGGAGCATCCTTGCGAGGGGACGACTGGCAGCGCAGCACGACGTCCTGTCCCTCCTCGGCTGTGACACGGAGGCTCGGTGCCACCACCCCGAGCTGGGCTGGGCAGTGAGATGGTGAGATGTGGCTGCGTTAATGTGGGGACCTGGAGTGGCACGGGGTGTGTTGGTGTGTGCCCCATCTCGCCTAAAACCGCTGGAGAGGGTGTGAGGAAGGATTCCTGGGGGTGGGAGCCCACTCACAGCGTGCGGAGGAGGTGAAGAAGAGACAGAAATTCTACCCCAAATCGCGTTTCATGGAAGAGCTGAAGAGAAAGGGAAAGTCAAGCAGGGCTGGGTGCTGGGCTGCGTTCTCCCTGCCCCATGGCTGCTCCCCCGCCCCACAGCAACACCTCTGCCAGGCACAGCAGCCACACAGGAGCCTTACCTGGTCCCGGATGGAGGAGGTGCAGAGCCACGAGATAAACGAGGGGGCTCCTCCAGGGCAGGGTGAAGCTGGGGTGGTTGCAGCCCAGTAGGAAGCGCATCTGCTGGAGAAGAGGAGGGGGGAAGGAGCTGGGGAAAGGAGAGAGAGGAAGGAGATGGAGATGGAGAAGATGGGGAAGAGGATCCCCTCCACCTCTCCCGGCAGCACAGCGGCTCTGATGAGGGTGGGTGGAAGGAGGAGGGCTGATATCCCCCCTCCCAGTGCCTGCAAAGTGGGGCTCAGGGAGCACAGATGTTGCATCTGAAGGGCTCAGTGCTGCAGACAGCGCAGGGAGGGGTGCAGACAGGGGTGCAGACAGGGGCTGATCGTCCACCCTTCAGTCAAACAGGAGGAGGAGGCCTCAGGGCTGGAGAGAAACGAGGCTGGGAGATCCGAGCCGGTAACGTGGGATGGCAGTGGGTTACGTGAAGCAGGAATTGTTCTGCCACTGGGAGCACTGGGAGCTCAGGGGATCCTGCACCCCATGGGCAGCACGAGGGGGGCTGTAAGGGGGGGACCCAAATGGGCCTCTGCTGGCGTCGTGTGCAACCAAAGCATCTGCTTTGCATCCGTGCCAACATCCAGCCCGCTCTCTTACTGTGACACGGCAGTGAGTTCTTGTGGCCTCGAGGGCAGTGACCTCTCTGCTTGCCCAGGGAGGCTGCGGGTGCCCCAACCTGGAGGTGTTTCAGGCCATAGGATGCGGCTCTGGGCAGCCCGGGCTGGTGGTTGTGACCCTGCGCATAGCGGGGGATCGGAACGACGTCGTCTTTGAGGTGCTTTGCAACCCAGCCCAGAGGGTTTCCGCCACCAGGGGAGGAGGTGATGGGGTCACTCCGACGTGGGGCACTTGGCAAGGGGGCAAACGGTTGTGGAACCCATAGCTGACTTTCCGCTGGGGTTTGACGGCGCTCTGCATCCACCCGGAACGTGGGCCCACAGCACATGGGAAAGCCATGAGCCGCACTGCGTGAACACCTCTCCCAATTTCTTCAGCTTCCCGTAGGTTACAGGGACCAGCAGAGCTGCCAGAGCTTTTCCTGAGGGTGCAGGATTATGGCTTGGAGCGGCTGGCAGGGGTGAGAGTTTGCTCTGAGCTGTGATGGTTTCTTTGGTCAGTGGGGATTTTTAAGTAACTGACCGCTAATGCAGAAATTAATTAACGTTAATGACACCCCCACATCCCCTCTTCCCATGGTGGGGGGCTCCGGGGACCAGGAAGGGTTTATGTGGAAGGTGGGCGATGGCTCGGCGCGCTCAGCACGGAAAATGGAATTCTTCCTCTGATGACGGAGAGCTGCAATGGCGGGGATGGAAAGGGGGAGGTCTGTCCCCTGGGATGGCGGCACCCCCAGATGCAGAAGTTCCCCCTTCCAGCTGTGCTCCCCCCGCAGACCCCCCAAAAGATGCTTTGTGGCAGTGGTGGGATTCGAACCCACGCCCTGCTGGGACTGCAGCCTTCATCCAGCGCCTTCGACCGCCCAGCCACGCTGCCCACGCTCCCCCACTTCTCCCTCTCTTCTTCCCACCCCACTGTGCTCACACCCCACCAGCCTCAAAGCCCACCAAACCCCACTGCCCCCCACCCAATGAATTCCCACCGCCCCCATCCCCACCATCCTCCACCCCGATGGAATCCACCATCCCGATGGAATCCCACCATCGCAAACCCCATTGCCCTCGACCCAACGGGGTCCCACCACCCCAAACCCAATCATCCCCCACCACAGTGGGCTCCTATCGTCCCAAATCCCAAATCCACCTCCGTTCCACTTGAATCCCACCACCCTAAATGTCATCATCCTCCGACCCAACAGGGTCTCACCACCCCAAACCCCATCATCCCCCACCCAATGGGTCCCACCATCCCAAATCTCATCAATCCCGACCCACTAGAACCCCACCATCCCAACGGAGTCCCACCACCCCGATCCCCATCATCCTCCATCCCAACAGAACCCCACCACCCCAATGGAATTCCACCATCCCCATGGCGTCCCATCACCCCAATCCCCATCTCCCTCCAGCCAATGGCCCCCCAAGAAAGGACCAATCCTCACTGGATTTTGTTGGGAAAGCCATAAAACTGTGGGCCAGCAACGGGGACATGGCAGAGCTCTGTGGGGAGGGGGCTGTGAGCTAGTCAAGGCGTTGGTGCATGCGGGGGTGCTTCATGAGCACCACCCTAAACCCAATCATCTCCATTGCAGTCAGGTCCCACTGACCCAAACGCCATCACAGTCCACTCAGTGGAATTCTGCCATCCCAAATCTCATCATCCTCCATCGCAATGGGGTTCCATTGCCCTAAATCTCATCATCCTCCGTTCCAATGGAATCCCGCCGCCCCAACCCCATCATCCTCCATCCCAATGGAACCCCATCGTCCCAATGGAATTCCATGATCCCAACGGAATCCGCCACTCCAAACCCCATCATCCCCCAACCCAACGGGGTCCCACCATCCTACACTCCATCATCCCCTACCCAGTGGAATCCCTCCATCCCAATGAAGTCCCGTCACCCCAATCCGCATCACCCTCCACCCAGTGGAGTCCAACCCCCCAAGAAAAGACCGATCCTCGTCGGGTTTGGTTGGGAAAGCCATCAAATTGTAGCCAGCAACGGGGACACGGCAGAGCTCTGCGGGGAGGGGGCCGTGAGCCCCTCAGAGCCCCGTGGGGAGGGGGAACCGAGCGACCCCCTCATGGTGCCTGGCGCTGGTGCGTGCGGCGGTGCTTCATGAGCGACGAGCTGGAGACGAAGCGCTTGGCGCAGCTGCCGCACGGGTACGGCTTCTCGCCGGTGTGGATGCGCTGGTGGATGATGAGCGTGGAGCTGGCGCGGAAGCTCTTCCCGCAGTATTGGCAGCTGTACGGCTTTTCCCCGGTGTGGATGCGGCGGTGCCGGCGCAGCGTGGCGGCTTCACGGAACGCCTTCCCGCAGTCGCTGCAGGCGTGCGGCCGCGGCGCCCCGTGGCTCTTCTGGTGAAGCAGCAGCGCCGAATGCAGCCGGAACGCGGCTCCGCACTGCGGGCAGCGATGGGGCGTCGCGTCCTCGTGCCGCCGGTGCCGCCGTGCAGGCGTCGCGCCGCGGGCTGAGCTCTGCCCGCATTCAGCACGCGGCTCCGCTGCGTGGTCGGGGTGCACGCGGAGCTGCGCCACGTAGGCCGCGTTTGCAGCACCGCCGGCGTTGCTGCCCGGCAGCGCGTGGCTCTTGCGGTGCTTGCTGAGCGATTTGTTGGCCATGAAGCGCTTCCCGCAGTCGGGGCACTCGTAGGGCCGCTCCCCGCTGTGGATGCGGCGGTGGGTGAGCAGCGTGGCTTTGGACGTCAGCTTCTTGCCGCAGTCGGGGCAGGTAAAGAAGCCGTCCTCCGAGTGGCTCTTGCGGTGCTTGCTGAGCGATTTGTTGGCCATGAAGCGCTTCCCGCAGTCGGGGCAGCCGTAGGGCCGCTCCCCGGTGTGGATGCGGCGGTGGGTGATGAGGGCGGCGTTGGAGGAGAGCTGCTTGCCGCAGTCGGCGCAGGGGAAGCAGCGGTGCCGGGCCTGGGGTCGGCAGTGCTTCTTCTGGTGGTCCTCCAGGGCGGAGCTGCACATCAGCACGCGGCCGCAGCGGCTGCAGGGGGACGGCTGAGCGCAACGGTGCAGGCGGCGGTGCCGGCGGAGCGACGCGGCGTGGCGGAAGCTCTTCCCGCACCGGGCGCAGGAGGTGCCGGTTCTTCTCCGTCCCGATGCGGCGCCGCGGGGTTTGGTGTTGGTCCCGTCTTCGTCCTCATCTTCCTCGTCGCCGTCGTCACCGTCATCCTCCGTGGATGCGCCCTCTGTTGTGGTGGTCGTCCATCCGTCGTCGGCAGCGTCTGTTAGGAAGCGGGGAGGAAATGGGCAGCAGGGTGGGAATGGAGGGTGGGGATGGGGGGAAGAGGGGTGGGAACTGCAGGGAGGGGGCGGGAAGGATGGGAAGGGGATGGGAACTGCAGATGTGGGATGGGAACGAGGGAGGAAGTGATGGGAACCGCAGGGATGGGATGGGAACTGCAGATGTGGGATGGGAACGAGGGATGAAGTGATGGGAACCACAGGCATGGGATGGGAACTGCAGATGTGGGATGAGGACCACGGGAAGGGGGTGGGGAGGACGGAAAGGGGGTGGAAATGAGGAGTAAAGGGATGGAAACCGTGGAAAGGGGATAGGAACCACAGATAGGGGATGGGGAGGAGGGACGAAGGGATGGGAAGGACAGGGATGGGATGGGAACGACGGGGACAGAATGGGAATTGTGGGGAAGTGGAGGGGAATGAAGGGCAAAGGGATGGAAACCGTGGGGAAGGGATGAGGAGGATGGAAAGGGGGTGGGAAGCATAGAAAGGGGACAGGCGCCACGGAGAGGGGAAGAGAAGGAGAGGTGAAGGGATGGGGACTGTGGGAAGGGGGAAAGGGATCCTGGAAAGGGGATGGGAACCGTGGGGTGGGGATGGGGCTCTGCTGGGACGTGGACACATCCCCATATGGGTCCTCATGGATTCCCACACGCACTTTCCCCCATTACAGCCACCCCCCCTTTGGGTGCCCCCATACCTGAGCAGGAGGACCCGGAGGACGTCCCGGTGTTGGGGCAGCTCCTCCACCTCCTCCTCCTCCGCACCCAAACCCACAGCAGCGGCCGCGTGGGCTCCTCGTCCTCCGAGCTGAGCATGTTGGGGACCCATGGCTCCCCACTGCGCTCCTGCGGCCCTAAATAGGTGGGGGGCGGCGGTGCAGGGCTGTGTTTGGGGTGGGATGAACAGCTCTGACCCCACACCCCACCCCAGTGCTGCCGATGGAACCCATCGGTTTTGTCCCAGTCCCCCATATGGGGTTTGGGGTGGTGGGATTCCATTGGGGTGGTGGGTTTGGGGTGGTGGGATTTCATTGAGTGGGGGATAATGGGGTTTGGGGTAGTGGAACTCTGTTGGCTGATGGGGTTTGGGATGTGGGATTCCATTGGGTGGTGGGGAATGATGGGCTTTGGGGTGGTGGGGTTCCATTGGGGCGGTGGGTTTTGGGTGGTGGGATTTCATTGAGTGGGGGATAATGGGGTTTGGGGTACTGGAACTTTGTTGGCTGATGGGGTTCGGGTTGTGGGATTCCGTTGGGTGATGGGATTTGGGTGGAGGGATCCCATTGGGGTGATGGGTTTGGGTTGTGGGATTCCATTGGGTGATGGGTTTGGGTTGTGGGATCCCATTGGATGAGGGGTTAGGGGTGGTGGGATTCCATTGGGGGGGTGGGTTTGGGGTGGTGGGATTTCATTGTATGGGGGATAATGGGGTTTGGGGAAGTGGAAGTCTATTGGGTGATGGGGTTTGGGTTGTGGGATTCCATTGGGTGATGGGTTTGGGGTTGTGGGATTCCATTGGGGTGGTGGGGAATGATGGGTTTTGGGGTGGTGGGATTTCACTGGGGTGGTGGGTTTGGGGTGGTGGGATTTCATTGTATGGGGGATAATGGGGTTTGGGGTACTGGAAGTCTATTGGGTGATGGGGTTTGGGTTGTGGGATTCTGTGGGGTGATGGGGTTTGGGTGGTGGGATTTCGTTGGGGTGGTGGGTTTGGGGTGGTGGGATTTCATTGTATGGGGGATAATGGGGTTTGGGGTAGTGGAAGTCTGTTGGCTGATGGGGTTTGGGTTGTGGGATTCCGTTGGGTGATGGGTTTTGGGTGGAGGGATCCCATTGGGTGATGGGTTTGGGTTGTGGGATCCCATTGGATGAGGGGTTTGGGTGGCAGGACCCCCTTGGATCCCATTGGGTCGAGGATTCCCCACTGTTTCCCACTGGGATTTGGGGCTGCCCACGGGGTAGTGTGGCCGAGCGGTCTAAGGCGCTGGATTAAGGCTCCAGTCCCTGCGGGGGCGTGGGTTCGAATCCCACCACTGCCACAAAGCACCTTTTGGGGCTCCGCGCCCCACCGCCCCCCAGCCCCTCCCTCAAATTTGCCCCCATCTTTTTGCGCCCCGCGACACCGGGGGATCCCCGTGGGGAGATGGGGGCCCCAAATGGGGCTGTGGGGTTGGGGGGGGTGATGGACCCACCTGTGGGGGGAGGCTGTGGGTGGCTGCGGTGCCCCGGTGGGGGGTGGAGAGCGGTGGGGGTGGAAATGACCGTCACTTCCTGCAGGGCTTCCGGGACCTGGGGGAAATGGGGGTGGGGAAGGGGGGGTGGAGGGCGATTGGGGGGAAATTGAGGAAATTTGGGGAAAATGGGAGGAAAATAGGGGGAAAATTGGGGGGAAATTGGGGAAAATTGGGGTGAAATTGGGGGAAAATTGGGGTGAAATTGGGGACAATTTGAGGGAAATTGGGGGAAAATATGGGGAAAATGGAGGGAAATGGGGAAATCAGAGGAAAAATGGGAAAAAAAATGGGCAAATGGGGGGATTTGTGGGAAATGTAGGAGAAAATTGGAGTGGAATTGGAGAAAATTGGAGTGAAATTGGGGACAATTTGAGGGAAATTAGGGGAAAATATGGGGAAAATGGAGGGAAATGGGGAAATCAGAGGAAAATGGGTAAAAATTTGGGCAAATGGGGGAAATTGAGGGAAATGTAGGAGAAAATTGGGGGTGAAATTGGAGAAAATTGGGGTGAAATTGGAGAAAATTGAAGTGAAATTGGGGACAATTTGAGGGAAATTGGGGGAAAATATGGGGAAAATGGAGGGAAATGGGGAAATCAGAGGAAAAAGGGGCAAAAATTTGGGCAAATGGGGGCATTTG
Organism: Lophura swinhoii; assembly: GCA_030408155.1. Taxonomy (NCBI): domain Eukaryota; kingdom Metazoa; phylum Chordata; class Aves; order Galliformes; family Phasianidae; genus Lophura; species Lophura swinhoii. The sequence continues at coordinate 1,516,734 of CM059486.1, forward strand.
AGGGAAATGTAGGAAAAAATTGGGGGGGAATGGGGAAATTGGGACAAAAAATGGGGGGAAATTGAGGGAAAATTTGGTGGAAATGGGGGGAAATTGGGGAATGTTGGAGAAATTGGGGAAAAATGGGGGCAGGTGGGGGAAAATTTGGGAAAAATTGGAAGGAAAAGGAGGAAAATGGAAAAATTAAAAATTAGAAATAAAAAAATATGAATTATGAAATCAAAATTAAGGGGAAATAAAAGAAAATAAATAATTTTCAATGAAACAAATTTTAAAAATCGAAATTTAAAAAGTGAGAATTAATTAAAGGAAAAAATGTGAAATTTAAAAAAGGAAATGAACATTAAAAAAATGGAAATGAAAATTTTACAAAAAGTCAATAACTAGAGAAATAAAATAAAAAAATTGTAAAAATGGAAAATTAAAAAAAATTGAAGACAATTGAAATTGAAAAAATTGGAATAAAAAATGAAATCAAAATTTAAAAAATTGAAATTAGAGGCAATAAAACGGCAATGAATGAAAAAAGGAATCAAAATTTTAAAATTGGAATTAATTCAACGAAATGGAATCAGAATTAGGGGAAAAAGCTGGAATTGAGAAAAAGTGAAATCAAAATCAGAGAAATTAAATCAAAACTGAGGAGAAAATACGAAGAAACGGAATCAAAATTGGGGAAAAAATCGAAATCTTGAAAAAAAATCGAAATTTCCGAAAGAAATCGAATTTTGGAGGGGAAAAATCAAAATTTTCAAAACCCGATTTTTTTCTGAAAATGGAAATTTTAAAATGAGTCAAAATTTGAAGGAATGGACTCAAAATTGAGACCAAAAAAAAAAAAAAACCAAACGGGGACGAAACGAAACTGAGGGAAGAAAACGGAACTTTGGGGAGAATGAATGAAAATTTCGATCAAACGAAACGAAACCCGAAATTAAAGCCGAAATGGGAATTTTCAAAGGGAATCATTGGAGGAAAAGGGAAACGGAGACGAAGGGAAAGGGCGCAAACCGGGGGGGGGTGGGGGGGGGAGCGCAGGGAGCCGCGCAGCGCAGCGATCCGCGCAGATTTCGGCGCAGCGATCCGCGCAAAGTTCGGCGCGCACGGCTGGGCGCAGCGCAGCGATCCGCGCAAATTTCCGCGCAAATTTCCTTGCGGTGGCCGCGCAGCGCTGTTACCTCCGCGGGTCCCGCCGCCATTTCGGCTCCGCTCCGCTCCGCGCGGTGTGGATTTGGGGGGGGGGGCGGGGAGGGTCCGCACGGAGCGCCGGGGGGCGGAACCGAAACGAGCGCGAGTGCGGAGCGACCGAAGTGCGGGGGGGGGGGGGGGAACAGTGGGGGATAACGGGGGAGTAAGGGGGAAATATTGGGGAAAAATGGGGGAAAATAGTGGGGAAATTTGGGGAAAGATGGGGGGAACATTGGGGAAAATGGGCGAAAATAATGGGGAGATTTGGGGGAAAAATTGGGAAAAAATTGGAGAAAGATGGGGGAACATTGGGGAAAATAATGGGGGAATTTGGGGAAAAATGGGGAAAAATCGGGGAAATTTGGGGGGAAAATAATGGGGAAATTTGGGGGGAAAATGGGGAAAAATCGTGGAAAAATTGGAGAAAGATGGGGGGAACATTGGGGAAAAATGGGAAAAATAATGGGGAAATTTGGGGAAATAATCGAGGAAAAATTGGAGAAAGATGGGGGGAACATTGGGGGAAAATGGGGGAAATAATGGGGAAATTTGGGGAAAAATCGGGGAAAAATGGGGGAAAATAATGGGGGGAACATTGGGTAAAAAGGGGGAAAATAATGGGGAGATTTGGGGGAAAATTGGGGAAAAATTGGAGAAAGATGGGGGAACATTGGGTAAAAATGGGGAAAATAATGGGGAAATTTGGGGAAAAATGGGGAAAAATCAGGGAAAATTGGAAAAAGATGGGGGAAAGATGGGAGAAAAGGAGGGGAAAAGGAGGAGAAAAAAGCGTGAAAATAGTGAAAAATTTGGGAAAATTTGGGGGGAAAAGGAAAAAAATGGCAATATTGGGGAAAAATGGGGAAAATGGATGATTTGAGGGAAAAGGGGAAAAATTGGGAAATTTGGGAACTTTGAGGGAGAAATTGGGGAATTTGAGTGAAAAATAGGGAAAAATGAAAAATGGGAGAAATCAGGGGAAAATGAGGAAAAGGAATGGAAAAAGGGGGGAATAGGGAAAAATATGGGAAAAATGGGGGAAAAAAGGGAAAAATTGGGAAGAGTTGGGAAAATGGGAAAGTTTGGGGAAAAAATGGGAAAATTAGGAAATGTGGGAACTTTGTGGGAAAATTGGGAAATTTGGGTGGAAAATGGGGGAAAACGAAAACTGGGAAAATTGAAAAATGGGAGAAAATAGGGGAAAATGGGAGAAAAGAGGGGCAAAAGTGGGGAAATAGGGGAAAAGTGAGTAAATTTGGGGAAAAAATGGAAAAAGTGGGGAAAATTCAGGGGAAAAAAGGGAAAAATTTGTAAAAATTTGGAAAAATTGGAAAATTTGGGGGAAAAAAGGAAAAAAGTGGGAAATTTGGGGGAAAAATGGGAAATTTGGGTGAAAATGGGGAAAAATGAAAACTGGGAAAAATGGGAGAAAATTGGAGAAAATGGGGGAAAAGGAGGGGGAAAAGGGGGGAATAGGGAAAAAATCAGGAAAATTTGGGGGAAAAAAAGGAAAAATCAGGAAAATTTTGGAAAAATGGGAAAATTTGGGGAAAAAGGGAAAAGATTGGAAAAGCTGGGGGGAAAATTGGGAAATTTTGGAAAAATGGAAATATGAGGAAAATGGGAAAAAATGAAAAATGGGGGAAAAGAGGGGAAAATGGGGGGAAAAGAGGGGAAAAAGGGAAAATGGGGAAAAGCTGAGGAAAATGGAGAGAAAATGGAGAGAAATGAGGAAAAGGGGGGAAATGGGGAAAGATGGGGGAAAATTGATAAGAAAAGGGGAAAATTGGGGGGAAATAAAAAAGGAAAAAACACACAAAAAGGAGAAAATGGAAAAATGGATTAAAGGAGATAATAGAGGGAAAAGGAAAAAGGGGAAAAAGGGGAAAAAAAAAAGAGAGAGAAAAAAAAAGGAAAAGAAATGCAAAAGAAGCAGCAATGGGAAACCTGCCCACAGCGAATTTCTCACCTTTTTTGGGGCAGAAAAAGCAGAATTTGGTCCCATCCAGCATCTTTCGGCTCCTTTCTGTTCCTTTCAGCCATCGTTGCTCCCAGCCCCCATGGCGCATTTTGGGGTCAAAGTGGGGAATTTTGGGTCCGGTGATGGCGAGGAAGGAAACTTCCCAAAAAATCCAAACCCGAGTTGGCGGATTTGGGGCATCTCCCCTTTTTTTTTTAAGGGGGGGTTGTAGAGTTTTGGGGTGATTTGTTGGGCTTTTGAGGTGTTTTTTTTTTTTTTTTGGTGGGTTTTGGGGTGTATTGATGGGATTTGGGGATATGATGGATTTTGGGGGTGGTTTGTTGTGTTTTGGGGGCAATTCGTTGGATTTTGGGGGTGATCTGGTGGGGTTTGGGGTATTTTGTTGAGTTTTTGGGGTCTTTGGGGGAGGGAGTCTGTTGGGGTTTGGGGTGTTTCGGTTTCCAGCAGTTTTGGGGGGATTTGGGGTTGATTTGTGGTTGTGGGAATCGAATTTTCTGCATCAGAACAAAAGAATTTTGTTAATTTCACGGCCTCTGCTAAATTCGGGTCCTTTATTAGAACTAACGGTTTTTTTTTTTCAGGAGTCCTTTGACTTTATGGGGGTTCTCTGATAAGTTTTCATCGCCAATCCCCTACACAAATCTTCCCCAAGAACAAAAACTCAGTATTTAAGTAAAGTAATATATGTATGTATGTATAAATCCATAGAGATCAGGTAGACGGAGTGAATTATAAGCACAAAGCCTGAAGCTCCTCTCTGTCCAGCCACCCGAAAAATTCCTGGCCCTTCCTTTAAAGGCAAGCTGGACGTAATAAATATCTTTACAAATCAAAAAACCCTTTGATGTTGGAAAACTACGGGATGGACGGGACGTGAATAATAGAGAATTAGAGAAGTTAAATAATTAAAAACTTATATATAAGCTGGGAACAACTTATGTAGCGTTGAAAATAGATGTGGCAAGAGCATCCTGCACAAATCAAAAGGAGAATTCCTTGCACGCCCCAGGGAGAGCCTGAAGAAGGTATGGAGGAAGACCAGGCGCCTCCCCTCCGTGCTCTTTGCTCTTTGCTTAACGAGGGCTCCGAAGGAAATCACCGTATCAATATGAACAGGGAGGGCGTTGAGACGCGCTGGAGGCCGACGCCAGGTAACAAATAAATTAACGAGTAATTAACAAATGTAAGCCTGCTGATGAGGTTGTGAACCCGGAGTAGTGGGGAAACGGGGGAGGCAGGGGGGGGGGAAAACGAGGTATAAAGGCTGTCGTGTTGTGCCCATAGATGCTCTCCTGTTTATGGGATGCCCACCATTGCAATAAAACCTGCTCTTATCAGAGATACCGTCCTGACAAAAATTATTGGGGTGTTTCCAACAGGGTTTGGTTTTTTTTTTTTTTTGGGGGGGGGGACGCTTTGGGCCGTTCTCTGGGGTCTCCAACCCAACGCTGCCCTTACGGGGTCCCCAGTCTTTGTCTTTGGGGCATTGCTGTGTCTATGGGGTCTCCAACCCATTGTCTTTGTGGTCCCCAATCCATGGTTTTGGGGTGTCCGCCCCGTTTCTGTGTCTATGGGGTCTCCATGGCTGGGTGTGGGGGTCCACACCGCCCCCTCCCCCCCCACCCCATAGAGCGGACCGTGCCACCCCCACCCCACCCCATAGAGCGGCCCATTAAGGTCCCGATGGCCCATTAAGGGGAGGGGAGGGTTTAACACCTTCCTGCCCGGTTCAGGTGTGTGGGGTGAAGGTTGGGGGTGGGGTGTGGGGGAGAGGGGAGGGGAAGAACCCTTTAACCCCTTCGTACCCACTGTGAGGGGGATTGTGGGGTTATGGGGTTGGGTTCACAGTTAGGGTTGGGGTTGTGGGACTGGGGTTAGGGGGTTATGGGGTCGGTGTCAAAGGTTGTGATATTGGATTGGGGATACGGGGTTATGGGATTGGAGTTATGGGGTTGGTTTCACAGTGTTAGGGTTGGGGTTACGGGACTGAGGTTAAGGGGTTATGGGGTCGGTGTCAAATGTAGTGATATTGGACTGGGGATACGGGTTACAGGATTGGAGTTATGGGGTTGGTTTCACAGTTAGTCTTAGGGTTGGGGTTGTGGGACTGGGGTTGGGGGTTATGGGGTCGGTGTCAAAGTTTGTGATATTGGATTGGGGATATGGGGTTATGGGATTGGAGTTATGGGGTTGGTTTCACAGTGTTAGGGTTGGGGTTATGGGACTGAGGTTAAGGGGTTATGGGGTCATTGTCAAAGGTAGTGATATTGGATTGGGGATACGGGGTTATGGGATTGGAGTTATGGGGTTGGGTTCACAGTTAGTGTTAGGGTTGGGGTTATGGGACTGGGGTTAGGGGGTTATGGGGTCGGTGTCAAATGTAGTGATATTGGACTGGGGATACGGGTTACAGGATTGGAGTTATGGGGTTGGTTTCACAGTTAGTCTTAGGGTTGGGGTTGTGGGACTGGGGTTGGGGGTTATGGGGTCGGTGTCAAAGTTTGTGATATTGGATTGGGGATATGGGGTTATGGGATTGGAGTTATGGGGTTGGTTTCACAGTGTTAGGGTTGGGGTTATGGGACTGGGGTTAAGGGGTTATGGGGTCATTGTCAAAGGTAGTGATATTGGATTGGGGATACGGGGTTATGGGATTGGAGTTATGGGGTTGGGTTCACAGTTAGTGTTAGGGTTGGGGTTATGGGACTGGGGTTAGGGGGTTATGGGGTCGGTGTCAAATGTAGTGATATTGGACTGGGGATACGGGTTACAGGATTGGAGTTATGGGGTTGGTTTCACAGTTAGTCTTAGGGTTGGGGTTGTGGGACTGGGGTTGGGGGTTATGGGGTCGGTGTCAAAGTTTGTGATATTGGATTGGGGATACGGGGTTATGGGATTGGAGTTATGGGGTTGGTTTCACAGTGTTAGGGTTGGGGTTATGGGACTGGGGTTAAGGGGTTATGGGGTCGGTGTCAAAGATTGTGATATTGGATTGGGGATACGGGGTTATGGGATTGGAGTTATGGGGTTGGTTTCACAGTTAGTGTTAGGGTTGGGGTTGTGGGACTGGGGTTAGGGGGTTGTGGGGTCGGTGTCAAAGGTAGTGATATTGGATTGGGGATACGGGTTACAGGATTGGAGTTATGGGGTTGGTTTCACAGTTAGTCTTAGGGTTGGGGTTGTGGGACTGGGGTTAGGGGGTTGTGGGGTCGGTGTCAAAGGTAGTGATATTGGATTGGGGATACGGGGTTACGGGATTGGAGTTATGGGGTTGGAGTTATGGGATTGAGGTCAGGGTTGGGGTTATGAGGTCTGGTTTATAAGGTCAAGGTTAGGGTCAGGGTTGGAGCTGAGGTTACGGGATTGGAGTTAAAGGGTTATGGGGATGAGGTTATGGGGTCCCACGCCCCCACCTCCAGCCCCACAGCTGCTGCTACGCTGCACACAGCAGACCCCTCCCCCCCAAAGGACCCCTCCCCACCACCACACCCCACCCCAAAACCGGGGGAGGTCCGCGGAAATGGGGCGGGCCGTTCTATAGGGGGAATGGGATGGAGATGCTTCGCCCCGCCCACCACCCGTAGCCCCGCCCACCACCCGTAGCCCCGCCCACCGATCAAGACCACGCCCACACCCCGCCCCCAAGTCAGCCTGGCTCCTCCCACTTCGCGTAGCCCCGCCCCCAGGCCTCGCCCTCATCCAGCTCCGCCGGTGGCCACGCCCCCCCGAAGCCACGCCCCCCTGCGAAGGCCCCGCCCCCTCCAGCCACCACTGCTCAGCCCAGCTCCGCACCGCATTCGGGAGGTGCCCCAAAATTCACGGAATTCCCACCCCCCCCCCAAAAAAAAAAAAAAAATTATCAGACCTCCTCCCTAAAAATATATATATATATATATTAAAAGTATTTTCATTTCTATCCATCGTGAGAACGCCGTCGAAACAGAGCCCCCCTCCACCCTCCTCCACCCACATCCCCCCAAAATTCGGGGGTCGCGCATCAAATCCCCCCAATCCAGAATTTTCAGTTCCCCCCCCCCTGCACGGGGCGGCTCCGGATAACACAGAGGTACGGACCGGGGTGGGGGAGGAAGCATGAGGGAGATTTGGGGACCTCCCCCACCCCCCCCACCCCATGCCCCCATTGGGATCTTTGGGTGCCCCCCCACCGCATCACATCGGTGATCCCCGATTTATTTTACTGTGGGGCGGGACTGAGAGTGGAGTTGTTGGACAAGCAGCCGTGCCAGGATCAGGGAAACTCTCTTATCTTCATATTTCTGTCATTGAAGGTTCGCTTCCAGCCCCCAAACCCGTGCTGATCTCCCTGCTTGAAGGAGGGGAAGACCCTTGGGTCCCAGATGCGTGTAGCCCTGAGGCCGTGCCAGGAGACCTCAGCCCAGGTGAGGTGGTGGAGGGAAGGAGGCGGACGGGGTTGAAAGAGACATCTGTGTGTTTAATTTTGGGCACTGTGTGCTATTTCTGGACTTCCTGTCATCCAGCAGGAATTAGGATTGCAGATATATTGGAGGATGAGCAGGAAAGCGGCGTGGTCAAATGGCAGTGGAGTGGCATCTCCATGGAGGAAATCAGAAGGGATGTCCAAAGAGGCCTGGAGCAAGGTCAGGGTGAGCACATCAAGAAGGCACTGGGAAAGCATCTGGGAAAGACATCAAGGAACCCACTGGACTTCAGTGTAGGTCAGAACCAGCCTGAAGACCGCAGGAGCATGGGTGTGTGGAAAAAGAAGAATCAGCGTGCTGAGTGTGGGAGAAGCTTTAATATAGATTCCAGCATCGTTAACCACCGGTGCACAAACTCAAGAAAGAGCCCGTACAAGTGCTCTGATTGTGGAAAGTGCTTCAAATGGAGATCCCACCTAACCCGCCACCTGCGCCTCCACGCAGGAGAGAGACCCTACAAGTGTCCTGAGTGTGAGAAGAGCTTTAAACACAGATCTAACCTCAACACCCACAAGCACATCCGCAGCGCACACGGGCTTTAGAAGCATCCCAAGACACGGGGAACCTTCAAAAGCAGTTCCAGCCTCGTTACCTACCAGCACAGCCACACAGGATACAGAGCCTGCAATGCCCCAAATGTGGGCAGAGCTTCAGCCAGAGCCCCAGCCTGGTCACCCCCTGTGGCTGTGTGTGGTGATGAACCTTACAAATCCCTTGAGTAGAGGAAGAGCTCTGCGGCCAAACTGAATCCCCTTTCTCCTTCTTTGCAAGGGAATTACCCCTATTGCTCTCATTCAGCTGCAGTCAAGTTATGGTGTGGACACTCTAAGGAGAATCCAGAGTGGGATTTGTCACAGCCACTGGAAACCCTCTGCCAGGTGGCCCATTTCTGCCAGGTCTGTGTGCAGGGAGATGCCTTGGAATTCGCTTCTGCTCTCCCTTGTAGAAACTCATCTGCTGTGGGGGAGCAGGTGAGGGCCCAATGGAAATCTCAGCTGGGCTGATGTGTCACAGGAAGGAAAAAATTCTGTTTGCAGGCAGTGTGGGGAGAGCTTCATCTGGAGCTCAACCCTCAGTAGAGCCCAGAGGATTCTGGCGAGCCCAAGGATGAGGGAGACCCTGATACTTCTCCCCATACAGGAGAAGTTTGCAAAGGAGATGGCATCACTGGCACCCTCTGCAGAAGGGACTTAACCCAGGAGCTTCAGATGGCCTTTCCTTGCTACCCAAAGCAGCTCTCTCACCATGCCAGGTTTCTTCTGCTCTTCCTGCCAGCAGCTTTTTGATGCTGTTTCCTAAGGAGAAGCAGCTGTGTAGGGATGTTCTGTGTGTCTGTGTGCATGTGTTGCTCTCAGTAATCTGTGAGTGCACTGATGAATCTGAGAGAAGGGTCAGGAGAGCAGTAATGTGGCTCTTGGGGGTTTTCTGAGAATCATCTGATGAGGAAAGGGAAGGGGGTGAATAAAGTAGCTGAGTTGTTCTGAATTGAACGGGCACCAGCACATCCACACAGGGGAGAGACCCTACAAATGTTCTGAGTGCAGGAAGAGCTTCCAAACAAGTTCTGATTCACTGTTTCCTTGCTTGTTGTTCTTAAACTAAATGTCAGCATGTGGAATGAGGAGAGGGAAAGGTGCAAGGAGGGTTTGGTTTTGGTGCCAACTCCAGCCCAGTGCTTGCTTCTGGGGAAGACATTTCTCTCACACAACCCTATCATCCTTCCTGCACATTGGCTCTACTGCTCTTCTCAAATGCTTTAATCAGCTGGTCAGAGCAGTTGTGACACCAAGCCTTATTTGTCTCCAATAAAACTACAAAAAGCTGAGCTTGTTTTTCCTAAATACACTGTCCCAAGTTTCAGGAGGTGGTAGGAGCAGAAGGCAGTGCAAACCCACAGGGTACACCAGAGCTCATCCCCACAGCACAGAGATATCAGAGTGCTCTCCAGTGCGTGCTTGCCTTGCAAGTGATCCCTTTTGAGCTTGAAGGTTTTTGCTTTGACCTTGGGAAGGTGTGTCTGAGATCTCCTGCAGCAGGGCCTTCACGTTTGCTGTGCTCAGCTGAAGCTGCTGTGCTTGGAATGCAGTTTGCAGTTAGAGGAGGTTGATTCTGGTGAGTCAGTGAAGCAGTTTTTTCACTTTTTTTCCCCAAAAGAATCATTGTAATGTGGGGTTTCTGCCCGTTTTTTGTCACACGCCGTGTTTATTTGCATTAAGAGTTAGAAAACTTATCTGCCTCTGAGCTTCCCTGCTTTCCCTCTGCTCTGGGGAAAGTCCTTCTGTTGTGGGCATGAGTCCCTGCAGAGTTGTGACTGCAGTGCCCCATCTGCAGGAACAGGAGCATTTCAGATGCTACATTGGTTCTTATTCCCTGTGGTGGTGGAATGGTGGGCATGGAGGAGGGGGACTTCCATTCTCAGGGTGGATGTTCACTTGGGAGGCTTTGTCTTGGTGAATTCTGCCAGTAGTTGCATCCACCCCACAGCAAGCTGTGCCCTCTGTGTCATAGGTCACCTCTGCACTCATGGAATCAACACAGCCACAGACAGAGCTCCCAAGGGAACAACCAGCCCCCCAGGTGTCCAATGTGCAAGGCTGTTGTGTTACTGGTTTTTCACGTTGGCCTCCAAAGCTGGAGGCCCTGTGTGCTGCAGCATCAACAGCACGGGTGAGACGTGGTGGGAATGGTGCTGTGAGGGGTGTGCTGTGTGTGATGGATGGCTCTGGGCTCTCCAGGGCAGGTGAGATGGGATGGGGTTGCTGTGTGTACTGGTGGGCTGGATGGAATGGAGCTCGCAGTTAGTAATGACGTGGTTGAAAGCCTCTGGGTATGGATTGAGGGACAGGGAACTGAAGTGGACGTCACTGTGGGAGTCTACTATAAGCCACTCAGCCTGGATGATGATACCACTTGATTATTCTTAATTCTTTTACGGAGTATCTCAAGAGGAGCCTCTCTTGTCCTAATGGATCATTGGATTCCCAGAAATTTAGGGGTTTTAGCACACAGCCAACGAGTCCTGTGGTTTTCGTGGCCAATTGATTATATACGACTGTTGAAGTCATCTGGGAGATACTCACACGTCCTCACAGGAGCAGAAGAATTCTCTGGCTTGCTCAGGGGACTGAGTATCAGTCAGTGGGCAAAACACAGCGTGAGGGCAATCATTTTGCTTCTCAAGCTTCCTACTGCGGATGTTATCTACCGTGACAATGGCTCGCATTCTTTGAGTGAGGAAATGCAAAACTGTGCAGTCAGAACTCATGCCCCGAGAAGCATGTAGAGAATGCAGGGCGGGGGGCCAGACAGGGCACTGCATCACCATCAGTGCCACCAAAAAAGGATGGAGAGCCTTAGTAATTGGGGGCTCCTTGCTGGGGAGAACTGAGGCTCCCATTTGCTGCCTGGCTGAAGGGGCAGCGTCTTGATCAAGGCTTTGGGTATTCTGATCTTGGGCAGGCCTTTGAGAAACTGGATATGTGGGCTCCTGATGGACTCTGACTGAGCAAGCAGGGCACACGGATGCTGGGGAGCATGCGGTCTGGGTTGATTACCAGGGCTCTAAACTAGGTCTGAAGAGGCAAGGGAGGGAAATTCAATGTGGCAGAGAAGGGCTGAGGGATGCTGTCACTGTTGGAGATAGCAGAGGAAAACCTCTGAGCTGTCCCATAGGATCATACGGGGACTCCTCAGAGAAGGTCATGTTGCCAATACCCCATCCAAAATATTCCTGCGTCCCTCTTGGGGTAACTGCAGCTGCTGCTTCCCTAAAGTGCCTGTAGACCAGTGCGCACAGCATGGGAAATGAACAGGATGAGCTGGAGATCTGTGTACAGTCGCAGGGCCGTGATCTCACTGCAGTCACGGAGATGTGGTGGGACAGCTCAAAATGGAGGGCTGTGTCCTTTTCAGGAAGGACAGGCTGGGGAAGCGAGGTGGAGGAGCTGCACTTTATGTGAGAGAGCCACCAGAATGGATTGAGGTGCACCCGTGAGAGGGTGAAGAACGTGTGGAGTGCTTGTGGGTGAGAATTAAGAGCAGGGCTGGTATGGATGACACTGTTGTGGGGTGTACTAAGTCACCAGATCAGGGGGATGAAGTCAGTGAAGTCGCCTTCTACACGCAGCTGGAAGTAGCCTTGCAATCCCATGCACTGGTTCTCATGGCAGACCTGAATCACCCAGATATCTGCAGGGTAAGCAACATGGCTGGGCACACACAGTCCAGACGGTGCCTGCAATATGCTGAGGATAATTTTGTCATGCAGGTGTTGCAAGAGTCAATAATGGGTGGGGTGATTTTGGACCTTGTTCTTTCCAGCAGGGATGGGCTTGTTAGGAATGAGAAGTTTGGGGGCAGCTTGAGATGCAGCAGTCATGAGATGGTGGAGTTCAAGACCTTGGGTGGAAGAAGTAAGGCAAAAAGTGGGATTGCTGCCCTGGACTTTCAGAGAGCCAACTTCAAAAATCTTTGGAACCTACTTGGAGGTATCTCATGGTCTCGAGTGCTTGAAGGTCAGGGAGCCCATGAGAGCTGGCCAACATTTAAACAGCACTTCTTCCAAGCTCAGGATCAGTGCATCCCTAAGGGTAGGAAATCGGGGAATGGATACAGGAGCCCTGCGTGGATGAGCAAGGACCTCATGGATAAGATTGAAGGGAAGAAGAAGGTTTGGGAAAAGTGGAAAAAAGGGCCTGTCCTCTTGGGAAAAGTATAGGAGTGTTGTCAGAGCCTGCAGAGAAGCAAAGGGGAAGGCTGAAGCTCACATTGAGCTGAAGCTAATGAAGGAGAGAAAGGATAATATGAAGTGTGATCTTCCTGCTCATTTTAATTTCTCTTTTCCTCCTTTCCTCTGAAAGCTGTAAAGTAATTCAAGCCTTCTGTGATTTTCTTATAAAGCATACAGCTTAGACTGATACAACTGTGAGAGGGTCAATACGTAAAGGATAACCGTTTTGTAGAAATGTCCTGAAGGACTACAAGAGGAACATGGCTGGAAAAGGACCTCAGAAGCGATTGTTTCAGCGCAAGCTGACAGGTCAGCCCTTGCCTCCAGTGGTAGTGCTGTGGTGCCAGAGACACCCAGCAGGACTCTGTGATCAGTCCGTGCTGTTGTGTCACAAGGAACAGCTAGTGAGATTGCAGAACCATCAAAGTAAGGCAGTGCCTGGGTGAGTGCCAGTGCAGGAGTCGAGGTGAGTGTCTGCAGCCCGCAGGGAAAAGGAGGCAAGTGTAGGACCTCAGGGGAATGCAATGAGGTTCACTAAGGCCAAGTGCCGGGTCCTGCGCTTTGGCCACAATAATCGCATACAGCTATAGGCTTGGGGCTGAGTGGCTGGATGAGTGTGAAGAGGAAAGGGACCTGGGGGTGTTGGTTGATGCTCGGCTGAACATGAGCCAGCAGTGTGCCCAGGTGGCCAAGAGGGCCAACGGCATCCCGGCCTGCATTGGAAATAGTGTGGCCAGCAGGAGCAGGGAGGCGATCATCCCCTGTACTCAGCACTGGTGAGGCTGCACCTCGAGTGCTGTGTTCAGTTTTGGGACCCTCACTACAGGAAAGACTTTGAGGCCCTGGAACGTGTCCGGAGAATGGTAGCAAAACTGGTGAGGGGTCTGGAGCACGTGTTTTACAAGGAGCGGCTGAGGAAGCCGGGATTGTTTAGTCTGGAGAAGACAAGGCTCAGAGGAGACCTTACTGTGATCTCAAACTTCCTGAAGGGAGGTTGAGATGAGGAGAAGTTTGGCCTCTTTTTCTCTCAGACAGAGGTCAGACAATGGAATGGCTGCCCAGGGAGTGGTGGAGTTGCCATCCACAGCAGTGTTCAAGAGGCGTCTGGCTGAGGAGCTGAGATGTGGCTTAGAGGCTTGCAGTAGCAATGGTAATGGGAGGATGGTTGGACTGGATGATCTTGCAGGTCGTTTCCAACCTTGAGATTAAATGATTCTATGATTCACATCCCACTGACCGTAAGAGAGCCTTGGGCCATCAGTGAGGGACGGGACCACCCTTCCCAAAGCCTGCAGCTATGGCTCTACCCTTCTGTGCATCAAACAAACCAAGGGCTTTCCTCAACCTCAGAGCACCTGCACAGGGCCTTTGCCTGCCTGGAATCACGACCTGCAATTGTCTGCTCTAACACGGCTATGGGGAGGCTTTGTTGGTAATGGCCCCACAGGGACCAATTAATACCTCAACACTCTCCAACATTTCTGGACAGCATTTTGGCTGCACCTTCATCATTTGGTTACAGCAGGCTTCTCTCAGTACCTGAAGTGCACGGACACCACATACGCTGTGGGGCTCATTACAGTGCAGAAAGACCTAACAAGCCATTTCCCTCAAGACTTCAAGACTTCAGCTGTTCATTAGGGAGGTCTCAGTGTTGCAGACAAAGCTTTCAAGGAGCACTGTCCCAAAAAGGAGTTGTCATATTTAAGGCATTTTTATTACAGCAGACACTGAGATGTCACTGAGTGCGGCACAACCCCTGTGACACAGATGGCAGCTCCAACAGGGAGAGGGAGGTACAGCCTGCATGGGGACAGCACTGTGGGGATCCAAGAGGGAAATGCAGTCAGTGAGAGCTGATAAGTGGATTGTGACTGCACCAGGCAAAGTTAGGAATTAATGCAGATGGAGGAGAAAGAAGGCTGTGGAAGAGGAGAGATGCTTGTGGCCAAATGTGTGGTCAGTGCTGGTCTGGCTGGGGGTGTGGGAGGCACGGGAGGGAGCTGACTCCCCTCCAGGACCCAGGGCTACAACCTGTGGATAAGATGCCTCAACTGATTCAGCTGAATCCCATCCCTATGGGATGTAAAGGGCTGTCCAGCAGAGCCAGGTAGCTGCAGGGAGATGTGTGGGGGAAGGAGCCCCCCAGTAGCCCAGGGGCCTTCTGTTGCTAGGGGTGCTGCATGGGGCTGGGGGCTCACAGCTGCACTGCACGCTCGGGACCTTGCAGAGGGGATTTTTCAAGAAGGAGAACCAAACATGGGACTTCTGCCCTGTGTTCATTTTCCTACCCTTAGGATGGGGACTGGAGAAATGGGAGAGGAGCTGCCTATGTTGACACATCACTGAGACTGCTGTACTGTAGCTCTGGAGATGAGCAGGTTTGTGAGCAGCATCCTCATGTTCCATCAGCCTTTCCTCACTCGGTGGACAGAATGAGCATCAGCTTTGTGGATCCCATTCAGGCTTTCTGATGTGTCTGTTTATACCTGCAAAGATAGGCATGCACACAGGTACTGCCCTGCAAACAGGCAGTTTCCTGACAGGCAAAGATGGGTGCACTGACCTTGGGGTGGTGAGTGTGAGTGCAGCAAGGAAAAGAAGGAAAAGACACGAGACATGGAAACAGCAGGCAGGGAAGACGATCTCCAGGCAGCTGGGCTGTGATCAGGGAGTGAGGGGAAAGGAAAAACAGAAATGTTGTCCAGAGGGACAACTCAAGAGACAACCACATAGGATTTCTTTCCATGCCGGCCCCTTCTTCTGAGCAAGCCCCTGTGCATCCTCTCTTGCCCAGAAATACCTCTGCCTTCATGGCAGTGGTGTCCAAGCACGAAGCCCCTCCTCTGCAGCCAGAGCAGAGCAGGGCTGCATCTCTCCAGCCATGAGCTCAGTTCCTTCTGCAGCACACGGGGGCTGAGAGCAGCTGCTCGGGGCTGTGGACAGCAAAGGCTGTGAGGCTGGGCAAAGAGCTGACTTTCTTTGAATGAGATGCCATCATTAGGGCACTTGGCTCTCTCTCTAAGACAGATGTCTTTCCAAGCCGTGAGCTGCCCTGCAGGATGCAAATCTTTCCCTGAAAGCCTTACCTGAAAGCCCAGGGAGATGAAGTGGGGAAATGCAAAGAGAGATGTCACATTCCAAAAGGAAAACCAAGCACTCCTGCCTCTTAGCAATGTACCCACCTGGGTGGGTCAGGATTGCTTTCTCAAGAGCCCACGGGCAGAGGCCTCTCCTCTTCCTTACGTATTCAAACTCATGAAAATAATCTCAAATCATGGATCTGAACGATCATTTCCTTCAGAGAAAGAAAATGTATTGGATTAAACGGCAGGAGGAAGGTCACCAAGGAATGGTACAGGTTGTTGCCAAGAGAAGTCTCTCCTAACTTGCCTTTTGTTTCTCCTCTGATGATTACCCATGTCCAGGAGCAGCAGATGCCCAACAGCAGCTCCATCAGCGAGTTCCTCCTCCTGGCGCTGGCAGACACGCGGCAGCTGCAGCTCCTGCACTTCTGGCTCTTGCTGGCCATCTACCTGGCTGCCCTCCTGGGCAACGGCCTCATCAGCACAGCCGTAGCCTGCGACCACTGCCTGCACACCCCCATGTACTTCTTCCTCCTCAACCTCGCCCTCCTCGACCTGGGCTGCATCTCCACCACTGTCCCCAAAGCCATGGCCAATGCCCTCTGGGACACCAGGGCCATCTCCTACGCTGCATGTGCTGCCCAGGTCTTTCTGTTTTCATTCTTGTTGTCAGCCGAATTTTACCTTCTCACCGTCATGTCCTATGACCGCTACGTTGCCATCTGCAAGCCCCTGCACTACGGGACCCTCCTGGACGGCAGAGCTTGTGCCGGCATGGCAGCAGCTGCCTGGGGCACTGGGCTTCTCAATTCTCTGCTGCACACTGCCAACACATTTTCACTGCCACTCTGCCGAGGCAACGCTGTGGACCAGTTCTTCTGTGAAATTCCTCACATTCTCAAGCTCTCTTGTTCGTACCCCTACCTCAGGAATCTCAGTCTTATGACATTCAGTGTATTTCTGTTCTTTGGGTGTTTCGTTTTCATTCTGCTTTCCTACGTGCAGATCTTCAGGGCTGTGCTGAGGATGCCCTCTGTGCAGGGACGGCACAAAGCCTTTTCCACGTGCCTCCCTCACCTGGCTGTGGTCTCCCTCTGTGTCAGCACTGGCTTCTTCACCTACCTGAAGCCCCAGTCCATCTCCTCCCCAGCCTTGGATGTGGTGGTGGCAATTCTGTACTCGGTGGTGCCTCCAGCAGTGAACCCCCTCATCTACAGCGTGAGGAACCAGGCACTGAAGGATGCCATTCGCAAACTGTTGTTGTGGATGTTTTCCAGTAATCATAACGATTCCATCCCTCTCCCCTGGTGACTTCTAATGTGTCCCATTCTAAGGTTGTGCTTTGTTGTTTTCCATTAGTATGTTTTTTTCTATAAAACGTTTAATATTTTCCAACTACTTGTGCTGCTTCTGTTCCCCTCCAATACTTTCCATTTGTCTCTTCTTTTCCTTCCTTGATTCTATGGAACTTGAGATTTCAGCATCTGCCTCCTTGTGTCTGAGATGAAGTAGCAGCAAAGAAAGCACGTGGGCAGTGAGTGAAATCTGTGTTTGACACAACGAGAAGATATCTTCTATTGCTCAGAGGTTCTCCACTGTGGAAAGTGGATTCAGCTGGGGGTCCCGATGGATGAAGAGCTGGCCATGAGCCAGCACTGCGCTCTCGTAGCCTGGATGGCCATTGGTATCCAGGGCTGCTCCAACACAGGGGTGTCCAGCAATGAGAGGGAGGTGATTGCACCCCTCCACTCTGCCTTTGTAAGGCTCCATCTGGAGCACTGTGTCCAGACCAGGAGTCCCTGCACAAGGGAGACATGGAGCTGTTGGAGTGGGTACAGGGGTTCACCACAAATATAATCAGAGGGCTGTTTAAAGACTGTGGAAGTTCAAATTCTTTAGCTTGGAGAAGGAATGCTCCGGAGAGAGCTCACAGTGATCCTGCAGTATTTGAAAGGAGCTTACAGGCAGGAGAGGGACTTCTTGTGCTGGTAGACAGTGATACGATGAGGGCAGGTGGATTTAAACTGCAAGAGGGGAATTTTGTGTTGGATGCTATGAAGAGATCCTTCACTCAGAGGGTGGTGAGGCAGAGGATCAGTCTGTCCAGAGAATCTGTGGATGCGTCATCTCTGGAGGCATTCAAGGCCGGGCAGCCTGGTCTTGTGGTTGGCAACCCTGCACACAGCAGGAGGGTTGGAACTACATGATCTTTCTGATCTTTCCAACCAAAGCCATTCTATGCTTCTATGATTCAGTGGATAGAACTTGGACTTAATAAAATTTACTTTTACAGAACTGTGCCTTTTGATTTCCTTTGCCATATCCATCTGTGTCCTCACGTAGTTTTTCTCCATGGAGGGAAGCTGGGAATTGGTGCCTAGTGCTAACTCTAACCCGTACACTAAACCTTTAATCTAACCCTAACCCCAATCCTAACTCCTAACCCATAACTCAAACTCCTAATCTTAAAGTCCAACCTTAACTCATTCTTGTCCTAAACTTCAACCTTAACTCGAACCCTTGCCCCTAAATACCAACTCTTCTCACATCCCTCAACCTAATAATAACTCAAGTGCTAGCTCTTCACCTAACACTAAATCTAATCATCAGTGCTAGCCCCAGCCCTAACTCTAATCTTAAACCTAACTCGAACACTGAACCTTATCCCTGATCCTCTGGTTGGCAGCTGGGAATCAGGTGGGCTAAATCAGGCTGCTGCCCTTCCAAGTCAGTTCCCAAGATGGATGGAATTCTCAGAATGAATAGGACACAACACACTTTACAAACAAATGTTTCATAAGAGCCTCATCAAGGCTCTCTCATAGAGAAGAAGTCTTACCATGAACTCTGGAGAATTCAGGAAGATCCTAACAAGCACTGGAAGATCCAGGAAGGCTTCTCAAGTGCAACTGGTCCAGGAAGCAGCAGCTGGCAGTACTTAAGTCTGGGAGGGAGGTTTGGGGGATATCTGTGAGAAGTAAAGCAATGTCTGAAGGCCTTAGTAAGTCACTCCAACCGTATGTGAGCCCCGAAATTGAGAGAAATATGCATCTAGATGTGAATAAGGAGGAAGAGACTTATCCTGAGAACATGGCAAGAAGAAGGCCCCTGCTGTGCCAACCAGGAGAAAATGACAAGTTTCTATCTGGTGTGCATGGCTCTGCATGTGGAATGTGGAATATTCACAGCGGGCAGTGGTTGTGCTCAGCCATGCCCCATCAGCTGGCTGACCTTGTTCTTCTCCTCTCTTTCCCCTCCCACACTTCAGTGCCCTTCCAGAAGCATTCATGACTGTGGAGGAAGCCTAATTCTCCTGCAGTGTTGGCTCATTGCTGCGATGGAAGAGGAAAGAGTTTTGAGACACAGGGGAGTACTGGGCCAGTGCTTGGCCCTGCTGCTGGATGAAGCACAACTGAATCAACCCCTCATTCAAGGTGTCATGAAAAAGCCAAAACACGCGTAGGAAAAAATCTTTGTGTAATAAATGTGTAATAAATAACTCTTCCGAGTTTTGAGGATTTCTATAAATTCTCAAGATTTATTTTCCATAAGCCATGGATATGTAGCAGTAAGATAATGACTTTTATGTTTTATCTCAACACGGATTATTCAACCATTAAAAAAAAATAAAATCATTTGTAAGTGACATTTAGAGATCATTTAGTGCAACTGCCTGACCATTTCAGGACTAACCAAAGGTGAAAGCACGTTATGTAGGGCTTTATCCAAATGTCCCTTGAGCACCAGAGCTCATGGGTCAAGAAACTTCAAAGGAAGCTTTTTACAAGGTCTGTTTTGAATGCAGAAAGTTGGAAGATGAAAGACAAGCAGAGGGGTTTTGTGTCCTGACTCGAGAAAGCGACTGATGTAGGGGCTGCACAGGTAGAGAATGAGGAGGATGACAAACTGGCTGAATGGCTGGGCCAGTCAGAGCGGTGGTCAGTGGCACAAGGTTTTGCTGGAGGCCAGCAGCTGCAGCTGTGCTGCAGGGGTTAATAATGGCTCTAATCCTATTTGACGTTTTCATTCATAGTCTGAACTGTGAGACAGTGGAGTTGAGGATGCTGAGTGGAAGAGCCACGCCAAGAAGTAGGAAAACAGGCCATTAACAGGAAGTCTGACTCCAACACTTCAAGGACCCACTTGGAGGTATTCTTCAGCTCCGAGCATTAGAAGATTAGGGGGACCAAGCAGATGGTTAACACTGAAGCATCACTTCCTCTACACTCGAGATCAGTGCATCCCTCCGAGTTAAAAGTCAGACAAAGCTAAACAGAGACCGGCATGGATGAGCAAGGAGCTCATGGATAATCTCAAGGCAGGAAGAAAGTCTATGAAATGTGAAAAAGGGGCATGGGCACTTGGGAAGAATAATGGAACGCTGTCAGGGCCTGCAGGGATGCAATGAGGAAAGCTAAGGCCCCCTTGCAATTAAATCTGGCAAAGGAGATCAGGGGAAAATGGAAAGGCTTTACAAGTATCTTAATAGCAAAAGGAAGGCTAGGGAAAATGTGGGTCTGCTGCTGAATGAGGTGGTGCCTTGGCAATGGAGGACATGGAGAAGGCAGTTACTGAGCACCTTCCTTGCTTCTGTCTTTACTGATAAGATTGCTCCTCAGAAATCACAGACCCTGGAGATAAGAGAGTGTCTGGAGAAAGGAAGACTTCCCCTTGGTTGAGGAGGAGCTGGTCAGATTGCCTTGGGAAAATCAATGCACACAAATCAATGGGCATCAACAGGATTCACTCAAGTGTGCTGGGGGAGCTGGCAGAAGTGATTGTCAAACCACTCTCTATCATCTTTGAAGTGTCTTGAAGAATGGGAGAGGTGCTTGAAGACTGGAGGATAGCCAATGTCACACCAGTCTTCAAAACAGGCAAGAAGGACAAATCTGTGAAACTTCAGGCCAGTCAGCCTCACCTCTGTCCCTGGAAAGCTGATGGAACAACTTGAGCTGGATGCCATCTCCAAGCAATTGGAAGAACAGAAGGTCATCAGGAACAATCAACATGTATTTAACAAGGGGAAGTCATGCTTGGCCAACCTGGTGGCCTTCTTCGATGTCATCACTGTCTGGGTAAATGGTGAGAAGACAGTGGATGTTGTGCAGTGTGTGGGAAATGCTGAATCACAGCCTGAATCTCTGATTGATCACCTGAGGTGAGCAATGAGTCAGCCTGGGAGCACAGGTGAAGGCAATTCATCTGTGATGCTGGAAGAGCTGGAGCCTGGTTCCACCTCTCCTAGACCCATTTAAGAGCTGACTACCATTGGGAAGAATCTCTTTCAGGCGATTCCTCCTTTGGAGTTTTACAGTGAGCCCAGGACAAGGGTAAGCATTCTGTCTATTCTTTCTTCAGTGTTATAATCTGCTTAGCCAAACTCTCTTCTATTTCATAATAATAGCATCTGTATATTCAGTGAATATACATTTGGTGAGTCAGACTGGCTTTAAATGCTATAATTTACATTATGTCTTTTCTATGGTATTTCTATAAATGGGTTCGGGGGGAGAATGCTACCCTCCTAGATAAAATGATTTCAGGGCAGATCCCAGGATTTGTGGAATCTCCCTATTCTGAACTGGAGGTGATCATTGAAAAATGGGGCCCCCCACTTGTTATGGGAAATATCTCCCTTATCACATAGCAAATTACTTTCAGGGACTTAATAAAGATATACTGATCACAAAAGAAAGACAATTAGCTGTCTCCACAGCCACTATTAAATGTTTTATATCATGCTGAAATGAAGAATAGTACTTTAGAGAATGAAAACCAACTTTTGAAAGATCGCATTGAATAGTTAGAGCAAGAATTTGGTATATTAACAGGGAAGAAACGTATTCTGCACTTTCCAGTAGGTCAAGTTCAGAACATTTCAATAGACAATGACCAGACTTCTGAATCAACAGACTTAATTGATTGGAAAAATAAAAAATTTTAATTACATCTCGAATGGAGTTTCTATTGCCCCAGTCTGGGAATACGTCTTGGGCGTAGATATTGTCACGGAATCAACTAGATCAGTTTATGCCCGTGACGGGGGCAGTAGGCCCCTGCCCTCCCCACCCCCCGCCTGGCCCCACAAAATGGGAAGGAAGGAAGGAAGGGGGAAAAAAAACAGCGGCAACAATCTATGGAGGTAAACTTATTTTACTAACTATGATATCGGAATGCAAAATAATTCAATCTAATTGAAATTGAGTCTAATAAATCAAATAAGATATGAGAGAGAGTTCCTGAGACCGAGTCAAACCTGAAAAGCTTGGAACGGCTAGGAAAGAACCCTCCAGCACCCACTGCCAGGCAGTAAGAGACCGCCCCCCACCCCCGGAAGGGTCAGATCCCATGACTTCCGTAATGTATAGGGATAGGTACGTAGAACTAGAGCATTAACACTTTAATTCCAGTACGTGATGTTTTGATGTGGAATATTGAAAATCAAAAAAACCAAAACCATGACATTCCACCCCTTATTCTACATCACTACATCATGCTTAATGTATATATACATACAGATACAAACAAAACAAAGATTAAAAATGCATCACACACACACGTCTATATACATAGAATTACTGTCTGCACTCCCCCAGCATCAAGTTTCCTTGTGGTACACATTGAACATCCCCATTCTTCTGCATTACCCACCAAGTGGACCCAGGTCCCTGGGCAAAAACCGTACCGCGGAGAGGTTTGCCCTTTCCAGAAGCTGGAAGAACCCAAACTGCTTTTCCCAACGTGCTCTTTACATGTACAACAGGGACCTTATCTCCCTCTACGGTATGTAGGGAGCTGGACTGGGTAGGACCATCACGATTGATAGATCCTCTGGTATTGACTAACCAGGTGGCTTCTGCCAAATGCTTCTCCCAGTGCTTAAATGTTCCACCACCCATTGCTTTCAGCCTAGTTTTTAACAACCCATTGTATCGTTCAATTTTACCAGAGGCTGATGCATGGTAGGGAATACGGTAAATCCACTCAATGCCATGATCTTTGGTCCAAGTACTTACAAGGGACTCATTTCAAAAATTCTCATTATCTGACTCAATTCTTTCTGGGGTGCCATGTCTCCACAGGACTTGTTTCTCAAGACCTAGTATGGTGTTTCGGGCAGTAGCATGGGGTACTGCATATGTTTCAAGCCACCCAGTGGTTGCCTCCACCATGGTAAGCACATAACACCACTACGAGATCGTGGCAAGGTGATATAGTCAACCTGCCATGCCTCTCCGTATTTGTACTTTTGCCATCGCCCTTCCTCCCAGAGTGGTTTCATCCTCTTGGCTTGCTTGATTATGGCACTTGTTTCACAGTCATGAATAACCTGTGCAATAGCATCCTTAGTTAAGTCCCCCCCTCGGTCTCTAGCCCACTTATATGTTGCATCTCTCCCCTGATGGCCTGAGGTCTCATGAGCCCACCGAGCTAGAAATAATTCACCCTTGTTCTGCCAGTCCAGGTCTATCTGAGCCACCTCAATTTTGGCAGCTCGGTCCACCTGGTGGTTATTTTGCTGTTCTTCAGTAGCCCGACTCTTGGGCACATGAGCATCTACATGGCGTACCTTCACGACCATATTCTTTATTCGGGCAGCAATATCTTCCCACAGCTCAGCAGCCCAAATAGGTTTACCCCTTCTTTGCCAGTTATTTTGCTCCCACTGCTGTAACCACCCCCATAGAGCATTTGCCACCATCCATGAGTCAGTGTAAAGATAAAGCGTTGGCCACCTCTCCCGTTCAGCAACATCCAAGGCCAGTTGGACAGCCTTTACCTCTGCACATTGCCTTGATTCTCCTTCCCCTTCGGTGGCCTCTGCAACTTGTCGTGTGGGGCTCCACACAGCAGATTTCCATCTGCGATGCTTCCCCACAATACGACACGATCCATCAGTGAACAGGGCATATTTTCTTTCATTTTCTGGTAATTCGTTGTATGGTGGGGCCTCTTTAGCTCGTGATACTTCTTCTGCTGGTGATGTTCCAAACTTTTTGCCTTCAGGCCAGTCCATGATGACCTCTAGGATTCCTGGACGGCTGAGGTTCCCCATCCGCGCTCGTTGCGTAATCAACGCAATCCACTTACTCCAAGTGGCATCAGTTGCGTGATGGGTGGGGGGATCCTTTCCTTTAAACATCCAGTTCAGCACTGGCAGTCGAGGTGCCAGAAGAAGCTGTGTTTCAGTACCGACCACTTCAGAAGCAGCCCGAACCCCCTCATACATGGCTAAGATCTCCTTCTCAGTTGGAGTGTAGCCCTCTTCCGACCCCCTGTAGGCCCGACTCCAGAATCCCAGGGTCGGCCTCGGGTCTCTCCTGAGGCTCTTTGCCACAAACTCCAAGTGGGACCTTTCTCTCCAGCAGCAGTGTAGAGGATGTTCTTTACATCCTGCCCTGTCCGTACTGGCCCTAAGGCCACGGCACGGGCTATCTCCTGTTTAATCTGTTCAAAAGCCTGCTGCTGCTCAGGGCCCCATGTGAACTCATTCTTCATTCGCGTCACATGGTAAAGGGGGCTTACAATGAAGCTGTAGTTTGGAACATGCATTCTCCAAAAGGCCACTACACCCAAAAAAGATTGTGTCTCTTTCTTACTAGTGGGTGGAGACATAGCGGTGATTTTGTTGATCACATCTGTCGGGATGTGACGACGGCCATCTTGCCACTTTATACCCAGGAACTGAATCTCCTGAGCAGGTCCTTTCACTTTGCTCCGCTTAATAGCAAAACCAGCACGCAGAAGAATCTGGATTATTCGCTCTCCTTTTGTGAAGACTTCTTCTGCTGTATCGCCCCACACAACGATGTCATCAATGTACTGCAAGTGCTCAGGGGCACTGCCCTGTTCCAGTGCAGTTTGGATCAACCCATGGCAAATGGTCGGGCTGTGTTTCCACCCCTGGGGCAAACGGTTCCAAGTATACTGAACACCCCTCCAGGTGAAAGCGAACTGTGGCCTACATTCTTTGGCCAAAGGAATGGAGAAAAAGGCATTAGCAATGTCAGTGGTGGCATACCATTTGGCTGCTTTTGACTCCAGTTCATACTGGAGTTCTAACATGTCCGGCACAGCAGCGCTCAGTGGGGGTGTGACTTCACTCAGGCCACGGTAGTCCACCGTCAGCCTCCATTCTCCACTGGCTTTACGCACTGGCCATATGGGGCTGTTAAAAGGCGAGTGAGTTTTGCTGATCACTCCCTGACTCTCTAGTTGACGAATCAACTTATGAATGGGGAGCAAGGAATCCCTGCTGGTGCGGTACTGCCGTCTGTGCACCGTTTTTGTAGCAACTGGTACCTGTTGCTCTTTTACTTGTAGCAACCCCACAACAGACGGATCTTCTGACAGGCCAGGCAAAACAGACAGCTGCTTAATGTTGTTTGTGTCTACAGCAGCTATTCCAAAGGCCCATCGATACCCCTTAGGATCCTTGAAATGCCCCCTTCTGAGGTAATCAATACCAAGTATACATGGAGCCCCTGGACCAGTCACAATAGGGTGCTTTTGCCAGTTCCTACCAGGGAGGCTTATCTCGGCCTCCAACACAGTCAATTCTTGAGAGCCCCCAGTCACTCCAGAAATATGGATTGATTCTGTCCCTTCATAAGTCGAGGGCATCAGAGTGCACTGTGCACCGGTATCCACCAATGCCTTATATTTCAGTGGTTCTGATGTGCCAGGCCATCGGATCCACACAGTCCAATAAACTCTATTATCCCTTTCCCCCCTCTGACTGAGGGCAGGGCCCTCTATTCATTACCTGTGGTAACCGGAGCAACTGCACTGGCGGTTGGTCTGCTTTGTAATTCTCTCACCCGTGCTCGTAGTACGCGAGTAGCTTGGTCGTGCCACTTCCTCATGTCTTCTCCATGGTCACGTAAGTAACGCCACAAGGCAAGTCGCGATGTAGGATTCGTTCCTGGAGCTGGAGAGCGTTTGCCTCTAACAGCTGAGATTTTTGATTTTGCACCTGAGAAGGAGGGTTCATCGTCTTTAGTTAGTTGGATCCACACTTGTTCCATCATCTCCTTCATCTCCTTCAGTAGACTCTTTTGACTATTCTGACCTTCATCAAGCGTTTCTGATACTTCTACAGGTTTGTCACGATTTATCAGTGAAGACACTTGCTCTTGCACTTTATTCAGTTGCTCCGTCATTTGTGAGATGGCGGCGATGGCGGCGCGAGTTGGGGGTAGCTGTTGTTCATAGCTTTGGAGTGTAAGAATCAATTCAAAAACTAAGGGGCTTCTCTGTTGGTCCTCGTATCTGTCAGATGCTGCCAATAGTGCAGGGGCGTATCTGGCTGGTGCTGTTGATGTGAGTTGATGCCACATTTCAGGCGTTGTCCTCACTTTCTCAGGGTCATGGCCTTGTGGGTCGTTAAAAACACAGTTAGGGTCATACAACATTTCCACCACGGCTATTTCCCTCAAATACTGGATACCCTGTTCAACTGTATCCCATCTTTTCGTCACAGGCTTCAAGACGCTTTTGAAGGGGTACCTTTCCTTCACGGCTGTTAATATTCGTTCCCAGAGGGAACCAGAGTTCCCAGAGCCCCATCCATACCTCGACTAATTGCTCTGTCAATAGCTGGATCTCTGGCAATGGCTCCTAGTTGGCGAGCTTCATTACCATCTAGAGACAAGCTACTGGCCCCGCCGTCCCAGCAGCGAACTAACCAGGAAACGAGAGTTTCATTTGGGCGCCGTGTAAATTCCTTTCTTGAACCTTGGATTTCAGTCATCTTCAGAGGCCGATGAGTAGCAATAGCGACTTCCTCTTCATCACTCTCTTCTGCATGTCTCTTCGTTTTTCCTTTTGCCTTTCTTGATGTTGGTGGTTCCGAGGAGGGCCCCTCACCTGGATCTTCCTCCACCTCTTCCTCCTCTTCTTCTTTTTTCGTTCTAGACACGAGGACACTCGTTTCCATTTCTTGCCCTCCACAGGGGCAACTGATATTGTTACTGGTGTCTCCTGTAATTGATCAGATTTGACTTGGAGATTCTCCCCTTTGGCTTGAACCTCAGCTCGGAAACTCTCTCTCTCCAAAACAGTATTATATATGGCACGGTAAGCACAAGCCAAACCCCAAATAAGTTGTACCTCCTTAGATTTACCTGAGCCGCACTGCCCCTGTCTCAAATACTGGCTAAGTTTCTGGGGATCCCACAGGTGCTCAAGAGTGAAATCCCATGACATTGCGGGTCCCCATGCTTCTAAGATTTGTCCTAAACCTCTCCATATTCCCTGCCAGTCAGCATTCTCTGGTTTTGGAGGAGACTCTTTTCGCTTACTATTCCTGTATTGGAACACATTCACGAAAAGTGATATGAGCAGGACTAATGCGACCACAAGCATGGAAATTAACTCAGCATTGGAGTAACGTCTGATAAACCGAAAGGAAAACCTGGAAACTGGTTTGAACATCGTGTGGTTTGTAAAATTAGCTATTCCATTTGGGGTGTAGTTGCTTGTGAAATTAGCCATTCCATCCGGGATGCAAGTGTCAAAATTCACATTAAACATTGCATATAGGTACCAACATAGGTACCATACAGGCGTCTCCGTCAGTGCCCTTATTTGGTTATATATGAACACAATTCCACAACAAGTAATCATGGCATTGATGATTGGCCAGTAGGTCGCGAGTAACACCATAGCTTTTAATCCCTTACTCAGCGCTCCCACGAAAAAGAGTGGGTTCATCGCTGGTTCCTGCTCAAAAAGGGTTAATGAATTGAAACTAACAAGGGGGGGAAAGGAAAAAAAAAACGGCACTACCCAGACTAAGCAGTGCTCAAAGTTTAGAAATATCCCAGAATACTGGCAGTACGCCTGGTCTTTCAAGGTCAAGTTTTCCAGCACAAAAACCTGAACTACTGATAATGCTCCCTAACGAAGCTCTCTAAGAGCAGAGAGCGAGATTCGTTCTAAGAGCCAAAAAGCAAAAACAAAAAAAAAAAAAGCAGCTATGCCCGCATTCTCCACCAAAATCTGTCACAGAATTGACCAGATCAGTTTATGCCCGTGACAGGGGGGCTGTAGGCCCCTGCCCTCCCCACCCCCAGCCTGGCCCCACAAAATGGGAAGGAAGGAAGGAAGGGCAAAAAAAAAACAGCGGCAACACTCTATGGGGGTAAACTTATTTTACTAACTATGATATCGGAATGCAAAATAGTACAATATAATACAATCTAATTGAAATTGAGACTAATGAATCAAATAAGATATGAGAGAGAGTTCCCGAGACCGAGTCAAACCTGAAAAAGCTTGGAACGGCTAGGAAAGCACCTCCAGCACCCACTGCCAGGCAGTAAGAGACCGCCCCCCCCGGAAGGGTCAGATCCCATGACTTCCGTAATGTACAGGGATAGGTACATAGAATTAGAGCATTAACACTTTAATTCCAGTACATGATGTTTTGATGTGGAATATTTTAAAATCAAAAAAAAACAAAACCATGACAGGGATGAAGTCAGTGAAGTCGCCTTCTACACGCAGCTGAAAGTAGCCTTGCAATCCCATGCACAGGTTCTCATGGGAGACCTGAATCACCCAGATATCTGCAGGGTAAGCAACATGGCTGGGCACACACAGTCCAGACGGTGCCTGCAATACGCTGAGGATAATTTTGTCATGCAGGTGTTGCAAGAGTCAATAATGGGTGGGGTGATTTTGGACCTTGTTCTTTCCAGCAGGGATGGGCTTGTTAGGAATGAGAAGTTTGGGGGCAGCTTGAGATGCAGCAGTCATGAGATGGTGGAGTTCAAGACCTTGGGTGGAAGAAGTAAGGCAAAAAGTGGGATTGCTGCCCTGGACTTTCAGAGAGCCAACTTCAACAATTTTTGGAACCTACTTGGAGGTATCTCATGGTCTCGAGTGCTTGAAGGTCAGGGAGCCCATGAGAGCTGGCCAACATTTAAACAGCACTTCTTCCAAGCTCAGGATCAGTGCATCCCTAAGAGTAGGAAATGGGGGAATGGATGCAGGAGGCCTGCGTGGATGAGCAAGGAGCTCATGGATAAGACCGAAGGGAAGAAGAAGGTTTGGGAAAAGTGGAAAAAAGGGCCTGTCCTCTTGGGAAAAGTATAGGAGTGTTGTCAGAGCCTGCAGAGGAGCAATGGGGAAGGCTAAAGCTCACATTGAGCTGAAGCTAATGAAGGAGAGAAAGGATAATAAGCAGGGTGATCTTCCTACTCATTTTAATTTCTCTTTTCCTCCTTTTCTCTGAAAGCTGTAAAGTAATTCAAGCCTTCTGTGATTTTCTTATAAAGCATACAGCTTAGACTGATACAACTGTGAGAGGGTCAATACGTAAAGGATAACCGTTTTGTAGAAATGTCCTGAAGGACTACAAGAGGAACATGGCTGGAAAAGGACCTCAGAAGTGATTGTTTCAGTGCAAGCTGACAGGTCAGCCCTTGCCTCCAGTGGTAGTGCTGTGGTGCCAGAGACACCCAGCAGGACTCTGTGATCAGTCCGTGCTGTTGTGTCACAAGGAACAGCTAGTGAGATTGCAGAACCATCAAAGTAAGGCAGTGCCTGGGTGAGTGCCAGTGCAGGAGTCGAGGTGAGTGTCTGCAGCCCGCAGGGAAAAGGAGGCAAGTGTAGGACCGCATAGAACAGCCTCTGGTGGAGATGGCCAACAGCACTGGCAAGGCTGGAGGGCCCTGAGAGAAAACCAAGGTCTTTGTCCTCTTGGCTGTGGCAGTTGTGTCTGCTCCTGCGTCTCTAGAGGGCACACGTTGTCCTCGTGCACTGGGGCCTCCTTGCCTCCTTGCAGCCCTGTAGAGAGGCCAGTAGGTGTCGTATCATTTTCCCTCACAGAACACTACACGCACACATGGGACAGGTGTACTCTTCTTGGACAGGTATACCCTTCTTTGGGTAAGGAACTGGCTAGAGGGCCGTGTCCAATGGGTAGTGGTTAATGGAGCTAAGTCCAACTGGCGACCCGTTACAAGTGGTGTGCCCAAGGGGTCGGTACTGGGGACCATCTTGTTCAATATCTTTATTGATGGCCTTGATGAAGGGATTGAGTGTGCCCTCAGTAAGTCTGCAGGTGACAGCAAGTTGGGAGGTGGTGTCGATCTGCCTGAGGGTAGGGAGGCCCTTCAGAGGGATCTGGATAAGCTGGATCGCTGGGCTGAGGGGAATGCAATGAGGTTCACTAAGGCCAAGTGCCGGGTCCTGCACTTTGGCCACAATAATCGCATACAGCTATAGGCTTGGGGCTGAGTGGCTGGATGAGTGTGAAGAGGAAAGGGACCTGGGGGTGTTGGTTGATGCTCGGCTGAACATGAGCCAGCAGTGTGCCCAGGTGGCCAAGAGGGCCAACGGCATCCCGGCCTGCATTGGAAATAGTGTGGCCAGCAGGAGCAGGGAGGTGATCATCCCCTGTACTCAGCACTGGTGAGGCTGCACGTGTCCAGAGAATGGTAGCAAAACTGGTGAGGGGCCTGGAGCACAAAATGAGGAGCGGATCAGGGAGCTGGGATTGTTTAGTCTGGAGAAGACGGGGCTCAGAGGAGACCTTACTGTGATCTCAAACTTCCTTAAGGGAGGTTGACATGAGGAGAAGTTTGGCCTTTTTTTCTCTCAGAGAGAGGTCAGACAATGGAAGGGCTGCCCAGGGAGTGGTGGAGTTGCCATCCACAGCAGTGTTCAAGAGGCGTCTGGCTGAGGAGCTGAGATGTGGCTTAGAGGCTTGCAGTAGCAATGGTAATGGGAGGATGGTTGGACTGGACGATCTTGCAGGTCATTTCCAACCTTGAGATTAAATGATTCTATGATTCACATCCCACTGACCGTAAGAGAGCCTTGGGCCATCAGTGAGGGACGGGACCACCCTTCCCAGAGGCTGCAGCTATGGCTCTACCCTTCTGTGCATCAAACAAACCAAGGGCTTTCCTCAACCTCAGAGCACCTGCACAGGGCCTTTGCCTGCCTGGAATCACGGCCTCCAATTGTCTGCTCTAACACGGCTATGGGGAGGCTTTGTTGGTAATGGCCCCACAGGGACCAATTAATACCTCAACACTCTCCAACATTTCTGGACAGCATTTTGGCTGCACCTTCATCATTTGGTTACAGCAGGCTTCTCTCAGTACCTGAAGTGCACGGACACCACATACGCTGTGGGGCTCATTACAGTGCAGAAAGACCTAACAAGCCATTTCCCTCAAGACTTCAAGACTTCAGCTGTTCATTAGGGAGGTCTCAGTGTTGCAGACAAAGCTTTCAAGGAGCACTGTCCAAAAAAGGAGTTGTTATATTTAAGGCATTTTTATTACAGCAGACACTGAGATGTCACTGAGTGCGGCACAACCCCTGTGACACAGATGGCAGCTCCAACAGGGAGAGGGAGGTACAGCCTGCATGGGGACAGCACTGTGGGGATCCAAGAGGGAAATGCAGTCAGTGAGAGCTGATAAGTGGATTGTGACTGCACCAGGCAAAGTTAGGAATTAATGCAGATGGAGGAGAAAGAAGGCTGTGGAAGAGGAGAGATGCTTGTGGCCAAATGTGTGGTCAGTGCTGGTCTGGCTGGGTGTGTGGGAGGCACGGGAGGGAGCTGACTCCCCTCCAGGACCCAGGGCTACAACCTGTGGATAAGATGCCTCAACTGATTCAGCTGAATCCCATCCCTATGGAAGTGTAAAGGGCTGTCCAGCAGAGCCAGGTAGCTGCAGGGAGATGTGTGGGGGAAGGAGCCCCCCAGTAGCCCAGGGGCCTTCTGTTGCTAGGGGTGCTGCGTGGGGCTGGGGGCTCACAGCTGCACTGCACGCTCGGGACCTTGCAGAGGGGATTTTTCAAGAAGAACCAAACATGGGACTTCTGCCGTGTGTTCATTTTCCTACCCTTAGGATGGGGACTGGAGAAATGGGAGAGGAGCTGCCTATGTTGACACATCACTGAGACTGCTGTACTGTAGCTCTGGAGATGAGCAGGTTTGTGAGCAGCATCCTCAGGTTCCATCAGTCTCTCCTCACTCGGTGGACAGAATGAGCATCAGCTTTGTGGATCCCATTCAGGCTTTCTGATGTGTCTGTTTAAACCTGCAAAGATAGGCATGCACACAGGTACTGCCCTGCAAACAGGCAGTTTCCTGACAGGCAAAGATGGGTGCACTGACCTTGGGGTGGTGAGTGTGAGTGCAGCAAGGAAAAGAAGGAAAAGACACGAGACATGGAAACAGCAGGCAGGGAAGACGATCTCCAGGCAGCTGGGCTGTGATCAGGGAGTGAGGGGAAAGGAAAAACAGAAATGTTGTCCAGAGGGACAACTCAAGAGACAACCACATAGGATTCCTTTCCATGCCGGCCCCTTCTTCTGAGCAAGCCCCCGTGCATCCTCTCTTGCCCAGAAATACCTCTGCCTTCATGGCAGTGGTGTCCAAGCACGAACCCCCTCCTCTGCAGCCAGAGCAGAGCAGGGCTGCATGTCTCCAGGCATGAGCTCAGTTCCTTCTGCAGCACACGGGGGCTGAGAGCAGCTGCTCGGGGCTGTGGACAGCAAAGGCTGTGAGGCTGGGGAAAGAGCTGACTTTCTTTGAATGAGATGCCATCATTAGGGCACTTGGCTCTCTCTCTAAGACAGATGTCTTTCCAAGCCGTGAGCTGCCCTGCAGGATGCAAATCTTTCCCTGAAAGCCTTACCTGAAAGCCCAGGGAGATGAAGTGGGGAAATGCAAAGAGAGATGTCACATTCCAAAAGGAAAACCAAGCACTCCTGCCTCTTAGCAATGTACCCACCTGGGTGGGTCAGGATTGCTTTCTCAAGAGCCCACGGGCAGAGGCCTCTCCTCTTCCTTACGTATTCAAACTCATGAAAATAAATCATGGATCTGAACGATCATTTCCTCAAGAGAAAGAAAACGTATTGGATTAAACGGCAGGAGGAAGGTCACCAAGGAATGGTACAGGTTGATGCCAAGAGAAGTCCCACCTAACTTGCCTTTTGTTTCTCCTCTGATGATTACCCATGTCCAGGAGCAGCAGATGCCCAACAGCAGCTCCATCAGCGAGTTCCTCCTCCTGGCGCTGGCAGACACGCGGCAGCTGCAGCTCCTGCACTTCTGGCTCCTGCTGGGCATCTACCTGGCTGCCCTCCTGGGCAACGGCCTCATCAGCACAGCCGTAGCCTGCGACCACCGCCTGCACACCCCCATGTACTTCTTCCTCCTCAACCTCGCCCTCCTCGACCTGGGCTGCATCTCCACCACTGTCCCCAAAGCCATGGCCAATGCCCTCTGGGACACCAGGCACATCTCCTACGCTGCATGTGCTGCCCAGGTCTTTCTCTTTTCATTCTTGTTGTCAGCCGAATTTTACCTTCTCACCGTCATGTCCTATGACCGCTACGTTGCCATCTGCAAGCCCCTGCACTACGGGACCCTCCTGGACGGCAGAGCTTGTGCCAGCATGGCAGCAGCTGCCTGGGGCACTGGGCTTCTCAATTCTCTGCTGCACACTGCCAACACATTTTCACTGCCACTCTGCCGAGGCAACGCTGTGGACCAGTTCTTCTGTGAAATTCCTCACATTCTCAAGCTCTCTTGTTCGTACCCCTACCTCAGGAATCTCAGTCTTATGACATTCAGTGTATTTCTGTTCTTTGGATGTTTCGTTTTCATTCTGCTTTCCTACGTGCAGATCTTCAGGGCTGTGCTGAGGATGCCCTCTGTGCAGGGACGGCACAAAGCCTTTTCCACGTGCCTCCCTCACCTGGCTGTGGTCTCCCTCTGTGTCAGCACTGGCTTCTTCACCTACCTGAAGCCCCAGTCCATCTCCTCCCCAGCCTTGGATGTGGTGGTGGCAATTCTGTACTCGGTGGTGCCTCCAGCAGTGAACCCCCTCATCTACAGCGTGAGGAACCAGGCACTGAAGGATGCCATTCGGAAACTGTTGTTGTGGATGTTTTCCAGTAATCATAACGATTCCATCCCTCTCCCCTGGTGACTTCTAATGTGTCCCATTCTAAGGTTGTGCTTTGTTGTTTTCCATTAGTATGTTTTTTTCTATAAAACGTTTTATATTTTCCAACTACTTGTGCTGCTTCTGTTCCCCTCCAATACTTTCCATTTGTCTCTTCTTTTCCTTCCTTGATTCTATGGAACTTGAGATTTCAGCATCTGCCTCCTTGTGTCTGAGATGAAGTAGCAGCAAAGAAAGCACGTGGGCAGTGAGTGAAATCTGTGTTTGACACAACGAGAAGATATCTTCTATTGCTCAGAGGTTCTCCACTGTGGAAAGTGGATTCAGCTGGGGGTCCCGATGGATGAAGAGCTGGCCATGAGCCAGCACTGCGCTCTCGTAGCCTGGATGGCCATTGGTATCCAGGGCTGCTCCAACACAGGGGTGTCCAGCAATGAGAGGGAGGTGATTGCACCCCTCCACTCTGCCTTTGTAAGGCTCCATCTGGAGCACTGTGTCCAGACCAGGAGTCCCTGCACAAGGGAGACATGGAGCTGTTGGAGTGGGTACAGGGGTGCACCACAAATATAATCAGAGGGCTGTTTAAAGACTGTGGAAGTTCAAATTGTTTAGCTTGGAGAAGGAATGCTCCGGAGAGAGCTCACAGTGATCCTGCAGTATTTGAAAGGAGCTTACAGGCAGGAGAGGGACTTCTTGTGCTGGTAGACAGTGATACGATGAGGGCAGATGGATTTAAACTGCAAGAGGGGAAGATTGTGTTGGATGCTATGAAGAGATCCTTCACTCAGAGGGTGGTGAGGCAGAGGATCAGTCTGTCCAGAGAATCTGTGGATGCGTCATCTCTGGAGGCATTCAAGGCCGGGCAGCCTGGTCTTGTGGTTGGCAACCCTGCACACAGCAGGAGGGTTGGAACTACATGATCTTTCTGATCTTTCCAACCAAAGCCATTCTATGCTTCTATGATTCAGTGGATAGAACTTGGACTTAATAAAATTTACAGAACTGTGCCTTTTGATTTCCTTTGCCATATCCATCTGTGTCCTCACGTAGTTTTTCTCCATGGAGGGAAGCTGGGAATTGGTGCCTAGTGCTAACTCTAACCCGTATACTAAACGTTTAATCTAACCCTAACCCCAATCCTAACTCCTAACCCATAACTCAAACTCCTAATCTTAAAGTCTAACCTTAACTCATTCTTGTCCTAAACTTCAACCTTAACTCGAACCCTTGCCCCTAAATACCAACTCTTCTCTCATCCCTCAACCTAACACGAATTCAAGTGCTAGCTCTTCACCTAACACTAAATCTAATCATCAGTGCTAGCCCCAGCCCTAACTCTAATCTTAAACCTAACTCGAACACTGAACCTTATCCCTGATCCTCTGGTTGGCAGCTGGGAATCAGGTGGGCTAAATCAGGCTGCTGCCCTTCCAAGTCAGTTCCCAAGATGGATGGAATTCTCAGAATGAATAGGACACAACACACTTTACAAACAAATGTTTCATAAGAGCCTCATCAAGGCTCTGTCATAGAGAAGAAGTCTCAACCAGAGATTCTCCACAATCTCTGGAGAATTCAGGAAGATCCTAACAAGCACTGGAAGATCCAGGAAGGCTTCTCAAGTGCAAGTGGTCCAGGAAGCAGCAGCTGGCAGTACTTAAGTCTGGGAGGGAGGTTTGGGGGATATCTGTGAGAAGTAAAGCAATGTCTGAAGGCCTTAGGAAGTCACTCCAACCGTATGTGAGCCCAGAAATTGAGAGAAATATGCATCTAGATGTGAATAAGGAGGAAGAGACTTATCCTGAGAACATGGCAAGAAGAAGGCCCCTGCTGTGCCAACCAGGAGAAAATGACAAGTTTCTATCTGGTGTGCATGGCTCTGCATGTGGAATGTGGAATATTCACAGCGGGCAGTGGTTGTGCTCAGCCATGCCCCATCAGCTGGCTGACCTTGTTCTTCTCCTCTCTTTCCCCTCCCACACTTCAATGCACTTCCAGAAGCATTCATGACTGTGGAGGAAGCCTAATTCTCCTGCAATGTTGGCTCATTGCTGCAATGGAAGAGGGAAGAGTTTTGAGACACAGGGGAGTACTGGGCCAGTGCTTGGCCCTGCTGCTGGATGAAGCACAACTGAATCAACCCCTCATTCAAGGTGTCATGAAAAAGCCAAAACACGCGTAGGAAAAAATCTTTGTGTAATAAATGTGTAATAAATAACTCTTCCGAGTTTTGAGGATTTCTATAAATTCTCAAGATTTATTTTCCATAAGCCATGGATATGTAGCAATAAGATAATGACTTTTATGTTTTATCTCAACACGGATTCATACAACCATTAAAAAAAAAATGAAATCATTTGTAAGTGACATTTAGAGATCATTTAGTGCAACTGCCTGACCATTTCAGGACTAACCAAAGGTGAAAGCACATTATGTAGGGCTTTATCCAAATGTCCCTTGAGCACCAGAGCTCATGGGTCAAGAAACTTCAAAGGAAGCTTTTTACAAGGTCTGTTTTGAATGCAGAAAGTTGGAAGATGAAAGACAAGCAGAGGGTTTTTGTGTCCTGACTCGAGAAAGCGACTGATGTAGGGGCTGCACAGGTAGAGAATGAGGAGGATGACAAACTGGCTGAATGGCTGGGCCAGTCAGAGTGGTGGTCAGTGGCACAAGGTTTTGCTGGAGGCCAGCAGCTGCAGCTGTGCTGCAGGGGTTAATAATGGCTCTGATCCTATTTGACGTTTTCATTCATAGTCTGAACTGTGAGACAGTGGAGTTGAGGATGCTGAGTGGAAGAACCACGCCAAGAAGTAGGAAAACAGGCCATTAACAGGAAGTCTGACTCCAACGCTTCAAGGACCCACTTGGAGGTATTCTTCAGCTCCGAGCATTAGAAGATTAGGGGGACCAAGGCAGATGGTTAACACTGAAGCATCACTTCCTCTACACTCGAGATCAGTGCATTGCTCTGAGTTAAAAGTCAGACAAAGCTAAACAGAGACCGGCATGGATGAGCAAGGAGCTCATGGATAAACTCAAGGCAGGAAGAAAGTCTATGAAATGTGAAAAAGGGGCATGGGCACTTGGGAAGAATAATGGAACGCTGTCAGGGCCTGCAGGGATGCAATGAGGAAAGCTAAGGCCCCCTTGCAATTAAATCTGGCAAAGGAGATCAGGGGAAAATGGAAAGGCTTTACAAGTATCTTAATAGCAAAAGGAAGGCTAGGGAAAATGTGGGTCTGCTGCTGAATGAGGTGGGTGCCTTGGCAATGGAGGACATGGAGAAGGCAGAGTTACTGAGCACCTTCCTTGCTTCTGTCTTTACTGATAAGATTGCTCCTCAGAAATCACAGACCCTGGAGATAAGAGAGTGTCTGGAGAAAGGAAGACTTCCCCTTGGTTGAGGAGGAGCTGGTCAGATTGCCTTGGGAAAATCAATGCACACAAATCAATGGGCATCAACAGGATTCACTCAAGTGTGCTGGGGGAGCTGGCAGAAGTGATTGTCAAACCACTCTTTCTGTCACCTTTGAAGTATCTTGGAGAATGGGAGAGGTGCTTGAAGACTGGAGGATAGCCAATGTCACACCAGTCTTCAAAACAGGCAAGAAGGACAAATCTGTGAAACTTCAGGCCAGTCAGCCTCACCTCTGTCCCTGGAAGGGTGATGGAACAACTTGAGCTGGATGCCATCTCCAAGCAATTGGAAGAACAGAAGGTCATCAGCAACAATCAACATGTATTTAACAAGGGGAAGTCATGCTTGGCCAACCTGGTGGCCTTCTTCGATGTCATCACTGTCTGGGTAAATGGTGAGAAGACAGTGGATGTTGTGCAGTGTATGGGAAATGCTGAATCACAGCCTGAACCTCTGACTGATCACCTGAGGTGAGCAATGAGTCAGCCTGGGAGCACAGGTGAAGGCAATTCATCTGTGATGCTGGAAGACCTGGAGCCTGGCTCCATCTCTCCTAGACCCATTGAAGAGCTGACTACCAGTGGGGAAGGATCTCTTTCAGGTAATTCCTCCTTTGGAGTTTTACAGTGAGCCCAGGACAAGGGTAAGCATTCTGTCTATTCTTTCTTCAGTGTTATAATCTGCTTAGCCAAACTCTCTTCTATTTCATAATAATAGCATCTGTATATTCAGTGAATATACATTTGGTGAGTCAGACTGGCTTTAAATGCTATAATTTACATTATGTCTTTTCTATGGTATTTCTATAAATGGGTTCGGGGGGAGAATGCTACCCTCCTAGATAAAATGATTTCAGGGCAGATCTCAGGATTTGTGGAATCTCCCTATTCTGAACTGGAGGTGATCATTGAAAAATGGGGCCCCCTACTTGTTATGGGAAATATCTCCCTTATCACATAGCAAATTACTTTCAGGGACTTAATAAAGATATACTGATCACAAAAGAAAGACAATTAGCTGTCTCCACAGCCACTATTAAATGTTTTATATCATGCTGAAATGAAGAATAGTACTTTAGAGAATGAAAACCAACTTTTGAAAGATCGCATTGAATAGTTAGAGCAAGAATTTGGTATATTAACAGGGAAGAAACGTATTCTGCACCTTCCAGTAGGTCAAGTTCAGAACATTTCAATAGACAATGACCAGACTTCTGAATCAACAGACTTAATTGATTGGAAAAATAAAAAATTTTAATTACATCTCGAATGGAGTTTCTATTGCCCCAGTCTGGGAATACATCTTGGGCGTAGATATTGTCACGGAATCAACTAGATCAGTTTATGCCCGTGACAGGGGGCAGTAGGCCCCTGCCCTCCCCACCCCCCGCCTGGCCCCACAAAATGGGAAGGAAGGAAGGAAGGGGGAAAAAAAACAGCGGCAACAATCTATGGAGGTAAACTTATTTTACTAACTATGATATCGGAATGCAAAATAATTCAATCTAATTGAAATTGAGTCTAATAAATCAAATAAGATATGAGAGAGAGTTCCTGAGACCGAGTCAAACCTGAAAAGCTTGGAACGGCTAGGAAAGAACCCTCCAGCACCCACTGCCAGGCAGTAAGAGACCGCCCCCCGGAAGGGTCAGATCCCATGACTTCCGTAATGTATAGGGATAGGTACGTAGAACTAGAGCATTAACACTTTAATTCCAGTACATGATGTTTTGATGTGGAATATTGAAAATCAAAAAAACCAAAACCATGACATTCCACCCCTTATTCTACATCATGCTTAATGTATATATACATACAGATACAAACAAAACAAAGATTAAAAATGCATCACACACACACGTCTATATACATATACATAGAATTACTGTCTGCACTCCCCCGGCATCAAGTTTCCTTGTGGTACACATTGAACATCCCCATTCTTCTGCATTACCCACCAAGTGGACCCAGGTCCCTGGGCAAAAACCGTACCGCGGAGAGGTTTGCCCTTTCCAGAAGCTGGAAGAACCCAAACTGCTTTTCCCAACGTGCTCTTTACGTGTACAACAGGGACCTTATCTCCCTCTACGGTATGTAGGGAGCTGGATTGGGTAGGACCATCACGATTGGTAGATCCTCTGGTATTGACTAACCAGGTGGCTTCTGCCAAATGCTTCTCCCAGTGCTTAAATGTTCCGCCACCCATTGCTTTCAGCCTAGTTTTTAACAACCCATTGTATCGTTCAATTTTACCAGAGGCTGATGCATGGTAGGGAATACGGTAAATCCACTCAATGCCATGATCTTTGGCCCAAGTATTTACAAGGGACTCATTTCAAAAATTCTCATTATCTGACTCAATTCTTTCTGGGGTGCCATGTCTCCACAGGACTTGTTTCTCAAGACCTAGTATGGTGTTTCGGGCAGTAGCATGGGGTACTGCATATGTTTCAAGCCACCCAGTGGTTGCCTCCACCATGGTAAGCACATAACACCACTACGAGATCGTGGCAAGGTGATATAGTCAACCTGCCATGCCTCTCCATATTTGTACTTTTGCCATCGCCCTTCCTCCCAGAGTGGTTTCATCCTCTTGGCTTGCTTGATTATGGCACATGTTTCGCAGTCATGAATAACCTGTGCAATAGCATCCATAGTTAAGTCCACCCCTCGGTCTCTAGCCCACTTACATGTTGCATCTCTCCCCTGATGGCCCGAGGTCTCATGAGCCCACCGAGCTAGAAATAATTCACCCTTGTTCTGCCAGTCCAGGTCTATCTGAGCCACCTCAATTTTGGCAGCTCGGTCCACCTGGTGGTTATTTTGCTGTTCTTCAGTAGCCCGACCCTTGGGCACATGAGCATCTACATGGCGTACCTTCACGACCGTATTCTTTATTCGGGCAGCAATATCTTCCCACAGCTCAGCAGCCCAAATAGGTTTACCCCTTCTTTGCCAGTTATTTTGCTCCCACTGCTGTAACCACCCCCATAGAGCATTTGCCACCATCCATGAGTCAGTGTAAAGATAAAGCGTTGGCCACTTCTCCCGTTCAGCAACATCCAAGGCCAGTTGGACAGCCTTTACCTCTGCACATTGCCTTGATTCTCCTTCCCCTTCGGTGGCCTCTGCAACTTGTCGTGTGGGGCTCCACACAGCAGATTTCCATCTGCGATGCTTCCCCACAATACGACACGATCCATCAGTGAACAGGGCATACTTTCTTTCATTTTCTGGTAATTCGTTGTATGGTGGGGCCTCTTTAGCTCGTGATACTTCTTCTGCTGGTGATGTTCCAAACTTTTTGCCTTCAGGCCAGTCCATGATGACCTCTAGGATTCCTGGACGGCTGAGGTTCCCCATCCGCGCTCGTTGCGTAATCAACGCAATCCACTTACTCCAAGTGGCATCAGTTGCGTGATGGGTGGGGGGAACCTTTCCTTTAAACATCCAGTTCAGCACTGGTAGTCGAGGTGCCAGAAGGAGCTGTGTTTCAGTACCGACCACTTCAGAAGCAGCCCGAACCCCCTCATATGCGGCTAAGATCTCCTTTTCGGTTGGAGTGTAGCCCTCTTCCGACCCCCTGTAGGCCCGACTCCAGAATCCCAGGGGTCGGCCTCGGGTCTCTCCTGAGGCTCTTTGCCACAAACTCCAAGTGGGACCTTTCTCTCCAGCAGTAGTGTAGAGGATGTTCTTTACATCCTGCCCTGTCCGTACTGGCCCTAAGGCCACGGCACGGGCTATCTCCTGTTTAATCTGTTCAAAAGCCTGCTGCTGCTCAGGGCCCCATATGAACTCATTCTTCATTCGCGTCACATGGTAAAGGGGGCTTACAATGAAGCTGTTGTTTGGAACATGCATTCTCCAAAAGCCCACTACACCCAAAAAAGATTGTGTCTCTTTCTTACTAGTGGGTGGAGACATAGCGGTGATTTTGTTGATCACATCTGTCGGGATGTGACGACGGCCATCTTGCCACTTTATACCCAGGAACTGAATCTCCTGAGCAGGTCCTTTCACTTTGCTCCGCTTAATAGCAAACCCAGCACGCAGAAGAATCTGGATTATTCGCTCTCCTTTTGTGAAGACTTCTTCTGCTGTATCGCCCCACACAACGATGTCATCAATATACTGCAAGTGCTCAGGGGCACTGCCCTGTTCCAGTGCAGTTTGGATCAACCCATGGCAAATGGTCGGGCTGTGTTTCCACCCCTGGGGCAAACGGTTCCAAGTATACTGAACACCCCTCCAGGTGAAAGCGAACTGTGGCCTACATTCTTTGGCCAAAGGAATGGAGAAAAAGGCATTAGCAATGTCAATGGTGGCATACCATTTGGCTGCTTTTGGCTCCAGTTCATACTGGAGTTCTAACATGTCCGGCACAGCAGCACTCAGTGGGGGTGTGACTTCACTCAGGCCACGGTAATCCACCGTCAGCCTCCATTCTCCACTGGCTTTACGCACTGGCCATATGGGGCTGTTAAAAGGCGAGTGAGTTTTGCTGATCACTCCCTGGCTCTCTAGTTGACGAATCAACTTATGAATGGGGAGCAAGGAATCCCTGCTGGTGCGGTGCTGCCGTCTGTGCACCGTTTTTATAGCAACTGGTACCTGTTGCTCTTTTACTTGTAGCAACCCCACAACAGACGGATCTTCTGACAGGCCAGGCAAAACAGACAGCTGCTTAATGTTGTTGGTGTCTACAGCAGCTATTCCAAAGGCCCATCGATACCCCTTAGGATCCTTGAAATGCCCCCTTCTGAGGTAATCAATACCAAGTATACATGGAGCCCCTGGACCAGTCACAATAGGGTGCTTTTGCCAGTTCCTACCAGGGAGGCTTATCTCGGCCTCCAACACAGTCAATTCTTGAGAGCCCCCAGTCACTCCAGAAATATGGATTGATTCTGTCCCTTCATAAGTCGAGGGCATCAGAGTGCACTGTGCACCGGTATCCACCAATGCCTTATATTTCAGTGGTTCTGATGTGCCAGGCCATCGGATCCACACAGTCCAATAAACTCTATTATCCCTTTCCCCCCTCTGACTGAGGGCAGGGCCCCTCTATTCATTACCTGTGGTAACCGGAGCAACTGCACTGGCGGTTGGTCTGCTTTGTAATTCTCTCACCCGTGCTCGTAGTACGCGAGTAGCTTGGTCGTGCCACTTCCTCATGTCTTCTCCATGGTCACGTAAGTAACGCCACAAGGCAAGTCGCGATGTAGGATTCGTTCCTGGAGCTGGAGAGCGTTTGCCTCTAACAGCTGAGATTTTTGATTTTGCACCTGAGAAGGAGGGTTCATCGTCTTTAGTTAGTTGGATCCACATTTGTTCCATCATCTCCTTCATCTCCTTCATTGACTCTTTTGACTATTCTGATCTTCATCAAGCGTTTCTGATACTTCTACAGGTTTGTCACGATTCATCAGTGAAGACACTTGCTCTCGCATTTTATTCAGTTGCTCCGTCATTTGTGAGATGGCGGCGATGGCGGCGCGAGTTGGGGGTAGCTGTTGTTCATAGCTTTGGAGTGTAAGAATCAATTCAAAAACTAAGGGGCTTCTCTGTTGGTCCTCGTATCTGTCAGATGCTGCCAATAGTGCAGGGGCGTATCTGGCTGGTGCTGTTGATGTGAGTTGATGCCACATTTCAGGCGTTGTCCTCACTTTCTCAGGGTCATGGCCTTGTGGGTCGTTAAAAACACAGTTAGGGTCATACAACATTTCCACCACGGCTATTTCCCTCAAATACTGGATACCCTGTTCAACTGTATCCCATCTTTTCGTCACAGGCTTCAAGACGCTTTTGAAGGGGTACCTTTCCTTCACGGCTGTTAATACTCGTTCCCAGAGGGAGGCAGCCCCATCCAGACATCGTCTAATTGCTCTGTCAATAGCTGGATCTCTGGCAATGGCTCCTAGTTGGCGAGCTTCATTACCATCTAGAGACAAGCTACTGGCCCCGCCGTCCCAGCAGCGAACTAACCAGGAGACGATAGTTTCATTTGGGCGCCGTGTAAACTCCTTTCTTGAGCCTTGGATTTCAGTCATCTTCAGAGGCCGACGAGTAGTAATAGCGACTTCCTCTTCATCACTCTCTTCTGCATGTCTCTTCGTTTTTCCTTTTGCCTTTCTTGATGTTGGTGGTTCCGAGGAGGGCCCCTCACCAGGATCTTCCTCCACCTCCTCCTCCTCTTCTTCTTTTTTCGTTCTAGACGCGAGGACACTCGTTTCCATTTCTTGCCCTCCACAGGGGCAACTGATATTGTTACTGGTGTCTCCTGTAATTGATCAGATTTGACTTGGAGATTCTCCCCTTTTCTTGAACCTCAGCTCGGAAACTCTCTCTCTCCAAAACAGTATTATATAGGGCACGGTAAGCACAAGCCAAACCCCAAATAAGTTGTACCTCCTTAGATTTACCTGAGCCGCACTGCCCCTGTCTCAAATACTGGCTAAGTTTCTGGGGATCCCACAGGTGCTCAAGAGTGAAATCCCATGACATTGCGGGTCCCCATGCTTCTAAGATTTGTCCTAAACCTCTCCATATTCCCTGCCAGTCAGCATTCTCTGGTTTTGGAGGAGACTCTTTTCGCTTACTATTCCTGTATTGGAATACATTCATGAAAAGTGATATGAACAGGACTAATGCGACCACAAGCATGGAAATTAACTCAGCATTGGAGTAAGGTCTGATAAACTGAAAGGAAAACCTGGAAACTGGTTTGAACATCGTGTGGTTTGTAAAATTAGCTATTCCATTTGGGATGTAGTTGCTTGTGAAATTAGCCATTCCATCCGGGATGCAAGTGTCAAAATTCATATTGGACATTGCATTTAGGTACCAACATAGGTACCATACAGGCGTCTCCGTCAGTGCCCTTATTTGGTTATATATGAACACTATTCCACAACAAGTAATCATGGCATTGATGATTGGCCAGTAGGTCGCGAGTAACACCATAGCTTTTAATCCCTTACTCAGCGCTCCCACGAAAAAGAGTGGGTTCATCGCTGGTTCCTGCTCAAAAAGGGTTAATGAATTGAAACTAACAAGGGGGGGAAAGGAAAAAAAAAACGGCACTACCCAGACTAAGCAGTGCTCAAAGTTTACAAATATCCCAGAATACTGGCAGTACGCCTGGTCTTTCAAGGTCAAGTTTTCCAGCACAAAAACCTGAACTACTGATAATGCTCCCTAACGAAGCTCTCTAAGAGCAGAGAGCGAGATTCGTTCTAAGAGCCAAAAAGCAAAAACAAAAAAAAAAGGCAGCTATGCCCGCATTCTCCACCAAAATCTGTCACGGAATTGACCAGATCAGTTTATGCCCGTGACAGGGGGGCAGTAGGCCCCTACCCTCCCCACCCCCCACCTGGCCCCACAAAATGGGAAGGAAGGGGCAAAAGGAAAAAAACAGCGGCAAGAATCTATGGAGGTAAACTTCTTTTACTAACTATGATATCGGAATGCAAAATAATACAATATAATACAATCTAATTGAAATTGAGACTAATGAATCAAATAAGATATGAGAGAGAGTTCCCGAGACCGAGTCAAACCTGAAAAAGCTTGGAACGGCTAGGAAAGCACCCTCCAGCACCCACTGCCAGGCAGTAAGAGACCGCCCCCCGCCCCCCGGAAGGGTCAGATCCCATGACTTCCGTAATGTATAGGGATAGGTATGTAGAATTAGAGCATTAACACTTTAATTCCAGTACATGATGTTTTGATGTGGAATATTTTAAAATCAAAAAAAAACAAAACCATGACAGGGATGAAGTCAGTGAAGTCGCCTTCTACACGTAGCTGGAAGTAGCCTTGCAATCCCATGCACAGGTTCTCATGGGAGACCTGAATCACCCAGATATCTGCAGG
Source organism: Lophura swinhoii (assembly GCA_030408155.1). Lineage (NCBI taxonomy): Eukaryota > Metazoa > Chordata > Aves > Galliformes > Phasianidae > Lophura > Lophura swinhoii. Next base: position 1,561,418 of record CM059486.1, read on the forward strand.
GTAAGCAACATGGCTGGGCACACACAGTCCAGACGGTGCCTGCAATACGCTGAGGATAATTTTGTCATGCAGGTGTTGCAAGAGTCAATTATGGGTGGGGTGATTTTGGACCTTGTTCTTTCCAGCAGGGATGGGCTTGTTAGGAATGAGAAGTTTGGGGGCAGCTTGAGATGCAGCAATTGTGAGATGGTGGAGTTCAAGACCTTGGGTGGAAGAAGTAAGGCAAAAAGTGGGATTGCTGCCCTGGACTTTCAGAGAGCCAACTTCAACAATTTTTGGAACCTACTTGGAGGTATCTCATGGTCTCGAGTGCTTGAAGGTCAGGGAGCCCATGAGAGCTGGCCAACATTTAAACAGCACTTCTTCCAAGCTCAGGATCAGTGCATCCCTAAGGGTAGGAAATCGGGGAATGGATGCAGGAGGCCTGCGTGGATGAGCAAGGAGCTCATGGATAAGATCGAAGGGAAGAAGAAGGTTTGGGAAAAGTGGAAAAAAGGGCCTGTCCTCTTGGGAAAAGTATAGGAGTGTTGTCAGAGCCTGCAGAGGAGCAATGGGGAAGGCTAAAGCTCACATTGAGCTGAAGCTAATGAAGGAGAGAAAGGATAATAAGCAGGGTGATCTTCCTACTCATTTTAATTTCTCTTTTCCTCCTTTTCTCTGAAAGCTGTAAAGTAATTCAAGCCTTCTGTGATTTTCTTATAAAGCATACAGCTTAGACTGATACAACTGTGAGAGGGTCAATACGTAAAGGATAACCGTTTTGTAGAAATGTCCTGAAGGACTACAAGAGGAACATGGCTGGAATAGGACCTCAGAAGCGATTGTTTCAGTGCAAGCTGACAGGTCAGCCCTTGCCTCCAGTGGTAGTGCTGTGGTGCCAGAGACACCCAGCAGGACTCTGTGATCAGTCCGTGCTGTTGTGTCACAAGGAACAGCTAGTGAGATTGCAGAACCATCAAAGTAAGGCAGTGCCAGGGTGAGTGCCAGTGCAGGAGTCGAGGTGAGTGTCTGCAGCCCGCAGGGAAAAGGAGGCAAGTGTAGGACCGCATAGAACAGCCTCTGGTGGAGATGGCCAACAGCACTGGCAAGGCTGGAGGGCCCTGAGAGAAAACCAAGGTCTTTGTCCTCTTGGCTGTGGCAGTTGTGTCTGCTCCTGCGTCTCTAGAGGGCACACGTTGTCCTCGTGCACTGGGGCCTCCTTGCCTCCTTGCAGCCCTGTAGAGAGGCCAGTAGGTGTCGTATCATTTTCCCTCACAGAACACTACACGCACACATGGGACAGGTGTACTCTTCTTGGACAGGTATACCCTTCTTTGGGTAAGGAACTGGCTAGAGGGCCGTGTCCAATGAGTAGTGGTTAATGGAGCTAAGTCCAACTGGCGACCCGTTACAAGTGGTGTGCCCAAGGGGTCGGTACTGGGGACCATCTTGTTTAATATCATTATTGATGGCCTTGATGAAGGGATTGAGTGTGCCCTCAGTAAGTCTGCAGGTGACAGCAAGTTGGGAGGTGGTGTCGATCTGCCTGAGGGTAGGGAGGCCCTTCAGAGGGATCTGGATAAGCTGGATCGCTGGGCTGAGGGGAATGCGATGAGGTTCACTAAGGCCAAGTGCCGGGTCCTGCGCTTTGGCCACAATAATCGCATACAGCTATAGGCTTGGGGCTGAGTGGCTGGATGAGTGTGAAGAGGAAAGGGACCTGGGGGTGTTGGTTGATGCTCGGCTGAACGTGAGCCAGCAGTGTGCCCAGGTGGCCAAGAGGGCCAACGGCATCCCGGCCTGCATTGGAAATAGTGTGGCCAGCAGGAGCAGGGAGGCGATCATCCCCTGTACTCAGCACTGGTGAGGCTGCACCTCGAGTGCTGTGTTCAGTTTTGGGCCCCTCACTACAGGAAAGACTTTGAGGCCCTGGAACGTGTCCAGAGAATGGTAGCAAAACTAGTGAGGGGTCTGGAGCACAAATCCTATGAGGAGCGGCTGAGGGAATCGGGATTGTTTAGTCTGGAGAAGACAAGGCTCAGAGGAGACCTTACTGTGATCTCAAACATCCTGAAGGGAGGTTGAGATGAGGAGGAGTTTGGCCTCTTTTTCTCTCAGAGAGAGGTCAGACAGTGGAACGGCTGCCCAGGGAGTGGTGGAGTTGCCATCCCCGGCAGTGTTCAAGAGGCGTCTGGCTGAGGAGCTGAGATGTGGCTTAGAGGCTTGCAGTAGCAATGGTAATGGGAGGATGGTTGGACTGGATGATCTTGCAGGTCGTTTCCAACCTTGAGATTAAATGATTCTATGATTCACATCCCACTGACCGTAAGAGAGCCTTGGGCCATCAGTGAGGGACGGGACCACCCTTCCCAGAGGCTGCAGCTATGGCTCTACCCTTCTGTGCATCAAACAAACCAAGGGCTTTCCTCAACCTCAGAGCACCTGCACAGGGCCTTTGCCTGCCTGGAATCACAGCCTCAGTTGTCTGCTCTAACACGGCTATGGGGAGGCTTTGTTGGTAATGGCCCCACAGGGACCAATTAATACCTCAACACTCTCCAACATTTCTGGACAGCATTTTGGCTGCACCTTCATCATTTGGTTACAGCAGGCTTCTCTCAGTACCTGAAGTGCACGGACACCACATACGCTGTGGGGCTCATTACAGTGCAGAAAGACCTAACAAGCCATTTCCCTCAAGACTTCAAGACTTCAGCTGTTCATTACGGAGGTCTCAGTGTTGCAGACAAAGCTTTCAAGGAGCACTGTCCCAAAAAGGAGTTGTCATATTTAAGGCATTTTTATTACAGCAGACACAGAGATGTCACTGAGTGCGGCACAACCCCTGTGACACAGATGGCAGCTCCAACAGGGAGAGGGAGGTACAGCCTGCATGGGGACAGCATTGTGGGCATCCAAGAGGGAAATGCAGTCAGTGAGAGCTGATAAGTGGATTGTGACTGCACCAGGCAAAGTTAGGAATTAATGCAGATGGAGGAGAAAGAAGGCTGTGGAAGAGGAGAGATGCTTGTGGCCAAATGTGTGGTCAGTGCTGATCTGGCTGGGTGTGTGGGAGGCACGGGAGGGAGCTGACTCCCCTCCAGGACCCAGGGCTACAACGTGTGGATAAGATGCCTCAACTGATTCAGCTGAATCCCATCCCTATGGGATGTAAAGGGCTGTCCAGCAGAGCCAGGTAGCTGCAGGGAGATGTGTGGGGGAAGGAGCCCCCCAGTAGCCCAGGGGCCTTCTGTTGCTAGGGGTGCTGCATGGGGCTGGGGGCTCACAGCTACACTGCACGCTCAGGACCTTGCAGCGGGGATTTTTCAAGAAGAACCAAACATGGAACTTCTGCCCTGTGTTCATTTTCCTACCCTTAGGATGGGGACTGGAGAAATGGGAGAGGAGCTGCCTATGTTGACACATCACTGAGACTGCTGTACTGTAGCTCTGGAGATGAGCAGGTTTGTGAGCAGCATCCTCAGGTTCCATCAGTCTCTCCTCACTCGGTGGACAGAATGAGCATCAGCTTTGTGGATCCCATTCAGGCTTTCTGATGTGTCTGTTTAAACCTGCAAAGATAGGCATGCACACAGGTACTGCCCTGCAAACAGGCAGTTTCCTGACAGGCAAAGATGGGTGCACTGACCTTGGGGTGGTGAGTGTGAGTGCAGCAAGGAAAAGAAGGAAAAGACACGAGACATGGAAACAGCAGGCAGGGAAGACGATCTCCAGGCAGCTGGGCTGTGATCAGGGAGTGAGGGGAAAGGAAAAACAGAAATGTTGTCCAGAGGGACAACTCAAGAGACAACCACATAGGATTCCTTTCCATGCCGGCCCCTTCTTCTGAGCAAGCCCCCGTGCATCCTCTCTTGCCCAGAAATACCTCTGCCTTCATGGCAGTGGTGTCCAAGCACGAACCCCCTCCTCTGCAGCCAGAGCAGAGCAGGGCTGCATGTCTCCAGGCATGAGCTCAGTTCCTTCTGCAGCACACGGGGGCTGAGAGCAGCTGCTCGGGGCTGTGGACAGCAAAGGCTGTGAGGCTGGGCAAAGAGCTGACTTTCTTTGAATGAGATGCCATCATTAGGGCACTTGGCTCTCTCTCTAAGACAGATGTCTTTCCAAGCCGTGAGCTGCCCTGCAGGATGCAAATCTTTCCCTGAAAGCCTTACCTGAAAGCCCAGGGAGATGAAGTGGGGAAATGCAAAGAGAGATGTCACATTCCAAAAGGAAAACCAAGCACTCCTGCCTCTTAGCAATGTACCCACCTGGGTGGGTCAGGATTGCTTTCTCAAGAGCCCACGGGCAGAGGCCTCTCCTCTTCCTTACGTATTCAAACTCATGAAAATAAATCATGGATCTGAACGATCATTTCCTCAAGAGAAAGAAAACGTATTGGATTAAACGGCAGGAGGAAGGTCACCAAGGAATGGTACAGGTTGATGCCAAGAGAAGTCCCACCTAACTTGCCTTTTGTTTCTCCTCTGATGATTACCCATGTCCAGGAGCAGCAGATGCCCAACAGCAGCTCCATCAGCGAGTTCCTCCTCCTGGCGCTGGCAGACACGCGGCAGCTGCAGCTCCTGCACTTCTGGCTCCTGCTGGGCATCTACCTGGCTGCCCTCCTGGGCAACGGCCTCATCAGCACAGCCGTAGCCTGCGACCACCGCCTGCACACCCCCATGTACTTCTTCCTCCTCAACCTCGCCCTCCTCGACCTGGGCTGCATCTCCACCACTGTCCCCAAAGCCATGGCCAATGCCCTCTGGGACACCAGGGCCATCTCCTACGCTGCATGTGCTGCCCAGGTCTTTCTGTTTTCATTCTTGTTGTCAGCCGAATTTTACCTTCTCACCGTCATGTCCTATGACCGCTACGTTGCCATCTGCAAGCCCCTGCACTACGGGACCCTCCTGGACGGCAGAGCTTGTGCCAGCATGGCAGCAGCTGCCTGGGGCACTGAGCTTCTCAATTCTCTGCTGCACACTGCCAACACATTTTCACTGCCACTCTGCCGAGGCAACGCTGTGGACCAGTTCTTCTGTGAAATTCCTCACATTCTCAAGCTCTCTTGTTCGTACCCCTACCTCAGGAATCTCAGTCTTATGACATTCAGTGTATTTCTGTTCTTTGGGTGTTTTGTTTTCATTCTGCTTTCCTACGTGCAGATCTTCAGGGCTGTGCTGAGGATGCCCTCTGTGCAGGGACGGCACAAAGCCTTTTCCACGTGCCTCCCTCACCTGGCTGTGGTCTCCCTCTTTATCAGCACTGGCTTCTTCACCTACCTGAAGCCCCAGTCCATCTCCTCCCCAGCCTTGGATGTGGTGGTGGCAATTCTGTACTCGGTGGTGCCTCCAGCAGTGAACCCCCTCATCTACAGCGTGAGGAACCAGGCACTGAAGGATGCCATTCGGAAACTGTTGTTGTGGATGTTTTCCAGTAATCATAACGATTCCATCTCTCTCCCCAGGTGACTTCTAATGTATCGCATTCTAAGGTCGGGCTTTGTTGTTTTCCATTAGTACGTTATTTTCTTTAATACATCTTTAATATTTTCCAACTACTTGTGCTGCTTCTGTTCCCCTCCAATACTTTCCATTTGTCTCTTCTTTTCCTTCCTTGATTCTATGGAACTTGAGATTTCAGCATCTGCCTCCTTGTGTCTGAGATGAAGTAGCAGCAAAGAAAGCACGTGGGCAGTGAGTGAAATCTGTGTTTGACACAACGAGAAGATATCTTCTATTGCTCAGAGGTTCTCCATTGTGGAAAGTGGATTCAGCTGGGGGTCCCGATGGATGAAGAGCTGGCCATGAGCCAGCACTGCGCTCTCGTAGCCTGGATGGCCATTGGTATCCAGGGCTGCTCCAACACAGGGGTGTCCAGCAATGAGAGGGAGGTGACTGCACCCCTCCACTCTGCCTTTGTAAGGCTCCATCTGGAGCACTGTGTCCAGACCAGGAGTCCCTGCACAAGGGAGACATGGAGCTGTTGGAGTGGGTACAGGGGTTCACCACAAATATAATCAGAGGGCTGTTTAAAGACTGTGGAAGTTCAAATTCTTTAGCTTGGAGAAGGAATGCTCCGGAGAGAGCTCACAGTGATCCTGCAGTATTTGAAAGGAGCTTACAGGCAGGAGAGGGACTTCTTGTGCTGGTAGACAGTGATACGATGAGGGCAGGTGGATTTAAACTGCAAGAGGGGAAGTTTGTGTTGGATGCTATGAAGAGATCCTTCACTCAGAGGGTGGTGAGGCAGAGGATCAGTCTGTCCAGAGAATCTGTGGATGCGTCATCTCTGGAGGCATTCAAGGCCGGGCAGCCTGGTCTTGTGGTTGGCAACCCTGCACACAGCAGGAGGGTTGGAACTACATGATCTTTCTGATCTTTCCAACCAAAGCCATTCTATGCTTCTATGATTCAGTGGATAGAACTTGGACTTAATAAAATTTAATTTTACAGAACTGTGCCTTTTGCTTTCCTTTGCCATATCCATCTGAGTCCTCACGTAGTTTTTCTCCATGGAGGGAAGCTGGGAATTGGTGCCTAGTGCTAACTCTAACCCCTATACTAAACCTTTAATCTAACCCTAACCCCAACCCTAACTCCTAACCCATAACTCAAACTCCTAATCTTAAAGTCCAACCTTAGCCTTTTCTTGTCCTAAACTTCAACCTTAACTCGAACCCTTGCCCCTAAATACCAACTCTTCTCACATCCCTCAACCTAACACGAATTCAAGTGCTAGCTCTTCACCTAACACTAAATCTAATCATCAGTGCTAGCCCCAGCCCTAACTCTAATCTTAAACCTAACTCGAACACTGAACCTTATCCCTGATCCTCTGGTTGGCAGCTGGGAATCAGGTGGGCTAAATCAGGCTGCTGCCCTTCCAAGTCAGTTCCCAAGATGGATGGAATTCTCAGAATGAATAGGACACAACACACTTTACAAACAAATGTTTCATAAGAGCCTCATCAAGGCTCTGTCATAGAGAAGAAGTCTCACCATGAACTCTGGAGAATTCAGGAAGATCCTAACAAGCACTGGAAGATCCAGGAAGGCTTCTGAAGTGCAAGTGGTCCAGGAAGCAGCAGCTGGCAGTACTTAAGTCTGGGAGGGAGCTTTGGGGGATATCTGTGAGAAGTAAAGCAATGTCTGAAGGCCTTAGTAAGTCACTCCAACCGTATGTGAGCCCAGAAATTGAGAGAAATATGCATCTAGATGTGAATAAGGAGGAAGAGACTTATCCTGAGAACATGGCAAGAAGAAGGCCCCTGCTGTGCCAACCAGGAGAAAATGACAAGTTTCTATCTGGTGTGCATGGCTCTGCATGTGGAATGTGGAATATTCACAGCGGGCAGTGGTTGTGCTCAGCCATGCCCCATCAGCTGGCTGACCTTGTTCTTCTCCTCTCTTTCCCCTCCCACACTTCAATGCACTTCCAGAAGCATTCATGACTGTGGAGGAAGCCTAATTCTCCTGCAATGTTGGCTCATTGCTGCAATGGAAGAGGGAAGAGTTTTGAGACACAGGGGAGTACTGGGCCAGTGCTTGGCCCTGCTGCTGGATGAAGCACAACTGAATCAACCCCTCATTCAAGGTGTCATGAAAAGGCCAAAACACGCGTAGGAAAAAATCTCTGTGTAGTAAATGTGTAATAAATAACTCTTCCGAGTTTTAAGGACTTTCTATAAATTCTCATGATTTATTTTCCATCAGCCATGGATATGTAGCAATAAGATAATGACTTTTATGTTTTATCTCAACACGGATTCACTAAAGTGATAAAGTGATTTCAGGGTAGATCCCAGGATTTGTGGAATCTCCCTATTATGAACTTGAGGTGTTCATTAAAAAATGGGGCCCCCTACTTGTTATGGGAAATATCTCCCTTATCACATAGCAGATTACTTTCAGGGACTTAATAAAGATATACTGATCACAAAAGGAAGACAATTAGCTGTCTCCACAGTGACACAGCCACTATTAAATGCTTTATATCATGCTGAAATGAAGAATAACACTTTAGAGAATGAAAACCAACTTCTGAAAGACCGCACTGAATAGTTAGAGCAAGAATTTGGCATATTAACAAGGAAGAAACCTATTTTGCATCTTCCAGTAGGTCAAGTTCGTGATATTTCAATAGACAATGACCAGACTTCTGAATCAATAGACTTAATTGATTGGGAAAATAAAAACTTTAAATTAGATTTCAAATGGAGTTTCTATTGCCCCAGTCTGGGAATACGTCTTGTACATAGATATTCTATGGGTTTGGCTCTCCAGACAACTGTGGGAGAGTTCCGACTTGGACAGAGATGTATCAGTATCCGGGCGGTGCAGGCAGTATTAAGAGGCCATGTGAAACATGGGCCTATTTGCCTGCCAAAACCGTGCTGATTACTGATGTAAGGCAGTATAGGCTCCGGGTGGGCAGCATGAAATATGGGGAACGGTGCAGGAATTAGAACAAGTGGGCATTATAAGACCTGCACACAGCCCATATAATTCCCCCATATGGCCAGTGCGAAAGTCGGATGGCACGTGGAGAATGTCGGTGGATTACAGAGAATTAAATAAGGTCATGCAGCCTATCCGTGTGGCCATACCCAACACTGCCTCCATAATGGATACATTAAGTAGGGAGATAAAAACCTATCATTGTGTCCTAGATTTGGCAGATGTGTTCTTCAGTATCCCAATTGCTGAGGAATCGCAAGATCAGTTTGCGTTTACGTGGGGAGGCAGGCAGTGGACCTTTCAGGTCCTGCCACAGGGGTACGTACATTCACCAATGTATTGTCACAATCTAGTGGTGTGTGACCTGGCTGATTGGAAAAAACCTGATGATGTTAACCTGTATCGTTATATTGATGATCTCCTGCTGACATCCGACTCACTGGAGGCAGTAGGGCAGGCGGCAGATTCATTAACCGCCTATTTACAGCAGAGGGGGTGGGCTATAAATCCCCAGAACGTGCAAGGTCCGGGCCTGTCCGTAAAATTCCTGGGGGTGGTTTGGTCAGGAAAGACCCAAGTACTGCCCAGTGCTGTCATAGATAAGGGTCAGGCATTCCCAGTCCCTACAACATCGAAGCAGCTGCAAGAGTTTCCAGGTATGTTGGGTTACTGGCGTTCCTTCATACCTCACCTGGCGCAGCTGCTAAGGCCACTGTACAGGCTCTCAAAAAAGGGGCAGCTGTGGGACTGGGGGAAAGCAGAACAGGACGCTTTCCAACAGGCAAAACTGGCAGTTAAACCAGCCCAGGCATTGGGTATATTTGATCCTACCCTCCCAGCTGAGTTGGACATCCATATTACTCAAGACGGCTTTGGTTGGGGCCTGTGGCAATGCCAGAGATCTGTTTGAATCCCCATTGGTTTCTGGTCTCAGGTCTGGCATGGAGCAGAAGAAAGATATAGTATGATTGAAAAACAGTTATTGGCTGCCTATTCAGCATTCCAGGCAGTAGAGCCAATAACCCAGATGGCTGAAGTTATAGTTCAGACCACTCTGCCGATTCAGGGGTGGGTGAAAGGTCTGACCCACCTTCCTAAGACAGGGGTGGCCCAAGCACAAACAGTGGCACGATGGGTTGCCTACCTCAGCCAAAGGAGCAGTCTGTCTTCATCACCCTTGAAAGAAGAACTTCAGAAGATCCTAAGCCCACTGACGTATCAGTGATGCACCAAAAGAAACACTGGTCGTTCCACCAGAGAAGAGTCCCATTCAGGAGGGGAAATATCCTATCCCTGAAGATGCCTGGTACACAGATGGGTCCAGCAAGGGCAACCCGAGCAAGTGGAGAGCAATAGCATACCATCCCTCCACCGAGACAGTCTGGTTTGACGAGGGGGATGGTCAGAGCAGGCAACGGGCAGAACTGCGAGCCGTGTGGATGGCTATAACCAAGGAACCCGGCGATGGTATCCTGAATATCTGTACAGACAGTTGGGCTGTGTACCGGGGGCTCACTCTTTGGATTGCACAGTGGGCCACCTAGGAATGGACTGTCCACACCCGACTAATCTGGGGCAAAGACGTGGTTAGACATACGGAATACAGTCAAACACAGAACTGTACGTGTCTACCAGGTTTCTGGTCATCAGCCCTACAGTCGCCGGGAAACAACGAAGCTGACACGGTGGCCCGAGTTCAATGGATTGAGAATTCACCACCTGAGAACATCGCCCGTTGGTTACATCAGAAGCTACGGCATGCGGGACAAAAGACAATGTGGGCAGCTGCTAAAGCATGCGGACTGCCCATACAACTACCTGACATCACTCAGGCATGCTGGGATTGCTGCGCTTGGTCTGAGACCGAGATCATTGCTTGAAAATGATAGCCCGTCTTGCTAGAGGACACAATCCTCTCCAGCAATGGCAGGTCGATTACATCGGGCCCCTTCCTCGGTCTGAGGGGACGAGATATGCCCTGACCTGCATCAACACTGCAAGTGGGCTACTGCAGGCCTATCCATGCCGAAAGCAAACCAGGCATATACCATCAAGGCACTGACTAAACTGATGTCTGCCTACGGGACACCTCAAGTCATCGAGAGCGACCAAGGGACCCATCTTAATGGTGCAACGATACAGCGCTGGGCAGAAGAAAATAACATCGAATGGCGATTCCACTTGCCATATAATCCAACGGGGGCAGGCCTCATTGAACGTTACAATGGTATTCTTAAGGCTGCCCTGAAGACAGACTCCCAGTCCCTGCAGGGGTGGATGAAAAGACTGTATGAAACCTTGCGGGACCTGAATGAAAGACCCCGAGCCAGCAGACCCAGTGCCCTGAGAATGCTGCAGACAACATGGGCCACCCTGCTTAGGATCCAAATTAAGGGCACTGATCATCAGGTAAGACCCCAGATTGGTAATGAAAGTAATCTTCTGCTCCCTGCCCCTGGGAATTTAGATCCAGGCACCCATAGAATAAAATGGCTTTGGAAGGTGCAGGTAGGACCCAAGTGGTGTGGCCTACTTGCACTTTGGGGGAGATTGTTGGAGGTGGGAGGCTCAGTAGTCCCTCCTGTAATAGGAACATGGCCTATGATATTGTGGTCAACACTCCAGTCTCCATTGCTAAAGGGACCCCCATCGTGTCCCTATGGCAGACCAGGACACCCCCTGTGGTGCCTGATATAATTATGCAGCCGCAGACATCTGCCCACAAGGTGTGTACAGGCGGCCGGGACATGACCCAGTACAAGCCCAAGTGTTGACCCAGGATAGAAAGACAGCCTGTATCTTGCCCTGGAGAGCAGACCTTCCCCTCCTGGTACCCCCGAAACATCTGTATTACTCCCCGTGAGTCTTTGAGCCTTCAGGATCACCGCAAGGAACGCAATGCCATCAAAGCGTTCCAGTGTCACTGTTAGATCACGTGCAACACCTGGTGATGGCCTACATGGGACTGATGGAACGTAGGACAGACCTGCACCTCACGACCATATACCTCCAGTAACATCTTTGAGCACTGGCCCAGAAAAGAATATGAACATTCACAGGTTATCACTTGCCTTGAGTTGTACCAATGTGCATCGCGATGGAAACTGTTTAAGTGTCGCTGTATATCACACCTCTGTATTAGGAAAAGCTTACCCTTCAGTCAACTTGATCATTGGTTCACGCCGTGAAGGGGTGGAGTGTATGGGAACTGCTGAGTCATGGCCTGAGCCTCTGATTGATCACCTGAGGTGAGCAATGAGTCAGCCATGGGAGCACAGGTGAAGGCAACTCAGCTGTGATGCTGGAAGGGCTGGAGCCTGGCTCCACCTCTCCTAGACCCATTTAAGAGCTGACTACCAGTGGGGAAGGATCTCTTTCTGGAGGTCCCTCCTTTGGAGATCTCCAGCGAGCCCAGGACAAGGGTAAGCATTCTATCTATTCTTTGTTTAGTGTAATAGCCTGCTTAGCCAAGCTCTCTTATTTATTATCTTAATTATTGCATCTGTATATTCATTGATTATACATGCAGACAGGGAACTGCTGGGAAGAGTGCAGTGGAGGACGATAAAAATGACAGAGACCCAGAGAATATCCCATATGAGGAAAGGCAGAAAGACCTGGGCTTGTTCAGCATGCTGTAGGGAAGGCTGAGAGGGAATCTTTGTAATGCTATCTTCGTAATGCTTGTGAACATCCAAAGGGGATATCAACTGGGGCAGGGTACAGGGGGAGGATTGTCTTCTGCCCCACTGAAGACAATTCTCTGAGCTCTGCTAGTCAGCCAGATCTCAATGCAGCTCACTCTCTGCTCACCTAGCCCACACATCTTTAGCTCACTTGCTGTAATGGTTTAGTAAACAGTGTTATCCAGATCGTTTATAAAAACAGTGTGGGGAATTAGCATCGAAATGATGTCATCAGAAATATTATAAGCAATGGGCCACCAGCCTGATGTAACTCCATTTCCTATGGGACTCTGAGGCCATCCCATCACTCAGTGGTGATGGGACCACGGAGCATTATGCTCTAGGTCAGCCGTATGCCAAACATTCTGTCGACAAGAATACTGTGAGAATCCCTTGCAGAAGCTTTGTTGGGCTTCCCTTGGTGAACACTAGAGGAGTAAATCTGTCATCAAAGCAAATTCAATTTATCCACAAGACTTTCCTCTTGTGAACCCATGTTGGCTGTTACCAATGAGCGTGTTGTCTTTGCAGTATTTCTCAGTGATTCCCAGAATGATCTCCTCTATAATTTTGCCAGGTGCCACAGTGAGACCAGCTGGCCTGTAATTACCAAGGTCTTCTTTCTTGCTCTTCTTGGAAACTGGGATGTTTGTCAGCTTCCAGTCAACTGGGACATGTTAAGATTTCCAAGACCCTTGGATAAACCCCACAGGCCATACATTTACATGCCTACAACTGGAGCAGCAAATCCCACGCAGGTTGATAGTCAGTTCCTGCCTGTAGGCTTATCTCACTCCGTGTATCCATTCACATTCCTTTCCACACAAACTCCAGAAGAACATCTCTGCTCAGAGGAGCTGGACTTCTGCCCTGCTTCTTGACTTGCTATGCACTGAAGAGGGAAAAACTGAGTTTTTTAATTCTGATTGCAACTAAACATGATGTTTTATCACACATGTGAGGAGGTCAGCAGTTAAAATGACTCAAAGAGGAAAACCTGCTTTGCTCTTTATTTTTTTCTACCCAACGCAAATCAACACAGCGGTTCTGAGAATATGGTGATGTAAGATGAAAACACAAAACAGCAAGAATGCTTTTTGGGGGAACCTAAAAGGAAAGAGGAGACACATGAGGGATGCCACTGGACAGGAATTCATTGGTTGTAGTTGAAAAGCAAATCATCCCAGCTCTTGGCTGGGTGGTTGTATCCTGTTGCTGGGGATCCCAACACCTTGCAGCTGCTTGCTTCCTCCCCATGCATTTTCCCTTGGAGCTGTGAGTTCCTCCCACCCCCAGGGCCCTGCTGTACCTCTCCTGCACCAGACCAGGCACCTGCTCCCTGGGATGGAGGAAGCAGAGCTTCCCAGTACTGCAATCATCATCTCCTTGCAGCTTCCTGGGGAGGTCAGGGAGTGTTTAGAGAACCTCACCTGACAACATAGGCAAACTCCTGCTGGCTTCACTGGCTCACCAAAATCAACCTCCTCTTCCTGCCATCTGCATTCCAAGCACAGCAGCTTCAGCTGAGCACAGCAAATGTGAAGGCCCTGCTGCAGGAGGTCTCAGACACAACTTCCCAAGGTCAAAGCAAAAACCTTCAAGCTCAGAAGGGATCACTTGCAAGGCAAGCACGCACTGGAGAGCACTCTGATGTCTCTGTGCTGTGGGGATGAGCTCTGGTGCACCGTGTGGGTTTGCACTGCCTTTTGCTCCTACCACCTTCAGAAACTTGGGACAGTGTACTTAGGAAAAACAAGCACAGCTTTTTGTAGTATTATTAGAGACAAATAAGGCTTGGTGTCACAACTGCTCTGACCAGCTGATTAAAGTATTTGAGAAGAGCAGTAGAACCAATGTGCAGGAAGGATGATAGGGTTGTGTGAGAGAAATGCCTTCCCCAGAAGCAAGCACTGTGCTTGGAGTTGGCACCAAAACCAAACCCTCCTTGCAGCTTTCCCTCTCCTCATTCCACATGCTGACATTTATTTTAAGAACAACAAGCAAGAAAACAGTGAATCAGAACTTGTTTGGAAGCTCTTCCTGCACTCAGAACATTTGTGGATGTGCTGGTGCCCGTTCAATTCAGAACAACTCAGCTACTTTATTCACCCCCTTCCCTTTCCTCATCAGATGATTCTCAGAAAACCTCCAAGAGCCACATTACTGCTCTCCTGACCCTTCTCTCAGATTCATCAGTGCACTCACAGATTACTGAGAGCAACACATGCACACAGACACACAGAACATCCCTACACAGCTGCTTCTCCTTAGGAAACAGCATCAAAAAGCTGCTGGCAGGAAGAGCAGAAGAGAAAACCGGGCATGGTGAGAGAGCTGCTTTGGGTAGCAAGAAAGGGCCATCTGAAGCTCCTGGGTTAAGTCCCTTCTTCAGAGGGTGCCAGTGATGCCATCTCCTTTGCAAACTCCTCCTGTGTGGGGAGAAATATCTGGGTCTCCCTCATCCTTGAGCTCGCCAGAATCCTCTGGGCTCTACTGAGGGTTGAGCTCCAGATGAAGCTCTCCCCACACTGCCTGCAAACAGAATTTTTTCCTTCCTGTGACACATCAGCCCAGCTGAGATTTCCATTGGGCCCTCACCTGCTCCCCCCCACAGCAGATGAGTTTCTACAAGGGAGATCAGAAGTGAATGCCAAGGCATCTCCCTTCACACAGACCTGACAGAAACGTGCCGCAGAGGGTTTCCAGTGGCTGTGACAAATCCCACTCTGGATTCTCCTTAGAGTGTCCACACCATAACTTGACTGCAGCTGAATGAGAGCAATAGGGGTAATTCCCTTGCAAAGAAGGAGAAAGGGGATTCAGTTTGGCCGCAGAGCTCTTCCTCTACTCAAGGGATTTGTAAGGTTCATCACCACACACAGCCACAGGTGGTGACCAGGCTGGGGCTCTGGCTGAAGCTCTGCCCACATTTGGGGCATTGCAGGCTCTGTATCCTGTGTGGCTGTGCTGGTAGGTAACGAGGCTGGAACTGCTTTTGAAGGTTCCCCGTGTCTTGGGATGCTTCTAAAGCCCGTGTGCGCTGCGGATGTGCTTGTGGGTGTTGAGGTTAGATCTGTGTTTAAAGCTCTTCTCACACTCAAGACACTTGTAGGGTCTCTCTCCTGTGTGGATGCCCTGGTGGCGCTTCAATAGTGAACTGCTTTTAAAGTTCTTTCCACACTCAGGACATTTATAGGGTCTCTCTCCTGTGTGGATGCGCAGGTGCAGCTTCAATTCATAACTTCTTTTGAAGCTCTTCCCACACTCAGGACACTTGTATGGTCTCTCTCCTGTGTGCATGCGCTGGTGCTGTTTCAATTCAGTACTGCTTTTGAAGCTCTTCCCACACTCATGACACAAAAAAGGTCTCTCCCCTGTGTGGATGCGCTCGTGGTGCATCAGATCAGAACTTCTCTGGAAGCTCTTCCCACACTCAGAACACTTGTAGGGTCTCTCTCCTGTGTGGATGCGCTGGTGGCGCTTCAATAGTGAACTGCTTTTAAAGTTCTTTCCACACTCAGGACATTTATAGGGTCTCTCTCCTGTGTGGATGCGCTGGTGCTGGTTCAATTCAGAAGTTCTTTTGAAGCTCTTCCCACACTCAGGACACTTAAAGGGTCTCTCTCCTGTATGGAGGCGCAGGTGGCGGGTTAGGTGGGATCTCCATTTGAAGCACTTTCCACAATCAGAGCACTTGTACGGGCTCTTTGTTGAGTGTATGCACCGATGGTTAACAATGCTGGAATCTATATTAAAGCTTTTCCCACACTCAGCACGCTGATTCTTCTTTTTCCACACACCCATGCTCCTGCGGTCTTCAGGCTGGTTCTGACCTACACTGAAGTCCAGTGGGTTCCTTGATGTCTTTCCCAGATGCTTTCCCAGTGCCTTCTTGATGTGCTCACCCTGACCTTGCTCCAGGCCTCTTTGGACATCCCTTCTGATTTCCTCCACGGAGATGCCACTCCACTGCCATTTGACCACGCCGCTTTCCTGCTCATCCTCCAATATATCTGCAATCCTAATTCCTGCTGGATGACAGGAAGTCCAGAAATAGCACACAGTGCCCAAAATTAAACACAGAGATGTCTCTTTCAACCCCGTCCGCCTCCTTCCCTCCACCACCTCACCTGGGCTGAGGTCTCCTGGCACGGCCTCAGGGCTACACACATCTGGGACCCAAGGGTCTTCCCCTCCTTCAAGCAGGGAGATCAGCACGGGTTTGGGGGCTGGAAGCGAACCTTCAATGACAGAAATATGGAGATAACAGAGTTTCCCTGATCCTGGCACAGCTGCTTGTCCAACAACTCCACTCTCAGTCCCGCCCCACAATAAAAGCACAATTAGGGCCAGAATAACATTTATAGAATTATCATTTTATAGAATTTCCTTTCATATTTTTCAAACTGCTCTATGCCGAAGGTTTCAAAAATGTTTATGGGGATGGAATAAAGAGACAATTAATACCTAAGAAGTAACCTGGGAGTAGTCTGGCTGCTGGAGCTGCTGGCGCCATGCAACGCAACAACACAAGGGCTGTCTGCAGGGAGATGTTTCTCCCCCTCCTGGCTGATGCCTGCTTGCCAGCACTGACACCGGGGCTTTTATCAGAGTGCTGAGCACAATAAGCCCCCATGAAACTCATGCTTCCCTGTGTTTCTTTTGTTACTGCGATTGTGGTGTTGGTCAAGAAATAACTGCATGGTGATTATTCTAGGCCCGGCCTGCAGAGGCTCATTCTGCACAGCCAAAGGTGCCCTAACGAGGAGGAAAGGCAGCAAAGCCCTCACCCAGCGAGGCCACGCACTGGTACGTCTCCAGCATCACGTCCCGGTAGAGCGCTCGCTGCGCAGGGTCCAGCAGCGCCCACTCCTCCCTGCTGAAATACACGGCCACCTCCGCAAAGCTCACGGGCTCCTGCAAGCAAAGAGGCTCCTTGCTGGGAACAGCCGAGGCCCAGGGAAGCAGCTCGCACAGGACACAAACTCCCGTCCCAGCCGCTTCTCTGGCCCCAGCACACACGTGCTGCCTGAGGGCACCTCCCTCTCCCCCGCCATTCGCATCCCTCGCCCCTCCGCCTCTCCTGCCCGCTTCCCCCAGCCCCTACCTGACACGGATGTGCTGTGGCCATCTGCTGCTCTCCTGCAGGTGAGATGATCACGGCTGGAAGGAAGGCAGAAGTTGAACTGGAGCCTGCGGGGACAAGAGAAATGGCAGGGGAGCTGTGAGGGAACGCAGCAGTCCCTGTCCCAGCCCAGCCCTCCACAGCCCATCTGCAGGACACTGCCTAGGGGATGGCACAGCAGGCCTTGCACAATGAGGAAGACAATGAGCAACAGCACTGCTAACACTTTGGCTAAAAGAGATATTCCATCACAAAGATGTCTCAAACTGTGTGGCTGAAAGAACTGACAGCTGTCACTCAGTTCTACACCTGAGGGCACATGGACTGTGTGCCTAAGACAAAGCATGGCAAGCAGTCTGTCATCTTACCCCAAAACAAGGAGCAGCCCAAGTGCCCTTGGAGCTCTCCTGCCCAGCAGCGGGCTGCACAACGGGATCTCCCCTCAAGTAGGGATGTCTCTCGGGGTCACACCAGCACGGAGATCCAACACAGCATGACGTCAAGTCTCGTTCTTGATACAAATCCTCTGTAAGAGACTCATGGTTACTTTGGAGCTTTGTGAGCTTAGCTCTAAAGTTATATCTTAGAGGGACTGTGCACATATGATTCCTTCCACATAAAGCCTTGACCACGCCAGGGATGAGGATTGGATCCAGCCACTTCCAGTCTCTTTACATCTGTGGTTTGAAGACTTGAGATAGGAAGGAAACTACTCTGAGCCTTGTGACACAGTGGGAGGGCCTCCTGTAGGTGTGTGTGTAACCCTATCCTCTATGCACTAAATAACTATGTGTATCCAGCCATCCCCAAACTTGTTATGTCATTATCAGGTCACTACAACCTATCCGTATTGTATAAATACATATAGTAACAGAATTACATAGGATGGCCCAGGTTGGAAGGGACCCCAGGGGTCCTGAATCTCCAACCCCTCTACCACAGGCAGGACCACCAACCTCCCCATTTAATACTAGACCAGGTTGCCCAGGGTCCCATCCAACCTGGCCTTGAACACCTCTAAGGGCATCTACAACCTCTCTGAGCAGCTGTTCCAGCACCTCGCCACTTTCATAGTAAAGAGCTTCCGCCTGACATCCAACCTAAATCTTCCCTCCCTCAACTTAAAACCATTTCCCCTTGTCCTGATGTTATCTACCCTTTCAAAGAGTTGACACCCCTCCTGTTTGTAGGCTCTCTTTAGGTACTGAAAGGCTGCAGTAAGGTTACCCTGCAGCTTCTTTTCTCCAGGCTGAACAAGTTCAGCTCCCTCAGCCTGTCTTCGTAGTGGAGCTGCTCCAGCCCCCTGATCATCTCTGTGGCCCTCCTCTGGACCCTCTCCAACAGCTCTCTGTCTTTCGTGTACTGGGGGCTCCAGACCTGGGCACAGTACTGCAGATGGAGCCTCAAGAGGGCAGAGAAGAGAGGGAAAATCACCTGCCTGTCCCTGCTGGCCACCCCTCTTCTCATGGAGCCCAGGATACCATTTGCTTTCCGAGCTGTAAGAGCTCACTGCTGGTTCACATTCAGTTTTTCATCCCCCAGGACCCTCAGGACCTTCTCTGCAGGGCTGCTCTCAAGGACCGCTCCTTCCAGCCTGTATAAATGCCTGCGATTCCTCCGGCCCCAGTGCCAAACCTTGCACTTTGCTGTGTTGAACCTCATGAGGTTCACCCGGGCCCATCTTCCAAGCCTGTTGAGGTCCCTCTGAATGGCATCCCTTCCTTCCACCGTGACAACTGCACCACTCAGCTGAGTGTCATGAGAAAACTTGCTGAGGGTGCATCCAATTCCATCGTCGATGTCATTGATAAAGATGTTAAAGATCACCGGTCACAAGACAGACCCCTGGAGGCACCACTCATTATCAGCCTCCACCAGGACATAGCAGCATTAATCACCACCCTCTGTCTGCAGCCTTTCCATCAATTTCTTATCCATCAAGTGGTCCATCCATCAATTCCCCATCCCTCCAATTTGGAGATAAGGATGTGGTGGGGGACCATATCAAAGGCCTTGCTCAAGTCCAGGTAAAATGACATTGGTTGCCTTCCCTTTGTCCACCAATGCCATCACTCTGAACAGAACAATTAAGCATCACGGATTTATCCTTCTCTGTAATAGAGTGACCTGTTCAGAATTCCCCACCAAGACGATTCCCTACTTTTCTTAGCAGCCTTGGGATGGCAACTGGAAACGCTGTGCTCATGCTGCTACTCAGATAGATACTGGGATAATGCCACTGTTGTTAACATGAGGACAGGAAACCTCACCAGAGGCACTCATTGCCTGTGTTCAGTGTGCAGTGAGAACAAATTCTAACAAAAACTCAGATCTCTCATCCACAGTCATGCACGGAAATGAAGCACACGTAAATATATAAGTGGAAGTGAATGGCACTGGGATAGTACCAGTGTAACTGCCTTTCCCACCTACTGTGGCTGATGCAAACCTGAGTGACTGCAGTGTGGATGGGGAGAGACACATCCTGCTCACCCCTCCTCCCCCTCAACCCCACCTCCAGCTTCTTCCCTCAGCTCCCTTCTTCAGCCTGGCCCTGGTCACAAGGCCCTGCACAGGAAGACAATGCACAACACAACAGGTAACGCTCCTGCTGAAACAGATTAACGGCCACAAATCTGTCTCAAAATGAACTGAAAGAACTGATAGCAGAGCCCTGCTTCAACAGCTGGGGCCCAGCTGAGCATCTTCTGAGCCTCGGGACTCAGCGGGAGGGCCTCCTCTATGTGTGTGTTTAACCCTGCCCGCTATACCACGAGGTTACAACAGCCTTGTAAAGGCACTATTTGAACACTACAGTATGACGACATTATATCAATAAATACATTCCTCCTGCTCTCTTAGAACTGAAATGCACAGCACAGCTGTTGCCAGCCTCAGCTGCCAGCCAGACAGGGACACAAACACCTCGCAAAAGTTCCTCCCCTCGCCTTCGCAGCTCTTCTCCCCGCTGGGCAGAGCTGAACTTTGTGCTGTCAGTATTTCAGCCCTCTGCCCACCTGACAGCACAGGGCCTGAAGGCGCTCGCTGGACGCGTGCCAGCGGCAGCCATCCGCACCAAGAACGCCTCGGCGGCTGCGTTTCCCTCCTCCCCCACCAGGCGGCGCTGCTCCCCATCCAGCTCAGCACGCACCCTGCGCTCACTTCCAGGGCACGTTCTCAGCAGCGGGCGCCCTTTGCACAACGCAGCCTGGGCTGCACTTGACTGACGTGCAGATGTTGCCTGCTGGGTCCCCGAAGGGAAACTGCGGGCTGCCGGGGAAGGGGAGTGGAGTGGAGATTCCTCTCTTGGAGGCTTCACATTCACACACTCAAAAGGAGGCATCGGGGAGTTTTAAGCTTACATCAATCCATGCGTGCAGAGCTGCGGAGCGAGGTCAGCTCGTGTCTGCCGTGGCCCAGAGGGAGAAACGCAGTCCCAGCTGCGCTGTGTTACACAGAGCCAACCGGGCAGCACAGCACGCTGAGCTCCTCTGCTCACTTCCTCGCTGTCCCAGCTCCAACCCCTTCCTGTGCCCCTCGATATACAACCCGGGCTGCAACACGCCTGGGAACGGCTGCTGCCCGCGTTGCAGCCCGTCTGGCCCAGCAAACCTGCTGTGCTGGTGATACAGGATGGCTGCTTTAGCAACAGCGATTCGTTTAAGAACCGATATATAAGCCGGCAAAAGGAATCCTGCCTCGGCGAGAGAAAGCCTCCCGCTGCCGCCCTCGGGCTCGCCAACCCAGCCGGCAGCCGCGTCCGCCCCGCAGAGCACGGCACGCACGCAGCCCAGCCCAGCCCGTCCTGCGGCCGCCCCCTGCCCCGCGCCATCACGGCGGCGGCTCCGCCCCGCCCAGCGGCCCGGCCCAGGCAGTCGTTCCAGCCCGACTGAGCCCGGAACTCGTCTTCCCTCGCGGCCGCGGACGGCGTGCCTTCCGGCGGGACGGGACCCGGCCTTCGCTTGGCTGCGCTGCTCCGTGTCCCCCGCGCGTCGCTCTCCTCTCCTCTCTGGCACTCAAGGTCTCTCCGAGCGGCGCCGTCGGCGCTGTGTCACCTCCCGGGCTGCTGCTCCCGGCGCATCCCGGGACGGCGCTCAGCCCTGCTGGCAGCTCTGGGCAGAGACGGAGCCGTCGGTGCCGTCGGTGCCGCTGCCAGGAGAACGGCCGACTCTTCCCAGCAGAGCAGGTGAGGCCGAGCGGGGCAGAGCGCGTCACCCTTTCCTCCCCCACCCCGTGGCAGCGTGGGCACGGCTTTGCTTTCCATTTCCATTTCCATCCCGCGCGGTGCAGTGGAGGAAGAGCAGAGGATCGTCTCGGCACTGCCTTACCCGCGGGCTGTGCGCCATTCCCGCTGTACAGAACATCAGCAGAGGTGGTTCTCCAGCAGGCTGCTCTGCTGGCAGCTGCGGTCTGTGCTTAAGCTCGCTGTGTTTGTACGCGCACTGCAGCCTCCCTGTTTCTCCGGGGGTTGGGATCAGCGTTTGAGCTGAAGGGCCGTCCCCAGGGTCACCCATTTCAGACAGGAACGTTTTCCAGGACAATTTATCGTGGCGCAGTGTCTGTCTGACATGCGTTTCTCACCCAGGAACCAGACATAGGCTGTGGCAGTTTGGCACACAACGTTTTCTTCCATTTCCTCCGGTAATCTTAACTCTTTGCTGCCTGAACTGCATGCTCAGCTTCCCAGAACCGAGTAGGGCTGGCACTGACATTTGTGCTTTGGTATTTAGGAAAAAGGTGTTGCCAGATATCGTTAAAGTCCGACTGGGATGAATATAAGCATTTGTGCTGTCAGAACTTATTCCTAGATCTCCATTTTCCTGGGGCAGGTGGGGCCGATGCCTTTGGGCTCTCTTTGTTCTGAGTTCAGGCCTTGCCATTTCTGTGCAGGTAGATGGGAGAACTGGGAAGCTGTTTTCCTTTCCATGCTGACCCTGACAGTACAGGAGCTGAAATACTTTCCATCCCTATTACCTCATTTTTGGATTGCTACAATTAAACTGAATTATAATACCAGGAGGCTGATTATGAATGGTGACTCTGGGAATGCCCATATACAATGCTTTTCTTTTTCTCCAAGATTGATTACTCCACATTAGCACATTTGTTTGCAATTCTTTAGCTTTAGTTTCTGTTCTCCATTCCAGTTTACTTCTGTTCTCCTTTCCTTCATGCGCAACTTCCAAACCCGGAATTTTGCAGATAACACCTCTCCCCTCCCATCCTTGTATGGCCCCCAATGGTTTTGCCCCTTTGTCACAGATAATCCTCTCTATAATATACACTCCTAAGACAGAAGCAGGACTGTATTTATTGATATAATTCTGATATGCTGTAGTGATTTAGCAGTGACGAAACAAGTCTGGCGATGACT
This sequence comes from Lophura swinhoii, assembly GCA_030408155.1. NCBI lineage: Eukaryota > Metazoa > Chordata > Aves > Galliformes > Phasianidae > Lophura > Lophura swinhoii. Next base: position 1,584,044 of record CM059486.1, read on the forward strand.
GGATAAACTTGGTTATTTCCTGCATAGAGGATAGGGTTACACACACACCTACAGGAGAACTTCCTGCTGAGTCACAAGGTTCAGAGTAGTTTCCCTCGTATCTCAAGTCTTCAAACCACAGACGTAAGGAGCCTGGCCATGGCTGGATCCAATCCTCATCCCCGGCTTGGTCAAGGCTTTATGTGGAAGGAATCATATGTGCACAGTCCCTCTAAGACATAACCTCAGAGAAGCTCCAAAGTAACCATGAGTCTCTTACAGAATATCTCTGTCAGGAAGGAGTCTTGGCGTCAAGGTGCAGGTGTGACCTCGAGAGACATCCCTACTTGAGGGGAGATCCCGTTCTGCAGCCCGCTGCTGTGCAGGAGAGCTGGAAGGGCACTTGGGCTGCTCCCTGTTTTGGGGTAAGATGACAGACTGCTTGCCATGCTTTGTCTTAGGCACACAGTCCATGTACCCTCAGGTGTTGAACTGAGTGTCAGCCATCAGTTCTTTCAGCCCCACAGTTTGAGACAGCTTTGTGATGGTTCATCTCTTTTAGCCAGAGTGTTAGCAGTGCTGTTGCTCATTGTCTTCCTCATTGTAGAAGACCTGCTGTGCCATCCCCTAGGCAGGCAGTGTCCTGCAGATGGGCTGTGGAGGGCTGGGCTGGGACAGGGACTGCTGCATTCCCTCACAGCTCCCCTGCCATTTCTCTTGTCCCTGCAGGCTCCAGTTCGACTTCTGCCTTCCAGCCGTGATCATCTCACCTGCAGGAGAGCAGCAGATGGCCACAGCACATCCATGTCAGGTAGGGGCTGGGGGAAGCGGGCAGGAGAGGCGGAGGGGCGAGGGATGCGAATGGCGGGGGAGAGGGAGGTGCCCTCAGGCAGCACGTGTGTGCTGGGCCAGAGAAGCGGCTGGGACGGGAGTTTGTGTCCTGTGGGAGCTGCTTCCCTGGGCCTCGGCTGTTCCCAGCAAGGAGCCTCTTTGCTTGCAGGAGCCCGTGAGCTTTGCGGAGGTGGCCGTGTATTTCAGCAGGGAGGAGTGGGCGCTGCTGGACCCTGCGCAGCGAGCGCTCTACCGGGACGTGATGCTGGAGACGTACCAGTGCGTGGCCTCGCTGGGTGAGGGCTTTGCTGCCTTTCCTCCTCGTTAGGGCACCTTTGGCTGTGCAGAATGAGCCTCTGCAGGCCGGGCCTTGAATAATCAACATGCAGTTACATATTGACTAACATCACAATAAAAGCAATAAAACAAACAGAAGCAAGCATGAGTTTCAGGAGAGTTTAGTGTGCTCTGCACTCTGATAAAAACCCCTGAGTCAGTGCTGGCAAGCAGGCATCAGCCAGGAGGGGGAGAACCATCTCCCTGCACACAGCCCTTGTGTTGCTGTGTTACATGATGTCACCAGCTCCAGAATCCAGACAAGTCTCTTTGTTTCTCCTATAGAACTTATGATTTTCTGTTCAGTTCCCATGAAACTTTCCAATGCCTTGAGGATTTATCAACTTGCAGGAAAAGAAACACACCATTCTAAAAGAAAATATAAAGAAAGTACCCCCTGCATAATTTTTTTGTGTTGTACAAGCATGCTAGGCCCCAAAGGAAGCTGGTATGTGTTGGCCCAGTGTCTTTTAGGCCCTAATTGTGGTTTCATTGTGGGAAGGTACACAGAGTGAAGTTGTTGGACAAGCAGCAGTGCCAGAATCACTGAAATGCTCTCATCTTCCTTGTTTCTGTCATTGAAGCTCCACTTCCAGCCCCCAAACCCATGCTGATCTCCCTGCTTGAAGGAGGGGAAGACCCCTGGATCCCAGATGCGTGTAGCCCTGAGGCCGTGCCGGGAGTCCTCAGCCCAGGTAAGGTGGTGGAGTGACAGGAGGAGGCTGGGGCTAGAAAAGCCATCTGTGATGGGGGAATATTTGGGGCATTGTGTGCTATTTCTGGATTTCCTTTGTCATCCAGGAGAGGATGAGATCACATATATAGTGGAAGATCTGCAGGAAAGTGGTATGGGCGAAAGGCAGCGGGGTAGCACCTCCGTGGAAGAAATCGAAAGAGATGGCCACGTGGGCTTTGAGCAAGCAGAGCACTACAAGGAGCCACTGGGAAAGCATCTGGAAGAGACACCAAGGAACCTGCTGAACTTCAGCACAGGTCAAAAGCAGCCTGAAGACCACGGGAGCAAGAATGTGTGTCAGAAGAAAAAGCAGAATCCATGCACTGAGTGTGGGAAAAGCTTCAAAAGGTATTCCAACCTTGTTAATCACCAGCGCATACACTCTGGGAAGTGCCGGTTGAAATGCTCTGATTGTGGAAAGAGCTACAAATGGAGATCTGAACTCATCAAGCACCAGCGCGTGCACACAGGGGAGAGACCCTATACGTGTCCTGAGTGTGAGAAAACCTTCATGAGCAGAACTGGATTGAAGTACCACCAGCGCATCCACACAAAAGAACGAGCCTTTAATTGCTCTCAGTGTGGAAAGAGCTTCCAAAGCAGTTCCAACCTCTTTCGCCACCAGCGTATGCATACAGAAGAGAGACCCTATAATTGTACTGAGTGTGAGAAGAGTTTCAAAATACGTTCCCACCTTATCCGCCACCAGCGCATCCACACGGGAGAGAGACCCTACAAGTGCTCTGACTGTGGGAAAAGCTTCAAAAGCAGTTCTGACCTCATTGTCCACCAGCGCATCCACACTGGAGAGAGGCCCTACAAGTGTGCTGAGTGTGGGAAAAGCTACAAAAGCAATGGTGATCTGAAGTATCATGAGCGCAGCCATACAGGAGAGAGACCTTATAAGTGTCCTCAGTGTGGCAAGTGCTTCAAAAACAGTTCCCACCTCAACCGCCACCAGCAGACCCACACGGGAGCGTGTAATGCGTTTATGATTTTTCTGATCGGTATTCCACACTATAACATCGTTCAGTGTACTGGAAGTTAAGTGCTAACTCTCAAGCTGTGTGAATTGTCAATAGATCCGGGTACCTGGTCTCTGAAGGGAAGAATGAGCTACAACTCGCAGAAGCCTTCATTATTCGGTTTTCATTTTCTGGTCGGTGGGAAAGATAAGACTGTGAGTCACAAGACTGCCTCTTTGCTTTCTGTGCTGCTGTCCATCTCGCCTACTGCATTAGAGTAAGGACTTTGGTTTCAGAAAATCATTTTATTTATTAGCTTCAATTCCAGCTATACTGTATTATCTCGCGTCTCGCTATTGTATATAATAAATTAGTTTCTTTCCCCTTAGCTCGTTGTAATTGTATTTCTTTTCATCTAAGCCCATCTGTCTGCCTTTTTCCCTTCACTCCCCTTTCCCAGGTAAGGGAGCTGTAACACATGCCTGACTCAGAAAAGATAGACCTGTGCTGGGGTGCTTTGCTGTCCACCACAGCAGTTGCGGGATGGATAAGGGATGTGGCAAAAGAAAATGGATTTAGTTGTGAAAAGGGAAGGCTATTGCTTGCGTGGTGTTAGGCCAGAAAGGGACACAACAGTGAAGGAAAGGGGGTACCTCAACTACTCCATGCTCAGATCCAGCAAACATCCCCCCACCTGCACATTTCTTCCCCTTCACCTACCGTGGAGAAAGTGCAAAGCCCGGAGAACAAAGAGAAGTGCCCAGAATGAACGGGGCTGCCTGGCCGAGAAGGGACCGGTCAGCACGTGAGCAGTAGTAGCCCGTACATATTTATTTATATATAAAAATATACACCAAGTAGTGCTTAAGGAAGGTGGTGAATTTGTTTTCTTACCAATGGAAAAAAGGAGAACGGCCGACTTCCCAGCAGAGCAGGTGAGGCTGAGCGGGGCAGAGCGCTTCACCCTTTCCTCCCCCACCCCATGGCAGCGTGGGCACGGCTTTGCTTTCCATTTCCATCCCACGCGGTGCAGTGGAGGAAGAGCAGAGGATCGTCTTGGCACTGCCTTACCTGCGGGTTGTCCGCCATTCCTGCTGTACAGAACATCAGCAGAGGTGGTTCTCCAGCAGGCTGCTCTGCTGGCAGCTGCGGTCTGTGCTTAAGCTCGCTGTGTTTGTGTGTTGGGGCTGCATTCAGTGTTCTTCAGTGAATCAGGTATTTTTCTGCACCTCCTGTTGGATGGCCATACCATTTTCTAAGAGTATTTCTGCAGTTCTTTCCTGGGTAGTGGACCCTTTTGGGTGTGCTTCCAGTCAATCAAAAGATCTCCCAGTTGGTACAGGCTGTCCTTGTTCTATTTCCTCAACTTTCTTCACCACTCAGACCTCCATTAAAACTTCCTTTTCCCATTTCTAATGTATCACTGTTCAGTTTCTTTAACTGCAGCTAAATCGGACATCAGAACTTCCACCCTGTGCAGCTGCAGAAGCGCAGTATTGCTGTACGTTGGTCATTTTTGATTCATGGAGAACCGTGGAATCATAGAATCCTAGGAGTTGGAAGGGGCCACTGAGGGCCATGTAGTCCAACTCCCTGCAGTGCACAGGGACACCACGGCTCCATCAGGTTGCCCAGGGCTTGATCCAGTTTCTCTTTGAAAGTCTCCAGGGATGGGGCATCAACCACAACACTAAGTAACCTCTTCCTGTGCCTTGCCACCCTCACTATAAAAGATTTTTTGCTTATTCCTAACCTGAATCTCCCCTCCATGAGCTTGAAGCCATTTCCCCTTATTCTATCACCACAGACCCTGCTGGAGAGTCTGGCCCTTCTTTCCTGTAGCTCCCCTTTAGGTACTGAAAGGCCATCTCAAGTCATCTCACAGCCTTCTCTTCTCCAGGCTGCACAGCCCCAGCTCTCTCAGCCTGGCCTCAAAGGAGAGGTGTTCCATTCTGTGAATCATTTTTGTGGCCCTTCTGTGGACGCGCTCCAACAGCTCCACGTCCCTCCTGTACAGAGGGTTCCACATCTGGGCACAGTACTCCAGGTGTGTCCTCATCACCGCAGAGTAGAGGTGCAGGATCACTTCCCTCACCCTCCTGGCCATGCTTCTTTTGATGCAGCCCAGGATGATACATCTGGCTTTTTGGGCTGCAAGAGCACGTTGCTGGCTCATGTCCAGTTTGCTATCCGCCAGTACCCCCAGGTCCTTTTCGGAAGGGCTGCTCTCAATTCTTTAATCCCCCTGCTCGTATTAGTAATGGGGGCTGCCTCAACCCAGGTGCAGGACCTTGCACTTGAATTGCTGAACCTCATAAGGTTCACCTGGGCCCACTGCTCAAGTCTGTCTTGTCCCTCTGGAAGCCATCCTGTCCCTCTGATGTGTCACTGCACACCACAGCATGGTTCCACCAGCAAACTTGCTGAGGGGGCACTTGAGCCCACTGTTAATATCACTGAGGAAGATATTAAAGAATATCAGCCCCAGCACCGCATCCAATGGGACACCACTCATCACCGGTCTCCATCCAGACATTGAGCCAGTGACCACCACTCTCTCAGGATTCGATAGAACTGTCCGCCCATGAAATCCATATCTCTTCAATTTGGAGAGAAGGAAGTTGTGGGGTACTGTGTCAGAGGCCTTGCTGAAGTCCAAATAGGCGACACTGGTAGCTCTTCCCTTGTCCATTGATGCAATGACACCATCATAGAAGGCTGCTACTTAGGTCAAACAGGATTTGCCCTTAGTGAAGCCATGCTGGTTCTCCCATATCGCCTCTCTGCTTTCCATGTGCCTTAGCATTGCTTCCAGGAGGATCTGCTTCATCTTCCCCGGCACAGAGGTGACACTAATAGGTCAGTAGACCAAGGTAATCTTTTTTTACCCTTTTTAAAAATAGGTGTGATGTTTCTTTTTTTCCAGTCATCAGGGACTTACAGCTGATTGCTACAACTTTTGTAATTTCATAGAGAGTGGCTTGGCAACCACATCAGCCAATTCCCTCAGGACTCTGGGATGCATCTCACCAGGACCTATAGATTTCTGGACGTTCAGGTTCCTCAGGTGGTCATGAACCTGATCTTTGCTTACAGTGGGAGGGACGTTGCTTTCCGGATCCCCTCCTACCAAACCAAATGTCCGAGGGCTGTGCAGTGAGCAGTTACCAGAGAAGTATGAGGAAAAAAAGTTGTTAAGTACCTCAGCCGCCTTCTTGTCTGTTGTTACCAGCCTGCCTGCGTCTCTCACTAGGTTGGGTATGTCCTCCTGGACTTTCCTTTTCAGGCTGAGGCACCTGTAGAAGCCTTTCTTGTTCTTGTTAGCATCCTTAGCCAAGTTCAGTTCAAAGTGGGCCTCAGCTTTCCTGACCCCACTCCTATAAAGGCTAGCAGCTTCCTTATGCTCTTCCCACGATACCTGTCGCTGTTTCCACTGCCTGTGCATTTTCTTTTTGTTCTTCAGTTTGACCAGCAGGTCTCATTTCAGACACACTGGTCTCTTGCCTTCCTCTCCTGACTTGCTACATTTGGGGATGGAGAGCTCTTGAGCCCTGAAGAATGCCTCCTTAAAGATCTGCCAGATCTGCCCTGCACCCTTGCCTGTGAGGACAGTTTCCCAGGCTGTTTTGGATTAACAAAGAGCTGGAAGTTAGCTTTCCTGAAGTTTAGCTTCCTAGTTTTACTCTTCACCTGTCTCATGTCCTTCCAAAGCGTGAATTCAGCCATAGCATGGTTGCTACAGCCCAGGCAGCCTCCAATCCTGATGTCACCAGTCAGTTCACGTACTTTGGCGAGCAACAGGTCGAGTATTGCATTCCCCATGGTGGATACTTGACTCAGAAAGTTATCCTCAGCCCATTCCAGGAGCCTCGCAGATTACCTACAGCTTGCTGTGCTACTTCTCCAGCAGATGTCTGAGTGGTTGAAGTCCCCTAGCAAGACGAGCAATTGTGATCACGACGCCCCCTGTAGCTGGAGGCAGAAAGCCTCATTAACAGGCTCTGTTTGATCTGGTGGCCTGTAGTAGTCACCGATCACAAGGCTTCCTTTGCTGCCTTGGTCTCTAACTGTCACCCGTAGGCTTCTGACTAGTTCAGGATTGTTCTTTAGGGACAGCTCTTCACATTCTCTTCCATTCCAGGTGTACGCAGCAACACCCCCACCCCGCCTTCACAGCCAGTCCCTTCTGAACAGCTTGTAGCCATCAATAGCCACACTATCACTGTGGGAATCATCCCACAAGGTTTCAGTGGCAACTGAATCATGGTTTTCAAGCAGCACAGTAGCTTCCACCTCCTCCTGTTTGTTTTCCAAACTGCATGCGTTGGTGTAGAGGAACTTCAGATGGGCAGCTGCTCTTTTAACTCACAGTAGGCAGCAGCTACGCGAAGCAGGGGCACTGCAACCTCCCTGTTTCTCGGGGGAGGGGAAAGGGAAGAGAATCAATGGTTGAACCTTGTTCAACCATACTTTCCATCCCTATTACCTCATTTCTGGATTGCTACAATTAAACTGAACTATAATACCAGGAGGCTGATTATGAATGGTGACTCTGGGAATGCCCATATATAATGCTTTTCCTTTTCTCCAAGATTGATTACTCCACATTAGCACATTTGTTTGCAATTCTTTAGCTTTAGTTTCTGTTCTTCATTCCTGTTTACTTCTGTTCTCCTTTGCATCATGCGCAACTTCCAAACCTGGGATTTTGCAGATAACACCTCTCCCCTCCCATCCTTGTGTGGCCCCCAATGGCTTTGCCCCTTTGTCACGGATAGTCCTTTCTATAATATACACTCCTAAGGCAGAAGCAGGACTGTATTTATTGATATAATTCTGATATGCTGTAGTGATTTAGCAGTGACGTAACAAGAGTGGCGATGGCTGGATACACTTGGTTATTTCCTGCATAGAAGACAGGGTTACACACACACCTACAGGAGAACTTCCTGTTGAGTCACAAGGCTCAAAGTGGTCCCCCTTTCTATCACAAGTCCTTGTTAGGACACCTTTGGCTGTGCAGAATGAGCCCCTGCAGGCCAGGCCTGGAATAATCACCATGCAGTTACATATTGATAACTCCAACAGCAACAAAGGAAATACTGGGAAGCATGAGTTTCAGAAGGGATTAGTATGCACTGCACTCTGATAAATGCCCCAGAGTCATTGCTGGCAAGCAGGCATCAGCCAGGAGGGGAGGGGACATCTCCCTGCAAACAGCCATTGTGTTTTCCACATCCCTCCCAGGTTACTCCTTTACAAGTTAGTATTTTCTATTCGGTTCCCATGGAGCTTTCCAATGCCTTGGACTTTGACCATCTTGGAAGGAAACAAACCATTCTAAAGTTACTTTTAAAGAAAATGTCCCTGCATAATTTTCAGTGATGTAAAAAGAATGCCATGTTTCTAAGGAAAGAAGCCATTATGTGTTGGCCCAGTGTCATTCATGCCCTAATTGTGGTTTCAAATTATAGAGGGACACATAGTGGATTAATGGAACAAACAGCTGTGCCAGAATGATGCCAGAATGATGGAAATGCTCTCATCTCCTCTGTTTCTGTCACTGAAGCTCCACTTCCAGCCCCCAAACCTGTGCTGATCTCCCTGCTTGAAGGAGGGGAAGAGCCCTGGATCCCAGATGTGCGTAGCCCTGAGGCCGTGCCAGGAGACCTCAGCCCAGGTGAGGTGGTGGAGGGAAGGAGAAGGTTTGGGGCTAGAAAAGCCATCTGTGATAGGGGTATATTTGGGGCACCGTGTGCTATTTCTGGTTTTCCTTTGTCATCCAGGAGAGGATGGGATCAAAAATATAAAGGAAGACCTGCAGGAAAGTGGTGTGGCTGAAAGGTGGTCGGGTAGCACCAGAAGAAATGTCCATGTGGGCTCTGAGCAAGCGAAGCACTTCAAGAAGCCACTGGGAAAGCATCTGGGAAGGATAGCAAGGAACCCTCTGGACTTCAGTGTGGGTCAAAAACAGAGGTCAAAAGCAGCCTGAAGACCCCATATGCAAGGATGTGTGCCAGAAGAAAAAGCTCATCCCACGTGATTTGAGTGGGAAAAGCCTTAATAGGTATTCCAACCTATTAATCACCAGTGAATGCTCTCAGAGGAGCAACTGCACAAGTGCTCAGACCGTGGAAAGAGCTTCCAATGGAGATCTGAACTCATTTGCCACCAGAGCATTCACACAGGAAAGAGACCCTACAGGTGTCGTGAGTGTGGAAAGGGCCTCCAAAACAGTGCCAACCTCAGAATACACCAGTGCATCCACACAGGAAAGAGTCCTTATAAGTGTCCTGTGGGAAGAGCTTCAGAAGCTGTTACAATCTCACTTCCCACAAGCGGGTCCACAGCACAGTCTGGTGGGAGAAGCGCTCCAAGTTTGTGAGAAACTTCAAATGCACTTCCACCCTCATTACCTACCAGCACATCCTCACAGCACACAGAGCCTGCAGTGCCCAAGACGTGGGAAATGCTTCAGCCAGAGCAGCCTGGTGACCACCTCTGGCTTTATGTGGTGATGAACCTTACAAATCCCGTGAGTAGAGGAAAAGCTCTGGGGCAAAACTAAATCCTGTTCCTCCTTACCTGCATGGAAATTACCCTTATTGCTCTCTTTCAGCCGCAGACAGGCTGCTGTGTGGACATGGAAATGAGAGTCCAAAGTGGGATGTGTCACAGCCACTGGAAACCTGCCAGGTGGCACATTTCTGATCTCCCCTGGAGAAACCCACCTGCTGTGGGGCAGCAGGTGAGGACCCAAGGAAACCTCAGCTGGGCTGATATGTCACCAGGAAGGAAGAAATCTTGTCTGCAGGGAGTGTGGGAAGAGCTTCATCTGGAGCTCAACTGTCTGTAGATGCCAGAGAACCAACACAAGAGGAGAGTCCCTGTGAGTGCCTTGACTGCAGGAAAAGGTCCATCCAGAGCTGGGAGCTCAACACACACCAATGGATCCACATGAGGAACCCTACAGATGTGCAGCCTGCAAGAAGAGCTTTGGCCACAGCTCGGACCTGCTGCGGTACCAGAGTGTCTGCACTTGGGTGAGGTCCAATCCGTGCCTGCACCAGTGAGTTCATGTGGCTGGAAGCCTTAGAAATGCCTCGAGTGTGAGAAGGGCTTTGTGCAGAGCACAGAGATCCTCATGTGCAGGAGATGGCACTCGTGGCAGAAGTGCTACAAATGCCCCATGTATGGGAAGAGCTTTTGCCAGGGGATCCACTCAGGGTAGAGACCCTAGAAATGCCTGCACTTCAGGAAGGGCTTCATCCAGAGCTCCATCCTCATTAAACATTGCCCAGTCCACATGAGACAGTGGCCCTGCAAGTGTCTCTGGTGCAGGAGGAGATTCTCTCAGGGCTGGCACCTCGTTTCTCCTGGGAAAACCCCCAGCGGAGGGAGAGACCTTGAGGATGCTGGAAATGATCTGAGGAGAAAAAAATCTTAGTTGACTAATTATAATGGTGAAATACAAGTTAATTGGGATTTAAGCTAAGAAATTAAATAAATGCTAGAGACAGTGTTTTCTGAAACTGAATCTGTTGCTGTAGCAGTTAGCAGCCAGCAGCAAAAGAGAGAGATCCCGTGACCTCTCTGCTCTTATATTTTTTCTCTCCCTCTGGAAGACAGAAAATTACAAAATGTCATCTTCCAGAAGTGTAGTGTCTTTTCCTGGCCCTTGGGAGCTCTAGTTCATCCTCTTCAGAAAATGGAGCATTATCTCTTCACTCTTCTACTCCCATCATGGCATGATGCTATGAATGCAGAGTTCTGACGTGTGAAGAAAAACCATAAAACCGTGAGACCCAGGAGCTTCAGATGGCCTTTCCTTGCTAACAGAAGAAAGTCACCATGCTTTCTCTTCCGCTCTTCCTGCCTGCAGCTTTTTGATGTTATTTCCTAAGGAAAAGCAGCTGTGTAGAAACGTTCTGTGCGTCTGTGTGCATGTGTTGTTCCCAGTAATTTCTGACTGCACTGATGAATCAGATGCAAGGGTGAGGAAAGCAGTAACGCAGCTCTTGGAGGTTAACTGGAAATTACCTGCAGGGTAAAGGGGAGGAGAATATAGCTGAGTTGTCCTGGAGCTTTTGTTTTCCCTGTCATCTGGCTCTATGTTCTTAAAATGTGTGTGTAGAAGGAGGGGAGGGAAAGGTGGAAGAAGGGTTTGTTTTTGGTGCTGATTGCAGCCCACTGCTTGGTTCTGGGTGAAGGCACGTTTGGCGCACAACCCCGTCTCCCCTCCTAAGAACACACTGGCTATCCTTTACTTCCCAAAGGTTTTTATCTGCAGCTCAGAGTTGCTATCAGATCCCAAGCCTTGATTTACTCTCATAAGCGTGAAAGCTTAGCTTTTTCTTCCTAAATGCAATATCCCAATTTCAGCAGGTGGCGGGAGCAAAACACAGTGCGATGACGTAGAGTGCACATTCAGCTCATCTCTTCAGTACTAAGTTTTCAGATTGCAACAGGCTCCAGAATGCACGTTTGCTTTGGAAGATATCCCTCTCTATATTTTCCCCCTGAGAAAATTTCATTGCTGATTTCACCCCATCTTTTTGTACACGTCATGTTTAGTTGTGTGAAGAGCTGGAAAACTCAATTTTTTTCCTCTTCCCCCTGAACTTCCCTGCTTTCCCTCTGCTCTGGCGAAAGTCCTTCTGTTGCAGACATGAGTCCCTGCAGAGTTGTGACTGCAGTGCCCCGTCTGCAGGAACGGGAGCAGTTCAGATGCCAAAATGCTTTGTTTCCCTTATGGTGTGGGATGGTGGGCATGGGGGAAGGGGGATCCCCTTCTTGGGTGGGATGTTCACTCGGGAGGGAGTGAACAGAAGGCTTTGTCCTGGCCAGTTTAACCAGTAGTTGCATCCTCCCAGCAGAAAGCTATGCCCTTTGAGTCTCGTGCCACCTCTGCACTCACTGCAATCAGCACAGCCACTGACAGAGCTCCCAAGGGAGCAACCAGCCCTCCAGGTGTGCATGTGCAAGACTGCTATGCATTATTGGTTTTTCACGTTGGCATTTGGAGTTGGAGGCCCTGTGTCAGCATCATCAGCATGAGTGGTGGGACTGGGACGTGGTGGAAATGCACACAGCACTGTGATGGGTGTGCTGTGAGTGGTGGATGCCTCTGGGCTCTCCGTGCCAGAAATGCAGGGCAGGTTAAACGGCTGTATGTACTGGTTGGCTGGATGGAATGGAGATTATGTTTAGCAACAACGAGGTGGGTGCAGATTAAGTGACAAGGAAACAAAGTGGTTGTCACTGTGGGAGTCTACCATACGCCACCCAGCCTGGATGATGATGCTGATTTGTTTCTGGGTTTGTTTGGATTCAAGAGGATGTCTCAGGAGTGAAGATGAACAAGTATGCACTCATGGCTGCTCTGAGAGTCATGAGCTTTATTTGACACACGCACACATTCATACACATAGATAACTCTATATGCAGCAAGCAGAAGTTCCCCAAGCAAGTACAATATGACTTACCGACCTTCTAGAGACAGACAAAGTGCTGAGCAGGAGGATGAGATGGAACATGCCCACGGTGGTTTCACTAGGTATTGCCCATGGTATGTCCCCTGTTTCAAGGTGCACTCGTCCTCCCAGGATCCACCACAACCTCCCTCCTGTTTTTATTCTCTCCCAGTGTCTGCAGGGTTTTTTTAACTCGCGCACTGCAGCTGCGTGGCCAGCATAGGATACAGAGGCACAGCAGAGCAACTTCCCGCAAAACAAGTTCAGCTTCTTGCAAAACAATGTAAACCTGCAAGGTCAGCTTCTTGCAAAACAAGCTAAGTCAGCTGTAACCACTTACCAGAATCCTTTGTTCCAACTCAGGAGCATTCTTTGGTCAGAACCTTCAGATCCCTGACACATGCCACTGCATGTTCTTCATTTGCAACACGGTGTTACTGCACTACTTTTACTGCAAGTCCATAAAAAGCACTCTGCATAGCTTGTTGTACAAGTTGTAAGAAGCATGAAATATTGCACAGAAGAGTGAGGAAATATAGGTCCAAGATACAGCCTATCTGTATTATCTTTTTCTGTAGTCCTCATCCCCAGTCCCAGGTTGAAAAAGGATTCCATCCCAAGATGGAAGATCCCTTAATTTATCGAGGTGGCTTTGGATGGATTAGGAATGGTCCAGAAGTTTCATGCAGCAGAGTCCATCAAAGTCCAGGCATCCATGGCCATGGGTGAGCAGTGGGAAACTGACAGCTGCACCGTTCTGAAGTGAGGTGGTCCTGACACTCTCATCTATAAGAGTTTCCAGATAGCAAATGAAGCAGCACTGCTAAATTTTACTAAGCCAGCAAGCTAACCTATTCAATTGTGTTAATGCTGCAGCTACACCCAAGCCAAGGCAGCCATGGCAATGGTTTGGGCAGCAGGTGCAGCTATAAACTCAAACTTACAATCCAGCAAGAAAGAGTGAAATTCCCATGTGGGTCACCAAGTCCCAAGTCTGTGTTTTTTTTCCACTGCCATGCAATCACCGTGGTGATTTTGGATATAAAAACAATGAGTCATTCACTGGTACATTGCCCTTCCAGGGCCCCAGCAGGTACAACTGCCTAAACCTGATCCCCACAGATAAAAAATCTGCCCTTCGGCGGGGACATTGGAGTGTTACAGCCCATTGATACGGTAGTTGCAGCGTGATTACACCACACTGAGTCATTCAAATAAGTCAATTTTGTTGAGTAGACAACTGTAGTTGGGGCTCTACCTCTCGGGTAGCTGTCGGTGTGCCAACAGCTTATGTTAGGCATGAAGTTGGCACACTAGTCAGCGTATAGTGTCACCAGGATCCAGAGATCCTCAGGAGCAAGAACTGGAATTCCCAGCGCATGGCAGGAAAGCCATTTGTTCTTGCTATTCAGGCCATTCTGGAGTACACAAGAGTCATTTTCAGTCAGTGGTACTCCAACCAGGCAGGTTAGGAATTGAGTTTGATGGGGTTGCAGTACTTACACACAGCGTATCTTGTCCGGTTGCATTAGCCAGGGTAACCCAAACATTGCTTCCAGGATTGCAATACCTGTAGCAGGAAAGAAGAACAGGAAGAACACAGATTAGTGTCGTGTCCCATCCCTCAACCTCCACCCCAGGGCTCTCCCCTCATGTGGAGATGGTGGGAGGGCACTCGATGCCAGGCACCTGATCTCCTATTTCAGTTTGTTTCATCTCCCTCACCCAGCAAGGCTTTGCTGGGGAAGATTCTTCCCTTAAATCCATAGTTTCCACAGCCAATTTCTGCTTCCAATTGATTAGAAGAAATTGATGCAAAGAGACTTAACAGCAAAAGTTTATTATCGTTAAGGAGATATTCCTAGTGGCAGCACTGGATGCTGGGGCGGATGCATGGGGGTAATCCTCCTATCATGCATAGCTTACACAAGAGATCTTCAATTTATATATATAACTTGTGCTACGTCTGCAGGCGTTTTCCAAGAGGTGCCCTACATATGTGGAAGTTTCTCAGAGCTATGTTACATATGCACATTTTCCCAGGAGTATGTTAAATATTCAGTGACTGATTCCGGGCAGGACCTCCAATTTCCTTGATACAAAGACTCAGCAGGACTTCCTTATCTTGGTTCAGAGTCACAGCTCTTTCTGTTATCTAAACAAATCGTAGGGCAGGGTAGTAAGCTTAACTATATTGTGATAAGTTGTATCACGTTAGAGCAGATCAGTCTCTCAGCATGCGTCCTCATTTACAATGCTGCATCACAATTATCATCCATAATATCTAAAGGCTACTATGGTGTTGCCTATATTACACAACAATCCTATAAGGATATACTAACAGAATATTTTGTGTAATTATTTCTTAAATCAGCTCCCCCCCTTTTCAATAAGCTTGCAAGTTCTTTTGCAAAAGCTCATATTGCTCATGCTTAATCACTGTAGGCAATGCCCGAAACCTTTGGATTAATTTCTTAAGTTCATACTAAAAGAAGCAGATTAGATTGTTAATAGATTTCTCACTAGCAGCACTAATAAAACACTTTTGATAATATCAGGGAATACCCTACAAAGATGTCCCACCAATGATGAGCCCTCCCTGCCTCAGTTTGCTGTGAGATCTGTTTCACTTCATCTTGGGCAATTATCATTTTCACTAAGGATTCATGTAAGGTTTTATCGAGCTTTTGAATATATTCTTTAAGCAATTCTCTCTGACTCAAAATTTGATAGACATGTGCAATTGTCAATAAATTCCCAATGTTTTGCTGATTTGCTGTTCCTCTTGCTCACAGAAATGAGTACCCCTGCCTGATGATATCATGACACGCACCCCAAAATGAGGTATTATTTCATTCAGTAACACTCGTGTAACTTCTCTCACCTTATTTGACAAGCTTCAGCCCAACTTGAAAAAGTGTCTGTCAGCACCAGTAAACACTGATACTCCCATTTTCTAGAAAGTTCTGAAAAATTTATTTGCCATTGTTTTCCTGGAACATTCCCTGTCCTGATAGATCCCACTTGTACCCTGTTCTAGTATTAGGATTGTTCTTCAGACAGATTTCACACTGTTGAATAACCTGTTTCATTGTGTTATACAGATCACAACTGAGACTGAGACTTCATTCAATTACTTATAAGTAGCATCCACTCCCCAGTGTGTTTTATTATGTTTCTCTAGAACCAATTTCCATAGGATACACACATCCATCAGGTATGTATGTATATGTGACCAGGTCTCCAGTTTCCTTCCAGAGAGGGTCCACATCTTCCTTTTTATCACTTATACATCTATAGAATCTTCTTGTTCCTCTTTATATCCCTGGCTAGATTCAGTTCTATCTGGGTTTTAGCTATCCTAACCTAATCCCTGGCTGCTCAGACAACTTCTTTGTAGGAAGAAGTTCCCCAACCCCACTAGTCATGGAACCAGGCCAAACCAGCCCATAAACCACGGACACCTTTGAGCTCTGAGTCATCAAGAAAAAGGACCGACAGTGTGTTCTATGCCATCATAAGGCAAGTTAGTTAACGAAAACATTCAACTGTGTTGCACCAGTTACTAGTCACTGAGGGATTGTGGTTTTAATGTGTGACCATAAGAACTCTGTATCACCGATGACATTAGGCCCTGATTATTTAGCTAGCTTCCTACCTACAGGATCTTCCATGGATGCTGATGGCCTGCACACTGCTGATTTCTTCCTAATATCAAATGTGAGACCTCCCCACTTTAAATTTAAATAAAATTCCCACTCGTATTATCGCTGTCTGCCAATGCCAAGTGGCACACAAGGTCTGGCAGTGGGTCAGGTAATGACATGACAACAGTATGTGGCAGTTGTTGGTCTGTTGGATAATTCCCCCAAGCCAAGACCCTGGGGGGGGCCACTGCCATCCCCTGAAGGATGGTAGAGGGGAGGAGGAGGGCAGTGGGGGTGCCTGAGGGGGCCATTCCCATCCCCTGAAGAATTCTGCCTCAGAAGTGGGGGGCTGCTGGCCCGGTCACAGCCCAGTTCTTTACTATGAGAATGGTGAGATGCTGCAACCACTGCCCAGAGAGGTTGTGGATGCCCTGTCCATCCCTAGAGGTGTTCAAGGCCAGGTTGGATGGGCAGCCTGATTTAGTAGCAAATGGGGAGGTTGGTGGCCCTGCCTGTGGCAAGGGGGTTGGAGCTCCACGATCCTTGAGGTCCCTTCCAACCCGAGCCATTCTGCGTGATCTGTGTGGCTTCAGTTCAGCATACACACCCTCACACACACGGGCATCCACTGCAGATAATCCCAGCAAGCGAGAAGCAGCAACTCCCTAAGCTGGTGCATTATTACTTACCAACTGCTGAGAGAGGGCAAACTGCTGAAAAGGAGAAAGAAGGACCATGCTGGCGTTGGATGCGAAGGGCACTGCCTGCAGGGCGTCAGATGCTTCCAAGGGCACTTCTCTCTCCACCAACGCTTCTGCCAGCGTCTGCAGGGTTCTTTCCACTTGAGCGCTGCACCCACGTGGCCAGCACATGATGCCTGTAAGGACAGAAAGGCAGGGTGGTCTTAACTACGATTGAGATGTTGGAGTTACTGGCTCTACCGCTCGCCATGCAGAACAAGCAGCCATTAACTGCTTTTCAGTCACACTGTACCTTTCTTCTGCTCTGTGCCAAACTTCAGACCAGAACCCAGCTGGGGTTCAAGCGGAATTTTGGCACTGCCATAGACGCTAGCCAGACCCATCTTGAGTTGCGTGCCTCTGGTTCAGCTGGAAGGGTGGGACCGAATACAACCAGTGCCTGGGCCTGTTTAACAGCTGCTTTTGCTTGCTGGAATGCCTCTTCTTCCGTTCCCCCCAGTCCCGTTCTTGGCCCTTCGTTCTCAGCAGATACAAAGGCCGCAGCAGCTGCGCTAGGTGGGGTAAAAAGGAACAACAGCAGCTCAATATACCCCAAAATTCCTGCAGCTGCCATGGCCCAGCAGGGACTGGGAACGCCTGAACTTCGTCCGTTATTGCACCGACCAAATTACACCCAGGAATTTTACCAACAAACCTGGTCCTTGCACTTTTTGTGGGTTCACAGCCCACCGTTTTGCTTCTATGTGAGCAGTTAATGAGTCTACTGCCTGTTCTCATGCTACAGTGAGGCATCACTCCACAAATTCTAACAACAAAAACTCAGCTCTCTCATCCACGGTCATGCATGGAAATGAAGCACACGTAAATAATAAGTGGAAGTGAATGGCACTGGGATAGTACCAGTGTAACTGCCTTTCCCACTTGCTTCAACAGCTGGGGCCCAGCTGAGCATCTTCTGAGCCTCGGGACTCAGCGGGAGGGCCTCCTCTATGTGTGTGTTTAACCCTGCCCGCTATGCAATAAACAACCACGAAGTTACAACAGCCTTGCAAAGGCACTATTTGAACACTACAGTATGACGACATTATATCAATAAATACATTCCTCCTGCTCTCTTAGAACTGAAATGCACAGCACAGCTGCTGCCAGCCCCAGCTGCCAGCCAGACAGGGACACAAACACCTCGCAAAAGTTCCTCCCCTCGCCTTCGCAGCTCATCTCCCCGCTGGGCAGAGCTGAACTTTGTGCTGTCAGTATTTCAGCCCTCTGCCCACCTGACAGCACAGGGCCTGAAGGCGCTCGCTGGACGCGTGCCAGCGGCAGCCATCCGCACCAAGAACGCCTCGGCGGCTGCGTTTCCCTCCTCCCCCACCAGGCGGCGCTGCTCCCCATCCAGCTCAGCACGCACCCTGCGCTCGCTTCCAGGGCACGTTCTCAGCAGCGGGCGCCCTTTGCACAACGCAGCCTGGGCTGCACTTGACTGACGCGCTGCTCGGCCGCGTTCTCCACCCGTGCTCCAGTCAGCCCACAGGCTGTCAGCTTTTCAGAGTCCATTACACAGCCCAGTGCTGGAGCTGAGCGCTAAAGGCACCTGCAGCTGCCGGGACAGCCCGAACAAAAGCCGTGGGAGGGGTTTGCACGACCCCAGGTGAGCCATCAGCCCGGCGCTAAGCGCACAAAAGGGAACGCTGAAAGGGCCGCTAGAGGCAGATGTTGCCTGCTGGGTCCCCGAAGGAAAACTGCGGGCTGCCGGGGAGGGGAGTGGAAATTCCCCCTGTGGAGGCTTCACATTCACACACTCAAAAGGAGGCATCGGGGAGTTTTAAGCCGGGGGAGGGAGGGAGGGATGGGGACCGTGTTTTGTTACGCTAATGAAGCGCCGCTTTCTGCTGGGTCCCTTTGCTTCCTTTGCTGGGGCCGTCCGCACATCCTTGCGGTCACGCATCCCCACGTTGCTGTCCTGGCGCTCCTTTAACTCCTCTCAACCACGAATCTGTCTCAGCGAGAGGCAATCTCCGGTACAACGCCAGGCACCACATTGTGTTGAACAGAACTCTGCCAATGAAACGGAGCTGTGCGTAGGAGCTTTACCCAAAAGCCGCTGTAAGAATACGACCATCCCTAAATCCTTGAATAAAGGTCCTAATAAGTCTTCTGTGCAGTGATAACGTGGGTCCTGCGTGGGGTTGCGGTCCGTCCGGCTGGCCGTACGTTCCCTTGAATCGCACCGGGCAACGTCCTCGGGGGCGACCCTACGTACCCAGTGCGATCCATTCCGAATTGCCACGGGCACCAACTAACTGCCACACCAGACATCTCACCAGATATAAACAGGCTCCTTGGTGGCTCTGTGCCATGGCTGTCTTCTCGCCACAAGCTGCACATCTCTCCACATGGCACTACTCATGCTCCAAGCTGTACTAGAGAATCACATGGCATTGGACAAACGGACCGCTGCCCAGGGGGTGCCTGTGCCATCGTCAGCACTGACTGTTGTGGATACATTCCTGACGTTTCCAACACAGAATTGCTATGATGACACAAATGGAGACCCAAACTGTTCAAATCAACTCAATGAGTAGACACAATCGGATCGTGACCCAGTTCTCCAGTTGTGGCTGCCTGGGTTCAACCCAGTCTTCATCACTTCCCTCGTTAGAGGTGTTGAGGAGCTGTAACGCATGCCTGACTCAGAAAGGGCAGATCCGTGCTGAGGAGCTTTGCTGTCTCCCACAGCAGTTGCGGGATGGATAAGGGATGTGGCAAAAGAAAGTGGATTTAGCTGTGAAAAAGGGAAGGCTATTGCTTGCGGGGTGTTAGGCCAGAAAGGGACACAACAGTGAAGGAAAGGGGGTACCTCAACTCCTCCACGCTCAGATCCAGCAAACATCCCCCCACCCGCACATTCCTTTCCCTCACCCTGATGGGGAGAAGGTGCAAGGCCTAGAGAACAAAGAGCAGTGCCCAGAATGAACGGGGCTGCCTGGCCGAGAAGGGACCGGTCAGCATGTGAGGAATAGTAGCCCGTATATTCACCTATACGTACATAGACCTTCCTTAAGGAAGGCAGTGAGATTGTTTTCTTACCAACGGAAACAGAACCAAATGCCGCGAGCCACACAGCTGTGGCAGAAACGTGTCACCTGGCAGAGGGTTTCCAGTGGCTGTGACACAACCCATTTTGCATGGGACTCTCCCTTGCATGGCCACTCAACACAGCAACTGCAGCTGGAAGAGAGCAATATGCATAATTCTCACACAAAGAAGGAGAAAGAGGATTGAGTTTGGCTGCAGAGCTCTTCCTCTACTCAAGGGATTTGTAAGGTTCATCACCACACAAAGCCACAGGGTGGTGAACAGGCTGGGGCTCTGGCTGAAGCTCTGCCCACATTCACATTTATGGAGGTTTTGTATCTTGTGTGGCTGCGCTGGTAGGAAACAAGGCTGGAATTGCTTCTGAAGATTCCCCGTATCTTGGGATGCTTCTACAGCCTGTGTGCGCTGTGGATGTGCTTGTGGATGTTGGACTGGATCTGCATTTAAAGCTCTTCTCACGCACAGAACACTCATAGGGTCTCTCTCCTGTGTGGAAGCGCTGGTGCTGCTTCAATTCATAACTTCTTTTGAACTTCTTCCCACACTCAGAGCACTTAAAGGGTCTCTGTCCTGTGAGGGTGCGCTGGTGGCGGGTTAGTTGGGATCTCCTTTTGAAGCACCTTCCAGAATCAGAGCACTTGTATGGGCTCTTTGCTGAGTGTATGCACTGGTGGTTAATGATGCTGGAATCTTTTTCAAAGCTATTTCCACATTCCGTGCATGGATTCTGCTTTTTCTTCTGGCACACATCCTTGCTCCTGGGTTCTTCAGGATGCTTTTCACCTATGTTGAAGTACAGTGGGTTCCTTCCTGTCTTTACCAGACACTTTCCCAGGGGATTCTTGATGCACTCACTCTGACCTTGCTCCAGGCCTCCTTGGACATCCCTCCTGATTTCTTCCACACAGACACTACCCAACCACCTTTCGGCCACTCCACTTTCCTGCACATCCTCCAATATATCTGCAATCCGAGTTCCTGCTGGATGACAGAGAAAATCCAGAAATACTACACAATGCCCAAAATAAAATCAAGACAGAGATGGTTCTCACAGCCCCAGCCTCCTCCTTCCGTCCACCACCTCACCTGGGCTGAGGACTCCTGGCACGGCCTCAGGGCTAGGCACATCTGGGATCCACGGGACTTCCCTTCCTTCAAGCAGGGAGATCACCACGGGTTTGGGGGCTGAGAGTGGAGCTTCAGTGAGAGAAACAGGGGAGATGAGAGCATTTCCGTGATTCAGACACAGGGCCTGTTCAACAATTCCACTCTGTGCGGAGAAACCATAATTTGGGCGTGAATGACACTGGGCTCGCAGATACCTTTAGAGCAAAGAATGCCTTTAAGACTCTGAAAATTATGAAGGGACATTTTCTTTAAAATGAACATGAGAACCAGTGAGTTCATTTGGCTGGAAGCCTTAGAAATGCCTCGAGTGTGAGAAGGGCTTTGTGCAGAGCGCAGAGCTCCTCACATGCATGAGATGGCACTCATGGCAGAAGTGCTACAAATGCCCCATGTGTGGGAAGATCATCAACCACAGCTCCTACCTGATCAAGCACCCTGGGATCCACTCAGGGCAGAGACCCTAAAAATGCCTGCACTTCAGGAAGAGCTTCATCCAGAGCTCCATCCTCATTAAACATTGCCCAGTCCACATGAAACGGTGGCCCTGCAAGTGTCTCTGGGGCAGGAGGAGATTCTCTCAGGGCTGGCACCTCCTTTCTCCTGGGAAAACCCCCAGCAGAGGGAGAGACCTTGAGGATGCTGGAGAGCCCAGGATGACGGAGACCCCAATGCTTCTTGGAGGGTTTGGTTTCGGTGCCAACACAGGAAGAGTTTGCAAAGGAGATGGCATCACTGGCACTCTCTGCACAGGGGACTTAACCCAGGAGCTTCAGATGGCCTTTCCTTGCTACCCAAAGCAGCTCTCTCACCATACCAGATTTCCTCTTCTGCTCTTCCTGCCAGCAGCTTTTTGATGCTGTTTCCTAAGGAGAAGAGGCTGTGTAGGGATGTTCTGTGTGTCTGTGTGCATGTGTTGCTCTCAGTAATTTGTGAGTGCACTGATGAATCTGAGAGAAGGGTAAGGAGAGCAGTAACGTGGCTCTTGGGGGTTTTCTGAAACTCATCTGTAGTGGAAAGGGAAAGGGGATGAATAAAGTAGCTGAGTTGTTCTGAAGCTTTCTTCACTGTAGTCTTGTGTTTTGTTCTTAAAATAAATGTCAGCATGTGGAATGAGGAGAGGAAAGGTGCAAGGAGGGTTTGATTTTGGTACCTCCTCCAGCCCAGTGCTTGCTTCTGGGGAAGGCATTTCTCTCACACAACCCTATCATCCTTCCTCACCCAATGTGCTGCACACTGCTTCTACTGCTCTTCCGGAATGCTTTGATCAGCTGGTCAGAGCAGCTGTGACACCAAGTCCTGGTTGTCTCCTATATAGCTACAAAAAGCTGAGCTTATTCTTTCTCAGTGCACCATCCCAAGTTTCAGGAGGTGGCGGGAGCAGAAGGCAGTGCAAACTCACACAGTGCACAAGCATCTCATCCCCACAGCACAGAGATATCAGAGTGCTGTGTACACCCAGCAGAAGCCATGCCCTCTGTGTCCCACGTGTCCTCTGCATGGAGCTTACACTTGGCTGTGATGTGGTGGAGAGCCTCTGGGCACCCATTAAGGGACAAGGAAGGAAAGTGGGAATCTAGTGTAAGCCACCCAGCCAGGAGGATGATACCAAGCAATTATTCTTTGTGGAATTAAGGGATATGTCTGGAACAGCATCACTCGCCCTAGGCACTGTGGCCCGTCTGCACTGGTCACTTGTTAAGAGGCATCTCCTAAGAGGACACGTGCAGGCAATTTCAAAGTGTTGCAAGTCAAGAAGCGGGGCAGAAGTCCAGCTCCTCTGAGCAGAGATTTTCTTCTAGAGTTTGTGTGGAAGGGGAGGTGAATGGACACACGGAGTGAGACCAGGTTACATGGGAGGAACTGACTATGAACCTTCGTGGAATGTGCTGCCTCACTTGCAGGCACGTAAATGTATGGGCTGTGGGGATTATCCAAGGGTCTTGGGAATCTCAACATGTCCCAGGTGACTGGAAGCTGGCAAACATCCCCATTTCCAAGGAGAGCAAGAACGAAGAGCTTGGTAATTAGTAGCCTTTGAGGCAAGACCTGATCTGTCAGCTTGTACAGAAAGAATCACTTCTAAGGTCCTTTTCCAGACGTCTTCTTTCTGTTGTTCATTCAACACTGTCACTCCCTGCACATGAATGACGGCCGAGGTGACCACATTCACAACCCCTCCAGTTAGATGAAGGCGAACCAACACTCAAGATTCATACACAGGTGGAAAACAACGTCAGCTTTATTAGGAGATTTCTACAAAACATTTATCCTACGTTTCCACCCTCTCACGCTTGTATCTGTCTAAGCTGTATTGTTTATAGGAACTTCAAGTATGCCTTGAGGTAGCAAAAACAATAAGAGAAAAGAATAATCATGAACAGGAAGAAGAGAAGATAAAGGGGGTAGGGAGATCATCAGCCTTGGATCCAGCACCAAGCGTGCTGATGGGGACGCTCCACACGGTAAAGAATGGAAGCAGCAGCACCTAGAAGCAGGGCCAGCAGCAGAGGTAGGGCACACCTGACCTCCCCCCCAGCACCTACTTATAATACCAAAGGAAAAAGATAGATCTCATGGCTCCTATTTGAAATCGGAGTTGCCTCCAGTCCTAGACACTGGACTATATCCAAATCAAAGGAAGTCACACCAGGCCCCCTCCTGAAACTTGACCATTTCAGGGGTGTTGTTCTGGACTCTTCCAAGAGTGGCTGACACATCAGTCCAATTAAGGGAAGGGACACCCAGCTCCTCCCTGCAACTTAATTGTCTCTCAGGGCATTGTTCAGACTCACACTAACAGGCACTAACATCTCATCCCAAACACCACCCCATGGCTCAAACATTCTGAGGTCTCCTTCAATAACGGTGATCTCCACATAGCAGTTAGCAGGTGAGAAGAAAGAGAGATGAGGCGGCCTACTATTAAAAACAAAAAAAATCAAATCCTAAAATTGATATTCCCAAGCCATTTCCTCCACCCCCTGTATCCCAGTGATTTCAGCAGTGATGTGATCCACGGCCATGGATCAGTCCATCAAAGCAGTCTTTTGGCTGCATCACCTGAAAAAGCTCCCCAGTCTTTCTGGTGAATCACACAGCAGCTGTGGAGAATGGCCTCACTTGGAGCCTCTGGCCGAAACCAGAGCAGTTCCCAGCATGTCACTTGTTAAACAATTCATATATATGTGCACACTGTCATAACATTTATCCTTTATCTCAGTAAAAAGCTTCATCTCAACCTACAAGTTCTACTTCATGGGGTTTTTTTTGTTCTCTCCTGCATCCCAAAGGGAAGGAGAAGAGTGAGAAAACGACTGCTGAGCGGCCTGCTGGTTTAAATCACAACACACTTCTACCTTCCGTTTCCTCTGTGCATATGCTTATGGGATTTGAGACTAGAACTGCTTCTAAAGCCCTTCCCACACTCAGAGCACTTGTAGGGTCTCTCTCCTGTGTGAACGTGCTGGTGTTGGATGAGGTGGGAACTGCTTTTGAAACTCTTTGAACACTTTGAACACTTAAAGGGTTTCTCTCCAGTGTGGATGCGCTGGTGGTGAATGAGGTTTGAACTGCTCCTGAAACTCTTCCCACACTCAGAGCACTTACAGGGTTTCTCTCCTGTGTGGATGCGCTGGTGGTGGATGAGGTTTGAACTGCTCCTGAAACTCTTCCCACACTCAGAGCACTTAAAGGGTCTCTCTCCTGTGTGGATGCGCTGGTGCTGGGTGAGGTGGGAACCTCTTTTGAACCTCTTCCCACAGTCAGGACACTGAAAGCGTCTCTCTCCTGTGTGAATGTGCTGGTGAAGAACGAGGACAGAACTGGTTCTGAAACTCTTTCCACACTCGAGACACTTATAGGGTCTCTCTTCCGTGTGGATGCTCTTGTGGCGCGTGAGGTTGGATCTCCATTTGAAACTCTTTCCACAATCAGAGCACTTGTGCAGTTGTTTTTCTGAGTTTACACACTGGTGGTTAACAAACTCAGAATCACTTCTAAAGCTTTTCCCACATTCAGTGCAATGCTTCTGCTTTTTCTTCTGGCACACCTGCTTACACCTGGGGTCTTCAGGCTCCTTTTGTCTTCTGCTGAAGCCAAGATGGTTCCTTGCTCTCTTTCCTGAACGCTTTCTCGGTGGCTTCTTGAAGTGATCTCCTTGCTCCAGGCCACTCTGGACATCCCTTCTTGCTTTCCTTACAGATGCACTACTACACTGCCTTTCGGCTACACCAGTTTTGTGCAGATCCTCCTTAAAATCTGTGATCACAGCTCCTGATGGATTGCATAAGAAATCAAGAATTAGCACATGATGCCAACAATGGTCGATTCATACAAGGCGTCCTCCGTCCCTCCGCTACCTCACCTGGGCTGAGGTCTGTTGTCACAGCCTCAGGGCTACGCACATCCAGGATGCAGGGGTCTTCCCCTCCTTCACACAGGGAGATCAGCAGGCGTTCGGGGACTGGAAGTGGAGCTTCAATGATAGAAACATTGGACATAAGAATGTTTTCCTGACTCTGACACCGCTGCTTGTCCAACTACTCCACTCTGTGTCCCTCCCCAAAGTGAAGCCGCAATTAGGGCCTGAATGACACTGGGCAATCACATTAGAATGTATTTGTTGAATTTTTCCAAACTGCTTTACGCCCAAGGCTTCAAAAATGTTTATGGGAACGGAATAAAGAGACAATAAATGCTAAAGAGATAACCTGATGGAGCTGGAGTGGTCTGACTGCCGGAGCTACTGGCACCATGCACCGCAACGACACAAGGGCTGTTTGCAGGGAGATGGTTCTACTCCCACTGGCTGATGCCTGCTTGCCAGCACTAACTCGGGGTCTTTTATTCAGCAGTGATGTGATCCACGGCCATGGATCAGGTCATCAAAGCAATCTTTTGCCTGCATCACCTGAAAAAGTTCTCCAGTCTTTCTGGTGATTTCCCTTGTGTTTTCATGGGCCTCTTTATGGTAGTGGTGGCACTGCAGATGGTGATACAGCATTCTCCTTCAGTTCAGTTCAACAGCCCTCACACCCTGTGTTCTTTTGACAGCAATATGTCTAGCACCAGTTGGTTTTGCAAGGCCACCTTGGATACTTGTTGAACCTTTACATTTGGTTCTCCAAAAACATCTTCTGTCCAGCTACTTAGCACATGGACCTACCAAGTTAGATTCTCCAGGGCAAACTGGTGTCAGATAATAACTGTGCTTGGTGCCAAAGTTGCTTCAAACGTCAGATGCGCTCCATATCCCAGGGGTATGAATCAGGCCATTGGCCTGCATGAAGCCACACCGCAGCACTGCTGTGCCAGACGTGCTAGAATTCCCTATGAACTGGAGTCAAAGGCCATCACATGGTATGCCACAGACGACATGGCTAATGTGCTTTTCTCAATCCCTCTGGCAGCATCGTGCAGGCCTCCATTTGCTTTCACTTGGAGGGGCGTGCAATACGCCTGGAATCGACTGCCCAAGGGTGGAAACACAGCCCTAGCATTTGTCATGGGCTGACCCAGACTGCACTGGAACAGGGGGAAGCTCCTAAACACCTGCTGTACACTGACCACATCATCGCGTGGGACAACACAGCAGAAGTCGTTTTTGAGAAAGGGAAGAAAATAATTCAGAACTTCTTAAAAGCCAGTTTTGCCATAAGGCAAAGGAAAGTCAAGGGACGTGCACTGGAGAATCTGTTCTTAGAAATAAAATGGAAAGATGGACACCGTCAGATCCCCGTGGATGCGATCAATTCAAGAACTGCTCTGCCTCCTCCAACCAGCAAAAAGGAAACACAACCGTTCTTAGCTGCTGTGGCTTTCTGAAGAATGCATTTTCTGGATTACGGTCTGATTGTAAACCCTCTCTATCTTGTGACCTGGAAGAAGAACGACTTCACGTGGGACCCTGAGCAGCAGCAGACTTGGAACAAATTAAACAGGCCATAGATAGTTCCTGCAGTAGCCCTTGGGCCAGTGCAGGCAGGACAAGATGTAAGAAATTCACTCCACAGAGCAGCTGGGGAGAATGGCCCCACTTGGAGCCTCTGGCAGAAGCCAGAGAAGTTCCCAGCGCGTCACTTGCTATACAATTCATATATATATGCACACTGTTGTAACATTTATCCTTGTCCTTTATCTCAGTAAAAAGCTTGAACTCAACTCTCAAATCCTACTAAGATCTTTTCTTGGTTTTGTTCTCTCCCCCAGCCAGCTGAGAAAGGGAGGAGTGAGCGAAGGACTTTATGGTGCTGAGCCACCTGCTGGGTTACACCACAACAGGGTTCTAAGATCACTTTCTTCTGTGTACTTGCTTGTGGGACTTGAGTCTAGAACTGCTTCTAAAGCTCTTCCCACGCTCAGGGCCCTTGTAGGTTCTCTCTCTTGTGTGGATGCGCTGGTGGCGGATGACATTGGAACAGCTTTTGAAGCTCTTCCCACACTCAGGGCACTTATAGGGTTTCTCTCCTGTGTGGATGCGCTGGTGGTAGGTGAGGTGGGAACTCCTTTTGAAGCTCTTCCCACACTCAGAGCACTTGAAGGGTCTCTCTCCTGTGTGGATGCGCTGGTGGCAGATGAGATGCGAACTGCTTTTGAAGCTCTTCCCACAGTCAGGGCACTTGTAGGGTCTCTCCTCTGTGTGGATAAGCTGGTGAGTGTAAAGTGCGGAACTGTGTTTGAAGCTCTTTGGACATTCAGGACAATTAAAGGGTTTCTCTCCTGTGTGGATGCGCTGGTGGCAGATGAGATGGGAACTCCTTTTGAAGCTCTTCCCACACTCAGAGCACTTAAAGGGTCTCTCTCCCGTGTGGATGGGCTGGTGGACAATGAGGTTGGAACTGCTTCGGAAGCTCTTCCCACACTCAGAGCACTTAAAAGGTCTCTCTCCTGTGTGGATGCGCTGGTGTATCGTAAGGTGAGCTCTCCATTTGAAGCTCTTTCCACAGTCAGAGCACCTGTGCAGTCTCTCCCCTGAGTGTATGTGCTGCTTGCTAGCAAGTCTGGAATATCTTTTAATGCTTTTTGCATGCTCAATACTTGAGTTCCATTTTTTCTTCCGGCGTACTTCTCTCTTCCTGGCATCTATAGGCCGCTGTTGACCTGCACTGAGGCCCACCGGGTTCCTTGCTCTCTTTCCTGGATAGTTTCCCAGTGACTTCTTGAAACGCTCTCCTTGCTCCAGGCCACCCTGGACATCCTTTCTCCTTATTCCCACAGAGACACTACCCCACTGCCTTTGGACCACACCAATTTCCTGCAAATTCTCCTTTCTATTTGTGATCTCCTCTCCTCCTGGATGACAGAGGAAATCCAGAAATAGCACACGGTGCCCCAAATATTACCCAGCCCCAACCATCCTACCCCCCACCACCTCACCTGGGCTGAGGTCTCCTGGCATGGCCTCAGGGCTACGCACATCTGGGATCCAGGGCTCTTCCCCTCCTTCAAGCAGGGAGATCACCACGGGTTTGGGGGCTGGAAGTGGGGCTTCAGTGAGAAAAACGGAGGAGATGAGAGCATTTCCGCAATTCAGGCACAGCTGCTTGTCCACCAACTCTACACCCGTCCCCATGGTGAAACCACAATTAGGGCCTGAATGACACTGGGCCAACACACACGGGGTTGGAGCAAAGAATGCTGTCACATCTCTGAAAACTATGGAGGGACATTTTCTTTAACATTCCCTTTAAAACAATTTGTCTGTTTTCTTTCAACTTGCTCAATGCCCAAGGCATCAGAAAGCATAATGGGAACTGAATAGAAAATATTAAATTCTAAAGCAGTAACCAGCAAGTCACATGTTAGCAGGAGCAGGTGGCACCGTGCACCGCAAAAGCACAAGGGCTGTTTGCAGGGAGATGGTTCTACCCCCACTGGCTGATGCCTGCTTGCCAGCACTAACTCGGGGGCTTTTATCAGAGTGCTGAGCACAATAAGCCCCCCATGAAACTCATGCTTCTCTGTGTTTATTTTGTTACTGTCATTGTGGTGTGCAGAAGTAACTGCATGGTGGTTATTCCAGGCCCGGCCAAAGGTGCACAGCCAAAGGTGCCCTAACGAGGAGGAAAGGCAGCAAAGCCCTCACCCAGCGAGGCCACGCACTGGTACGTCTCCAGCATCACGTCCCGGTAGAGCGCTCGCTGCGCAGGGTCCAGCAGCGCCCACTCCTCCCTGCTGAAATACACGGCCACCTCCGCAAAGCTCACGGGCTCCTGCAAGCAAAGAGGCTCCTTGCTGGGAACAGCCGAGGCCCAGGGAAGCAGCTCGCACAGGACACAAGCTCCCGTCCCAGCCGCTTCTCTGGCCCCAGCACACACGTGCTGCCTGAGGGCACCTCCCTCTCCCCCGCCATTCGCATCCCTCGCCCCTCCGCCTCTCCTGCCCGCTTCCCCCAGCCCCTACCTGACACGGATGTGCTGTGGCCATCTGCTGCTCTCCTGCGGGTGAGATGATCACGGCTGGAAGGCAGAAGTTGAACTGGAGCCTGCGGGGACAAGAGAAATGGCAGGGGAGCTGTGAGGGAACGCAGCAGTCCCTGTCCCAGCCCAGCCCTACACAGCCCATCTGCAGGACACTGCCTGCCTAGGGGATGGCACAACAGGTCTTCCACAATGAGGAAGACAATGAGCAACAGCACTGCTAACACTCTGGCTAAAAGAGATGATCCATCACAAAGCTGTCTCAAACTGTGGGGCTGAAAGAACTGATGGCTGACACTCAGTTCAACACCTGAGGGCCGACTGAGTGTGTGCTTAAGACAAAGCATGGCAAGCAGTCTGTCATCTTACCCCAAAACAGGGAGCAGCCCAAGTGCCCTTCCAGCTCTCCTGCACAGCAGCGGGCTGCACAACGGGATCTCCCCTCAAGTAGGGATGTCTCTCGAGGTCACACCTGCACACCTGCACCTTGACACCAAGACTCCTTCCTGATAGAGATATTCTGTAAGAGACTCACGGTTACTTTGGAGCTACCAGAGCTTCTCTGAGGTTATGTCTTAGAGGGACTGTGCACATATGAGTTCTTTGACGTAAGGCGCTTGACCAAGCCTGGGACTGGGAGTGGATCCAGCCATGGCCAGGCTCCTTACCTCTGTGGTTTGCGGACTTCACATAGAAAGGGGGACCACTCTGAGCCTCGTGACTCAACAGGAAGGTCTCCTGTAGGTGTGGGTGTATCCCTATCTTCTATGCAGTAAATAACCAAGTGTATCCAACCATCTCCCATCTTGCTATGCCACTGTTAAATCATTACAACATATTTGTATTGTATCAATAAATACAATCCTCCTTCTCCCTTAGGAGTGTATATTGTGTTTGGATCCATCTGTGACAAGTTGGTAAAGTCTGCAGAATGGCAAGAAGGGACACAAACCGATAACAAGAGACATGGAGCGCGTTCCAAATTCTCCTGTGAATGTCCTCGTGGCAACTGTTAGAGTTAAGAAGCGAGCAGAGGTCATTAGGGGCAGTAAAAGAAAGCTATTATCAGCATAATGTCAGGTTTGGAAGTATCATATGAAGCAAAGGAGAACTGCACCGCTCCTCCCTGGATGAAAAACGACTGATATTCCGCAATATTTCTGCTGCGCTACGAGGGTCCTGATGGATGATTAGCTTTACATGAGCCTGTAGTGTGCTCTGGCAGATTGGAAAGTATCTTGGGCTCAGTCACAAGTGATTCTGTGATTCTGAAGGTAATGCTTATTCACAGAACAAAGACTTCCCTCTGTCACCTACAATCCTTTATGCCACACATCCTGAACCTTTATAGTTTGCTTCCAAACAGATGTGAAATTGCACCAACAACACTGTAATTAAAGGCACTACCTCTACACAGTTCAGGCAAACAGAGGCAGCAGAATTAGTGCTTATTGTCTAACTTAGCCTGCACTTAAAGAAACAGAACAGTGATACACAAGGAAAGGGAAAGGGGAGTTTTATTGGACGTCTGAGTGGAGAAGCAAGATGAGGAAACACAACAAGGACAGCCTGTGCCAAACGGGGGATCTTTCGATTGACTGGAAGCTCGCCTAAAGGAGACCGATACCCAGGAAAGAGCTGCAGAAATACTCTTAGAAAATGGTATGGCCATCCAACAGGAGGTGCAGAGAAATACCTGGTTCACTGAAGAACACTGAATGCAGCCCATGACACACAAACACCGTGAGCCTAAGCCCAGATTGCAGCTGCCAGCAGAGAAGCCTGCGGGAGAACCACCTCTACAGATCAGTCAGGGGAACACCTGCTGGCAAAGGGATTCAGTCCTCTGGGAGATGTCCGTACATCTTCTCAGGGGTGGAAGTAGCCTTGGGTTTGCTTAAATCGACTAAGCCCTCCAACAGGGGTTGGGAAAAGTACACTGAAGTGAAGGAGACTGACGTAGTTCTCAAATCCACCCACTGCTGATGTTACCTAAAAGTGATAATAGCTCACATTCCTCGGGAAGGGAAGTGCAAAACCAGAAGCAGATGGGATGGCTTACTTCAAACAAACGCATACAGAAATCAACAAAACATCCAACCAAACGGAGATTATTTTTTCATCTCCTGAGAAGAGAGAGTATCTGACACCACTGCAGCCAAACCAGCCTGTGACGGTCAGACCACCACCTACCGATGCTGTGCTGGTAATTTTAACTGAACTGTGTGGACAACTTATTGAGTAGTAGCGGTGCTGAACAGAACAATTAAGCATCATGGATTTATCCTTCTCTGTAATGGTGTGACCTGTTCAGAATTCCCCACCGAGACAATTCCCTGCTTTTCTTGGGATGGCAACTTGCAGCCTTGGGATGGCAACTGGAAATGCTGTGCTCAGGCTGCTACTCAGATAGATACTGGGATAAAGGCACTGTAGTTAACATGAGGACAGGAAACCTCACCATAGGCACTCATTGCCTGTGTTCAGTGTGCAGTGAGTATGAGAACAAATTCTAGCAACAAATTCTAACAGGAAGACAATGCACAACACAACAGGTAACGCTCCGGCTGGAACAGATTAACGACCATAAATTTGTCTCAAAATGGGGACCGAAAGAACTGATAGCAGAGCCCTGCTTCAACAGCTGGGGCCCAGCTGAGCATGTTCTGAGCCTCGGGACTCAGCGGGAGGGCCTCCTCTATGTGTGCATTTAACCCTATGCAATAAACAACCACGCGGTTACAACAGCCTTGTAAAGGCACTATTGGAACACTACATTATGACGACATTATATCAATAATATCCATCTCTCATCAGCTCAGCACGCACCCTGCGCTCACTTCCAGGGCACGTTCTCAGCAGCGGGCGCCCTTTGCACAACGCAGCCTGGGCTGCACTTGACTGACGCGCTGCTCGGCCGCGTTCTCCACCTGTGCTCCAGTCAGCCCACAGGCTGTCAGCTTTTCAGCGTCCCTTACACAGCCCAGTGCCGGAGCTGGCGCCGATGCTGGACGTGCTCAGGGCCCGCAGCCGAGCGCTAAAGGCATCTGCAGCTGCCGGGACAGCCCGAACAAAAGCCTCGGGAGGGGTTTGCACGACCCCAGGTGAGCCATCAGCCCGGCGCTAAGCGCACAAAAGGTAACGCTGAAAGGGCCGCTAGAGGCAGATGTTGCCTGCTGGGTCCCCGAAGGGAAACTGCGGGCTGCCGGGGAGGGGGAGGGGAGTGGAAATTCTCCCCTTGGAAGCTTCACATTCAGATACTCAAAAGGAGACATCGGGGAGTTATAAGCTTACGTCAATCCATGCGTGCAGAGCTGCGGAGCGAGGTTATATCATGTCTCCCGTGGCCCAGAGGGAGAAACGCAGTCCCAGCTGCGCTGTGTTACACAGAGCCAACCGGGCAGCACAGCACGCTGAGCTCCTCTGCTCACTTCCTCGCTGTCCCAGCTCCAACCCCTTCCTGTGCCCCTCGGAGCCCAAGCCGGGCTGCAACACGCCTGGCAACCGCTGCTGCCGTCCCCTCGGGGTGCTGCTCGCAGGGGGAAGGAGAGCCTCCTGCAGCACGGGGACAGTGCCACACAGCGTCAGGGGATGGGTAAAGAAAGCAGACCTATCGAGTGAGGATGAGGGAAAACAAAGTAACAAACCAAACAACGACTGAACAAAATCTAATTAGCATTGATGCCGCTGAATCGACCAAACTATAACTTCGTTCGCAAACTTCAGGGAGGAACACAGAAACCACAGGAACGCGAGGTCTTTGAAGACAAGCGAAGATAAGTAGAGCCGCTGTTTGCGATATAATGGGTGGGAGTCCCGTGAAGTGAAGAAGGCAGAGCTGCTATTGCGACACGGTACAACCCCCTAAAGGTTTCGCAACAGCCCTCAGCCAGCGACCACCAGATGAGCCCAGAGAGCCGACCCGTATTCTAGGACGAATGCTCAGAGGAGGGGGACATCCAATGCAAATGTAACCAATTTCCGGGCAACGGGAGGAATGCGCTCTGCCTATAAACGTGCAGTCACCGCTTTCCTAGATGTGCGAGTTAGGAGGAGATATCCCCCTTGAACCCGGCGCCGCAATACACATAGCAGCTTTATAACCTTACGTGGGTTATAGAGTGATTCCGCAAGTCCTGGCATGACAAAAATAAATCTGCCCCTGCATTCAAAAGAATCCCTTTTTTTCATGACCTCCCAAAGCTGTCGGTCATCTATTAATCCCCGAGTAGTGCTGCAGTCCTCCCCAGTCCCTGCCTCGAAACGGCGATCACCTGGAAGAGAAAAATGCCTGCAGCTCCTCCGCACGAGTCACCGAGGGCACCTACCTGTGGTGCGGAGCGGGCTGCTCCCACCTCTGCTGCAGGCAACCGGGCTCCTGGGAGTCGCTCCTGGGAGAGCAGAGGATGCCGAGTGCCCGCAGCCCGGAGCTGGCCGCACGACGGCCTTGCTGCACCTCCTGCCGCCGCGGTGCTGCCCGGATGGCTTCCAGCCAGGCTCTGGCCGCTTCGGCACAGCCTCAGCTCCAGGCAGCGATTCCCACAGCGAGCACGCCCCGAGCCGGCTGCCAGGCCTTGGGCAGGTTCACAGCTCGTTCTCAGGGCACATCTGCAGCCGGGGGAGGAAGGGAGGGAGGGATGGGGGCTGTGTTTTGTCACGCTAATGAAGCGCCGCTTTCTGCTGGGTCTCTGCTTCCTTTGCTGGGGCCATTCGCACATCCCTGTGGTCACACATCCCCACGTTGCTGTCCTGGCGCTCCTTTAACTCCTCTCCACCACGAATCTGTCTCAGCGAGAGGCAATCTCCGGTACAACGCCAGGCACCACATTGTGTTGAACAGAACTCTGCCGATGGAACGGAGCTGTGCGTAGGAGCTTTACCCAAAAGCCGCCGTAGGAATACGACCATCCCTAAATCCCTGAATAAAGGTCCTAATAAGTCTTCTGTGCAGTGATACCGTGGGTTCGGCGTGGGGTTGCGGTCCGTCCGGCTGGCCGTACGTTCCCTTGAATCGCACCGGGCAACGTCCTCGGGGGCGACCCTACGCACCCAGTGCGATCCATCCCGAATCGCCACGGGCACCAACTAACTGCCACACCGCACTGACTGCCGTACGTGATACGGGTCGGTCTGTTTCGCCAAGCCGGCGAAAGGAATCCTGCCTCGGCGAGAGAAAGCCTCCCGCAGCCGCCCTCGGGCTCGCCAACCCAGCCGGCAGCCGCGTCCGCTCCGCAGAGCACGGCACGCACGCAGCCCAGCCCAGCCCGTCCTGCGACCGCCCCCTGCCCCGCGCCATCACGGCGGCGGCTCCGCCCCGCCCAGCGGCCCGGCCCAGGCAGTCGTTCCAGCCCGACTGAGCCCGGAACTCGTCTTCCCTCGCGGCCGCGGACGGCGTGCCTTCCGGCGGGACGGGACCCGGCCTTCACTTGCCTGCGCTGCTCCGTGTCCCCCACGCGTCGCTCTCCTCTCCTCTCCTCTCCTCTCCTCTCCTCTCCTCTCCTCTCCTCTCCTCTCCTCTCCTCTCCTCTCCTCTCCTCTCCTCTCCTCTCCTCTCCTCTCCTCTCCTCTCCTCTCCTCTCCTCTCCTCTCCTCTCCTCTCCTCTCCTCTCCTCTCCTCTCCTCTCCTCTCCTCTCCTCTCCTCTCCTCTCCTCTCCTCTCCTCTCCTCTCCTCGGACGGCGCTCAGCCCTGTGTGCAGCTCTGGGCGGAGACGGAGCCGTCGGTGCCGTCGGTGCCGCTGCCAGGAGACCGGCCGACTCTTCCCAGCACAGCAGGTGAGGCCGAGCGGGTTAGGTACTGAAAGGCTGCGATAAGGTCACCCCGCAGCCTTCTCTTCTCCGGGCTGAACGAGCCCGGCTCCCTCAGCCTGTCTTCGTTGTGGAGGTGCTCCGGCCCTCGTCTGATCGTCTCTGTTGGTCTCCTCTGGACCCTCTCCAACAGCTTCCACCTGGACATAGAGCCATTAATCACCACCCTCTGTCTGTGGCCTTTGCACAGATTTCTTATCCATCGAGTGGTCCGCCCATCAAATCCACATCTCTCCAATTTGGAGATAAGGATGTGGTGGGGGACCATGTCAAAGGCCTTGCTCAAGTCCAGGTAAATGACTTTGGTCGCCTTCCCTTTGTCCACCAATGCCATCACTCCATCCTAGAAGGCCGCCAGTGACAGCCTGACCTGATTTACTGCCCTGGCACCCACCTGGAGGTTACAGAATCACAGAATTGCCAGGGTTGGAAGGGACCTCAAGGATCATGAATCTCCAACCCCCCTGCCACATGCAGGGCCACCAACCATCCCACCTAATGCTAGACCAGGCTGCCCAGGGCCCCATCCAATCTGGCCTTGAACACCTCCAGGGATGGGGCATCCACAACCTCTCTGGGCAGCCTGTTCCAGCACCTCACCACTCTCTCTGTAAAGAATTTCCCCCTGATGTCCAACCTAAATCTCCCTTCCCTCAACTTCAAACCATTTCCCCTTGACCTGCTGTCACTCACCCTTTCAAAGAGTTGATTCCCCTCCTGTTTGTAGGCTCCCTTTAGGTACTGAAAGGCTGCAATGAGCTCACCCCGCAGCCTTCTTTTCTCCAGGCTGAACATGCCCAGCTCCCTCAGCCTGTCCTCATAGGGGAGGTGCTCCAGTCCCCTGATCATCTTTGTGGCCCTCCTCTGGACCCTCTCCAACAGCTCCCTGTCTTTCTTGTACTGGGGGCTCCAGACCTGGACGCAGTACTCCAGATGGGGCCTCACAAGAGCAGAGTAGAGGGGAACAATCACCTCCCTGTCCCTGCTGGCCACCCCTCTTTTGATGGAGCCCAGGATCCCATTTGCCTTCCGAGCCGCAAGGGCACACTGCTGGCTTATATTCAGTTTTTCATCTATCAAAACCCCCAAGCTCCTTCTCCACAGGGCTGCTCTCAAGGACCGCTCCTTCCAGCCTGTAGGGATGCCTGGGATTCCTCCAGCCCAAGTGCAAAATTCTGCACTTTGCCGTGTAGAACCTCATCAGGTTCACCCGGGCCCACCTTTCTAGCCTCTCGAGGTCCCTCTGAATGGCATCCCTTCCTTCAACCGTGTCGACCGCACCACTCAGCTTGGTGTCATCAGCAAACTTGCTGAGGGTGCACTCAGTTCCATCATCGATGTCATTGATAAAGATGTTAAAGAGCATCGGTCCCAAGACAGACCCCTGGGGGACGCCACTGGTTACCAGGTTTAGGGATACAGGGCTGAGGGACGTGAGAATTCTTAGAATCCTGGCTGCCAGTGGAGACCGAGGCAAAGAACTCATTCAGTGCCTCAGCCTTCTCTTTGTCCGTTGAAGCCAGTTCTCCTTTTACATTTACCAAAGGAGGTAAACTGTAAAAGCTCCGTATGTGTGGCTAAAGGATTATGGATGAGAATGAGAGGTCTTGTATTTTGTCCAAATATGCTGTAACATCAGAACTTCCACCCTTGCCACAGCAGGAAAAGAGTATTGGGGACCGTTGGTGGTTTTTGATTCATGGAGGTTAGCAGCTGCATGAGGTGCGTGCAGAGCAGCCTCCCTGTTTCTCTGGGGGTTGAGAACAATGTTTCGTGAGAGTTTATAATTGCAGAGTGAGTGTTTGACATAACATTTCTCACCTGGGAGCCAGACACTGGCTTTGGCAGTTTGACACACAACGTTTGGTTCCCTTTCCGTTGGTAATCTTAACACTGCTGCCTGAAGTGCAGGCTCAGGTTCCCAGAACCGAGTTGGATTGACACTGGCTCAACGAGTCACGAGTCTCAGGGTGCTCCCCCATCCTTTCTAAACTTCTAAAACCACGAAGGTAAGGAGCCTCACTGCAGCTTGATCCACTGCTAATCGCAGGCTTGATCAGGGAATAATGTCACAGAGATCATATACACATAATCAGTTAAGGATATAGCCTTAGAGAAGCTCTGATAGCTCCAAAGTACCCATGAGTCTCTTACGGAAGATCTGTATTGAGGAGTCTTGATGTCACGGTGCAAGGGATCTCTGTGCAGCTGTGTACTCGAGAGACATCCCTACTCAAGGGGAGATCCTGTCATGCAGCCCGCTGCTGTGCAGGAGAGCTCCAAGGGCACTTGGGCTGCTCTCTGTGTTGGGGTAATGACTGACACCTTGCCATGCTCTGTTTTTAGGCACACAGTGCAAGTGCCCTCAGCTGTTGAACTGAGTGTCAGCCATCAGTTCTTTCAGCCCCACAGTTTAAGACAGCTTTGTGATGGCTCATCACTTTTAGCCAGAGTGTTAGCAGTGCTGTTGCTCATTGTCTTCCTCATTGTGGAAGACCTGTTGTGCCATCCCCAGGCAGGCAGTGTCCTGCAGATGGGCTGTGGAGGGCTGGGCTGGGACAGGGACTGCTGCGTTCCCTCACAGCTCCCCTGCCATTTCTCTTGTCCCCGCAGGCTCCAGTTCAACTTCTGCCTTCCAGCTGTGATCAGCCCAGTCTGCAGGAGAGCAGCAGATGGCCACAGCACATCCATGTCAGGTAGGGGCTGGGGGAAGCGGGCAGGAGAGGCGGAGGGGCGAGGGATGTGAATGGCGGGGGAGAGGGAGGTGCCCTCAGGCAGCACGTGTGTGCTGGGGCCAGAGAAGCGGCTGGGACGGGAGCTTGTGTCCTGTGCGAGCTGCTTCCCTGGTCCTCGGCTGTTCCCAGCAAGGAGCCTCTTTGCTTGCAGGAGCCCGTGAGCTTTGCGGAGGTGGCCGTGTATTTCAGCAGGGAGGAGTGGGCGCTGCTGGACCCTGCGCAGCGAGCGCTCTACCGGGACGTGATGCTGGAGACGTACCAGTGCGTGGCCTCGCTGGGTGAGGGCTTTGCTGCCTTTCCTCCTCGTTAGGGCACCTTTGGCTGTGCAGAACGAGCCTCTGCAGGCCGGGCCTAGAATAATCAGCATGCAGTTATTTCTTGACCAACACCACAATCGCAGTAACAAAAGAAACACAGAGAAGCATGAGTTTCATGGGGGCTTATTGTGCTCAGCACTCTGATAAAAGCCCCCTAGTTAGTGTTGGCAAGGAGGCTTCAGCCATGGAGGGTTGAACCATCTCCCTGCAAACAGCCCTTGTGTTCTTGCATTGCATGGTGCCAGTAGCTCTAGCAATCAGACCACTCCAGCTCTATAAGGTTACCTCTTTAGCATTTATTGTCTCCTTATTCCATTCCCATAAACATTTCTGAAGCCTTCGGTGTTGAGCATTTCAAAAATATAAAAGAAAATTCTATGAAATTCTATAAAAGTAATTCTGGTCCAAATTGTGGTTTCATCATGTGGAGGGACAGAGAGAGGAGTTGTTGGACAAGCAGCTGTACCAGAATCAGGGAAACTCTCTTATCTCCATATTTCTGTCATTGAAGCTCCACTTCCAGCCCACAAACCCTTGGTGATCTCCCTGCTTGAAGGAGGGGAAGACCCCTGGATCCCAGATGTGCGTAGCCCTGAGGCTGTGCCAGGAGACCTCAGCCCAGGTGAGGTGGTGGAAGGAAGGAGGAGGCTGGGGCTGTGAGAACCATCTCTGTCTTGATTTTATTTTGTGCACTGTGTGGTATTTCCGGATTTTCTCTGTCATCCAGCAGGAACTCGGATTGCAGATATATTGGAGGATCTGCAGGAAAGTGGAGCGGCCGAAAGGTGGTTGGGTAGTGTCTGTGTGGAAGAAATCAGGAGGGATGTCCAAGGAGGCCTGGAGAAAGGTCGGAGTGAGTGCATCAAGAATCCCCTGGGAAAGTGTCTGGTAAAGACAGGAAGGAACCCACTGTACTTCAACATAGGTGAAAAGCATCCTGAAGAACCCAGGAGCAAGGATGTGTGCCAGAAGAAAAAGCAGGATCCATGCACGGAATGTGGAAATAGCTTTGAAAAAGATTCCAGCATCATTAACCACCAGTGCATACAGTCAGCAAAGAGCCCATACAAGTGCTCTGATTCTGGAAGGTGCTTCAAAAGGAGATCCCAACTAACCCGCCACCAGCACATCCACACAGGAGACAGACCCTTTAAGTGCTCTGAGTGTGGGAAGAGCTTCAAAAGCCGTTCCCACCTCACCTTCCACCAACACATCCACACAGGAGAGAGACCCTACAAGTGTGCTGAGTGTGGGAAGAGCTTCAAAAGCAGTTCCCAGCTCACCTGCCACCACCGCATCCACACAGGAGAGAGACCCTACAAGTGTACTGAGTGTGGGAAGGGCTTCAAAAGGAACTATGAATTGAAGCAGCACCAGTGCACCCACACAGGGGAGAGACCGTACAAGTGTACCGAGTGTGGGAAGAGCTTCAAAAGCAGTTCCCACCTCACCTTCCACCAACGCACCCACACAGGAGAGAGACCCTACAAGTGTGCTGAGTGTGGGAAGAGCTTCAAAAGCAGTTCCCATCTCATCTGCCACCAGCGCAGTGATTCTGAGTTTGTTAACCACCAGTGTGTAAACTCAGAAAAACAACTGCACAAGTGCTCTGATTGTGGAAAGAGTTTCAAATGGAGATTCAACCTCACGCGCCACAAGAGCATCCACACGGAAGAGAGACCCTATAAGTGTCTCAAGTGTGGAAAGAGTTTCAGAACCAGTTCTGACCTTGTTCTTCACCAGCGCATTCACACAGGAGAGAGACCCTTTCAGTGTCCTGACTGTGGGAAGAGGTTCAAAAGACGTTCCCACCTCACCCAGCACCAGCTCATCCACACAGGAGAGAGACCCTTTAAGTGCCCTGAGTGTGGGCAGAGTTTCAGAAGCAGTTCACACCTCACAGTACACGAGCGCATCCACACAGGAGAGAAACCCTATAAGTGCTCTGAGTGTGGGAAGAGCTTCCAAAGCTGTTCCAGTGTCATCCGCCACCAGCGCATCCACACAAGAGAGAGAACCTACATGGGCCCTGAGCGTGGGAAGAGCTTGAGAAGCAGTTCTAGACTCAAGTCCCACAAGCAAGTACACAGAAGAAAGTGATTATAGAAGCCGGTTGTGGTGTAACCCAGCAGGTGGCTCAGCACCATAAAGTCCTTCGCTCACTCCTCCCTTTCTCAGCTGGTTGGGGGAGAGAACAAAACCAAGAAAAGATCTTAGTAGGACACGAGAGTTGAGTTCAAGCTTTTTACTGAGATAGAGAAAAGGACAAGGATAAATGTTACAACAGTGTGCATATATATAAGAATTGTATAGCAAGTGACGGGCTGGGAACTTCTCCGGTTTCTGCCCTCTAAGTGTCCTGAGTGTGGAAAGAGGTTCAAAAGAAGTTCCCACCTCACCCACCACCAGCGCATCCACACAGGAGAGAGACCCTTTAAGTGTTCAAAGTGTTCAAAGAGCTTCAAAAGCAGTTCCCACCTCGTCCAACACCAGCATGTCCACACAGGAGAGAGACCCTACAAGTGCCCTGAATGTGGGAAGAGCTTCAAAAAGACTTCCCATGTCATCCTCCACCAGCGCATCGACACACAGGAGAGACCCTACAAGTGCTCTGAGTGTGGGAAGGGCTTTAGAAGCAGTTCTAGTCTCAAATCCCATAAGCATATACGCAAAGGAAACAGAAAGCAGAAGTGTGTTGTGGTTTAAACCAGCAGGCCGCTCAGCAGTCGTTTTCTCACTCTTCTCCTTCCCTTTGGGATGCAGGAGAGAACAAAAAGAAACCCCATGAAGTAGAACTTCTAGGTTGAGATGAAGCTTTTTACTGAGATAAAGGATAAATGTTACGACAGTGTGCACATATACATGAATTGTTTAACAAGTGACATGCTGGGAACTGCTCTGGTTTCTGCCAGAGGCTCCAAGTGAGGCCATTCTCCCCAGCTCCTGTGTGATTCACCAGAAAGACTGGGGAGCTTTTTCAGGTGATTCAGACAAAAGACTGCTTTGATGGACTGATCCATGGCCGTGGATCACATCACTGCTGAAATCACTGGGATACAGGGGGTGGAGGAAATGGCTTGGGAATATCAATTTTAGGATTTGATTTTTTTTGTTTTTAATAGTAGGCCGCCTCATCTCTCTTTCTTCTCACCTGCTAACTGCTATGTGGAGATCACCATTATTGAAGGAGACCTCAGAATGTTTGAGCCATGGGGTGGTGTTTGGGATGAGATGTTAGTGCCTGTTAGTGTGAGCCTGAACAATGCCCTGAGAGACAATTAAGTCGCAGGGAGGAGCTGGGTGTCCCTCCCCTTAATTGGACTGATGTGTCAGCCACTCTTGGAAGAGTCCAGAACAACACCCCTGAAATGGTCAAGTTTCAGGAGGGGGCCTGGTGTGACTTCCTTTGATTTGGATACAGTCCAGTGTCTAGGACTGGAGGCAACTCCGATTTCAAATAAGAGCCATGAGATCTATCTTTTTCCTTTGGTATTATAAGTAGGTGCTGGGGGGGAGGTCAGGTGTGCCCTACCTCTGCTGCTGGCCCTGCTTCTAGGTGCTGTTGCTTCCATTCTTTACCGTGTGGAGCGTCCCCATCAGCACGCTTGGTGCTGGATCCAAGGCTGATGATCTCCCTACCCCCTTTAATTTCTCTTCTTCCTTTTCATGATTATTCTTTTCTCTTATTGTTTTTACTACCTCACGGCATACTTGAAGTTCCTATAAACAATACAGCTTAGACAGATACAAGTGTCAGAGTGTGGAAATGTAGGATAAATGTTTTGTAGAAATCTCCTAATAAAGCTGACGTTGTTTTCCACCTGTGTATGAATCTTGAGTGTTGGTTCGCCTTCATCTAACTGGAGGGGTTGTGAATGTGGTCACCTCAGCCGTCATTCATGTGCAGGGAGTGACAGTGTTGAATGAACAACAGAAAGAAGACGTCTGGAAAAGGACCTTAGAAGTGATTCTTTCTGTACAAGCTGACAGATCAGGTCTTGCCTCAAAGGCTACTAATTACCAAGCTCTTCGTTCTTGCTCTGCTTGGAAATGGGGATGTTTGCCAGCTTCCAGTCATCTGGGACATGTTGAGATTCCCAAGACCCTTGGATAATCCCCACAGCCCATACATTTACATGCCTGCAAGTGGGGCAGCACATTCCACGAAGGTTCATAGTCAGTTCCTCCCATGTAACCTGGTCTCACTCCGTGTGTCCATTCACCTCCCCTTCCACACAAACTCTAGAAGAAAATCTCTGCTCAGAGGAGCTGGACTTCTGCCCCGCTTCTTGACTTGCAACACTTGGAAATTGCCTGCATGTGTCCTCTTAGGAGATGCCTCTTAACAAGTGACCAGTGCAGACGGGCCACAGTGCCTAGGGCGAGTGATGCTGTTCCAGACATATCCCTTAATTCCGCAAAGAATAATTACTTGGTATCATCCTCCTGGCTGGGTGGCTTACACTAGATTCCCACTTTCCTTCCTTGTCCCTTAATGGGTGCCCAGAGGCTCTCCACCACATCACAGCCAAGTGTAAGCTCCATGCAGAGGACACGTGGGACACAGAGGGCACGGGCTTCTGCTGGGTGTATACAACTGTGGGTTAAACCTGGCGGGAGAAAGCCCTCCCTCCATGCCCGCCTGGGTGAATGTCCTCCCCTAGAATGACAGTCCCCCTCCTTCACGCCCCCATCTGAAATGTCCCTGCTCCTGCAGACGGGGCACTGCAGTCACAGTTCTGCAGGGACTCATGTCTGCAACAGAAGGACTTTCCCGAGGGCAGAGGGAAAGCAGGTGAGTTCAGGGGGAGAGGAAATAGAGTCTTCTAACTCTTCATGCAACTAAACGCAACGTGTGACAAAACATGGATGGAAATTAGCAGTTGAATTGATTTTTCTGGCTGTAAATACGGAAAATCTTCATTTTAATTTTCTTTCCAGGGAAAACCTGCTCAACGCTTCTGAGAATATGTTGATGTAAGATGAAAACACAAAATAGTGAGAATGCTTTTTGGGGGAACCTAAAAGGAAAGAGGAGACACATGAGGGATGCCACTGGACAGGAATTCATTGGATACAGTTGAAAAGTAAATCATCCCAGTTCTTGGCTGGGCTTCTGCCTTCGGTTGCAGGGGATCCCAACGCCTCCCAGCTGCTTGCTTCCTCCCCATGCATTTTCCCTTGGAGCTGTGAGTTCCTGCAACCCTCAGGGCCCTGCTGTAGCTCTCCTGCATTAGACCAGCCCCCTGCTCCCTGGGATGGAGGAAGCAGAGCTCCTCGGTACTGCAATCATCATCTCCTTGCAGCTTTCCGAGGGGGTCAGGGAGCCTTTAGAGGACAGCAGGGCAAGCTCCTGCTGGCTTCACTAGCTCACCAAAATCAACCTCCACTTCCTGCCAACTGCATTCCAAGCACAGCACCTTCAGCTGAGCCCAGCAAATGAGAGACACTTCTGCAGGAGATCTCAGACACAACTTCCCAAGGTCAAAGCAAAAACCTTCAAGCTCAAAAGGGATCAGTTGCAAGGCAAGCACGCACTGGAGAGCACTCTGATATCTCTGTGCTGTGGGAATGAGCTGCTGGTGCACCGTGTGGGTTTGCACTGCCTTCTGCTCCCACCACCTCCTGAAACTTGGGATGGTGAATTTAGGAAGAACAAGGTCAGCTTTTTGTAGTTTTATTGGAGACAATCAAGGCTTCATGTCACACAGCTGCTCTGAGCTCCTGATTAGAGCATTCCAAAGAGCAGCAGAACCAATGTGCAGCACATTGGGTTAGGAAGGATGAAAGGCTTGTGTGAAAGAAATGCCTTCCCTAGAAGCAAGCACTGGGCTGGAGTTGGAACCAAAACCAAACCCTCCTTGCACCTTTCCTCATTCCACATGCTGACATTTATTTTAAGAACAAAACACAAGACTACAGTGAAGAAAGCTTCAGAACAACTCAGCTACTTTATTCACCCCCTTCCCTTTCCACTACAGATGATTTTCAGAAAACCCCCAAGAGCCACATTACTGCTCTCCTGGCCCCTCTCAGATTCATCAGTGCACTCACAAATTACTGAGAGCAACACAAGCACACAGACATACAGA
This sequence comes from Lophura swinhoii, assembly GCA_030408155.1. Classification (NCBI taxonomy): domain Eukaryota; kingdom Metazoa; phylum Chordata; class Aves; order Galliformes; family Phasianidae; genus Lophura; species Lophura swinhoii. The sequence continues at coordinate 1,628,303 of CM059486.1, forward strand.
ACATCCCTACACAGCCGCTTCTCCTTAGGAAATGGCATCAAAAAGCTGCTGGCAGGAAGAGCAGAAGAGGAAATCTGGTATGGTGAGAGAGCTGCTTTGGGCAGCAAGGAAAGGCCATCTGAAGCTCCTGGGTTAAGTCCCCTGTGCAGAGGGTGCCAGTGATGCCATCTCCTTTGCAAACTCTTCCTGTGTTGGCACCGAAACCAAACCCTCCAAGAAGCATTGGGGTCTCCGTCATCCTGGGCTCTCCAGCATCCTCAAGGTCTCTCCCTCTGCTGGGGGTTTTCCCAGGAGAAACAAGGTGCCAGCCCTGAGAGAATCTCCTCCTGCACCAGAGGCACTTGCAGGGCCACCGTTTCATGTGGACTGGGCAATGTTTAATGAGGATGGAGCTCTGGATGAAGCTCTTCCTGAAGTGCAGGCATTTCTAGGGTCTCTGCCACAGGCCAGTCAGCCTCACCTCTGTCCCTGGAAAGGTGATGGAACAGGTTGGATGCCATCTCCAGATAACTGGAAGAAAAGGAGGTTATCAGGAGTAGTCAGCATGGGTTCACCAGGGGGAGGTCATGTTTGACCAACCTGGTAGCCTTCTATGATGTTGTCTCTGGCTGGGTGGATGGGGGGAAAGCAGCGGGTGTAATCTACCTTGATTTCATCAAGGCATTTGATACTGTCTCCCACGACATCCTTATAACAAAGCTGAGGAAGTGTGGCATAGATGAGTGGACAGTGAGCTGTGTTGAAAACTGGCTGACTGGCAGAGCGCAGAGGATCGTTCGTCATTGGCGGTGCAGAGTCTGGTTGGAGGCCTGTAACCAGCGGTGTTTATCAGGGGTTCGGTGCTGGGGCCGGTCTTGTTCAACATCATCAATGATCTTGATGAGGGGATAGTGGCCACCCTCAGCAAGTTTGCTGAGGATACAAAGTTGGGAGGATTGGCTGACACACCTGAAGGCTGTGCTGCCATTCAGCGAGACCTGGACAGGCTGGAGAGCTGGGCAGTAGGAAACCAGATAAGGTTTAACAAAAGCACATATAGAGTCTTGCATCTAGGGAGGAATAATTGCATGCACCAGTACAGGTTGGGGGATGAGCTGCTGGAGAGGAGCTCTGCAGAGAGGGACGGGGGTGTCCTGGTGGACGACAGGTTGGCCATGAGCCAGCAGTGTGCCCTTGTGGCCAAAAAGGCCAGTGGCATTCTGGGATGCATTAAAAAGAGCGTGGCCAGCAGGTCGAGGGAGGTGATCCTCCCCCTCTACTCCGCCCTGGTAAGGCCTCATCTGGAGTACTGTGTCCAGATCTGGGCTCCCCAGTACAAAAAAGACAGGGATCTCTTGGAAAGAGTCCAGCGGAGAGCCACAAAGATGGTGAAGGGCCTGGAGCATCTCCCCTATGAAGAAAGGCTAAGTGAACTGGGTATGTTTAGCCTTGAGAAAAGAAGACTGAGAGGGGACCTGATCCAGGTTTATAAATATCTAAGGTGTGGGGGGCAGAGTGGTGAGGCCAGACTCTTTTCAGCAGTGTGTGGAGACAGGACAAGGGGAAATGGCCAGAAACTGCAGCATAGGAAGTTCTGCACTAATGTGCGCAAGAACTTCTTTAGTGAGGGTGATGGAGCACTGGAACAGGAGATTGTGGAATCTCCTTCTCTGGAGATATTCAAGACCCGCCTGGACACCTACTTGTGTGACCTGGTGTAGGGAACCTGCTTTGGCAGGGGGGTTGGACTCGATGATTTCTGGAGGTCCCTTCCAACCCCTACGATTCTGTGATTCTGTGATTCTGTGGATCCCAGGGTGCTTGATCAGGTAGGAGCTTTGATTGACGATCTTCCCACACATAGCTGAGGAGACCAGCTTCAGAGCAGGGCTGTTTTTGAAGGCAGCACTAGCACGCTGCCGGCGCCGGGGGGCTGGCAGCTTGTGGGCGGGCTGCTGAGGCTGCAGGGGCGGAGCTGGCTCTTATCTCTTGCGCCTGACCTTGACTGCTCATTGGGGAATCAAAACCAGATCACTTACCATTCCAGATGAGAACGGAGCGTTACCCTCCTCTGACACCGGGGAGGGAAGTCAGAGTGTGAACACAGCCCGCACTGCTCATACATTACCGCAGGAGCAGGTGTGGGCGGTGTGTCTTGTGGTAGGGCACGTCAGTGCTTTGTCCTTGTCTTTGTCCAGGAGATCAGCTCTCCTACTGACAGACCTCGAGACCGCAGGTTCAAACATGGTCTCTACCAGGCGGCGGGCTTGCCCCAAGAGGACTGTGGCGACCCAGACAGAGGGCCTGCCGAGAAACGTAGCGGTTCAGGTCTCTGGCTGTAGGGAGTGCCTGAGCCTGCTGCTGCCGGGGGAGAATGGGAAGGATGCCACTTGTGCGAGGTGCGAGCAGGTGGAGGAGCTGCTCAGCCTGGTGGTGGAGCTTAGGGAGGAGGTAGGGAGATTAAGAGCCATCAGAGAGTGCGAGCGGGAGATTGACTGGTGGTGTGACTCTCTGCGAGAAAGACGTGGAGATTGCAACCCCCAAACAGTAGTGGACCCTCTCCCTTGCCGCGGTCGAACTGAGAGAGCTAACCTGAGGGCGGAGGAGGAATGGCAGCAGGTCCCAGCTCGGCGATGCGGGCGACCCCCATCCCGACCTACCTCGGTTCCCCAGGTGCCTCTGTGTAATAGGTTTGAAGCCCTGCAACTGGAGGGTGCGGTGGCTGAGGATGAAGTGGGAGATCTGCCTCCAAGCGTTCCCAAGGAGAGGCATCCAACTCCACGCTTAAAGACTGCCTCCTCCGGTAAAGAAAGGAGGGTGATAGTCGTAGGAGACTCCCTTCTAGGAGGAACTGAAGGCCCAATATGTCGGCCTGCCCCCACCCGTAGGGAGGTGTGCTGCCTCCCTGGGGCCCGGCTCAGGGATATTTCTAGGAAACTTCCTAGGTTGATCCGCTCCTCTGATTATTATCCCTTATTGATAGTTCAGGCTGGCAGTGATGAGGTCACTGATGGAAGCCTGAGGACTATGAAAAATGACTTTAGGAGACTGGGGAGGCTAGTTGAAGGAGCAGGCGTACAGGTAGTATTTGCCTGTATTCCTACAGTGGCAGGGAAGGATGCTGAGACCACCAGAAGAACACACCTTATAAACACGTGGCTGAAAGGCTGGTGCAAAAGCAAGAATTTTGGGTTCTTTGATCATGGGGTGGTCTACTCGGCACCTGGCATGGGGTCTGCTGATGGGTCTCACCTGTCTCGAAGGGGGAAACGGATCCTTGCCCAGGAGCTGGCAGGACTTGTGGAGAGGGCTTTAAACTAGATATGAAGGGGGTAGGGGATAAAACCAGGCCTGCTAGAGATGAGCCTGGGGGAGCGGTGATGGGATCAGGGATGAGGCGAGGGGCTCGGCTGAAGTGCATCTACACCAATGCACGCAGCATGGGCAACAAACAAGAAGAGTTGGAAGCCGTGGTGCGGCAGGCAAGCTATGACCTAGTCGCCATTACGGAAACATGGTGGGACTGCTCCCATGACTGGAGTGCTGCAATGGATGGCTACAAGCTCTTCAGGAAGGATAGGCAAGGAAGAAGGGGTGGTGGTGTGGCTCTGTATGTTAGAGAGTGCTTTGATGTTACTGAGCTTGTGGCTGGGGATGATAAGGTTGAATCCCTATGGGTAAAGATCAGGGGAAGGGCTGACAAGGCAGACATATTGGTGGGCGTCTGCTATAGACCGCCGAACCAGGATGAAGAGACGGATGAGGTGTTCTATGAGCAGCTGGCAGAAGCTGCGAGATCGCCGGCCCTTGTCCTCATGGGGGACTTCAACTTCCCTGACATATGCTGGGAATACAACGCAGCGCAGAAGAAGCAGTCTGGGAGGTTTCTGGAGTGTATGGAGGATAACTTTCTGATGCAGCTGGTGAGAGAGCCTACGAGAGGAGCTGCCCCGCTAGACCTGCTGTTCGCAAACAGAGAAGGTCTGGTGGAAGATGTGGAGGTCGGGGGCTGTCTTGGACAGAGTGACCATGAGATGGTAGAGTTCTCGATTCTTGGTGGAGCCAGGAGGAAGAACAGCAAAACTGTTACCTTGGACTTCCGGAGGGCGGACTTTGAATTGTTTAGAAGACTAGTAGGGGGAGTCCCCTGGGTTTCGGTCTTAGAGGGTCAAGGGGTCCAAGACAACTGGTTGCTCTTCAAGAAGGTCGTTTTACAGGCGCAGGAGCGGGCTGTCCCCCTGAGCTGCAAAATGAGCCGGCGGGGAAGGAGACCGGCGTGGATGAATAGGGAACTATTCTTGAGGCTCCGGGAGAAAAAGAGAATCTACCTCCTGTGGAAGAAGGGACGGGCGACTCAGAAAGAGTACAGAGAAGTTGTTAAGATGTGCAGGGAGAAAATCAGAAAGGCGAAAACCCAGCTCGAACTCAACCTGGCCGCTGGGATAAAAAGAAACAAGAAACCCTTTTACAAATATATCAACAGTAAGAGGAGGACTAAGGAGAATCTCCACTCTTTACTGGATGAGGCTGGGAATGTGACTACTGAGGATAAGGAAAAGGCGGAGGTCCTGAATGCCTTCTTTATGTCTGTCTTTAAAGGTCAGACCGGTTATCCTCAGGGTACTCCGCTTTTTGACCTGGTAGTCTCGGCTGGGGAGCAGGCTAAACCACCCACGATTCAGGAGGAAACAGTCAGAGACCTGCTACTCCAACTGGACTGTCACAAGTCCATGGGGCCGGATGAGATTCACCCGAGAGTGCTGAGGGAACTGGCGGAGGTGATAGCTGAGCCGCTTTCCATCATCTCTCAGCGCTCCTTGTTGACTGGTGAAGTACCAGAAGACTGGAAGCTTGCCAATGTGACTCCCATCTACAAGAAGGGCTGTAAGGAGGACCCGGGGAACTACAGGCCTGTTAGCCTGACCTCGGTGCCGGGGAAGGTTATGGAACAGATTGTCTTGAGGGAGATCACGCGGCAAGTGCGGGACTACCGGGGGATCAGGCCTAGCCAGCATGGGTTCACGAAGGGCAGGTCCTGCTTGACCAACCTGATCTCCTTCTATGATCTAGTGACCCGCCTGGTGGATGAGGGAAAGGCTGTTGATGTAGTCTACCTAGACTTCAGCAAAGCCTTTGACACTGTCTCCCACAGTATTCTCCTGCAGAAGCTGGCAGTCCGTGGCTTGGACAGGTACACTCTTGGCTGGGTAAGGAACTGGCTGGAGGGCCGGGCCCGGAGAGTGGTGGTCAATGGAGCCAAATCCAGCTGGTTACCGGTCACGAGTGGGGTTCCCCAGGGGTCGGTGCTGGGGCCTGTCTTCTTCAAGATCTTTATTGATGACCTGGATGAGGGCATTGAGTGCACCCTCAGTAAGTTTGCAGATGACACCAAGCTGGCTGGAAGCGTCGATCTGCCTGGGGGTAGCGAGGCCCTACAGAGGGATCTGGACAGGCTGGATAGCTGGGCTGAAGCCAATGGGATGAGGTTTAACAAGACCAAATGCCGGGTCCTACACTTTGGCCACGGCAACCCCAAGCAACGCTACAGGCTTGGGGCGGAGTGGCTGGAAGACTGTGTAGAGGAAATGGACCTGGGGGTGTTGGTTGACGCTCGGCTAAACATGAGCCAGCAGTGTGCCCGGGTGGCCAAGAAGGCCAATGGCATCCTGGCTTGTATCAGAAATAGTGTGACCAGCAGGAGTAGGGAAGTAGTTGTCCCCCTGTACTCAGCTCTGGTGAGGCCGCACCTTGAGTACTGTGTCCAGTTCTGGGCCCCTCACTACAAGAAAGACATTGAGGCCCTGGAGCGTGTTCAAAGAAGGGCAACAAAGCTGGTGAGGGGTCTGGAGCACAGGCCTTATGAGGAGCGGCTGAGGGAGCTGGGACTGTTCAGTCTGGAAAAGAGGAGGCTCAGGGGAGACCTTATCGCTCTCTATAACTACCTGAAGGGAGGTTGTAGCGAGCTGGGGGTCGGCCTCTTCTCTCGTGTAACTGGTGATAGGACTAGGGGGAATGGTATCAAGCTGCGCCAGGGAAGATTCAGACTGGATATTAGGAAATACTACTTTTCTAAAAGAGTGGTCAGGCACTGGAATGGGCTGCCCAGGGAGGTGGTGGAGTCACCGACCCTGGAGGTGTTCAAGGAACGTTTGGATGTTGTGTTGAGGGATATAGTTTAGTGGGAACCATGGGTGATAGGTGGATGGTTGGACTGGATGATCTTATAGGTCTTTTCCAGCCTTGGTGATTCTGTGATTCTGTGACAGGACATTTGTAGCACTTCTGCCACAAGTGACATCTCATGCATGTGAGGAGCTCTGCGCTCTGCACAAAGCCCTTCTCACACTCGAGGCATTTCTAAGGCTTCCAGCCACATGAACTCACTGGTGCAGGCACGGATTGGACTTCACCCAAGTGCAGACACTCTGGTACTGCCGCAGGTTCCAGCTGTGGCCAAAGCTCTTCTTGCAGGCTGCACATCTGTAGGGTTCCTTATGTGGATCCACTGGTGTGTGTTGAGCTCCCAGCTCTGGATGGACCTCTTCCTGCAGTCAAGGCACTCATAGGAACTGTCCCCTGGTTGCTTCTCTGGGGTCTACTGAGGGTTGAGCTCCAGATGAAGCTCTTCCCACACACCCTGCAGACAGGATTTCTTCCTTCCTGGCGACATATCGGCCCAGTAGAGGTTTCCTTTGGGCCCTCACCTGCTGCCCCACAGCAGGGAAGTTTCTACCGGGGAGGTAAGACGTGACTCTCCTTGCAAACAGCCTTGGCAGAAATATGCCAAACTGGCAGAGGGTTTCCAGTGGCTGTGACACATCCCTCTCTGGATTCTCCTTTGCATGGCCACTCAACACAGCAACTGCAGAGAGCAATATGCATTATTCTCACACAAAGAAGGAGAAAGAGGATTGAGTTTGGCCACAGAGCTCTTCCTCTAATCAAGGGATTTGTAAGGTTCATCACCACACAAAGTGACAGGGTGGTGACCAGGCTGGGGCTCTGGCTGAAGCTCTGCCTATGTTTGGGGCTCTGCAGGTTCTGTATCTTGTGTGGCTGTGCTGCTGGGAATGAGGCTGGAACTGCTTTTGAAGGTTCCTCATATCTTGGGGATGCTTCTACAGCCTTTGTGCTCTGTGGATGTGCTTGTGGGTGTTGAGATTTGATCTGTGTTTGAAGCTCTTCCCACACTCAGGGCATTTGTAGGGTCTCTCCCCCGTGTGGATGCGCTGGTGCTGCTTCAATTGACAACTGCTTTTGAAGCTCCTCCCACACTCAGGACACTGAAAAGGTCTCTCCTCTGTGTGGATGCGCTGGTGCTGCTTCAATTCAGAACTGCTTTTGAAGCTCTTCCCACACTCAGGACACTTGTAGGGTCTCTCCCCTGTGTGGATGCGCTGGTGGCACTTCAATTCATAACCGCTTTTGAAGCTCTTCCCACATTCAGAACACTTGTAGGGTCTCTCCTCTGTGTGGGTCCACTGGTGCTGCTTCAATTCAGAACTGCTTCTGAAGTTCTTCCCACACTCAGGACATGTAAAAGGTTTCTCTCCTGTGTGGATGCGCTGGTGCAGCTTTAATTCAGAACTGCTTCTGAAGCTCTTCCCACACTCAGGACATGTAAAAGGTTTCTCTCCTGTGTGGATGCGCTGGTGCAGCTTTAATTCAGAACTGCTTTTGAAGCTCTTCCCACACTCAGTACACTTGTAGGGTCTCTCTCCTGTGTGGATGCGGTGGTGGCAGGTGAGCTGGGAACTCCTTTTGAAGCTCTTCCCACACTCAGAGCACTTAAAGGGTCTCTCTCCTGTGTGGATGTGCTGGTGGCGGGTTAGTTGGGATCTCCTTTTGAAGCACCTTCCACAATCACAGCACTTGTATGGGCTCTTTGCTGACTGTATGCACTGGTGGTTAATGATGCTGGAATCTTTTTCAAAGCTATTTCCACATTCCGTGCATGGATTCTGCTTTTTCTTCTGGCACACATCCTTGCTCCTGGGTTCTTCAGGATGCTTTTCACCTATGTTGAAGTACAGTGGGTTCCTTCCTGTCTTTACCAGACACTTTCCCAGGGGATTCTTGATGCACTCACCCTGACCTTGCTCCAGGCCTCCTTGGACATCCCTCCTGATTTCTTCCACACAGACACTACCCAACCACCTTTCGGCCGCTCCACTTTCCTGCACATCCTCCAATATATCTGCAATCCGAGTTCCTGCTGGATGACAGAGAAAATCCGGAAATACCACACAATGCACAAAATAAAATCAAGACAGAGATGGTTCTCACAGCCCCAGCCTCCTCCTTCCTTCCACCACCTCACCTGGGCTGAGGTCTCCTGGCACAGCCTCAGGGCTACGCACATCTGGGATCCAGGGGTCTTCCCCTCCTTCAAGCAGGGAGATCACCAAGGGTTTGTGGGCTGGAAGTGGAGCTTCAATGACAGAAATATGGAGATAAGAGAGTTTCCCTGATTCTGGTACAGCTGCTTGTCCAACAACTCCTCTCTCTGTCCCTCCACATGATGAAACCACAATTTGGACCAGAATTACTTTTATAGAATTTCATAGAATTTTCTTTTATATTTTTGAAATGCTCAACACCGAAGGCTTCAAAAATGTTTATGGGAATGGAATAAGGAGACAATAAATGCTAAAGAGGTAACCTTATAGAGCTGGAGTGGTCTGATTGCTAGAGCTACTGGCACCATGCAATGCAACAACACAAGGGCTGTTTGCAGGGAGATGGTTCTACCCCCACTGGCTGATGCCTGCTTGCCAGCCCTAACTTGTGGGCATTTATCAGAGTGCTGAGCACAATAAGCCCCCATGAAACTCATGCTTCTCTGTGTTTCTTTTGTTACTGCGATTGTGGTGTTGGTCAAGAAATAACTGCATGGTGATTATTCTAGGCCTGGCCTGCAGAGGCTCATTCTGCACAGCCAAAGGTGCCCTAACGAGGAGGAAAGGCAGCAAAGCCCTCACCCAGCGAGGCCACGCACTGGTACGTCTCCAGCATCACGTCCCGGTAGAGCGCTCGCTGCGCAGGGTCCAGCAGCGCCCACTCCTCCCTGCTGAAATACACGGCCACCTCCGCAAAGCTCACGGGCTCCTGCAAGCAAAGAGGCTCCTTGCTGGGAACAGCCGAGGCCCAGGGAAGCAGCTCGCACAGGACACAAACTCCCGTCCCAGCCGCTTCTCTGGCCCCAGCACACACGTGCTGCCTGAGGGCACCTCCCTCTCCCCCGCCATTCGCATCCCTCGCCCCTCCGCCTCTCCTCCCCGCTTCCCCCAGCCCCTACCTGACACGGATGTGCTGTGGCCATCTGCTGCTCTCCTGCAGGTGAGATGATCACGGCTGGAAGGCAGAAGTCGAACTGGAGCCTGCGGGGACAAGAGAAATGGCAGGGGAGCTGTGAGGGAACGCAGCAGTCCCTGTCCCAGCCCAGCCCTCCACAGCCCATCTGCAGGACACTGCCTGCCTAGGGGATGGCACAGCAGGTCTTCCGCAATGAGGAAGACAATGAGCAACAGCACTTGGTAACATTCTGGCTAAAAGAGATGATCCATCACAAAGCTGTCTCAAACTGTAGGCTGAAAGAACTGATGGCTGACACTCAGTTCAACTGCTGAGGGCCGACTGAGTGTGTGCTTAAGACAAAGCATGGCAAGCAGTCTGTCATCTTACCCCAAAACAGGAAGCAGCCCAAGTGCCCTTCCAGCTCTCCTGCACAGCAGCGGGCTGCACAACGGGATCTCCCCTCAGGTAGGGATGTCTCTCGAGGTCACACCTGCACACCTGCACCTTGACACCAAGACTCCTTCCTGATAGAGATATTCTGTAAGAGACTCACGGTTACTTTGGAGCTACCAGAGCTTCTCTGAGGTTATGTCTTAGAGGGACTGTGCACATATGAGTTCTTTGACGTAAGGCGCTTGACCAAGCCTGGGACTGGGAGTGGATCCAGCCATGGCCAGGCTCCTTACCTCTGTGGTTTGCGGACTTCACATAGAAAGGGGGACCACTCTGAGCCTCGGGACTCAACAGGAAGGTCTCCTGTAGGTGTGGGTGTATCCCTATCTTCTATGCAGTAAATAACCAAGTGTATCCAACCATCTCCCATCTTGCTATGCCACTGTTAAATCATTACAACATATTTGTATTGTATCAATAAATACAATCCTCCTTCTCCCTTAGGAGTGTATATTGTGTTTGGATCCATCTGTGACAAGTTGGTAAAGTCTGCAGAATGGCAAGAAGGGACACAAATCGATAACAAGATACATGGAGCGCGTTCCAAATTCTCCTGTGAATGTCCTCGTGGCAACTGTTAGAGTTAAGAAGCGAGCAGAGTTCATTAGGGGCAGTAAAAGAAAGCTATTATCAGCATAATGTCAGGTTTGGAAGTATCATATGAAGCAAAGGAGAACTGCACCGCTCCTCCCTGGATGAAAAACGACTGATATTCTGCAATATTTCTGCTGCGCTACGAGGGTCCTGATGGATGATTAGCTTTACATGAGCCTGTAGTGCGCTCTGGCAGATTGGAAAGCAAATGGTATCTTGGGCTCCGTCACAAGTGATTCTGTGATTCTATGATTCTGAAGGTAATGCTTATTCACAGAACAAACAAAGACTTCCCTCTGTCACCTACAATCCTTTATGCCACACATCCTGAACCTTTATAGTTTGCTTCCAAACAAATGTGAAATTGCACCAACAACACTGTAATTAAAGGCACTACCTCTACACTGTTCAGGCAAACAGAGGCAGCAGAATTAGTGCTTATTGTCTAACTTAGCCTGCACTTAAAGAAACAGAACAGTGATACACAAGGAAAGGGAAAGGGGAGTTTTATTGGACGTCTGAGTGGAGAAGCAAGATGAGGAAACACAACAAGGACAGCCTGTGCCAAACGGGGGATCTTTCGATTGACTGGAAGCTCGCCTAAAGGAGACCGATACCCAGGAAAGAGCTGCAGAAATACTCTTAGAAAATGGTATGGCCATCCAACAGGAGGTGCAGAGAAATACCTGGTTCACTGAAGAACACTGAATGCAGCCCATGACACACAAACACCATGAGCCTAAGCCCAGATTGCAGCTGCCAGCAGAGCAGCCTGCGGGAGAACCACCTCTACAGATCAGTCAGGGGAACACCTGCTGGCAAAGGGATTCAGTCCTCTGGGAGATGTCCGTACATCTTCTCAGGGGTGGAAGTAGCCTTGGGTTTGCTTAAATCGACTAAGCCCTCCAACAGGGGTTGGGAAAAGTACACTGAAGTGAAGGAGACTGACGTAGTTCTCAAATCCACCCACTGCTGATGTTACCTAAAAGTGATAATGGCTCACATTCCTCGGGTAGGGAAGGGCTAAACTGGAAGCAGATGGGATGGCTTACTTCAAACAAACACATTCAGAAATCAACAAAACATCCAACCAAACGGAGATTATTTTTTCATCTCCTGAGAAGAGAGAGTATCTGACACCACTGCAGCCAAACCAGCCTGTGATGGTCAGACCACCACCTACCGATGCTGTGCTGGTAATTTTAACTGAACTGTGTAGGCAACTTATTGAGTAGTAGCGGTGCTGAACAGAACAATTAAGCATCATGGATTTATCCTTCTCTGTAATGGTGTGACCTGTTCAGAATTCCCCACCGAGACGATTCCCTGCTTTTCTTGGGATGGCAACTTGCAGCCTTGGGATGGCAACTGGAAATGCTGTGCTCAGGCTGCTACTCAGATAGATACTGGGATAAAGGCACTGTAGTTAACATGAGGACAGGAAACCTCACCATAGGCACTCATTGCCTGTGTTCAGTGTGCAGTGAGTATGAGAACAAATTCTAGCAACAAATTCTAACAGGAAGACAATGCACAACACAACAGGTAACGCTCTGGCTGGAACAGATTAACGACCGTAAATTTGTCTCAAAATGGGGACTGAAAGAACTGATAGCAGAGCCCTGCTTCAACAGCCGGGGCCCAGCTGAGCATGTTCTGAGCCTCGGGACTCAGCGGGAGGGCCTCCTCTATGTGTGCATTTAACCCTATGCAATAAACAACCACGTGGTTACAACAGCCTTGTAAAGGCACTATTGGAACACTACATTATGACGACATTATATCAATAATATCCATCTCTCATCAGCTCAGCACGCACCCTGCGCTCACTTCCAGGGCACGTTCTCAGCAGCAGGCGCCCTTTGCACAACGCAGCCTGGGCTGCACTTGACTGACGTGCTGCTCGGCCGCGTTCTCCACCTGTGCTCCAGTCAGCCCACAGGCTGTCAGCTTTTCAGCGTCCATTACACAGCCCAGTGCCGGAGATAAGCATCTGCAAAGGCATCTGCAGCTGCCGGGACAGCCCGAACAAAAGCCTCGGGAGGGGTTTGCACGACCCCAGGTGAGCCATCAGCCCGGCGCCAAGCGCACAAAAGGGAACGCTGAAAGGGCCGCTAGAGGCAGATGTTGCCTGCTGCGTCCCCGAAGGGAAACTGCGGGCTGCCGGGGAGGGGGAGGGGACTGGAAATTCCCCCCTTGGAAGCTTCACATTCACACACTCAAAAGGAGGCATCGGGGAGCTTACATCAATCCATGCGTGCAGAGCTGCGGAGCGAGGTCACCTCGTGTCTCCCGTGGCCCAGAGGGAGAAACGCAGTCCCAGCTGCGCTGTGTTACACAGAGCCAACCGGGCAGCACAGCACGCTGAGCTCCTCTGCTCACTTCCTCGCTGTCCCAGCTCCAACCCCCTCCTGCGCCCCTCGGAGCTCAAGCCGGGCTGCAACACGCCTGGCAACCGCTGTGCCGTCCCCTCGGGGTGCTGCTCGCAGGGGGAAGGAGAGCCTCCTGCAGCACGGGGACAGTCCCACACAGCGTCAGGGGATGGGTAAAGAAAGCAGACCTATCGAGTGAGGATGAGGGAAAACAAAGTAACAAACCAAACAACGACTGAACAAAATCTAATTAGCATTGATGCCGCTGAATCGACCAAACTATAACTTCGTTCGCAAACTTCAGGGAGGAACACAGAAACCACAGGAACGCGAGGTCTTTGAAGACAAGCGAAGATAAGTAGAGCCGCTGTTTGCGATATAATGGGTGGGAGTCCCGTGAAGTGAAGAAGGCAGAGCTGCTATTGCGACACGGTACAACCCCCTAAAGGTTTCGCAACAGCCCTCAGCCAGCGACCACCAGATGAGCCCAGAGAGCCGACCCGTATTCTAGGACGAATGCTCAGAGGAGGGGGACATCCAATGCAAACGTAACCAATTTCCGGGCAACGGGAGGAATGCGCTCTGCCTATAAACGTGCAGTCACCGCTTTCCTAGATATGCGAGTTAGGAGGAGATATCCCCCTTGAACCCGGCGCCGCAATACACATAGCAGCTTTATAACCTTACGTGGGTTATAGAGTGATTCCGCAAGTCCTGCCATGACAAAAATAAATCTGCCCCTGCATTCAAAAGAATCCCTTTTTTTCATGACCTCCCAAAGCTGTCGGTCATCTATTAATCCCCGAGTAGTGCTGCAGTCCTCCCCAGTCCCTGCCTCGAAACGGGGCTCACCTGGAAGAGAAAAATGCCTGCAGCTCCTCCGCACGAGCCACCGAGGGCACCTACCTGGGGTGCGGAGCAGGCTGCTCCCACCTCTGCTGCAGGCAACCGGGCTCCTGGGAGTCGCTCCTGGGAGAGCAGAGGATGCCGAGTGCCTTCAGCCCGGAGCTGGCCGCACGACGGCCTTGCTGCACCTCCTGCCGCCGCGGTGCTGCCCGGATGGCTTCCAGCCAGGCTCTGGCCGCTTCGGCACAGCCTCAGCTCCAGGCAGCGATTCCCACAGCGAGCACGCCCGAGCCGGCTGCCAGGCCTTGGGCAGGTTCACAGCTCGTTCTCAGGGCACATCTGCAGCCGGGGGAGGAAGGGAGGGAGGGATGGGGGCTGTGTTTTGTTACGCTAATGAAGCGCCGCTTTCTGATGGGTCCCTTTGCTTCCTTTGCTGGGGCCATTCGCACATCCCTGTGGTCACACATCCCCACGTTGCTGTCCTGGCGCTCCTTTAACTCCTCTCAACCACGAATCTGTCTCAGCGAGAGGCAATCTCCGGTACAACGCCAGGCACCACATTGTGTTGAACAGAACTCTGCCAATGAAACGGAGCTGTGCGTAGGAGCTTTACCCAAAAGCCGCCGTAAGAATACGACCATCCCTAAATCCTTGAATAAAGGTCCTAATAAGTCTTCTGTGCAGTGATACCGTGGGTCCTGCGTGGGGTTGTGGTCCGTCCGGCTGGCCGTACCTTCCCTTGAATCGCACCGGGCAACGTCCTCGGGGGCGACCCTACGTACCCAGTGCGATCCATTCCGAATCGCCACGGGCACCAACTAACTGCCACACCGCACTGACTGCCGTACGTGATACGGGTCGGTCTGTTTCGCCAAGCCGGCGAAAGGAATCCTGCCTCGGCGAGAGAAAGCCTCCCGCTGCCGCCCTCGGGCTCGCCAACCCAGCCGGCAGCCGCGTCCGCCCCGCAGAGCACGGCACGCACGCAGCCCAGCCCAGCCCGTCCTGCGGCCGCCCCCTGCCCCGCGCCATCACGGCGGCGGCTCCGCCCCGCCCAGCGGCCCGGCCCAGGCAGTGGTTCCAGCCCGACTGACCCCGGAACTCCTGTTCCCTCGCGGCCGCGGACGGCGTGCCTTCCGGCGGGACGGGACCCGGCCTTCGCTTGCCTGCGCTGCTCCGTGTCCCCCGCGCGTCGCTCTCCTCTCCTCTCCTCTCCTCTCCTCTCCTCTCCTCTCCTCTCCTCTCCTCTCCTCTCCTCTCCTCTCCTCTCCTCTCCTCTCCTCTCCTCTCCTCTCCTCTCCTCTCCTCTCCTCTCCTCTCCTCTCCTCTCCTCTCCTCTCCTCTCCTCTCCTCTCCTCTCCTCTCCTCTCCTCTCCTCTCCTCTCCTCTCCTCTCCTCTCCTCTCCTCTCCTCTCCTCTCCTCTCCTCTCCTCTCCTCGGACGGCGCTCAGCCCTGTGTGCAGCTCTGGGCGGAGACGGAGCCGTCGGTGCCGTCGGTGCCGCTGCCAGGAGACCGGCCGACTCTTCCCAGCACAGCAGGTGAGGCCGAGCGGGTTAGGTACTGAAAGGCTGCGATAAGGTCACCCCGCAGCCTTCTCTTCTCCGGGCTGAACGAGCCCGGCTCCCTCAGCCTGCCTTCGTTGTGGAGGTGCTCCGGCCCTCTGATCGTCTCTGTTGGTCTCCTCTGGACCCTCTCCAACAGCTTCCACCTGGACGTAGAGCCATTAATCACCACCTCTGTCTGTGGCCTTTGCACAGATTTCTTATCCATCGAGTGGTCCGCCCATCAAATCCACATCTCTCCAATTTGGAGATAAGGATGTGGCGGGGGACCATGTCAAAGGCCTTGCTCAAGTCCAGGTAAATGACTTTGGTCGCCTTCCCTTTGTCCACCAATGCCATCACTCCATCCTAGAAGGCCGCCAGTGACAGCCTGACCTGATTTACTGCCCTGGCACCCACCTGGAGGTTACAGAATCACAGAATTGCCAGGGTTGGAAGGGACCTCAAGGATCATGAATCTCCAACCCCCCTGCCACATGCAGGGCCACCAACCATCCCACCTAACGCTAGACCAGGCTGCCCAGGGCCCCATCCAATCTGGCCTTGAACACCTCCAGGGATGGGGCATCCACAACCTCTCTGGGCAGCCTGTTCCAGCACCTCACCATTCTCTCTGTAAAGAATTTCCCCCTGATGTCCAACCTAAATCTCCCTTCCCTCAACTTCAAACCATTTCCCCTTGACCTGCTGTCACTCACCCTTTCAAAGAGTTGATTCCCCTCCTGTTTGTAGGCTCCCTTTAGGTACTGAAATGCTGCAATGAGCTCACCCCGCAGCCTTCTTTTCTCCAGGCTGAACATGCCCAGCTCCCTCAGCCTGTCCTCATAGGGGAGGTGCTCCAGTCCCCTGATCATCTTTGTGGCCCTCCTCTGGACCCTCTCCAACAGCTCCCTGTCTTTCTTGTACTGGGGGCTCCAGACCTGGACGCAGTACTCCAGATGGGGCTTCACAAGAGCAGAGTAGAGGGGAACAATCACCTCCCTGTCCCTGCTGGCCACCCCTGTTTTGATGGAGCCCAGGATACCATTTGCCTTCCGAGCCGCGAGGGCACACTGCTGACTCATGCTAAGTTTTTCATCTATCAGGACCCCCAGGTCCTTCTCCACAGGGCTGCTCTCAAGGACCGCTCCTTCCAGCCTGTAGGGATGCCTGGGATTCCTCCGGCCCAAGTGCAAAACTCTGCACTTTGCCGTGTAGAACCTCATCAGGTTCACCCGGGCCCTCCTTTCTAGCCTCTCGAGGTCCCTCTGAATGGCATCCCTTCCTTCAACCGTGTTGACCGCACCACTCAGCTTGGTGTCGTCAGCAAACTTGCTGAGGGTGCACTCAGTTCCGTCATCGATGTCATTGATAAAGATGTTGAAGAGCACCGGTCCCAAGACAGACCCCTGGGGGACGCCACTGGTTACCAGGTTTAGGGATACAGGGCTGAGGGACGTGAGAATTCTTAGAATCCTGGCTGCCAGTGGAGACCGAGGCAAAGAACTCATTCAGTGCCTCAGCCTTCTCTTTGTCCGTTGAAGCCAGTTCTCCTTTTACATTTACCAAAGGAGGTAAACTGTAAAAGCTCCGTATGTATGGCTAAAGGATTATGGATGAGAATGAGAGGTCTTGTATTTTGTCCAAATAAGCTGTAACATCAGAACTTCCACCCTTTGCCACAGCAGGAAAAGAGTATTGGGGACCGTTGGTGGTTTTTGATTCATGGAGGTTAGCAGCTGCATGAGGTGCGTGCAGAGCAGCCTCCCTGTTTCTCTGGGGGTTGAGAACAATGTTTCGTGAGAGTTTATAATTGCAGAGTGAGTGTTTGACATAACATTTCTCACCTGGGAGCCAGGCACTGGCTTTGGCAGTTTGACACACAACATTTGGTTCCCTTTCCGTTGGTAATCTTAACACTGCTGCCTGAAGTGCAGGCTCAGGTTCCCAGAACCGAGTTGGATTGACACTGGCTCAACGAGTCACGAGTCTCAGGGTGCTCCCCCATCCTTTCTAAACTTCTAAAACCACGAAGGTAAGGAGGAGCCTCACTGCAGCTTGATCAGGGAATAATGTCACAGAGATCATATACACATAATCAGTTAAGGATATAGCCTTAGAGAAGCTCTGATAGCTCCAAAGTAGCCATGAGTCTCTTACGGAAGATCTGTATTGAGGAGTCTTGATGTCACGGTGCAAGGGATCTCTGTGCAGCTGTGTACTCGAGAGACATCCCTACTCAAGGGGAGATCCTGTCATGCAGCCCGCTGCTGTGCAGGAGAGCTCCAAGGGCACTTGGGCTGCTCTCTGTGTTGGGGTAATGACTGACAAGCGATGCTCTGTTTTTAGGCACACAGTGCAAGTGCCCTCAGCTGTTGAACTGAGTGTCAGCCATCAGTTCTTTCAGCCCCACAGTTTAAGACAGCTTTGTGATGGCTCGTCGCTTTTAGCCAGAGTGTTAGCAGTGCTGTTGCTCATTGTCTTCCTCATTGTGGAAGACCTGTTGTGCCATCCCCAGGCAGGCAGTGTCCTGCAGATGGGCTGTGGAGGGCTGGGCTGGGACAGGGACTGCTGCGTTCCCTCACAGCTCCCCTGCCATTTCTCTTGTCCCCGCAGGCTCCAGTTCAACTTCTGCCTTCCAGCCGTGATCATCTCACCTGCAGGAGAGCAGCAGATGGCCACAGCACATCCGTGTCAGGTAGGGGCTGGGGGAAGCGGGGAGGAGAGGCGGAGGGGCGAGGGATGCGAATGGCGGGGGAGAGGGAGGTGCCCTCAGGCAGCACGTGTGTGCTGGGGCCAGAGAAGCGGCTGGGACGGGAGCTTGTGTCCTGTGCGAGCTGCTTCCCTGGGCCTCGGCTGTTCCCAGCAAGGAGCCTCTTTGCTTGCAGGAGCCCGTGAGCTTTGCGGAGGTGGCCGTGTATTTCAGCAGGGAGGAGTGGGCGCTGCTGGACCCTGCGCAGCGAGCGCTCTACCGGGACGTGATGCTGGAGACGTACCAGTGCGTGGCCTCGCTGGGTGAGGGCTTTGCTGCCTTTCCTCCTCGTGAGGGCACCTTTGGCTGTGCAGAATGAGCCTCTGCAGGCCGGGCCTGGAATAATCAGCATGCAGTTATTTCTTGACCAACACCACAATCGCAGTAACAAAAGAAACACAGAGAAGCATGAGTTTCATGGCGGCTTATTGTGCTCAGCACTCTGATAAATGCCCACAAGTTAGGGCTGGCAAGCAGGCATCAGCCAGTGGGGGTAGAACCATCTCCCTGCAAACAGCCCTTGTGTTGTTGCATTGCATGGTGCCAGTAGCTCTAGCAATCAGACCACTCCAGCTCTATAAGGTTACCTCTTTAGCATTTATTGTCTCCTTATTCCATTCCCATAAACATTTTTGAAGCCTTCGGTGTTGAGCATTTCAAAAATATAAAAGAAAATTCTATGAAATTCTATAAAAGTAATTCTGGTCCAAATTGTGGTTTCATCATGTGGAGGGACAGAGAGAGGAGTTGTTGGACAAGCAGCTGTACCAGAATCAGGGAAACTCTCTTATCTCCATATTTCTGTCATTGAAGCTCCACTTCCAGCCCACAAACCCTTGGTGATCTCCCTGCTTGAAGGAGGGGAAGACCCCTGGATCCCAGATGTGCCTAGCCCTGAGGCTGTGCCAGGAGACCTCAGCCCAGGTGAGGTGGTGGAAGGAAGGAGGAGGCTGGGGCTGTGAGAACCATCTCTGTCTTGATTTTATTTTGTGCACTGTGTGGTATTTCCGGATTTTCTCTGTCATCCAGCAGGAACTCGGATTGCAGATATATTGGAGGATCTGCAGGAAAGTGGAGTGGCCGAAAGGTGGTTGGGTAGTGTCTGTGTGGAAGAAATCAGGAGGGATGTCCAAGGAGGCCTGGAGAAAGGTCGGAGTGAGTGCATCAAGAATCCCCTGGGAAAGTGTCTGGTAAAGACAGGAAGGAACCCACTGTACTTCAACATAGGTGAAAAGCATCCTGAAGAACCCAGGAGCAAGGATGTGTGCCAGAAGAAAAAGCAGAATCCATGCACGGAATGTGGAAATAGCTTTGAAAAAGATTCCAGCATCATTAACCACCAGTGCATACACTCAGCAAAGAGCCCATACAAGTGCTCTGATTCTGGAAGGTGCTTCAAAAGGAGATCCCAACTAACCCGCCACCAGCACATCCACACAGGAGAGAGACCCTTTAAGTGCTCTGAGTGTGGGAAGAGCTTCAAAAGCCGTTCCCACCTCACCTCCCACCAACACATCCACACAGGAGAGAGACCCTACAAGTGTACTGAGTGTGGGAAGAGCTTCAAAAGCAGTTCCCACCTCACCTGCCACCACCGCATCCACACAGGAGAGAGACCCTACAAGTGTACTGAGTGTGGGAAGGGCTTCAAAAGGAACTATGAATTGAAGCAGCACCAGTGCACCCACACAGGGGAGAGACCGTACAAGTGTACCGAGTGTGGGAAGAGCTTCAAATGCAGTTCCCACCTCACCTTCCACCAACGCACCCATACAGGAGAGAGACCCTACACGTGCTCTGAGTGTGGGAAGAGCTTCAAAAGGAGCTATGAATTGAAGCAGCACCATCTCAATCACACAGGACAGAGACCGTTTCAGTGTCCTGAGTGTCGGAAGAGCTTCAAAAGCAGTTCTGAATTAAAGGTGCACCAGCGCATCCACACAGGAGAGAAACCTTTTACATGTCCTGAGTGTGGGAAGAGCTTCAGAAGCAGTTCTGAATTAAAGCTGCACCAGCGCATCCACACAGGAGAGAGACCCTACAAGTGCTCTGAGTGTGGGAAGAGCTACAAAAGCCGTTCCCACCTCAGTTTCCACCAACGCATCCACACAGGAGAGAGACCCTTTCAGTGTTCTGAATGTGGGAAGAGCTTCAAAAGCGGTTATGAATTGAAGCGCCACCAGCGCATCCACACAGAGGAGAGACCTTTTCAGTGTCCTGAGTGTGGGAGGAGCTTCAAAAGCAGTTGTCAGTTGAAGCAGCACCAGCGCATCCACACGGGGGAGAGACCCTACAAATGCCCTGAGTGTGGGAAGAGCTTCAAACACAGTTCTAATCTCAACACCCACAAGCACATCCACAGAGCACAAAGGCTGTAGAAGCATCCCCAAGATATGAGGAACCTTCAAAAGCAGTTCCAGCCTCATTACCTACCAGCACAGCCACACAAGATACAGAACCTGCAGAGCCCCGAACATGGGCAGAGCTTCAGCCACAGCTCCAGCCTGGTCACCACCCTGTCACTTTGTGTGGTGATGAACCTTACAGATCCCTTGAGTAGAGGAAGAGCTCTGCGGCCAAACTCAATCCTCTTTCTCCTTCTTTGCATGGGAATTATGCATATTGTTCTCTTACAGCTGCAGTTGCTGTGTTGAGTGGCCATGCAAAGGAGAATCCAGAGAGGGATGTGTCACAGCCACTGGAAACCCTCTGCCAGTTTGGCATATTTCTGCCAGGGCTGTGTGCAAGGAGAGTCACATCTTACCTCCCCTGTAGATACTCATCTGCTGTGGGGCAGCAGGTGAGGACCCAAAGGAAAGCTCAGCTAGGCCAATATGTCACCAGGAGGGAAGAAATCTTGTCTGCAGGGAGTGTGGGAAGAGCTTCATCTGGAGCTCAAGCCAGAGAACCAACCCAAGAGGAGAGTCCCTATGAGTGCCTTGACTGCAGGAAATGGTCCGTCCACAGCTGGAAGTTCATCACACACCAGTGGATCCACACGAGGAACCCTACAAATGTGCAGCCTGCAAGAAGAGCTTTGGCCACAGCTCAAACCTGCTGCGGTACCGGAGTGTCTGCACTTGGGTGAAGTCCAATCCGTGCCTGCACCAGTGAGTTCATGTGGCTGGAAGCCTTAGAAATGCCTCGAGTGTGAGAAGGGCTTTGTGCAGAGCGCAGAGCTCCTCACATGCATCCCAGAATGCCATTGGCCTTTTTGGCCACAAGGGCACACTGCTGGCTCATGGCCAATGTGTTGTCCACCAGGACACCCCCGTCCCTCTCTGCAGAGCTCCTCTCCAGCAGGTCATCCCCCAACCTGTACTGGTGCATGCAATTATTCCTCCCTAGATGCAAGACTCTATATGTGCTTTTGTTAAACCTTATCTGGTTTCCTACTGCCCAGCTCTCCAGCCTGTCCAGGTCTCGCTGAATGGCAGCACAGCCTTCAGGTGTGTCAGCCAATCCTCCCAACTTTGTATCCTCAGCAAACTTGCTGAGGGTGGCCACTATCCCCTCATCAAGATCATTGATGATGTTGAACAAGACCGGCCCCAGCACCGACCCCTGAGAAACACCGCTGGTTACAGGCCTCCAACCAGACTCTGCACCGCCAATGACGAACGACCCTCTGTGCTCTGCCAGTCAGCCAGTTTTCAACACAGCTCACTGTCCACTCATCTATGCCACACTTCCTCAGCTTTGTTGTAAGGATGTCGTGGGAGACAGTATCAAATGCCTTGATGAAATCAAGGTAGATTACACCCGCTGCTTTCCCCCCATCCACCCAGCCAGAGACAACATCATAGAAGGCTACCAGGTTGGTCAAACATGACCTCCCCCTGGTGAACCCATGCTGACTACTCCTGATAACCTCCTTTTCTTCCAGTTATCTGGAGATGGCATCCAGCACAACCTGTTCCATCACCTTTCCAGGGACAGAGGTGAGGCTGACTGGCCTGTGGCAGAGACCCTAGAAATGCCTGCACTTCAGAAAGAGCTTCATCCAGAGCTCCATCCTCATTAAACATTGCCCAGGCCACATGAGACGGTGGCCCTGCAAGTGTCTTTGGTGCAGGAGGAGATTCTCTCAGGGCTGGCACCTTGTTTCTCCTGGGAAAACCCCCAGCAGAGGGAGAGACCTTGAGGATGCTGGAGAGCCCAGGATGACGGAGACCCCAGTGCATCTTGGAGGGTTTGGTTTCGGTGCCAACACGGGAAGAGTTTGCAAAGGAGATGGCATCACTGGCACTCTCTGCAGAAGGGATTTAATCCAGGAGCTTCAGATGGCCTTTCCTTGCTACCCAAAGCAGCTCTCTCACCATACCAGATTTCCTCTTCTGCTCTTCCTGCCAGCAGCTTTTTGATGCTGTTTCCTAAGGAGAAGCAGCTGTGCAGGGATATTCTGTGTGTCTGTGTGCATGTGTTGCTCTCAGTAATTTGTGAGTGCACTGATGAATCTGAGAGGGGTCAGGAGAGCAGTAATGTGGCTCTTGGGGGTTTTCTGAAAATCATCTGTAGTGGAAAGGGAAAGGGGATGAATAAAGTAGCTGAGTTGTTCTGAAGCTTTCTTTACTGCAGTCTTGTGTTTTGTTCTTAAAATAAATGTCAGCATGTGGAATGAGGAAAGGTGCAAGGAGGGTTTGGTTTTGGTTCCAACTCCAGCCCAGTGCTTGCTTCTGGGGAAGGCATTTCTTTCACACAACCCTTTCATCCTTCCTAACCCAATGTGCTGCACATTGGTTCTGCTGCTCTTCAGAATGCTTTAATTAACAGCTCAGAGCAGCTGTGTGATATGAAGCCCTGGTTGTCTCCAATAAAACTACAAAAAGCTGACCTTGTTCTTCCTAGATTCACCATCCCAAGTTTCAGGAGGTGGCAGGAGCAGAAGGCAGTGCAAACCCACACGGTGCACCAGCAGCTCATTCCCACAGCACAGAGACATCAGAGTGCTCTCCAGTGCGTGCTTGCCTTGCAAGTGATCCCTTTTGAGCTTGAAGGTTTTTGCTTTGACCTTGGGAAGTTGTGTCTGAGATCTCCTGCAGAAGTGTCTCTCATTTGCTGGGCTCAGCTGAAGGTGCTGTGCTTGGAATGCAGTTGGCAGGAAGTGGAGGTTGATTTTGGTGAGCTAGTGAAGCCAGCAGGAGCTTGCCCTGCTGTCCTCTAAAGGCTCCCTGACCCCCTCGGAAAGCTGCAAGGAGATGATGATTGCAGTACCGAGGAGCTCTGCTTCCTCCATCCCAGGGAGCAGGGGGCTGGTCTAATGCAGGAGAGCTACAGCAGGGCCCTGAGGGTTGCAGGAACTCACAGCTCCAAGGGAAAATGCACGGGGAGGAAGCAAGCAGCTGGGAGGTGTTGGAATCCCCTGCAACCGAAGGCAGAAGCCCAGCCAAGAACTGGGATGATTTACTTTTCAACTGCATCCAATGAATTTCTGTCCAGTGGCATCCCTCATGTGTCTTCTCTTTCCTTTTAGGTTCCCCCAAAAAGCATTCTCACTATTTTGTGTTTTCATCTTACATCAACATATTCTCAGAACCGTTGAGCAGGTTTTCCCTGAAAAATAAATTAGAATGAAGATTTTCCATATTTACAGCCAGAAAAAATCAATTCAACTGCTAATTTCCATCCATGTTTTGTCACACGTTGCGTTTAGGTGCATGAAGAGTTAGAAGACTCTATTTCCTCTCCCCCTGAACTTACCTGCTTTCCCTCTGCCCTGGGGAAAGTCCTTCTGTTGCAGACATGAGTCCCTGCGGAACTGTGACTGCAGTGCCCCGTCTGCAGGAGCAGGGACATTTCAGATGGGGGCGTGAAGGAGGGGGACTGTCATTCTAGGGGTGGACATTCACCCAGGCGGGCATGGAGGGAGGGCTTTCTCCCGCCAGGTTTAACCCACAGTTGTATACACCCAGCAGAAGCCCGTACCCTCTGTGTCCCACGTGTCCTCTGCATGGAGCTTACACTTGGCTGTGATGTGGTGGAGAGCCTCTGGGCACCCATTAAGGGACAAGGAAGGAAAGTGGGAATCTAGTGTAAGCCACCCAGCCAGGAGGATGATACCAAGTAATTATTCTTTGTGGAATTAAGGGATATGTCTGGAACAGCATCACTCGCCCTAGGCACTGTGGCCCATCTGCACTGGTCACTTGTTAAGAGGCATCTCCTAAGAGGACACGTGCAGGCAATTTCCAAGTGTTGCAAGTCAAGAAGCGGGGCAGAAGTCCAGCTCCTCTGAGCAGAGATTTTCTTCTAGAGTTTGTGTGGAAGGGGAGGTGAATGGACACACGGAGTGAGACCAGGTTACATGGGAGGAACTGACTATGAACCTTCGTGGAATGTGCTGCCCCACTTGCAGGCATGTAAATGTATGGGCTGTGGGGATTATCCAAGGGTCTTGGGAATCTCAACATGTCCCAGGTGACTGGAAGCTGGCAAACATCCCCATTTCCAAGGAGAGCAAGAACGAAGAGCTTGGTAATTAGTAGCCTTTGAGGCAAGACCTGATCTGTCAGCTTGTACAGAAAGAATCACTTCTAAGGTCCTCTTCCAGACGTCTTCTTTCTGTTGTTCATTCAACACTGTCACTCCCTGCACATGAATGACGGCCGAGGTGACCACATTCACAACCCCTCCAGTTAGATGAAGGCGAACCAACACTCAAGATTCATACACAGGTGGAAAACAACGTCATCTTTATTAGGAGATTTCTACAAAACATTTATCCTACGTTTCCACCCTCTCACGCTTGTATCTGTCTAAGCTGTATTGTTTATAGGAACTTCAAGTATGCCGTGAGGTAGTAAAAACAATAAGAGAAAAGAATAATCATGAAAAGGAAGAAGAGAAATTAAAGGGGGTAGGGAGATCATCAGCCTTGGATCCAGCACCAAGCGTGCTGATGGGGACGCTCCACACGGTAAAGAATGGAAGCAGCAGCACCTAGAAGCAGGGCCAGCAGCAGAGGCAGGGCACACCTGACCTCCCCCCCAGCACCTACTTATAATACCAAAGGAAGAAGATAGATCTCATGGCTCCTATTTGAAATCGGAGTTGCCTCCAGTCCTAGACACTGGACTATATCCAAATCAAAGGAAGTCACACCAGGCCCCCTCCTGAAACTTGACCATTTCAGGGGTGTTGTTCTGGACTCTTCCAAGAGTGGCTGACACATCAGTCCAATTAAGGGAAGGGACACCCAGCTCCTCCCTGCAACTTAATTGTCTCTCAGGGCATTGTTCCGGCTCACACTAACAGGCACTAACATCTCATCCCAAACACCACCCCATGGCTCAAACATTCTGAGGTCTCCTTCAATAATGGTGATCTCCACATAGCAGTTAGCAGGTGAGAAGAAAGAGAGATGAGGTGGCCTACTATTAAAAACAAAAAAAATCAAATCCTAAAATTGATATTCCCAAGCCATTTCCTCCACCCCCTGTATCCCAGTGATTTCAGCAGTGATGTGATCCACGGCCATGGATCAGTCCATCAAAGCAGTCTTTTGGCTGCATCACCTGAAAAAGCTCCCCAGTCTTTCTGGTGAATCACACAGGAGCTGGGGAGAATGGTCTCACTTGGAGCCTCTGGCAGAAACCAGAGCAGTTCCCAGCATGTCACTTGTTAAACAATTCATGTATATGTGCACACTGTCATAACATTTATCCTTTATCTCAGTAAAAAGCTTCATCTCAACCTACAAGTTCTACTTCATGGGGTTTTTTTTGTTCTCTCCTGCATCCCAAAGGGAAGGAGAAGAGTGAGAAAACGACTGCTGAGCGGCCTGCTGGTTTAAATCACAACACACTTCTACCTTCCGTTTCCTCTGTGCATATGCTTATGGGATTTGAGACTAGAACTGCTTCTAAAGCCCTTCCCACACTCAGAGCACTTGTAGGGTCTCTCTCCTGTGTGAACGTGCTGGTGTTGGATGAGGTGGGAACTGCTTTTGAAACTCTTTGAACACTTTGAACACTTAAAGGGTTTCTCTCCAGTGTGGATGCGCTGGTGGTGAATGAGGTTTGAACTGCTCCTGAAACTCTTCCCACACTCAGAGCACTTACAGGGTTTCTCTCCTGTGTGGATGCGCTGGTGGTGGATGAGGTTTGAACTGCTCCTGAAACTCTTCCCACACTCAGAGCACTTAAAGGGTCTCTCTCCTGTGTGGATGCGCTGGTGCTGGGTGAGGTGGGAACCTCTTTTGAACCTCTTCCCACAGTCAGGACACTGAAAGCGTCTCTCTCCTGTGTGAATGTGCTGGTGAAGAACGAGGACAGAACTGGTTCTGAAACTCTTTCCACACTCGAGACACTTATAGGGTCTCTCTTCCGTGTGGATGCTCTTGTGGCGCGTGAGGTTGGATCTCCATTTGAAACTCTTTCCACAATCAGAGCACTTGTGCAGTTGTTTTTCTGAGTTTACACACTGGTGGTTAACAAACTCAGAATCACTTCTAAAGCTTTTCCCACATTCAGTGCAATGCTTCTGCTTTTTCTTCTGGCACACCTGCTTACACCTGGGGTCTTCAGGCTCCTTTTGTCTTCTGCTGAAGCCAAGATGGTTCCTTGCTCTCTTTCCTGAACGCTTTCTCGGTGGCTTCTTGAAGTGATCTCCTTGCTCCAGGCCACTCTGGACATCCCTTCTTGCTTTCCTTACAGATGCACTACTACACTGCCTTTCGGCTACACCAGTTTTGTGCAGATCCTCCTTAAAATCTGTGATCACAGCTCCTGATGGATTGCATAAGAAATCAAGAATTAGCACATGATGCCAACAATGGTCGATTCATACAAGGCGTCCTCCGTCCCTCCGCTACCTCACCTGGGCTGAGGTCTGTTGTCACAGCCTCAGGGCTACGCACATCCAGGATGCAGGGGTCTTCCCCTCCTTCACACAGGGAGATCAGCAGGCGTTCGGGGACTGGAAGTGGAGCTTCAATGATAGAAACATTGGACATAAGAATGTTTTCCTGACTCTGACACCGCTGCTTGTCCAACTACTCCACTCTGTGTCCCTCCCCAAAGTGAAGCCGCAATTAGGGCCTGAATGACACTGGGCAATCACATTAGAATGTATTTGTTGAATTTTTCCAAACTGCTTTACGCCCAAGGCTTCAAAAATGTTTATGGGAACGGAATAAAGAGACAATAAATGCTAAAGAGATAACCTGATGGAGCTGGAGTGGTCTGACTGCCGGAGCTACTGGCACCATGCACCGCAACGACACAAGGGCTGTTTGCAGGGAGATGGTTCTACTCCCACTGGCTGATGCCTGCTTGCCAGCACTAACTCGGGGTCTTTTATTCAGCAGTGATGTGATCCACGGCCATGGATCAGGTCATCAAAGCAATCTTTTGCCTGCATCACCTGAAAAAGTTCTCCAGTCTTTCTGGTGATTTCCCTTGTGTTTTCATGGGCCTCTTTATGGTAGTGGTGGCACTGCAGATGGTGATACAGCATTCTCCTTCAGTTCAGTTCAACAGCCCTCACACCCTGTGTTCTTTTGACAGCAATATGTCTAGCACCCGTTGGTTTTGCAAGGCCACCTTGGATACTTGTTGAACCTTTACATTTGGTTCTCCAAAAACATCTTCTGTCCAGCTACTTAGCACATGGACCTACCAAGTTAGATTCTCCAGGGCAAACTGGTGTCAGATAATAACTGTGCTTGGTGCCAAAGTTGCTTCAAACGTCAGATGCGCTCCATATCCCAGGGGTATGAATCGGGCCATTGGCCTGCATGAAGCCACACCGCAGCACTGCTGTGCCAGACGTGCTAGAATTCCCTATGAACTGGAGTCAAAGGCCATCACATGGTGTGCCACAGACGACATGGCTAATGTGCTTTTCTCAATCCCTCTGGCAGCATCGTGCAGGCCTCCATTTGCTTTCACTTGGAGGGGCGTGCAATACGCCTGGAATCGACTGCCCAAGGGTGGAAACACAGCCCTAGCATTTGTCATGGGCTGACCCAGACTGCACTGGAACAGGGGGAAGCTCCTAAACACCTGCTGTACACTGACCACATCATCGCGTGGGACAACACAGCAGAAGTCGTTCTTGAGAAAGGGAAGAAAATAATTCAGAACTTCTTAAAAGCCAGTTTTGCCATAAGGCAAAGGAAAGTCAAGGGACGTGCACTGGAGAATCTGTTCTTAGAAATAAAATGGAAAGATGGACACCGTCAGATCCCCGTGGATGCGATCAATTCAAGAACTGCTCTGCCTCCTCCAACCAGCAAAAAGGAAACACAGCCGTTCTTAGCTGCTGTGGCTTTCTGAAGAATGCATTTTCTGGGTTACGGTCTGATTGTAAACCCTCTCTATCTTGTGACCTGGAAGAAGAACGACTTCACGTGGGACCCTGAGCAGCAGCAGACTTGGAACAAATTAAACAGGCCATAGATAGTTCCTGCAGCAGCCCTTGGGCCAGTGCAGGCAGGACAAGATGTAAGAAATTCACTCCACAGAGCAGCTGGGGAGAATGGCCCCACTTGGAGCCTCTGGCAGAAGCCAGAGAAGTTCCCAGCGCGTCACTTGCTATACAATTCATATATATATGCACACTGTTGTAACATTTATCCTTGTCCTTTATCTCAGTAAAAAGCTTGAACTCAACTCTCAAATCCTACTAAGATCTTTTCTTGGTTTTGTTCTCTCCCCCAGCCAGCTGAGAAAGGGAGGAGTGAGCGAAGGACTTTATGGTGCTGAGCCACCTGCTGGGTTACACCACAACAGGGTTCTAAGATCACTTTCTTCTGTGTACTTGCTTGTGGGACTTGAGTCTAGAACTGCTTCTCAAGCTCTTCCCACGCTCAGGGCCCTTGTAGGTTCTCTCTCTTGTGTGGATGCGCTGGTGGCGGATGACATTAGAACAGCTTTTGAAGCTCTTCCCACACTCAGAGCACTTATAGGGTTTCTCTCCTGTGTGGATGCGCTGGTGGCAGATGAGATGGGAACTCCTTTTGAAGCTCTTCCCACACTCAGAGCACTTGAAGGGTCTCTCTCCTGTGTGGATGCGCTGGTGGCAGATGAGATGGGAACTCCTTTTGAAGCTCTTCCCACACTCAGAGCACTTAAAAGGTCTCTCTCCCGAGTGGATGCGCTGGTGTATCGTAAGGTGGGCTCTCCATTTGAAGCTCTTTCAACAGTCAGAGCACCTGTGCAGTCTCTCCCCTGAGTGTATGTGCTGCTTGCTAGCAAGTCTGGAATATCTTTTAATGCTTTTTGCATGCTCAATACTTGAGTTCCATTTTTTCTTCCGGCGTACTTCTCTCTTCCTGGCATCTATAGGCCGCTGTTGACCTGCACTGAGGCCCACCGGGTTCCTTGCTCTCTTTCCTGGATAGTTTCCCAGTGACTTCTTGAAACGCTCTCCTTGCTCCAGGCCACCCTGGACATCCTTTCTCCTTATTCCCACAGAGACACTACCCCACTGCCTTTGGACCACACCAATTTCCTGCAAATTCTCCTTTCTATTTGTGATCTTCTCTCCTCCTGGATGACAGAGGAAATCCAGAAATAGCACACGGTGCCCCAAATATTACCCAGCCCCAACCATCCTACCCCCCACCACCTCACCTGGGCTGAGGTCTCCTGGCATGGCCTCAGGGCTACGCACATCTGGGATCCAGGGCTCTTCCCCTCCTTCAAGCAGGGAGATTACCACGGGTTTGGGGGCTGGAAGTGGGGCTTCAGTGAGAAAAACGGAGGAGATGAGAGCATTTCCGCAATTCAGGCACAGCTGCTTGTCCACCAACTCTACACCTGTCCCCATGGTGAAACCACAATTAGGGCCTGAATGACACTGGGCCAACACACACGGGGTTGGAGCAAAGAATGCTCTCACATCTCTGAAAACTATGGAGGGACATTTTCTTTAACATTCCCTTTAAAACAATTTGTCTGTTTTCTTTCAACTTGCTCAATGCCCAAGGCATCAGAAAGCATAATGGGAACTGAATAGAAAATATTAAATTCTAAAGCAGTAACCAGCAAGTCACATGTTAGCAGGAGCAGGTGGCACCGTGCACCGCAAAAGCACAAGGGCTGTTTGCAGGGAGATGGTTCTACCCCCACTGGCTGATGCCTGCTTGCCAGCACTAACTCGGGGGCTTTTATCAGAGTGCTGAGCACAATAAGCCCCCCATGAAACTCATGCTTCTCTGTGTTTATTTTGTTACTGTCATTGTGGTGTGCAGAAGTAACTGCATG
Organism: Lophura swinhoii; assembly: GCA_030408155.1. Taxonomy (NCBI): domain Eukaryota; kingdom Metazoa; phylum Chordata; class Aves; order Galliformes; family Phasianidae; genus Lophura; species Lophura swinhoii. Next base: position 1,658,344 of record CM059486.1, read on the forward strand.
GTGGTTATTCCAGGCCCGGCCAAAGGTGCACAGCCAAAGGTGCCCTAACGAGGAGGAAAGGCAGCAAAGCCCTCACCCAGCGAGGCCACGCACTGGTACGTCTCCAGCATCACGTCCCGGTAGAGCGCTCGCTGCGCAGGGTCCAGCAGCGCCCACTCCTCCCTGCTGAAATACACGGCCACCTCCGCAAAGCTCACGGGCTCCTGCAAGCAAAGAGGCTCCTTGCTGGGAACAGCCGAGGCCCAGGGAAGCAGCTCGCACAGGACACAAGCTCCCGTCCCAGCCGCTTCTCTGGCCCCAGCACACACGTGCTGCCTGAGGGCACCTCCCTCTCCCCCGCCATTCGCATCCCTCGCCCCTCCGCCTCTCCTGCCCGCTTCCCCCAGCCCCTACCTGACACGGATGTGCTGTGGCCATCTGCTGCTCTCCTGCAGGTGAGATGATCACGGCTGGAAGGCAGAAGTTGAACTGGAGCCTGCGGGGACAAGAGAAATGGCAGGGGAGCTGTGAGGGAACGCAGCAGTCCCTGTCCCAGCCCAGCCCTCCACAGCCCATCTGCAGGACACTGCCTGCCTAGGGGATGGCACAACAGGTCTTCCACAATGAGGAAGACAATGAGCAACAGCACTGCTAACACTCTGGCTAAAAGAGATGATCCATCACAAAGCTGTCTCAAACTGTGGGGCTGAAAGAACTGATGGCTGACACTCAGTTCAACACCTGAGGGCTGACTGAGCGTGTGCTTAAGACAAAGCATGGCAAGCAGTCTGTCATCTTACCCCAAAACAGGGAGCAGCCCAAGTGCCCTTCCAGCTCTCCTGCACAGCAGCGGGCTGCACAACGGGATCTCCCCTCAAGTAGGGATGTCTCTCGAGGTCACACCTGCACACCTGCACCTTGACGCCAAGACTCCTTCCTGATAGAGATATTCTGTAAGAGACTCACGGTTACTTTGGAGCTACCAGAGCTTCTCTGAGGTTATGTCTTAGAGGGACTGTGCACATATGAGTTCTTTGACGTAAGGCGCTTGACCAAGCCTGGGACTGGGAGTGGATCCAGCCATGGCCAGGCTCCTTACCTCTGTGGTTTGCGGACTTCACATAGAAAGGGGGACCACTCTGAGCCTCGTGACTCAACAGGAAGGTCTCCTGTAGGTGTGGGTGTATCCCTATCTTCTATGCAGTAAATAACCAAGTGTATCCAACCATCTCCCATCTTGCTATGCCACTGTTAAATCATTACAACATATTTGTATTGTATCAATAAATACAATCCTCCTTCTCCCTTAGGAGTGTATATTGTGTTTGGATCCATCTGTGACAAGTTGGTAAAGTCTGCAGAATGGCAAGAAGGGACACAAATCGATAACAAGATACATGGAGCATGTTCCAAATTCTCCTGTGAATGTCCTCGTGGCAACTGTTAGAGTTAAGAAGCGAGCAGAGTTCATTAGGGGCAGTAAAAGAAAGGTATTATCAGCATAATGTCAGGTTTGGAAGTATCATATGAAGCAAAGGAGAACTGCACCGCTCCTCCCTGGATGAAAAACGACTGATATTCCGCAATATTTCTGCTGCGCTACGAGGGTCCTGATGGATGATTAGCTTTACATGAGCCTGTAGTGTGCTCTGGCAGATTGGAAAGTATCTTGGGCTCAGTCACAAGTGATTCTGTGATTCTGAAGGTAATGCTTATTCACAGAACAAAGACTTCCCTCTGTCACCTACAATCCTTTATGCCACACATCCTGAACCTTTATAGTTTGCTTCCAAACAGATGTGAAATTGCACCAACAACACTGTAATTAAAGGCACTACCTCTACACAGTTCAGGCAAACAGAGGCAGCAGAATTAGTGCTTATTGTCTAACTTAGCCTGCACTTAAAGAAACAGAACAGTGATACACAAGGAAAGGGAAAGGGGAGTTTTATTGGACGTCTGAGTGGAGAAGCAAGATGAGGAAACACAACAAGGACAGCCTGTGCCAAACGGGGGATCTTTCGATTGACTGGAAGCTCGCCTAAAGGAGACCGATACCCAGGAAAGAGCTGCAGAAATACTCTTAGAAAATGGTATGGCCATCCAACAGGAGGTGCAGAGAAATACCTGGTTCACTGAAGAACACTGAATGCAGCCCATGACACACAAACACCGTGAGCCTAAGCCCAGATTGCAGCTGCCAGCAGAGAAGCCTGCGGGAGAACCACCTCTACAGATCAGTCAGGGGAACACCTGCTGGCAAAGGGATTCAGTCCTCTGGGAGATGTCCGTACATCTTCTCAGGGGTGGAAGTAGCCTTGGGTTTGCTTAAATCGACTAAGCCCTCCAACAGGGGTTGGGAAAAGTACACTGAAGTGAAGGAGACTGACGTAGTTCTCAAATCCACCCACTGCTGATGTTACCTAAAAGTGATAATAGCTCACATTCCTCGGGTAAGGAAGGGCTAAACTGGAAGCAGATGGGATGGCTTACTTCAAACAAACGCATACAGAAATCAACAAAACATCCAACCAAACGGAGATTATTTTTTCATCTCCTGAGAAGAGAGAGTATCTGACACCACTGCAGCCAAACCAGCCTGTGACAGTCAGACCACCACCTACCGATGCTGTGCTGGTAATTTTAACTGAACTGTGTGGACAACTTATTGAGTAGTAGCGGTGCTGAACAGAACAATTAAGCATCATGGATTTATCCTTCTCTGTAATGGTGTGACCTGTTCAGAATTCCCCACCGAGACAATTCCCTGCTTTTCTTGGGATGGCAACTTGCAGCCTTGGGATGGCAACTGGAAATGCTGTGCTCAGGCTGCTACTCAGATAGATACTGGGATAAAGGCACTGTAGTTAACATGAGGACAGGAAACCTCACCATAGGCACTCATTGCCTGTGTTCAGTGTGCAGTGAGTATGAGAACAAATTCTAGCAACAAATTCTAACAGGAAGACAATGCACAACACAACAGGTAACGCTCCGGCTGGAACAGATTAACGACCATAAATTTGTCTCAAAATGGGGACTGAAAGAACTGATAGCAGAGCCCTGCTTCAACAGCTGGGGCCCAGCTGAGCATGTTCTGAGCCTCGGGACTCAGCGGGAGGGCCTCCTCTATGTGTGTGTTTAACCCTATGCAATAAACAACCACGCGGTTACAACAGCCTTGTAAAGGCACTATTGGAACACTACATTATGACGACATTATATCAATAATATCCATCTCTCATCAGCTCAGCACGCACCCTGCGCTCACTTCCAGGGCACGTTCTCAGCAGCGGGCGCCCTTTGCACAACGCAGCCTGGGCTGCACTTGACTGACGCGCTGCTCGGCCGCGTTCTCCACCTGTGCTCCAGTCAGCCCACAGGCTGTCAGCTTTTCAGCGTCCCTTACACAGCCCAGTGCCGGAGCTGGCGCCGATGCTGGACGTGCTCCGGGCTCGCAGCTGAGCGCTAAAGGCATCTGCAGCTGCCGGGACAGCCCGAACAAAAGCCTCGGGAGGGGTTTGCACGACCCCAGGTGAGCCATCAGCCCGGCGCTAAGCGCACAAAAGGGAACGCTGAAAGGGCCGCTAGAGGCAGATGTTGCCTGCTGGGTCCCCGAAGGGAAACTGCGGGCTGCCGGGGAGGGGGAGGGGAGTGGAAATTCTCCCCTTGGAAGCTTCACATTCAGATACTCAAAAGGAGACATCGGGGAGTTATAAGCTTACGTCAATCCATGCGTGCAGAGCTGCGGAGCGAGGTTATATCATGTCTCCCGTGGCCCAGAGGGAGAAACGCAGTCCCAGCTGCGCTGTGTTACACAGAGCCAACCGGGCAGCACAGCACGCTGAGCTCCTCTGCTCACTTCCTCGCTGTCCCAGCTCCAACCCCTTCCTGTGCCCCTCGGAGCCCAAGCCGGGCTGCAACACGCCTGGCAACCGCTGTGCCGTCCCCTCGGGGTGCTGCTCGCAGGGGGAAGGAGAGCCTCCTGCAGCACGGGGACAGTGCCACACAGCGTCAGGGGATGGGTAAAGAAAGCAGACCTATCGAGTGAGGATGAGGGAAAACAAAGTAACAAACCAAACAACGACTGAACAAAATCTAATTAGCATTGATGCCGCTGAATCGACCAAACTATAACTTCGTTCGCAAACTTCAGGGAGGAACACAGAAACCACAGGAACGCGAGGTCTTTGAAGACAAGCGAAGATAAGTAGAGCCGCTGTTTGCGATATAATGGGTGGGAGTCCCGTGAAGTGAAGAAGGCAGAGCTGCTATTGCGACACGGTACAACCCCCTAAAGGTTTCGCAACAGCCCTCAGCCAGCGACCACCAGATGAGCCCAGAGAGCCGACCCGTATTCTAGGACGAATGCTCAGAGGAGGGGGACATCCAATGCAAATGTAACCAATTTCCGGGCAACGGGAGGAATGCGCTCTGCCTATAAACGTGCAGTCACCGCTTTCCTAGATGTGCGAGTTAGGAGGAGATATCCCCCTTGAACCCGGCGCCGCAATACACATAGCAGCTTTATAACCTTACGTGGGTTATAGAGTGATTCCGCAAGTCCTGGCATGACAAAAATAAATCTGCCCCTGCATTCAAAAGAATCCCTTTTTTTCATGACCTCCCAAAGCTGTCGGTCATCTATTAATCCCCGAGTAGTGCTGCAGTCCTCCCCAGTCCCTGCCTCGAAACGGCGATCACCTGGAAGAGAAAAATGCCTGCAGCTCCTCCGCACGAGTCACCGAGGGCACCTACCTGTGGTGCGGAGCGGGCTGCTCCCACCTCTGCTGCAGGCAACCGGGCTCCTGGGAGTCGCTCCTGGGAGAGCAGAGGATGCCGAGTGCCCGCAGCCCGGAGCTGGCCGCACGACGGCCTTGCTGCACCTCCTGCCGCCGCGGTGCTGCCCGGATGGCTTCCAGCCAGGCTCTGGCCGCTTCGGCACAGCCTCAGCTCCAGGCAGCGATTCCCACAGCGAGCACGCCCCGAGCCGGCTGCCAGGCCTTGGGCAGGTTCACAGCTCGTTCTCAGGGCACATCTGCAGCCGGGGGAGGAAGGGAGGGAGGGATGGGGGCTGTGTTTTGTCACGCTAATGAAGCGCCGCTTTCTGATGGGTCTCTGCTTCCTTTGCTGGGGCCATTCGCACATCCCTGTGGTCACACATCCCCACGTTGCTGTCCTGCCGCTCCTTTAACTCCTCTCCACCACGAATCTGTCTCAGCGAGAGGCAATCTCCGGTACAACGCCAGGCACCACATTGTGTTGAACAGAACTCTGCCGATGGAACGGAGCTGTGCGTAGGAGCTTTACCCAAAAGCCGCCGTAGGAATACGACCATCCCTAAATCCCTGAATAAAGGTCCTAATAAGTCTTCTGTGCAGTGATACCGTGGGTTCGGCGTGGGGTTGCGGTCCGTCCGGCTGGCCGTACGTTCCCTTGAATCGCACCGGGCAACGTCCTCGGGGGCGACCCTACGTACCCAGTGCGATCCATTCCGAATCGCCACGGGCACCAACTAACTGCCGCACCGCACTGACTGCCGTACGTGATACGGGTCGGTCTGTTTCGCCAAGCCGGCGAAAGGAATCCTGCCTCGGCGAGAGAAAGCCTCCCGCAGCCGCCCTCGGGCTCGCCAACCCAGCCGGCAGCCGCGTCCGCCCCGCAGAGCACGGCACGCACGCAGCCCAGCCCAGCCCGTCCTGCGACCGCCCCCTGCCCCGCGCCATCACGGCGGCGGCTCCGCCCCGCCCAGCGGCCCGGCCCAGGCAGTCGTTCCAGCCCGACTGAGCCCGGAACTCGTCTTCCCTCGCGGCCGCGGACGGCGTGCCTTCCGGCGGGACGGGACCCGGCCTTCACTTGCCTGCGCTGCTCCGTGTCCCCCACGCGTCGCTCTCCTCTCCTCTCCTCTCCTCTCCTCTCCTCTCCTCTCCTCTCCTCTCCTCTCCTCTCCTCTCCTCTCCTCTCCTCTCCTCTCCTCTCCTCTCCTCTCCTCTCCTCTCCTCTCCTCTCCTCTCCTCTCCTCTCCTCTCCTCTCCTCTCCTCTCCTCTCCTCTCCTCTCCTCTCCTCTCCTCTCCTCTCCTCTCCTCTCCTCTCCTCTCCTCTCCTCTCCTCTCCTCTCCTCTCCTCTCCTCTCCTCTCCTCTCCTCGGACGGCGCTCAGCCCTGTGTGCAGCTCTGGGCGGAGACGGAGCCGTCGGTGCCGTCGGTGCCGCTGCCAGGAGACCGGCCGACTCTTCCCAGCACAGCAGGTGAGGCCGAGCGGGTTAGGTACTGAAAGGCTGCGATAAGGTCACCCCGCAGCCTTCTCTTCTCCGGGCTGAACGAGCCCGGCTCCCTCAGCCTGTCTTCGTTGTGGAGGTGCTCCGGCCCTCGTCTGATCGTCTCTGTTGGTCTCCTCTGGACCCTCTCCAACAGCTTCCACCTGGACATAGAGCCATTAATCACCACCCTCTGTCTGTGGCCTTTGCACAGATTTCTTATCCATCGAGTGGTCCGCCCATCAAATCCACATCTCTCCAATTTGGAGATAAGGATGTGGTGGGGGACCATGTCAAAGGCCTTGCTCAAGTCCAGGTAAATGACTTTGGTCGCCTTCCCTTTGTCCACCAATGCCATCACTCCATCCTAGAAGGCCGCCAGTGACAGCCTGACCTGATTTACTGCCCTGGCACCCACCTGGAGGTTACAGAATCACAGAATTGCCAGGGTTGGAAGGGACCTCAAGGATCATGAATCTCCAACCCCCCTGCCACATGCAGGGCCACCAACCATCCCACCTAATGCTAGACCAGGCTGCCCAGGGCCCCATCCAATCTGGCCTTGAACACCTCCAGGGATGGGGCATCCACAACCTCTCTGGGCAGCCTGTTCCAGCACCTCACCACTCTCTCTGTAAAGAATTTCCCCCTGATGTCCAACCTAAATCTCCCTTCCCTCAACTTCAAACCATTTCCCCTTGACCTGCTGTCACTCACCCTTTCAAAGAGTTGATTCCCCTCCTGTTTGTAGGCTCCCTTTAGGTACTGAAAGGCTGCAATGAGCTCACCCCGCAGCCTTCTTTTCTCCAGGCTGAACATGCCCAGCTCCCTCAGCCTGTCCTCATAGGGGAGGTGCTCCAGTCCCCTGATCATCTTTGTGGCCCTCCTCTGGACCCTCTCCAACAGCTCCCTGTCTTTCTTGTACTGGGGGCTCCAGACCTGGACGCAGTACTCCAGATGGGGCCTCACAAGAGCAGAGTAGAGGGGAACAATCACCTCCCTGTCCCTGCTGGCCACCCCTCTTTTGATGGAGCCCAGGATCCCATTTGCCTTCCGAGCCGCAAGGGCACACTGCTGGCTTATATTCAGTTTTTCATCTATCAAAACCCCCAAGCTCCTTCTCCACAGGGCTGCTCTCAAGGACCGCTCCTTCCAGCCTGTAGGGATGCCTGGGATTCCTCCAGCCCAAGTGCAAAATTCTGCACTTTGCCGTGTAGAACCTCATCAGGTTCACCCGGGCCCACCTTTCTAGCCTCTCGAGGTCCCTCTGAATGGCATCCCTTCCTTCAACCGTGTCGACCGCACCACTCAGCTTGGTGTCATCAGCAAACTTGCTGAGGGTGCACTCAGTTCCATCATCGATGTCATTGATAAAGATGTTAAAGAGCATCGGTCCCAAGACAGACCCCTGGGGGACGCCACTGGTTACCAGGTTTAGGGATACAGGGCTGAGGGACGTGAGAATTCTTAGAATCCTGGCTGCCAGTGGAGACCGAGGCAAAGAACTCATTCAGTGCCTCAGCCTTCTCTTTGTCCGTTGAAGCCAGTTCTCCTTTTACATTTACCAAAGGAGGTAAACTGTAAAAGCTCCGTATGTATGGCTAAAGGATTATGGATGAGAATGAGAGGTCTTGTATTTTGTCCAAATATGCTGTAACATCAGAACTTCCACCCTTGCCACAGCAGGAAAAGAGTATTGGGGACCGTTGGTGGTTTTTGATTCATGGAGGTTAGCAGCTGCATGAGGTGCGTGCAGAGCAGCCTCCCTGTTTCTCTGGGGGTTGAGAACAATGTTTCGTGAGAGTTTATAATTGCAGAGTGAGTGTTTGACATAACATTTCTCACCTGGGAGCCAGACACTGGCTTTGGCAGTTTGACACACAACGTTTGGTTCCCTTTCCGTTGGTAATCTTAACACTGCTGCCTGAAGTGCAGGCTCAGGTTCCCAGAACCGAGTTGGATTGACACTGGCTCAACGAGTCACGAGTCTCAGGGTGCTCCCTCATCCTTTCTAAACTTCTAAAACCACGAAGGTAAGGAGCCTCACTGCAGCTTGATCCACTGCTAATCGCAGGTTTGATCAGGGAATAATGTCACAGAGATCATATACACATAATCAGTTAAGGATATAGCCTTAGAGAAGCTCTGATAGCTCCAAAGTAGCCATGAGTCTCTTACGGAAGATCTGTGTTGAGGAGTCTTGATGTCACAGTGCAAGGGATCTCTGTGCAGCTGTGTACTCGAGAGACATCCCTACTCAAGGGGAGATCCTGTCATGCAGCCCGCTGCTGTGCAGGAGAGCTCCAAGGGCACTTGGGCTGCTCTCTGTGTTGGGGTAATGACTGACACCTTGCCATGCTCTGTTTTTAGGCACACAGTGCAAGTGCCCTCAGCTGTTGAACTGAGTGTCAGCCATCAGTTCTTTCAGCCCCACAGTTTAAGACAGCTTTGTGATGGCTCATCACTTTTAGCCAGAGTGTTAGCAGTGCTGTTGCTCATTGTCTTCCTCATTGTGGAAGACCTGTTGTGCCATCCCCAGGCAGGCAGTGTCCTGCAGATGGGCTGTGGAGGGCTGGGACAGGGACTGCTGCGTTCCCTCACAGCTCCCCTGCCATTTCTCTTGTCCCCGCAGGCTCCAGTTCAACTTCTGCCTTCCAGCTGTGATCAGCCCAGTCTGCAGGAGAGCAGCAGATGGCCACAGCACATCCATGTCAGGTAGGGGCTGGGGGAAGCGGGCAGGAGAGGCGGAGGGGCGAGGGATGCGAATGGCGGGGGAGAGGGAGGTGCCCTCAGGCAGCACGTGTGTGCTGGGGCCAGAGAAGCGGCTGGGACGGGAGTTTGTGTCCTGTGCGAGCTGCTTCCCTGGGCCTCGGCTGTTCCCAGCAAGGAGCCTCTTTGCTTGCAGGAGCCCGTGAGCTTTGCGGAGGTGGCCGTGTATTTCAGCAGGGAGGAGTGGGCGCTGCTGGACCCTGCGCAGCGAGCGCTCTACCGGGACGTGATGCTGGAGACGTACCAGTGCGTGGCCTCGCTGGGTGAGGGCTTTGCTACCTTTCCTCCTCATTAGGGCACCTTTGGCTGTGCAGAATGAGCCTCTGCAGGCCGGGCCTAGAATAATCAGCATGCAGTTATTTCTTGACCAACACCACAATCGCAGTAACAAAAGAAACACAGAGAAGCATGAGTTTCATGGCGGCTTATTGTGCTCAGCACTCTGATAAATGCCCCCTAGTTAGTGTTGGCAAGGAGGCTTCAGCCATGGAGGGTTGAACCATCTCCCTGCAAACAGCCCTTGTGTTCTTGCATTGCATGGTGCCAGTAGCTCTAGCAATCAGACCACTCCAGCTCTATAAGGTTACCTCTTTAGCATTTATTGTCTCCTTATTCCATTCCCATAAACATTTCTGAAGCCTTCGGTGTTGAGCATTTCAAAAATATAAAAGAAAATTCTATGAAATTCTATAAAAGTAATTCTGGTCCAAATTGTGGTTTCATCATGTGGAGGGACAGAGAGAGGAGTTGTTGGACAAGCAGCTGTACCAGAATCAGGGAAACTCTCTTATCTCCATATTTCTGTCATTGAAGCTCCACTTCCAGCCCACAAACCCTTGGTGATCTCCCTGCTTGAAGGAGGGGAAGACCCCTGGATCCCAGATGTGCGTAGCCCTGAGGCTGTGCCAGGAGACCTCAGCCCAGGTGAGGTGGTGGAAGGAAGGAGGAGGCTGGGGCTGTGAGAACCATCTCTGTCTTGATTTTATTTTGTGCACTGTGTGGTATTTCCGGATTTTCTCTGTCATCCAGCAGGAACTCGGATTGCAGATATATTGGAGGATCTGCAGGAAAGTGGAGCGGCCGAAAGGTGGTTGGGTAGTGTCTGTGTGGAAGAAATCAGGAGGGATGTCCAAGGAGGCCTGGAGAAAGGTCGGAGTGAGTGCATCAAGAATCCCCTGGGAAAGTGTCTGGTAAAGACAGGAAGGAACCCACTGTACTTCAACATAGGTGAAAAGCATCCTGAAGAACCCAGGAGCAAGGATGTGTGCCAGAAGAAAAAGCAGGATCCATGCACGGAATGTGGAAATAGCTTTGAAAAAGATTCCAGCATCATTAACCACCAGTGCATACAGTCAGCAAAGAGCCCATACAAGTGCTCTGATTCTGGAAGGTGCTTCAAAAGGAGATCCCAACTAACCCGCCACCAGCACATCCACACAGGAGAGAGACCCTTTAAGTGCTCTGAGTGTGGGAAGAGCTTCAAAAGCCGTTCCCACCTCACCTTCCACCAACACATCCACACAGGAGAGAGACCCTACAAGTGTGCTGAGTGTGGGAAGAGCTTCAAAAGCAGTTCCCAGCTCACCTGCCACCACCGCATCCACACAGGAGAGAGACCCTACAAGTGTACTGAGTGTGGGAAGGGCTTCAAAAGGAACTATGAATTGAAGCAGCACCAGTGCACCCACACAGGGGAGAGACCGTACAAGTGTACCGAGTGTGGGAAGAGCTTCAAAAGCAGTTCCCACCTCACCTTCCACCAACGCACCCACACAGGAGAGAGACCCTACAAGTGTGCTGAGTGTGGGAAGAGCTTCAAAAGCAGTTCCCATCTCATCTGCCACCAGCGCAGTGATTCTGAGTTTGTTAACCACCAGTGTGTAAACTCAGAAAAACAACTGCACAAGTGCTCTGATTGTGGAAAGAGTTTCAAATGGAGATTCAACCTCACGCGCCACAAGAGCATCCACACGGAAGAGAGACCCTATAAGTGTCTCAAGTGTGGAAAGAGTTTCAGAACCAGTTCTGACCTTGTTCTTCACCAGCGCATTCACACAGGAGAGAGACCCTTTCAGTGTCCTGACTGTGGGAAGAGGTTCAAAAGACGTTCCCACCTCACCCAGCACCAGCTCATCCACACAGGAGAGAGACCCTTTAAGTGCCCTGAGTGTGGGCAGAGTTTCAGAAGCAGTTCACACCTCACAGTACACGAGCGCATCCACACAGGAGAGAAACCCTATAAGTGCTCTGAGTGTGGGAAGAGCTTCCAAAGCTGTTCCAGTGTCATCCGCCACCAGCGCATCCACACAAGAGAGAGAACCTACATGGGCCCTGAGCGTGGGAAGAGCTTTAGAAGCAGTTCTAGACTCAAGTCCCACAAGCAAGTACACAGAAGAAAGTGATTATAGAAGCCGGTTGTGGTGTAACCCAGCAGGTGGCTCAGCACCATAAAGTCCTTCGCTCACTCCTCCCTTTCTCAGCTGGTTGGGGGAGAGAACAAAACCAAGAAAAGATCTTAGTAGGACACGAGAGTTGAGTTCAAGCTTTTTACTGAGATAGAGAAAAGGACAAGGATAAATGTTACAACAGTGTGCATATATATAAGAATTGTATAGCAAGTGACGGGCTGGGAACTTCTCCGGTTTCTGCCCTCTAAGTGTCCTGAGTGTGGAAAGAGGTTCAAAAGAAGTTCCCACCTCACCCACCACCAGCGCATCCACACAGGAGAGAGACCCTTTAAGTGTTCAAAGTGTTCAAAGAGCTTCAAAAGCAGTTCCCACCTCGTCCAACACCAGCATGTCCACACAGGAGAGAGACCCTACAAGTGCCCTGAATGTGGGAAGAGCTTCAAAAAGACTTCCCATGTCATCCTCCACCAGCGCATCGACACACAGGAGAGACCCTACAAGTGCTCTGAGTGTGGGAAGGGCTTTAGAAGCAGTTCTAGTCTCAAATCCCATAAGCATATACGCAAAGGAAACAGAAAGCAGAAGTGTGTTGTGGTTTAAACCAGCAGGCCGCTCAGCAGTCGTTTTCTCACTCTTCTCCTTCCCTTTGGGATGCAGGAGAGAACAAAAAGAAACCCCATGAAGTAGAACTTCTAGGTTGAGATGAAGCTTTTTACTGAGATAAAGGATAAATGTTACGACAGTGTGCACATATACATGAATTGTTTAACAAGTGACATGCTGGGAACTGCTCTGGTTTCTGCCAGAGGCTCCAAGTGAGGCCATTCTCCACAGCTGCTGTGTGATTCACCAGAAAGACTGGAGAGCTTTTTCAGGTGATTCAGACAAAAGACTGCTTTGATGGACTGATCCATGGCCGTGGATCACATCACTGCTGAAATCACTGGGATACAGGGGGTGGAGGAAATGGCTTGGGAATATCAATTTTAGGATTTGATTTTTTTTGTTTTTAATGGTAGGCCGCCTCATCTCTCTTTCTTCTCACCTGCTAACCGCTATGTGGAGATCACCATTATTGAAGGAGACCTCAGTATGTTTGAGCCATGGGGTGGTGTTTGGGATGAGATGTTAGTGCCTGTTAGTGTGAGCCTGAACAATGCCCTGAGAGACAATTAAGTCGCAGGGAGGAGCTGGGTGTCCCTCCCCTTAATTGGACTGATGTGTCAGCCACTCTTGGAAGAGTCCAGAACAACACCCCTGAAATGGTCAAGTTTCAGGAGGGGGCCTGGTGTGACTTCCTTTGATTTGGATACAGTCCAGTGTCTAGGACTGGAGGCAACTCCGATTTCAAATAAGAGCCATGAGATCTATCTTTTTCCTTTGGTATTATAAGTAGGTGCTGGGGGGGAGGTCAGGTGTGCCCTACCTCTGCTGCTGGCCCTGCTTCTAGGTGCTGTTGCTTCCATTCTTTACCATGTGGAGCGTCCCCATCAGCACGCTTGGTGCTGGATCCAAGGTTGATGATCTCCCTACCCCCTTTAATTTCTCTTCTTCCTTTTCATGATTATTCTTTTCTCTTATTGTTTTTACTACCTCACGGCATACTTGAAGTTCCTATAAACAATACAGCTTAGACAGATACAAGTGTCAGAGTGTGGAAAGGTAGGATAAATGTTTTGTAGAAATCTCCTAATAAAGCTGACGTTGTTTTCCACCTGTGTATGAATCTTGAGTGTTGGTTCGCCTTCATCTAACTGGAGGGGTTGTGAATGTGGTCACCTCGGCCGTCATGCAGGGAGTGACAGTGTTGAATGAACAACAGAAAGAAGACGTCTGGAAAAGGACCTTAGAAGTGATTCTTTCTGTACAAGCTGACAGATCAGGTCTTGCCTCAAAGGCTACTAATTACCAAGCTCTTCGTTCTTGCTCTCCTTGGAAATGGGGATGTTTGCCAGCTTCCAGTCACCTGGGACATGTTGAGATTCCCAAGACCCTTGGATAATCCCCACAGCCCATACAAGTACATGCCTGCAAGTGGGGCAGCACATTCCACGAAGGTTCATAGTCAGTTCCTCCCATGTAACCTGGTCTCACTCCGTGTGTCCATTCACCTCCCCTTCCACACAAACTCTAGAAGAAAATCTCTGCTCAGAGGAGCTGGACTTCTGCCCCGCTTCTTGACTTGCAACACTTGGAAATTGCCTGCACGTGTCCTCTTAGGAGATGCCTCTTAACAAGTGACCAGTGCAGATGGGCCACAGTGCCTAGGGCGAGTGATGCTCTTCCAGACATATCCCTTAATTCCGCAAAGAATAATTGCTTGGTATCATCCTCCTGGCTGGGTGGCTTACACTAGATTCCCACTTTCCTTCCTTGTCCCTTAATGAGTGCCCAGAGGCTCTCCACCACATCACAGCCAAGTGTAAGCTCATGCAGAGGACACGTGGGACACAGAGGGCACGGGCTTCTGCTGGGTGTATACAACTGTGGGTTAAACCTGGCGGGAGAAAGCCCTCCCTCCATGCCCGCCTGGGTGAATGTCCACCCCTAGAATGACAGTTCCCCTCCTTCAGGCCCCCATCTGAAATGTCCCTGCTCCTGCAGACGGGGCACTGCAGTCACAGTTCCGCAGGGACTCATGTCTGCAACAGAAGGACTTTCCCCAGGGCAGAGGGAAAGCAGGTAAGTTCAGGGGGAGAGGAAATAGAGTCTTCTAACTCTTCATGCAACTAAACGCAACGTGTGACAAAACATGGATGGAAATTAGCAGTTGAATTGATTTTTCTGGCTGTAAATGTGGAAAATCTTCATTCTAATTTTCTCTTCAGGGAAAACCTGCTCAACAGTTCTGAGAATATGTTGATGTAAGATGAAAACACAAAATAGTGAGAATGCTTTTTGGGGGAACCTAAAAGGAAAGAGAAGACACATGAGGGATGCCACTGGACAGAAATTCATTGGATACAGTTGAAAAGTAAATCATCCCAGTTCTTGGCTGGGCTTCTGCCTTCTGTTGCAGGGGATCCCAACGCCTCCCAGCTGCTTGCTTCCTCCCCGTGCATTTTCCCTTGGAGCTGTGAATTCCTGCAACCCCCAGGGCCCTGCTGTAGCTCTCCTGCATTAGACCAGCCCCCTGCTCCCTGGGATGGAGGAAGCAGAGCTCCTCGGTACTGCAATCATCATCTCCTTGCAGCTTTCCGAGGGGGTCAGGGAGCCTTTAGAGGACAGCAGGGCAAGCTCCTGCTGGCTTCACTAGCTCACCAAAATCAACCTCCACTTCCTGCCAACTGCATTCCAAGCACAGCACCTTCAGCTGAGCCCAGCAAATGAGAGACACTTCTGCAGGAGATCTCAGACACAACTTCCCAAGGTCAAAGCAAAAACCTTCAAGCTCAAAAGGGATCACTTGCAAGGCAAGCACGCACTGGAGAGCACTCTGATATCTCTGTGCTGTGGGAATGAGCTGCTGGTGCACCGTGTGGGTTTGCACTGCCTTCTGCTCCCACCACCTCCTGAAACTTGGGATGGTGAATTTAGGAAGAACAAGGTCAGCTTTTTGTAGTTTTATTGCAGACAATCAAGGCTTCATGTCACACAGCTGCTCTGAGCTCCTGATTAGAGCATTCCAAAGAGCAGCAGAACCAATGTGCAGCACATTGGGTTAGGAAGGATGAAAGGCTTGTGTGAAAGAAATGCCTTCCCTAGAAGCAAGCACTGGGCTGGAGTTGGCACCAAAACCAAACCCTCCTTGCACCTTTCCTCATTCCACATGCTGACATTTATTTTAAGAACAAAACACAAGACTACAGTGAAGAAAGCTTCAGAACAACTCAGCTACTTTATTCACCCCCTTCCCTTTCCACTACAGATGATTTTCAGAAAACCCCCAAGAGCCACATTACTGCTCTCCTGGCCCCTCTCAGATTCATCAGTGCACTCACAAATTACTGAGAGCAACACAAGCACACAGACATACAGAACTTCCCTACACAGCCGCTTCTCCTTAGGAAATGGCATCAAAAAGCTGCTGGCAGGAAGAGCAGAAGAGGAAGCCTGGCATGGTGAGAGAGCTGCTTTGGGCAGCAAGGAAAGGCCATCTGAAGCTCCTGGGTTAAGTCCCCTGTGCAGAGGGTGCCAGTGATGCCATCTCCTTTGCAAACTCTTCCTGTGTTGGCACCGAAACCAAACCCTCCAAGAAGCATTGGGGTCTCCGTCATCCTGGGCTCTCCAGCATCCTCAAGGTCTCTCCCTCTGCTGGGGGTTTTCCCAGGAGAAACAAGGTGCCAGCCCTGAGAGAATCTCCTCCTGCACCAGAGGCACTTGCAGGGCCACCGTTTCATGTGGCCTGGGCAATGTTTAATGAGGATGGAGCTCTGGATGAAGCTCTTCCTGAAGTGCAGGCATTTCTAGGGTCTCTGCCACAGGCCAGTCAGCCTCACCTCTGTCCCTGGAAAGGTGATGGAACAGGTTGGATGCCATCTCCAGATAACTGGAAAGAAAAGGAGGTTATCAGGAGTAGTCAGCATGGGTTCACCAGGGGGAGGTCATGTTTGACCAACCTGGTAGCCTTCTATGATGTTGTCTCTGGCTGGGTGGATGGGGGGAAAGCAGCGGGTGTAATCTACCTTGATTTCATCAAGGCATTTGATACTGTCTCCCACGACATCCTTATAACAAAGCTGAGGAAGTGTGGCATAGATGAGTGGACAGTGAGCTGTGTTGAAAACTGGCTGACTGGCAGAGCGCAGAGGGTCGTTCGTCATTGGCGGTGCAGAGTCTGGTTGGAGGCCTGTAACCAGCGGTGTTTATCAGGGGTTCGGTGCTGGGGCCGGTCTTGTTCAACATCATCAATGATCTTGATGAGGGGATAGTGGCCACCCTCAGCAAGTTTGCTGAGGATACAAAGTTGGGAGGATTGGCTGACACACCTGAAGGCTGTGCTGCCATTCAGCGAGACCTGGACAGGCTGGAGAGCTGGGCAATAGGAAACCAGATAAGGTTTAACAAAAGCACATATAGAGTCTTGCATCTAGGGAGGAATAATTGCATGCACCAGTACAGGTTGGGGGATGAGCTGCTGGAGAGGAGCTCTGCAGAGAGGGACGGGGGTGTCCTGGTGGACGACAGGTTGGCCATGAGCCAGCAGTGTGCCCTTGTGGCCAAAAAGGCCAGTGGCATTCTGGGATGCATTAAAAAGAGCGTGGCCAGCAGGTCGAGGGAGGTGATCCTCCCCCTCTACTCCGCCCTGGTAAGGCCTCATCTGGAGTACTGTGTCCAGATCTGGGCTCCCCAGTACAAAAAAGACAGGGATCTCTTGGAAAGAGTCCAGCGGAGAGCCACAAAGATGGTGAAGGGCCTGGAGCATCTCCCCTATGAAGAAAGGCTAAGTGAACTGGGTATGTTTAGCCTTGAGAAAAGAAGACTGAGAGGGGACCTGATCCAGGTTTATAAATATCTAAGGTGTGGGGGGCAGAGTGGTGAGGCCAGACTCTTTTCAGCAGTGTGTGGAGACAGGACAAGGGGAAATGGCCAGAAACTGCAGCATAGGAAGTTCTGCACTAATGTGCGCAAGAACTTCTTTAGTGAGGGTGATGGAGCACTGGAACAGGAGATTGTGGAATCTCCTTCTCTGGAGATATTCAAGACCCGCCTGGACACCTACTTGTGTGACCTGGTGTAGGGAACCTGCTTTGGCAGGGGGGTTGGACTCGATGATTTCTGGAGGTCCCTTCCAACCCCTACGATTCTGTGATTCTGTGATTCTGTGGATCCCAGGGTGCTTGATCAGGTAGGAGCTTTGATTGACGATCTTCCCACACATAGCTGAGGAGACCAGCTTCAGAGCAGGGCTGTTTTTGAAGGCAGCACTAGCACGCTGCCGGCGCCGGGGGGCTGGCAGCTTGTGGGCGGGCTGCTGAGGCTGCAGGGGCGGAGCTGGCTCTTATCTCTTGCGCCTGACCTTGACTGCTCATTGGGGAATCAAAACCAGATCACTTACCATTCCAGATGAGAACGGAGCGTTACCCTCCTCTGACACCGGGGAGGGAAGTCAGAGTGTGAACACAGCCCGCACTGCTCATACATTACCGCAGGAGCAGGTGTGGGCGGTGTGTCTTGTGGTAGGGCACGTCAGTGCTTTGTCCTTGTCTTTGTCCAGGAGATCAGCTCTCCTACTGACAGACCTCGAGACCGCAGGTTCAAACATGGTCTCTACCAGGCGGCGGGCTTGCCCCAAGAGGACTGTGGCGACCCAGACAGAGGGCCTGCCGAGAAACGTAGCGGTTCAGGTCTCTGGCTGTAGGGAGTGCCTGAGCCTGCTGCTGCCGGGGGAGAATGGGAAGGATGCCACTTGTGCGAGGTGCGAGCAGGTGGAGGAGCTGCTCAGCCTGGTGGTGGAGCTTAGGGAGGAGGTAGGGAGATTAAGAGCCATCAGAGAGTGCGAGCGGGAGATTGACTGGTGGTGTGACTCTCTGCGAGAAAGACGTGGAGATTGCAACCCCCAAACAGTAGTGGACCCTCTCCCTTGCCGCGGTCGAACTGAGAGAGCTAACCTGAGGGCGGAGGAGGAATGGCAGCAGGTCCCAGCTCGGCGATGCGGGCGACCCCCATCCCGACCTACCTCGGTTCCCCAGGTGCCTCTGTGTAATAGGTTTGAAGCCCTGCAACTGGAGGGTGCGGTGGCTGAGGATGAAGTGGGAGATCTGCCTCCAAGCGTTCCCAAGGAGAGGCATCCAACTCCACGCTTAAAGACTGCCTCCTCCGGTAAAGAAAGGAGGGTGATAGTCGTAGGAGACTCCCTTCTAGGAGGAACTGAAGGCCCAATATGTCGGCCTGCCCCCACCCGTAGGGAGGTGTGCTGCCTCCCTGGGGCCCGGCTCAGGGATATTTCTAGGAAACTTCCTAGGTTGATCCGCTCCTCTGATTATTATCCCTTATTGATAGTTCAGGCTGGCAGTGATGAGGTCACTGATGGAAGCCTGAGGACTATGAAAAATGACTTTAGGAGACTGGGGAGGCTAGTTGAAGGAGCAGGCGTACAGGTAGTATTTGCCTGTATTCCTACAGTGGCAGGGAAGGATGCTGAGACCACCAGAAGAACACACCTTATAAACACGTGGCTGAAAGGCTGGTGCAAAAGCAAGAATTTTGGGTTCTTTGATCATGGGGTGGTCTACTCGGCACCTGGCATGGGGTCTGCTGATGGGTCTCACCTGTCTCGAAGGGGGAAACGGATCCTTGCCCAGGAGCTGGCAGGACTTGTGGAGAGGGCTTTAAACTAGATATGAAGGGGGTAGGGGATAAAACCAGGCCTGCTAGAGATGAGCCTGGGGGAGCGGTGATGGGATCAGGGATGAGGCGAGGGGCTCGGCTGAAGTGCATCTACACCAATGCACGCAGCATGGGCAACAAACAAGAAGAGTTGGAAGCCGTGGTGCGGCAGGCAAGCTATGACCTAGTCGCCATTACGGAAACATGGTGGGACTGCTCCCATGACTGGAGTGCTGCAATGGATGGCTACAAGCTCTTCAGGAAGGATAGGCAAGGAAGAAGGGGTGGTGGTGTGGCTCTGTATGTTAGAGAGTGCTTTGATGTTACTGAGCTTGTGGCTGGGGATGATAAGGTTGAATCCCTATGGGTAAAGATCAGGGGAAGGGCTGACAAGGCAGACATATTGGTGGGCGTCTGCTATAGACCGCCGAACCAGGATGAAGAGACGGATGAGGTGTTCTATGAGCAGCTGGCAGAAGCTGCGAGATCGCCGGCCCTTGTCCTCATGGGGGACTTCAACTTCCCTGACATATGCTGGGAATACAACGCAGCGCAGAAGAAGCAGTCTGGGAGGTTTCTGGAGTGTATGGAGGATAACTTTCTGATGCAGCTGGTGAGAGAGCCTACGAGAGGAGCTGCCCCGCTAGACCTGCTGTTCGCAAACAGAGAAGGTCTGGTGGAAGATGTGGAGGTCGGGGGCTGTCTTGGACAGAGTGACCATGAGATGGTAGAGTTCTCGATTCTTGGTGGAGCCAGGAGGAAGAACAGCAAAACTGTTACCTTGGACTTCCGGAGGGCGGACTTTGAATTGTTTAGAAGACTAGTAGGGGGAGTCCCCTGGGTTTCGGTCTTAGAGGGTCAAGGGGTCCAAGACAACTGGTTGCTCTTCAAGAAGGTCGTTTTACAGGCGCAGGAGCGGGCTGTCCCCCTGAGCTGCAAAATGAGCCGGCGGGGAAGGAGACCGGCGTGGATGAATAGGGAACTATTCTTGAGGCTCCGGGAGAAAAAGAGAATCTACCTCCTGTGGAAGAAGGGACGGGCGACTCAGAAAGAGTACAGAGAAGTTGTGAAGATGTGCAGGGAGAAAATCAGAAAGGCGAAAACCCAGCTCGAACTCAACCTGGCTGCTGGGATAAAAAGAAACAAGAAACCCTTTTACAAATATATCAACAGTAAGAGGAGGACTAAGGAGAATCTCCACTCTTTACTGGATGAGGCTGGGAATGTGACTACTGAGGATAAGGAAAAGGCGGAGGTCCTGAACGCCTTCTTTACGTCTGTCTTTAAAGGTCAGACCGGTTATCCTCAGGGTACTCCGCTTTTTGACCTGGTAGTCTCGGCTGGGGAGCAGGCTAAACCACCCACGATTCAGGAGGAAACAGTCAGAGACCTGCTACTCCAACTGGACTGTCACAAGTCCATGGGGCCGGATGAGATTCACCCGAGAGTGCTGAGGGAACTGGCGGAGGTGATAGCTGAGCCGCTTTCCATCATCTCTCAGCGCTCCTTGTTGACTGGTGAAGTACCAGAAGACTGGAAGCTTGCCAATGTGACTCCCATCTACAAGAAGGGCTGTAAGGAGGACCCGGGGAACTACAGGCCTGTTAGCCTGACCTCGGTGCCGGGGAAGGTTATGGAACAGATTGTCTTGAGGGAGATCACGCGGCAAGTGCGGGACTACCGGGGGATCAGGCCTAGCCAGCATGGGTTCACGAAGGGCAGGTCCTGCTTGACCAACCTGATCTCCTTCTATGATCTAGTGACCCGCCTGGTGGATGAGGGAAAGGCTGTTGATGTAGTCTACCTAGACTTCAGCAAAGCCTTTGACACTGTCTCCCACAGTATTCTCCTGCAGAAGCTGGCAGCCCGTGGCTTGGACAGGTACACTCTTGGCTGGGTAAGGAACTGGCTGGAGGGCTGGGCCCAGAGAGTGGTGGTCAATGGAGCCAAATCCGGCTGGCGACCGGTCACGAGTGGGGTTCCCCAGGGGTCGGTGCTGGGGCCTGTCCTGTTCAATATCTTTATTGATGACCTGGATGAGGGCATTGAGTGCACCCTCAGTAAGTTTGCAGATGACACTAAGTTGGCTGGAAGTGTCGATCTGCCTGGGGGTAGCGAGGCCCTCCAGAGGGATCTGGACAGGCTGGATAGCTGGGCTGAAGCCAATGGGATGAGGTTTAATAAGACCAAATGCCGGGTCCTACACTTTGGCCACAGCAACCCCAAGCAACGCTACAGGCTTGGGGCGGAGTGGCTGGAAGACTGTGTGGAGGAAATGGACCTGGGGGTGTTGGTTGACGGTCGGCTAAACATGAGCCAGCAGTGTGCCCGGGTGGCCAAGAAGGCCAATGGCATCCTGGCTTGTATCAGAAGTAGTGTGACCAGCAGGAGTAGGGAAGTAATTGTCCCCCTGTACTCAGCTCTGGTGAGGCCGCACCTTGAGTACTGTGTCCAGTTCTGGGCCCCTCACTACAAGAAAGACATTGAGGCCCTGGAGCGTGTTCAAAGAAGGGCAACAAAGCTGGTGAGGGGTCTGGAGCACAGGCCTTATGAGGAGCGGCTGAGGGAGCTGGGACTGTTCAGCCTGGAGAAGAGGAGGCTCAGGGGAGACCTTATTGCTCTCTATAACTACCTGAAGGGAGGTTGTAGCGAGCTGGGGGTCGGCCTCTTCTCTTGTGTAACTGGTGATAGGACTAGGGGGAATGGTTTCAAGCTGCGCCAGGGAAGATTCAGGCTGGACATTAGGAAATACTACTTCTCTGAAAGAGTGGTCAGGCACTGGAATGGGCTGCCCAGGGAGGTGGTGGAGTCACCGACCCTGGAGGTGTTCAAGGAACGTTTGGATGTTGTGTTGAGGGATATAGTTTAGTGGGAACCATGGGTGATAGGTGGATGGTTGGACTGGATGATCTTATAGGTCTTTTCCAGCCTTGGTGATTCTGTGATTCTGTGACAGGACATTTGTAGCACTTCTGCCACAAGTGACATCTCATGCATGTGAGGAGCTCTGCGCTCTGCACAAAGCCCTTCTCACACTCGAGGCATTTCTAAGGCTTCCAGCCACATGAACTCACTGGTGCAGGCACGGATTGGACTTCACCCAAGTGCAGACACTCTGGTACTGCCGCAGGTTCCAGCTGTGGCCAAAGCTCTTCTTGCAGGCTGCACATCTGTAGGGTTCCTTATGTGGATCCACTGGTGTGTGTTGAGCTCCCAGCTCTGGATGGACCTCTTCCTGCAGTCAAGGCACTCATAGGAACTGTCCCCTGGTTGCTTCTCTGGGGTCTACTGAGGGTTGAGCTCCAGATGAAGCTCTTCCCACACACCCTGCAGACAGGATTTCTTCCTTCCTGGCGACATATCGGCCCAGTAGAGGTTTCCTTTGGGCCCTCACCTGCTGCCCCACAGCAGGGAAGTTTCTACCGGGGAGGTAAGACGTGACTCTCCTTGCAAACAGCCTTGGCAGAAATATGCCAAACTGGCAGAGGGTTTCCAGTGGCTGTGACACATCCCTCTCTGGATTCTCCTTTGCATGGCCACTCAACACAGCAACTGCAGAGAGCAATATGCATTATTCTCACACAAAGAAGGAGAAAGAGGATTGAGTTTGGCCACAGAGCTCTTCCTCTACTCAAGGGATTTGTAAGGTTCATCACCACACAAAGTGACAGGGTGGTGACCAGGCTGGGGCTCTGGCTGAAGCTCTGCCTATGTTTGGGGCTCTGCAGGTTCTGTATCTTGTGTGGCTGTGCTGCTGGGAATGAGGCTGGAACTGCTTTTGAAGGTTCCTCATATCTTGGGGATGCTTCTACAGCCTTTGTGCTCTGTGGATGTGCTTGTGGGTGTTGAGATTTGATCTGTGTTTGAAGCTCTTCCCACACTCAGGGCATTTGTAGGGTCTCTCCCCCGTGTGGATGCGCTGGTGCTGCTTCAATTGACAACTGCTTTTGAAGCTCCTCCCACACTCAGGACACTGAAAAGGTCTCTCCTCTGTGTGGATGCGCTGGTGCTGCTTCAATTGACAACTGCTTTTGAAGCTCTTCCCACACTCAGGACACTTGTAGGGTCTCTCCCCTGTGTGGATGCGCTGGTGGCACTTCAATTCATAACCGCTTTTGAAGCTCTTCCCACATTCAGAACACTGAAAGGGTCTCTCACCTGTGTGGATGCGTTGGTGGAAACTGAGGTGGGAATGGCTTTTGAAGCTCTTCCCACACTCAGAGCACTTGTAGGGTCTCTCCTCTGTGTGGGTCCACTGGTGCTGCTTCAATTCAGAACTGCTTCTGAAGTTCTTCCCACACTCAGGACATGTAAAAGGTTTCTCTCCTGTGTGGATGCGCTGGTGCAGCTTTAATTCAGAACTGCTTCTGAAGCTCTTCCCACACTCAGGACATGTAAAAGGTTTCTCTCCTGTGTGGATGCGCTGGTGCAGCTTTAATTCAGAACTGCTTTTGAAGCTCTTCCCACACTCAGTACACTTGTAGGGTCTCTCTCCTGTGTGGATGCGGTGGTGGCAGGTGAGCTGGGAACTGCTTTTGAAGCTCTTCCCACACTCAGAGCACTTAAAGGGTCTCTCTCCTGTGTGGATGTGCTGGTGGAAGGTGAGGTGGGAACTCCTTTTGAAGCTCTTCCCACACTCAGAGCACTTAAAGGGTCTCTCTCCTGTGTGGATGTGCTGGTGGCGGGTTAGTTGGGATCTCCTTCTGAAGCACCTTCCACAATCACAGCACTTGTATGGGCTCTTTGCTGACTGTATGCACTGGTGGTTAATGATGCTGGAATCTTTTTCAAAGCTATTTCCACATTCCGTGCATGGATTCTGCTTTTTCTTCTGGCACACATCCTTGCTCCTGGGTTCTTCGGGATGCTTTTCACCTATGTTGAAGTACAGTGGGTTCCTTCCTGTCTTTACCAGACACTTTCCCAGGGGATTCTTGATGCACTCACCCTGACCTTGCTCCAGGCCTCCTTGGACATCCCTCCTGATTTCTTCCACACAGACACTACCCAACCACCTTTCGGCCACTCCACTTTCCTGCACATCCTCCAATATATCTGCAATCCGAGTTCCTACTGGATGACAGAGAAAATCCGGAAATACCACACAGTGCACAAAATAAAATCAAGACAGAGATGGTTCTCACAGCCCCAGCCTCCTCCTTCCTTCCACCACCTCACCTGGGCTGAGGTCTCCTGGCACAGCCTCAGGGCTACGCACATCTGGGATCCAGGGGTCTTCCCCTCCTTCAAGCAGGGAGATCACCAAGGGTTTGTGGGCTGGAAGTGGAGCTTCAATGACAGAAATATGGAGATAAGAGAGTTTCCCTGATTCTGGTACAGCTGCTTGTCCAACAACTCCTCTCTCTGTCCCTCCACATGATGAAACCACAATTTGGACCAGAATTACTTTTATAGAATTTCATAGAATTTTCTTTTATATTTTTGAAATGCTCAACACCGAAGGCTTCAGAAATGTTTATGGGAATGGAATAAGGAGACAATAAATGCTAAAGAGGTAACCTTATAGAGCTGGAGTGGTCTGATTGCTAGAGCTACTGGCACCATGCAATGCAACAACACAAGGGCTGTTTGCAGGGAGATGGTTCTACCCCCACTGGCTGATGCCTGCTTGCCAGCACTAACTTGTGGGCATTTATCAGAGTGCTGAGCACAATAAGCCGCCATGAAACTCATGCTTCTCTGTGTTTCTTTTGTTACTGCGATTGTGGTGTTGGTCAAGAAATAACTGCATGGTGATTATTCTAGGCCTGGCCTGCAGAGGCTCATTCTGCACAGCCAAAGGTGCCCTAACGAGGAGGAAAGGCAGCAAAGCCCTCACCCAGCGAGGCCACGCACTGGTACGTCTCCAGCATCACGTCCCGGTAGAGCGCTCGCTGCGCAGGGTCCAGCAGCGCCCACTCCTCCCTGCTGAAATACACGGCCACCTCCGCAAAGCTCACGGGCTCCTGCAAGCAAAGAGGCTCCTTGCTGGGAACAGCCGAGGCCCAGGGAAGCAGCTCGCACAGGACACAAACTCCCGTCCCAGCCGCTTCTCTGGCCCCAGCACACACGTGCTGCCTGAGGGCACCTCCCTCTCCCCCGCCATTCGCATCCCTCGCCCCTCCGCCTCTCCTGCCCGCTTCCCCCAGCCCCTACCTGACACGGATGTGCTGTGGCCATCTGCTGCTCTCCTGCAGGTGAGATGATCACGGCTGGAAGGCAGAAGTCGAACTGGAGCCTGCGGGGACAAGAGAAATGGCAGGGGAGCTGTGAGGGAACGCAGCAGTCCCTGTCCCAGCCCAGCCCTACACAGCCCATCTGCAGGACACTGCCTGCCTAGGGGATGGCACAGCAGGTCTTCCAGAATGAGGAAGACAATGAGCAACAGCACTTGGTAACATTCTGGCTAAAAGAGATGATCCATCACAAAGCTGTCTCAAACTGTAGGCTGAAAGAACTGATGGCTGACACTCAGTTCAACTGCTGAGGGCCGACTGAGTGTGTGCTTAAGACAAAGCATGGCAAGCAGTCTGTCATCTTACCCCAAAACAGGGAGCAGCCCAAGTGCCCTTCCAGCTCTCCTGCACAGCAGCGGGCTGCACAACGGGATCTCCCCTCAGGTAGGGATGTCTCTCGAGGTCACACCTGCACACCTGCACCTTGACACCAAGACTCCTTCCTCATAGAGATATTCTGTAAGAGACTCACGGTTACTTTGGAGCTACCAGAGCTTCTCTGAGGTTATGTCTTAGAGGGACTGTGCACATATGAGTTCTTTGACGTAAGGCGCTTGACCAAGCCTGGGACTGGGAGTAGATCCAGCCATGGCCAGGCTCCTTACCTCTGTGGTTTGCGGACTTCACATAGAAAGGGGGACCACTCTGAGCCTCGGGACTCAACAGGAAGGTCTCCTGTAGGTGTGGGTGTATCCCTATCTTCTATGCAGTAAATAACCAAGTGTATCCAACCATCTCCCATCTTGCTATGCCACTGTTAAATCATTACAACATATTTGTATTGTATCAATAAATATAGTCCTGCTTCTCCCTTAGGAGGGTATATTGTGTTTGGATCCATCTGTGACAAGTTGGTAAAGTCTGCAGAATGGCAAGAAGGGACACAAACCGATAACAAGAGACATGGAGCGCGTTCCAAATTCTCCTGTGAATGTCCTCGTGGCAACTGTTAGAGTTAAGAAGCGAGCAGAGTTCATTAGGGGCAGTAAAAGAAAGGTATTATCAGCATAATGTCAGGTTTGGAAGTATCATATGAAGCAAAGGAGAACTGCACCGCTCCTCCCTGGATGAAAAACGACTGATATTCTGCAATATTTCTGCTGCGCTACGAGGGTCCTGATGGATGATTAGCTTTACATGAGCCTGTAGTGTGCTCTGGCAGATTGGAAAGTATCTTGGGCTCAGTCACAAGTGATTCTGTGATTCTGAAGGTAATGCTTATTCACAGAACAAAGACTTCCCTCTGTCACCTACAATCCTTTATGCCACACATCCTGAACCTTTATAGTTTGCTTCCAAACAGATGTGAAATTGCACCAACAACACTGTAATTAAAGGCACTACCTCTACACAGTTCAGGCAAACAGAGGCAGCAGAATTAGTGCTTATTGTCTAACTTAGCCTGCACTTAAAGAAACAGAACAGTGATACACAAGGAAAGGGAAAGGGGAGTTTTATTGGACGTCTGAGTGGAGAAGCAAGATGAGGAAACACAACAAGGACAGCCTGTGCCAAACGGGGGATCTTTCGATTGACTGGAAGCTCGCCTAAAGGAGACCGATACCCAGGAAAGAGCTGCAGAAATACTCTTAGAAAATGGTATGGCCATCCAACAGGAGGTGCAGAGAAATACCTGGTTCACTGAAGAACACTGAATGCAGCCCATGACACACAAACACCGTGAGCCTAAGCCCAGATTGCAGCTGCCAGCAGAGAAGCCTGCGGGAGAACCACCTCTACAGATCAGTCAGGGGAACACCTGCTGGCAAAGGGATTCAGTCCTCTGGGAGATGTCCGTACATCTTCTCAGGGGTGGAAGTAGCCTTGGGTTTGCTTAAATCGACTAAGCCCTCCAACAGGGGTTGGGAAAAGTACACTGAAGTGAAGGAGACTGACGTAGTTCTCAAATCCACCCACTGCTGATGTTACCTAAAAGTGATAATAGCTCACATTCCTCGGGAAGGGAAGTGCAAAACCAGAAGCAGATGGGATGGCTTACTTCAAACAAACGCATACAGAAATCAACAAAACATCCAACCAAACGGAGATTATTTTTTCATCTCCTGAGAAGAGAGAGTATCTGACACCACTGCAGCCAAACCAGCCTGTGACGGTCAGACCACCACCTACCGATGCTGTGCTGGTAATTTTAACTGAACTGTGTGGACAACTTATTGAGTAGTAGCGGTGCTGAACAGAACAATTAAGCATCATGGATTTATCCTTCTCTGTAATGGTGTGACCTGTTCAGAATTCCCCACCGAGACAATTCCCTGCTTTTCTTGGGATGGCAACTTGCAGCCTTGGGATGGCAACTGGAAATGCTGTGCTCAGGCTGCTACTCAGATAGATACTGGGATAAAGGCACTGTAGTTAACATGAGGACAGGAAACCTCACCATAGGCACTCATTGCCTGTGTTCAGTGTGCAGTGAGTATGAGAACAAATTCTAGCAACAAATTCTAACAGGAAGACAATGCACAACACAACAGGTAACGCTCCGGCTGGAACAGATTAACGACCATAAATTTGTCTCAAAATGGGGACTGAAAGAACTGATAGCAGAGCCCTGCTTCAACAGCTGGGGCCCAGCTGAGCATGTTCTGAGCCTCGGGACTCAGCGGGAGGGCCTCCTCTATGTGTGCGTTTAACCCTATGCAATAAACAACCACGCGGTTACAACAGCCTTGTAAAGGCACTATTGGAACACCACATTATGACGACATTATATCAATAATATCCATCTCTCATCAGCTCAGCACGCACCCTGCGCTCACTTCCAGGGCACGTTCTCAGCAGCAGGCGCCCTTTGCACAACGCAGCCTGGGCTGCACTTGACTGACGTGCTGCTCGGCCGCGTTCTCCACCTGTGCTCCAGTCAGCCCACAGGCTGTCAGCTTTTCAGCGTCCATTACACAGTCCAGTGCCGGAGATAAGCATCTGCAAAGGCATCTGCAGCTGCCGGGACAGCCCGAACAAAAGTCTTGGGAGCGGTTTGCACGACCCCAGGTGAGCCATCAGCCCGGCGCCAAGCGCACAAAAGGGAACGCTGAAAGGGCCGCTAGAGGCAGATGTTGCCTGCTGCGTCCCCGAAGGGAAACTGCGGGCTGCCGGGGAGGGGGAGGAGACTGGAAATTCCCCCCTTGGAAGCTTCACATTCACACACTCAAAAGGAGACATCGGGGAGCTTACATCAATCCATGCGTGCAGAGCTGCGGAGCGAGGTCACCTCGTGTCTCCCGTGGCCCAGAGGGAGAAACGCAGTCCCAGCTGCGCTGTGTTACACAGAGCCAACCGGGCAGCACAGCACGCTGAGCTCCTCTGCTCACTTCCTCGCTGTCCCAGCTCCAACCCCCTCCTGCGCCCCTCGGAGCCCAAGCCGGGCTGCAACACGCCTGGCAACCGCTGCTGCCGTCCCCTCGGGATGCTGCTCGCAGGGGGAAGGAGAGCCTCCTGCAGCACGGGGACAGTGCCACACAGCGTCAGGGGATGGGTAAAGAAAGCAGACCTATCGAGTGAGGATGAGGGAAAACAAAGTAACAAACCAAAAAACGACTGAACAAAATCTAATTAGCATTGATGCCGCTGAATCGACCAAACTATAACTTCGTTCGCAAACTTCAGGGAGGAACACAGAAACCACAGGAACGCGAGGTCTTTGAAGACAAGCGAAGATAAGTAGAGCCGCTGTTTGCGATATAATGGGTGGGAGTCCCGTGAAGTGAAGAAGGCAGAGCTGCTATTGCGACACGGTACAACCCCCTAAAGGTTTCGCAACAGCCCTCAGCCAGCGACCACCAGATGAGCCCAGAGAGCCGACCCGTATTCTAGGACGAATGCTCAGAGGAGGGGGACATCCAATGCAAATGTAACCAATTTCCGGGCAACGGGAGGAATGCGCTCTGCCTATAAACGTGCAGTCACCGCTTTCCTAGATGTGCGAGTTAGGAGGAGATATCCCCCTTGAACCCGGCGCCGCAATACACATAGCAGCTTTATAACCTTACGTGGGTTATAGAGTGATTCCGCAAGTCCTGGCATGACAAAAATAAATCTGCCCCTGCATTCAAAAGAATCCCTTTTTTTCATGACCTCCCAAAGCTGTCGGTCATCTATTAATCCCCGAGTAGTGCTGCAGCACTCCCCAGTCCCTGCCTCGAAACGGCGATCACCTGGAAGAGAAAAATGCCTGCAGCTCCTCCGCACGAGCCACCGAGGGCACCTACCTGGGGTGCGGAGCGGGCTGCTCCCACCTCTGCTGCAGGCAACCGGGCTCCTGGGAGTCGCTCCTGGGAGAGCAGAGGATGCCGAGTGCCCGCAGCCCGGAGCTGGCCGCACGACGGCCTTGCTGCACCTCCTGCCGCCGCGGTGCTGCCCGGATGGCTTCCAGCCAGGCTCTGGCCGCTTCGGCACAGCCTCAGCTCCAGGCAGCGATTCCCACAGCGAGCACGCCCCGAGCCGGCTGCCAGGCCTTGGGCAGGTTCACAGCTCGTTCTCAGGGCACATCTGCAGCCGGGGGAGGAAGGGAGGGAGGGATGGGGGCTGTGTTTTGTCACGCTAATGAAGCGCCGCTTTCTGATGGGTCCCTTTGCTTCCTTTGCTGGGGCCATTCGCACATCCCTGTGGTCACACATCCCCACGTTGCTGTCCTGCCGCTCCTTTAACTCCTCTCCACCACGAATCTGTCTCAGCGAGAGGCAATCTCCGGTACAACGCCAGGCACCACATTGTGTTGAACAGAACTCTGCCAATGGAACGGAGCTGTGCGTAGGAGCTTTACCCAAAAGCCGCCGTAAGAATACGACCATCCCTAAATCCCTGAATAAAGGTCCTAATAAGTCTTCTGTGCAGTGATACCGTGGGTCCTGCGTGGGGTTGCGGTCCGTCCGGCTGGCCGTACCTTCCCTTGAATCGCACCGGGCAACGTCCTCGGGGGCGACCCTACGCACCCAGTGCGATCCATCCCGAATCGCCACGGGCACCAACTAACTGCCACACCGCACTGACTGCCGTACGTGATACGGGTCGGTCTGTTTCGCCAAGCCGGCGAAAGGAATCCTGCCTCGGCGAGAGAAAGCCTCCCGCAGCCGCCCTCGGGCTCGCCAACCCAGCCGGCAGCCGCGTCCGCTCCGCAGAGCACGGCACGCACGCAGCCCAGCCCAGCCCGTCCTGCGGCCGCCCCCTGCCCCGCGCCATCACGGCGGCGGCTCCGCCCCGCCCAGCGGCCCGGCCCAGGCAGTCGTTCCAGCCCGACTGAGCCCGGAACTCGTCTTCCCTCGCGGCCGCGGACGGCGTGCCTTCCGGCGGGACGGGACCCGGCCTTCGCTTGGCTGCGCTGCTCTGTGTCCCCCACGCGTCGCTCTCCTCTCCTCTCCTCTCCTCTCCTCTCCTCTCCTCTCCTCTCCTCTCCTCTCCTCTCCTCTCCTCTCCTCTCCTCTCCTCTCCTCTCCTCTCCTCTCCTCTCCTCTCCTCTCCTCTCCTCTCCTCTCCTCTCCTCTCCTCTCCTCTCCTCTCCTCTCCTCTCCTCTCCTCTCCTCTCCTCTCCTCTCCTCTCCTCTCCTCTCCTCTCCTCTCCTCTCCTCTCCTCTCCTCTCCTCTCCTCTCCTCTCCTCTCCTCTCCTCTCCTCTCCTCTCCTCTCCTCTCCTCTCCTCTCCTCGCGCTCAGCCCTGTGTGCAGCTCTGGGCGGAGACGGAGCCGTCGGTGCCGCTGCCAGGAGACCGGCCGACTCTTCCCAGCACAGCAGGTGAGGCCGAGCGGGTTAGGTACTGAAAGGCTGCGATAAGGTCACCCCGCAGCCTTCTCTTCTCCGGGCTGAACGAGCCCGGCTCCCTCAGCCTGCCTTCGTTGTGGAGGTGCTCCGGCCCTCTGATCGTCTCTGTTGGTCTCCTCTGGACCCTCTCCAACAGCTTCCACCTGGACATAGAGCCATTAATCACCACCCTCTGTCTGTGGCCTTTGCACAGATTTCTTATCCATTGAGTGGTCCGCCCATCAAATCCACATCTCTCCAATTTGGAGATAAGGATGTGGCGGGGGACCATGTCAAAGGCCTTGCTCAAGTCCAGGTAAATGACTTTGGTCGCCTTCCCTTTGTCCACCAATGCCATCACTCCATCCTAGAAGGCCGCCAGTGACAGCCTGACCTGATTTACTGCCCTGGCACCCACCTGGAGGTTTAGGGATGCAGGGCTGAGGGACGTGAGAATTCTTAGAATCCTGGCTGCCAGTGGAGACCGAGGCAAAGAACTCATTCAGTGCCTCAGCCTTCTCTTTGTCCGTTGAAGCCAGTTCTCCTTTTACATTTACCAAAGGAGGTGAACTGTAAAAGCTCCGTATGTATGGCTAAAGGATTATGGATGAGAATGAGAGGTCTTGTATTTTGTCCAAATAAGCTGTAGCATCAGAACTTCCACCCTTGCCACAGCAGGAAAAGAGTATTGGGGACCGTTGGTGGTTTTTGATTCATGGAGGTTAGCAGCTGCATGAGGTGCGTGCAGAGCAGCCTCCCTGTTTCTCTGGGGGTTGAGAACAATGTTTCGTGAGAGTTTATAATTGCAGAGTGAGTGTTTGACATAACATTTCTCACCTAGGAGCCAGACACTGGCTTTGGCAGTTTGACACACAACATTTGGTTCCCTTTCCGTTGGTAATCTTAACACTGCTGCCTGAAGTGCAGGCTCAGGTTCCCAGAACCGAGTTGGATTGACACTGGCTCAACGAGTCACGAGTCTCAGGGTGCTCCCTCATCCTTTCTAAACTTCTAAAACCACGAAGGTAAGGAGCCTCACTGCAGCTTGATCGACTGCTAATCGCAGGCTTGATCAGGGAATAATGTCACAGAGATCATATACACATAATCAGTTAAGGATATAGCCTTAGAGAAGCTCTGATAGCTCCAAAGTAGCCATGAGTCTCTTACGGAAGATCTGTGTTGAGAAGGAGCCTTGATGTCACGGTGCAAGGGATCTCTGTGCAGCTGTGTACTCGAGAGACATCCCTACTCAAGGGGAGATCCTGTCATGCAGCCCGCTGCTGTGCAGGAGAGCTCCAAGGGCACTTGGGCTGCTCTCTGTGTTGGGGTAATGACTGACTCCTTGCCATGCTCTGTTTTTAGGCGCACAGTGCAAGTGCCCTCAGCTGTTGAACTGAGTGTCAGCCATCAGTTCTTTGAGACAGCTTTGTGATGAATTATCACTTTTAGCCAGAGTGTTAGCAGTGCTGTTGCTGATTGTCTTCCTGTGCAAGACCTGCTGTGCCATCCCCTAGGCAGGCAGTGTCCTGCAGATGGGCTGTGGAGGGCTGGGCTGGGACAGGGACTGCTGCGTTCCCTCACAGCTCCCCTGCCATTTCTCTTGTCCCCGCAGGCTCCAGTTCGACTTCTGCCTTCCAGCCGTGATCATGTCACCTGCAGGAGAGCAGCAGATGGCCACAGCACATCCGTGTCAGGTAGGGGCTGGGGGAAGCGGGCAGGAGAGGCGGAGGGGCGAGGGATGCGAATGGCGGGGGAGAGGGAGGTGCCCTCAGGCAGCACGTGTGTGCTGGGGCCAGAGAAGCGGCTGGGACGGGAGCTTGTGTCCTGTGCGAGCTGCTTCCCTGGGCCTCGGCTGTTCCCAGCAAGGAGCCTCTTTGCTTGCAGGAGCCCGTGAGCTTTGCGGAGGTGGCCGTGTATTTCAGCAGGGAGGAGTGGGCGCTGCTGGACCCTGCGCAGCGAGCGCTCTACCGGGACGTGATGCTGGAGACGTACCAGTGTGTGGCCTCGCTGGGTGAGGGCTTTGCTGCCTTTCCTCCTCGTTAGGGCACCTTTGGCTGTGCAGAATGAGCCTCTGCAGGCCGGGCCTAGAATAATCAGCATGCAGTTATTTCTTGACCAACACCACAACCGCAGTAACAAAATAAACACAGAAAAGCATGAGTTTCTTGGGGGGCTTATTGTGCTCAGCACTCTGATAAAAGCCCCCGAGTTATTGCTGGCAAGCAGGCATCAGCCAGTGGGGGTAGAACCGTCTCCCTGCAAACAGCCCTTGTGTCGTTGCGGTGCATGGTGCCAGTAGCTCCGGCAGTCAGACCACTCCAGCTCCATCAGGTTATCTCTTTAGCATTTATTGTCTCTTTATTCCGTTCCCATAAACATTTTTGAAGCCTTGGGCGTAAAGCAGTTTGGAAAAATTCAACAAATACATTCTAATGTGATTGCCCAGTGTCATTCAGGCCCTAATTGCGGCTTCACTTTGGGGAGGGACACAGAGTGGAGTAGTTGGACAAGCAGCGGTGTCAGAGTCAGGAAAACATTCTTATGTCCAATGTTTCTATCATTGAAGCTCCACTTCCAGTCCCCGAACGCCTGCTGATCTCCCTGTGTGAAGGAGGGGAAGACCCCTGCATCCTGGATGTGCGTAGCCCTGAGGCTGTGACAACAGACCTCAGCCCAGGTGAGGTAGCGGAGGGACGGAGGACGCCTTGTATGAATCGACCATTGTTGGCATCATGTGCTAATTCTTGATTTCTTATGCAATCCATCAGGAGCTGTGATCACAGATTTTAAGGAGGATCTGCACAAAACTGGTGTAGCCGAAAGGCAGTGTAGTAGTGCATCTGTAAGGAAAGCAAGAAGGGATGTCCAGAGTGGCCTGGAGCAAGGAGATCACTTCAAGAAGCCACCGAGAAAGCGTTCAGGAAAGAGAGCAAGGAACCATCTTGGCTTCAGCAGAAGACAAAAGGAGCCTGAAGACCCCAGGTGTAAGCAGGTGTGCCAGAAGAAAAAGCAGAAGCATTGCACTGAATGTGGGAAAAGCTTTAGAAGTGATTCTGAGTTTGTTAACCACCAGTGTGTAAACTCAGAAAAACAACTGCACAAGTGCTCTGATTGTGGAAAGAGTTTCAAATGGAGATCCAACCTCACGCGCCACAAGAGCATCCACACGGAAGAGAGACCCTATAAGTGTCTCGAGTGTGGAAAGAGTTTCAGAACCAGTTCTGTCCTCGTTCTTCACCAGCACATTCACACAGGAGAGAGACGCTTTCAGTGTCCTGACTGTGGGAAGAGGTTCAAAAGAGGTTCCCACCTCACCCAGCACCAGCGCATCCACACAGGAGAGAGACCCTTTAAGTGCTCTGAGTGTGGGAAGAGTTTCAGGAGCAGTTCAAACCTCATCCACCACCAGCGCATCCACACAGGAGAGAAACCCTGTAAGTGCTCTGAGTGTGGGAAGAGTTTCAGGAGCAGTTCAAACCTCATTCACCACCAGCGCATCCACACTGGAGAGAAACCCTTTAAGTGTTCAAAGTGTTCAAAGAGTTTCAAAAGCAGTTCCCACCTCATCCAACACCAGCACGTTCACACAGGAGAGAGACCCTACAAGTGCTCTGAGTGTGGGAAGGGCTTTAGAAGCAGTTCTAGTCTCAAATCCCATAAGCATATGCACAGAGGAAACGGAAGGTAGAAGTGTGTTGTGATTTAAACCAGCAGGCCGCTCAGCAGTCGTTTTCTCACTCTTCTCCTTCCCTTTGGGATGCAGGAGAGAACAAAAAAAACCCCATGAAGTAGAACTTGTAGGTTGAGATGAAGCTTTTTACTGAGATAAAGGATAAATGTTATGACAGTGTGCACATATACATGAATTGTTTAACAAGTGACATGCTGGGAACTGCTCTGGTTTCTGCCAGAGGCTCCAAGTGAGACCATTCTCCCCAGCTCCTGTGTGATTCACCAGAAAGACTGGGGAGCTTTTTCAGGTGATGCAGCCAAAAGACTGCTTTGATGGACTGATCCATGGCCGTGGATCACATCACTGCTGAAATCACTGGGATACAGGGGGTGGAGGAAATGGCTTGGGAATATCAATTTTAGGATTTGATTTTTTTTGTTTTTAATAGTAGGCCACCTCATCTCTCTTTCTTCTCACCTGCTAACTGCTATGTGGAGATCACCATTATTGAAGGAGACCTCAGAATGTTTGAGCCATGGGGTGGTGTTTGGGATGAGATGTTAGTGCCTGTTAGTGTGAGCCGGAACAATGCCCTGAGAGACAATTAAGTTGCAGGGAGGAGCTGGGTGTCCCTTCCCTTAATTGGACTGATGTGTCAGCCACTCTTGGAAGAGTCCAGAACAACACCCCTGAAATGGTCAAGTTTCAGGAGGGGGCCTGGTGTGACTTCCTTTGATTTGGATATAGTCCAGTGTCTAGGACTGGAGGCAACTCCGATTTCAAATAGGAGCCATGAGATCTATCTTCTTCCTTTGGTATTATAAGTAGGTGCTGGGGGGGAGGTCAGGTGTGCCCTGCCTCTGCTGCTGGCCCTGCTTCTAGGTGCTGCTGCTTCCATTCTTTACCGTGTGGAGCGTCCCCATCAGCACGCTTGGTGCTGGATCCAAGGCTGATGATCTCCCTACCCCCTTTAATTTCTCTTCTTCCTTTTCATGATTATTCTTTTCTCTTATTGTTTTTACTACCTCACGGCATACTTGAAGTTCCTATAAACAATACAGCTTAGACAGATACAAGCGTGAGAGGGTGGAAACGTAGGATAAATGTTTTGTAGAAATCTCCTAATAAAGCTGACGTTGTTTTCCACCTGTGTATGAATCTTGAGTGTTGGTTCGCCTTCATCTAACTGGAGGGGTTGTGAATGTGGTCACCTCGGCCGTCATTCATGTGCAGGGAGTGACAGTGTTGAATGAACAACAGAAAGAAGACGTCTGGAAAAGGACCTTAGAAGTGATTCTTTCTGTACAAGCTGACAGATCAGGTCTTGCCTCAAAGGCTACTAATTACCAAGCTCTTCGTTCTTGCTCTCCTTGGAAATGGGGATGTTTGCCAGCTTCCAGTCACCTGGGACATGTTGAGATTCCCAAGACCCTTGGATAATCCCCACAGCCCATACAAGTACATGCCTGCAAGTGGGGCAGCACATTCCACGAAGGTTCATAGTCAGTTCCTCCCATGTAACCTGGTCTCACTCCGTGTGTCCATTCACCTCCCCTTCCACACAAACTCTAGAAGAAAATCTCTGCTCAGAGGAGCTGGACTTCTGCCCCGCTTCTTGACTTGCAACACTTTGAAATTGCCTGCACGTGTTCTCTTAGGAGATGCCTCTTAACAAGTGACCAGTGCAGACGGGCCACAGTGCCTAGGGCGAGTGATGCTGTTCCAGACATATCCCTTAATTCCGCAAAGAATAATTACTTGGTATCATCCTCCTGGCTGGGTGGCTTACACTAGATTCCCACTTTCCTTCCTTGTCCCTTAATGGGTGCCCAGAGGCTCTCCACCACATCACAGCCAAGTGTAAGCTCCATGCAGAGGACACGTGGGACACAGAGGGCACGGCTTCTGCTGGGTGTATACAACTGTGGGTTAAACCTGGCGGGAGAAAGCCCTCCCTCCATGCCCGCCTGGGTGAATGTCCACCCCTAGAATGACAGTCCCCCTCCTTCACGCCCCCATCTGAAATGTCCCTGCTCCTGCAGACGGGGCACTGCAGTCACAGTTCCGCAGGGACTCATGTCTGCAACAGAAGGACTTTCCCCAGGGCAGAGGGAAAGCAGGTAAGTTCAGAGGGAGAGGAAATAGAGTCTTCTAACTCTTCATGCAACTAAACGCAACGTGTGACAAAACATGGATGGAAATTAGCAGTTGAATTGATTTTTTCTGGCTGTAAATATGGAAAATCTTCATTCTAATTTATTTTTCAGGGAAAACCTGCTCAACGGTTCTGAGAATATGTTGATGTAAGATGAAAACACAAAATAGTGAGAATGCTTTTTGGGGGAACCTAAAAGGAAAGAGAAGACACATGAGGGATGCCACTGGACAGAAATTCATTGGATACAGTTGAAAAGTAAATCATCCCAGTTCTTGGCTGGGCTTCTGCCTTCTGTTGCAGGGGATCCCAACGCCTCCCAGCTGCTTGCTTCCTCCCCGTGCATTTTCCCTTGGAGCTGTGAGTTCCTGCAACCCCCAGGGCCCTGCTGTAGCTCTCCTGCATTAGACCAGCCCCCTGCTCCCTGGGATGGAGGAAGCAGAGCTCCTCGGTACTGCAATCATCATCTCCTTGCAGCTTTCCGAGGGGGTCAGGGAGCCTTTAGAGGACAGCAGGGCAAGCTCCTGCTGGCTTCACTAGCTCACCAAAATCAACCTCCACTTCCTGCAAACTGCATTCCAAGCACAGCACCTTCAGCTGAGCCCAGCTCAGAGACACTTCTGCAGCAGATCTCAGACACAACTTCCCAAGGTCAAAGCAAAAACCTTCAAGCTCAAAAGGGATCAGTTGCAAGGCAAGCACGCACTGGAGAGCACTCTGATATCTCTGTGCTGTGGGAATGAGCTGCTGGTGCACCGTGTGGGTTTGCACTGCTTTCTGCTCCCGCCACCTCCTGAAACTTGGGATGGTGAATCTAGGAAGAATATGGTCAGCTTTTTGTAGCTATATAGGAGACAACCAGGGCTTCATATCACACAGCTGCTCTGAGCTGTTAATTAAAGCATTCTGTAGAGCAGCAGAACCAATGTGCAGCACATTTGGGTTAGGAAGGATGAAAGGGTTGTGTGAAAGAAATGCCTTCCCCAGAAGCAAGCACTGGGCTGGAGTTGGAACCAAAACCAAACCCTCCTTGCACCTTTCCTCATTCCACATGCTGACATTTATTTTAAGAACAAAACACAAGACTACAGTGAAGAAAGCTTCAGAACAACTCAGCTACTTTATTCATCCCCTTTCCCTTTCCACTACAGATGATTTTCAGAAAACCCCCGAGAGCCACATTACTGCTCTCCTGACCCCTCTCAGATTCATCAGTGCACTCACAAATTACTGAGAGCAACACATGCACACAGACACACAGAACATCCCTACACAGCCTCTTCTCCTTAGGAAACAGCATCAAAAAGCTGCTGGCAGGAAGAGCAGAAGAGGAAATCTGGTATGGTGAGAGAGCTGCTTTGGGCAGCAAGGAAAGGCCATCTGAAGCTCCTGGGTTAAGTCCCCTGTGCAGAGAGTGCCAGTGATGCCATCTCCTTTGCAAACTCTTCCTGTGTTGGCACCGAAACCAAACCCTCCAAGAAGCATTGGGGTCTCCATCATCCTGGGCTCTCTAGCATCCTCAAGGTCTCTCCCTCCGCTGGGGGTTTTCCCAGGAGAAACAAGGTGCCAGCCCTGAGAGAATCTCCTCCTGCACCAAAGACACTTGCAGGGCCACCGTCTCATGTGGCCTGGGCAATGTTTAATGAGGATGGAGCTCTGGATGAAGCTCTTTCTGAAGTGCAGGCATTTCTAGGGTCTCTGCCACAGGCCAGTCAGCCTCACCTCTGTCCCTGGAAAGGTGATGGAACAGGTTGTGCTGGATGCCATCTCCAGATAACTGGAAGAAAAGGAGGTTATCAGGAGTAGTCAGCATGGGTTCACCAGGGGGAGGTCATGTTTGACCAACCTGGTAGCCTTCTATGATGTTGTCTCTGGCTGGGTGGATGGGGGGAAAGCAGCGGGTGTAATCTACCTTGATTTCATCAAGGCATTTGATACTGTCTCCCACGACATCCTTATAACAAAGCTGAGGAAGTGTGGCATAGATGAGTGGACAGTGAGCTGTGTTGAAAACTGGCTGACTGGCAGAGCACAGAGGGTCGTTCGTCATTGGCGGTGCAGAGTCTGGTTGGAGGCCTGTAACCAGCGGTGTTTCTCAGGGGTCGGTGCTGGGGCCGGTCTTGTTCAACATCATCAATGATCTTGATGAGGGGATAGTGGCCACCCTCAGCAAGTTTGCTGAGGATACAAAGTTGGGAGGATTGGCTGACACACCTGAAGGCTGTGCTGCCATTCAGCGAGACCTGGACAGGCTGGAGAGCTGGGCAGTAGGAAACCAGATAAGGTTTAACAAAAGCACATATAGAGTCTTGCATCTAGGGAGGAATAATTGCATGCACCAGTACAGGTTGGGGGATGAGCTGCTGGAGAGGAGCTCTGCAGAGAGGGACGGGGGTGTCCTGGTGGA
Organism: Lophura swinhoii; assembly: GCA_030408155.1. NCBI lineage: Eukaryota > Metazoa > Chordata > Aves > Galliformes > Phasianidae > Lophura > Lophura swinhoii. The sequence continues at coordinate 1,697,250 of CM059486.1, forward strand.
CGACAGGTTGGCCATGAGCCAGCAGTGTGCCCTTGTGGCCAAAAAGGCCAATGGCATTCTGGGATGCATGTGAGGAGCTCTGCGCTCTGCACAAAGCCCTTCTCACACTCGAGGCATTTCTAAGGCTTCCAGCCACATGAACTCACTGGTGCAGGCACGGATTGGACTTCACCCAAGTGCAGACACTCCGGTACCGCAGCAGGTTTGAGCTGTGGCCAAAGCTCTTCTTGCAGGCTGCACATTTGTAGGGTTCCTCGTGTGGATCCACTGGTGTGTGATGAACTTCCAGCTATGGACGGACCATTTCCTGCAGTCAAGGCACTCATAGGGACTCTCCTCTTGGGTTGGTTCTCTGGCTTGAGCTCCAGATGAAGCTCTTCCCACACTCCCTGCAGACAAGATTTCTTCCCTCCTGGTGACATATTGGCCTAGCTGAGCTTTCCTTTGGGTCCTCACCTGCTGCCCCACAGCAGATGAGTATCTACAGGGGAGGTAAGATGTGACTCTCCTTGCACACAGCCCTGGCAGAAATATGCCAAACTGGCAGAGGGTTTCCAGTGGCTGTGACACATCCCTCTCTGGATTCTCCTGTGCATGGCCACTCAACACAGCAACTGCAGCTGTAAGAGAACAATATGCATAATTCCCATGCAAAGAAGGAGAAAGAGGATTGAGTTTGGCCGCAGAGCTCTTCCTCTACTCAAGGGATCTGTAAGGTTCATCACCACACAAAGTGACAGGGTGGTGACCAGGCTGGAGCTGTGGCTGAAGCTCTGCCCATGTTCGGGGCTCTGCAGGTTCTGTATCTTGTGTGGCTGTGCTGGTAGGTAATGAGGCTGGAACTGCTTCTGAAGGTTCCTCATATCTTGGGGATGCTTCTACAGCCTTTGTGCTCTGTGGATGTGCTTGTGGGTGTTGAGATTAGAACTGTGTTCGAAGCTCTTCCCACACTCAGGGCATTTGTAGGGTCTCTCCCCCGTGTGGATGCGCTGGTGCTGCTTCAATTGACAACTGCTTTTGAAGCTCCTCCCACACTCAGGACACTGAAAAGGTCTCTCCTCTGTGTGGATGCGCTGGTGGCGCTTCAATTCATAACCACTTTTGAAGCTCTTCCCACATTCAGAACACTGAAAGGTTCTCTCCCCTGTGTGGATGCGCTGGTGGCGCTTCAATTCAGAACCGCTTTTGAAGCTCTTCCCACATTCAGAACACTGAAAGGGTCTCTCTCCTGTGTGGATGCGTTGGTGGAAACTGAGGTGGGAACGGCTTTTGTAGCTCTTCCCACACTCAGAGCACTTGTAGGGTCTCTCTCCTGTGTGGATGCGCTGGTGCAGCTTCAATTCAGAACTGCTTCTGAAGCTCTTCCCACACTCAGGACATGTAAAAGGTTTCTCTCCTGTGTGGATGCGCTGGTGCAGCTTTAATTCAGAACTGCTTCTGAAGCTCTTCCCACACTCAGGACATGTAAAAGGTTTCTCTCCTGTGTGGATGCGCTGGTGCACCTTTAATTCAGAACTGCTTTTGAAGCTCTTCCGACACTCAGGACACTGAAACGGTCTCTCTCCTGTGTGATTGAGATGGTGCTGCTTCAATTCATAGCTCCTTTTGAAGCTCTTCCCACACTCAGAGCACGTGTAGGGTCTCTCTCCTGTATGGGTGCGTTGGTGGAAGGTGAGGTGGGAACTGCATTTGAAGCTCTTCCCACACTCGGTACACTTGTACGGTCTCTCCCCTGTGTGGGTGCACTGGTGCTGCTTCAATTCATAGTTCCTTTTGAAGCCCTTCCCACACTCAGTACACTTGTAGGGTCTCTCTCCTGTGTGGATGCGGTGGTGGCAGGTGAGGTGGGAACTGCTTTTGAAGCTCTTCCCACACTCAGTACACTTGTAGGGTCTCTCTCCTGTGTGGATGTGTTGGTGGAAGGTGAGGTGGGAACGGCTTTTGAAGCTCTTCCCACACTCAGAGCACTTAAAGGGTCTCTCTCCTGTGTGGATGTGCTGGTGGCGGGTTAGTTGGGATCTCCTTTTGAAGCACCTTCCAGAATCAGAGCACTTGTATGGGCTCTTTGCTGAGTGTATGCACTGGTGGTTAATGATGCTGGAATCTTTTTCAAAGCTATTTCCACATTCCGTGCATGGATTCTCCTTTTTCTTCTGGCACACATCCGTGCTCCTGGGTTCTTCAGGATGCTTTTCACCTATGTTGAAGTACAGTGGGTTCCTTCCTGTCTTTACCAGACACTTTCCCAGGGGATTCTTGATGCACTCACTCTGACCTTTCTCCAGGCCTCCTTGGACATCCCTCCTGATTTCTTCCACACAGACACTACCCAACCACCTTTCGGCCGCTCCACTTTCCTGCAGATCCTCCAATATATCTGCAATCCGAGTTCCTGCTGGATGACAGAGAAAATCCGGAAATACCACACAGTGCACAAAATAAAATCAAGACAGAGATGGTTCTCACAGCCCCAGCCTCCTCCTTCCTTCCACCACCTCACCTGGGCTGAGGTCTCCTGGCACAGCCTCAGGGCTAGGCACATCTGGGATCCAGGGGTCTTCCCCTCCTTCAAGCAGGGAGATCACCAAGGGTTTGTGGGCTGGAAGTGGAGCTTCAATGACAGAAATATGGAGATAAGAGAGTTTCCCTGATTCTGGTACAGCTGCTTGTCCAACAACTCCTCTCTCTGTCCCTCCACATGATGAAACCACAATTTGGACCAGAATTACTTTTATAGAATTTCATAGAATTTTCTTTTATATTTTTGAAATGCTCAACACCGAAGGCTTCAAAAATGTTTATGGGAATGGAATAAGGAGACAATAAATGCTAAAGAGGTAACCTTATAGAGCTGGAGTGGTCTGATTGCTAGAGCTACTGGCACCATGCAATGCAACAACACAAGGGCTGTTTGCAGGGAGATGGTTCTACCCCCACTGGCTGATGCCTGCTTGCCAGCCCTAACTTGTGGGCATTTATCAGAGTGCTGAGCACAATAAGCCCCGCATGAAACTCATGCTTCTCTGTGTTTCTTTTGTTACTGCGATTGTGGTGTTGGTCAAGAAATAACTGCATGCTGATTATTCCAGGCCCGGCCTGCAGAGGCTCATTCTGCACAGCCAAAGGTGCCCTAATGAGGAGGAAAGGCAGCAAAGCCCTCACCCAGCGAGGCCACGCACTGGTACGTCTCCAGCATCACGTCCCGGTAGAGCGCTTGCTGCGCAGGGTCCAGCAGCGCCCACTCCTCCCTGCTGAAATACACGGCCACCTCCGCAAAGCTCACGGGCTCCTGCAAGCAAAGAGGCTCCTTGCTGGGAACAGCCGAGGCCCAGGGAAGCAGCTCGCACAGGACACAAGCTCCCGTCCCAGCCGCTTCTCTGGCCCCAGCACACACGTGCTGCCTGAGGGCACCTCCCTCTCCCCCGCCATTCGCATCCCTCGCCCCTCCGCCTCTCCTGCCCGCTTCCCCCAGCCCCTACCTGACACGGATGTGCTGTGGCCATCTGCTGCTCTCCTGCGGGTGAGATGATCACGGCTGGAAGGCAGAAGTCGAACTGGAGCCTGCGGGGACAAGAGAAATGGCAGGGGAGCTGTGAGGGAACGCAGCAGTCCCTGTCCCAGCCAGCCCTCCACAGCCCATCTGCAGGACACTGCCTGCCTAGGGGATGGCACAGCAGGCCTTGCACAGGAACACAATCGGCAACAGCACTGCTAACACTCTGGCTAAAAGAGATGATCCATCACAAAGCTGTCTCAAAGAACTGATGGCTGACACTCAGTTCAACAGCTGAGGGCACTTGCACTGTGTGCCTAAAAACAGAGCATGGCAAGGAGTCAGTCATTACCCCAACACAGAGAGCAGCCCAAGTGCCCTTGGAGCTCTCCTGCACAGCAGCGGGCTGCATGACAGGATCTCCCCTTGAGTAGGGATGTCTCTCGAGTACACAGCTGCACAGAGATCCCTTGCACTGTGACATCAAGACTCCTTCTCAATACAGATCTTCCGTAAGAGACTCATGGGTACTTTGGAGCTATTACAGCTTCTCTAAGGCTATATCTTTAACTGATTATGTGTATATGATCTCTGTGACATTATTCCCTGATCAAGCCTGCGATTAGCAGTGGATCAAGCTGCAGTGAGGCTCCTCCTTACCTTCGTGGTTTTAGAAGTTTAGAAAGGATGGGGGAGCACCCTGAGACTCGTGACTCGTTGAGCCAGTGTCAGTCCAACTCGGTTCTGGGAACCTGAGCCTGCACTTCAGGCAGCAGTGTTAAGATTACCAACGGAAAGGGAACCAAATGTTGTGTGTCAAACTGCCAAAGCCAGTGTCTGGCTCCCAGGTGAGAAATGTTATGTCAAACACTCACTCTGCAATTATAAACTCTCACGAAACATTGTTCTCAACCCCCAGAGAAACAGGGAGGCTGCTCTGCACGCACCTCATGCAGCTGCTAACCTCCATGAATCAAAAACCACCAACGGTCCCCAATACTCTTTTCCTGCTGTGGCAAGGGTGGAAGTTCTGATGTTACAGCTTATTTGGACAAAATACAAGACCTCTCATTCTCATCCATAATCCTTTAGCCACACATACGGAGCTTTTACAGTTTCCCTCCTTTGGTAAATGTAAAAGGAGAACTGGCTTCAACGGACAAAGAGAAGGCTGAGGCACTGAATGAGTTCTTTGCCTCGGTCTCCACTGGCAGCCAGGATTCTAAGAATTCTCACGTCCCTCAGCCCTGTATCCCTAAACCTGGTAACCAGTGGCGTCCCCCAGGGGTCTGTCTTGGGACCGGTGCTCTTTAACATCTTTATCAATGACATCGATGATGGAACTGAGTGCACCCTCAGCAAGTTTGCTGACGACACCAAGCTGAGTGGTGCGGTCAACACGGTTGAAGGAAGGGATGCCATTCAGAGGAACCTCGAGAGGCTAGAAAGGTGGGCCTGGGTGAACCTGATGAGGTTCAACACGGCAAAGTGCAGAGTTTTGCACTTGGGCCGGAGGAATCCCAGGCATCCCTACAGGCTGGAAGGAGCGGTCCTTGAGAGCAGCCCTGTGGAGAAGGAGCTGGGGGTCCTGATAGATGAAAAACTTAATATGAGCCAGCAGTGTGCCCTTGCGGCTCGGAAGGCAAATGGGATCCTGGGCTCCATCAAAACAGGGCTGGCCAGCAGGGACAGAGAGGTGATTGTTCCCCTCTACTCTGCTCTTGTGAGGCCCCATCTGGAGTACTGCGTCCAGGTCTGGAGCCCTCAGTACAAGAAAGACAGGGAGCTGTTGGAGAGGGTCCAGAGGAGGGCCACAAAGATGATCAGGGGACTGGAGCACCTCCCCTATGAGGACAGGCTGAGGGAGCTGGGCATGTTCAGCCTGGAGAAAAGAAGGCTGCGGGGTGAGCTCATTGCAGCCTTTCAGTACCTAAAGGGAGCCTACAAAGAGGAGGGGAATCAACTCTTTGAAAGGGTGAGTGACAGCAGGTCAAGGGGAAATGGTTTGAAGTTGAGGGAAGGGAGATTTAGGTTGGACGTCAGGGGGAAATTCTTTACAGAGAGAGTGGTGAGGTGCTGGAACAGGCTGCCCAGAGAGGTTGTGGATGCCCCATCCCTGGAGGTGTTCAAGGCCAGATTGGATGGGGCCCTGGGCAGCCTGGTCTAGCATTAGGTGGGATGGTTGGTGGCCCTGCATGTGGCAGGGGGGTTGGAGATTCATGATCCTTGAGGTCCCTTCCAACCCTGGCAATTCTGTGATTCTGTAACCTCCAGGTGGGTGCCAGGGCAGTAAATCAGGTCAGGCTGTCACTGGCGGCCTTCTAGGATGGAGTGATGGCATTGGTGGACAAAGGGAAGGCGACCAAAGTCATTTACCTGGACTTGAGCAAGGCCTTTGACATGGTCCCCCGCCACATCCTTATCTCCAAATTGGAGAGATGTGGATTTGATGGGCGGACCACTCGATGGATAAGAAATCTGTGCAAAGGCCACAGACAGAGGGTGGTGATTAATGGCTCTATGTCCAGGTGGAAGCTGTTGGAGAGGGTCCAGAGGAGACCAACAGAGACGATCAGAGGGCCGGAGCACCTCCACAACGAAGGCAGGCTGAGGGAGCCGGGCTCGTTCAGCCCGGAGAAGAGAAGGCTGCGGGGTGACCTTATCGCAGCCTTTCAGTACCTAACCCGCTCGGCCTCACCTGCTGTGCTGGGAAGAGTCGGCCGGTCTCCTGGCAGCGGCACCGACGGCACCGACGGCTCCGTCTCTGCCCAGAGCTGCACACAGGGCTGAGCGCCGTCCCGGGACGCGCGAGGAGAGGAGAGGAGAGGAGAGGAGAGGAGAGGAGAGGAGAGGAGAGGAGAGGAGAGGAGAGGAGAGGAGAGGAGAGGAGAGGAGAGGAGAGGAGAGGAGAGGAGAGGAGAGGAGAGGAGAGCGACGCGCGGGGGACACGGAGCAGCGCAGGCAAGCGAAGGCCGGGTTCCGTCCCGCCGGAAGGCACGCTGTCCGCGGCCGCGAGGGAACAGGAGTTCCGGGGTCAGTCGGGCTGGAACGACTGCCTGGGCCGGGCCGCTGGGCGGGGCGGAGCCGCCGCCGTGATGGCGCGGGGCAGGGGGCGGCCGCAGGACGGGCTGGGCTGGGCTGCGTGCGTGCGTGCCGTGCTCTGCGGGGCGGACGCGGCTGCCTGCTGGGTTGGCGAGCCCGAGGGCGGCAGCGGGAGGCTTTCTCTCGCCGAGGCAGGATTCCTTTCGCCGGCTTGGCGAAACAGACCGACCCGTATCACGTACGGCAGTCAGTGCGGTGTGGCAGTTAGTTGGTGCCCGTGGCGATTCGGAATGGATCGCACTGGGTACGTAGGGTCGCCCCCGAGGACGTTGCCCGGTGCGATTCAAGGGAACGTACGGCCAGCCGGACGGACCGCAACCCCACGCAGAACCCACGGTATCACTGCACAGAAGACTTATTAGGACCTTTATTCAGGGATTTAGGGATGGTCGTATTCTTACGGCGGCTTTTGGGTAAAGCTCCTACGCACAGCTCCGTTCCATCGGCAGAGTTCTGTTCAACACAATGTGGTGCCTGGCGTTGTACCGGAGATTGCCTCTCGCTGAGACAGATTCGTGGTTGAGAGGAGTTAAAGGAGCGGCAGGACAGCAACGTGGGGATGTGTGACCACAGGGATGTGCGAATGGCCCCAGCAAAGGAAGCAAAGGGACCCAGCAGAAAGCGGCGCTTCATTAGCGTAACAAAACACAGCCCCCATCCCTCCCTCCCTTCCTCCCCCGGCTGCAGATGTGCCCTGAGAACGAGCTGTGAAACTGCCCGGTCCCGGCTCCAGCTCCTGCCCAGCACAGCAGGTTTGCTGGGCCAGACGGGCTGCAACGAGGGCAGCAGCGGTTGCCAGGCGTGTTGCAGCCCGGCTTGGGCTCCGAGGGGCACAGGAAGGGGTTGGAGCTGGGACAGCGAGGAAGTGAGCAGAGGAGCTCAGCGTGCTGTGCTGCCCGGTTGGCTCTGTGTAACACAGCGCAGCTGGGACTGCGTTTCTCCCTCTGGGCCACGGCAGACACGAGATAACCTCGCTCCGCAGCTCTGCACGCATGGATTGATGTAAGCTCCCCGATGTCTCCTTTTGAGTATCTGAATGTGAAGCCTCCAAGGGGAGAATTTCCAGTCCCCTCGCCCTCCCCGGCAGCCCGCAGTTTCCCTTCGGGGACCCAGCAGGCAACATCTGCCTCTAGCGGCCCTTTCAGCGTTCCCTTTTGTGCGCTTGGCGCCGGGCTGATGGCTCACCTGGGGTCGTGCAAACCGCTCCCGAGACTTTTGTTCGGGCTGTCCCGGCAGCTGCAGATGCCTTTGCAGATGCTTATCTCCGGCACTGGGCTGTGTAATGGACGCTGAAAAGCTGACAGCCTGTGGGCTGACTGGAGCACGCGTGGAGAACGCGGCCGAGCAGCGCGTCAGTCAAGTGCAGCCCAGGCTGCGTTGTGCAAAGGGCGCCCGCTGCTGAGAACGTGCCCTGGAAGTGAGCGCAGGGTGCGTGCTGAGCTGATGAGAGATGGATATTATTGATATAATGTCATAATGTAGTGTTCCAATAGTGCCTTTACAAGGCTGTTGTAACCACGTGGTTGTTTATTGCATAGGGTTAAATGCACACATAGAGGAGGCCCTCCCGCTGAGTCCCGAGGCTCAGAACATGCTCAGCTGGGCCCCGGCTGTTGAAGCAGGGCTCTGCTATCAGTTCTTTCAGTCCCCATTTTGAGACAAATTTACGGTCGTTAATCTGTTCCAGCCAGAGCGTTACCTGTTGTGTTGTGCATTGTCTTCCTGTTAGAATTTGTTGCTAGAATTTGTTCTCATACTCACTGCACACTGAACACAGGCAATGAGTGCCTATGGTGAGGTTTCCTGTCCTCATGTTAACTACAGTGCCTTTATCCCAGTATCTATCTGAGTAGCAGCCTGAGCACAGCATTTCCAGTTGCCATCCCAAGGCTGCAAGTTGCCATCCCAAGAAAAGCAGGGAATCGTCTCGGTGGGGAATTCTGAACAGGTCACACCATTACAGAGAAGGATAAATCCATGATGCTTAATTGTTCTGTTCAGCACCGCTACTACTCAATAAGTTGCCTACACAGTTCAGTTAAAATTACCAGCACAGCATCGGTAGGTGGTGGTCTGACCGTCACAGGCTGGTTTGGCTGCAGTGGTGTCAGATACTCTCTCTTCTCAGGAGATGAAAAAATAATCTCCATTTGGTTGAATGTTTTGTTGATTTCTGAATGTGTTTGTTTGAAGTAAGCCATCCCATCTGCTTCCAGTTTAGCCCTTCCCTACCCGAGGAATGTGAGCCATTATCACTTTTAGGTAACATCAGCAGTGGGTGGATTTGAGAACTACGTCAGTCTCCTTCACTTCAGTGTACTTTTCCCAACCCCTGTTGGAGGGCTTAGTCGATTTAAGCAAACCCAAGGCTACTTCCACCCCTGAGAAGATGTACGGACATCTCCCAGAGGATTGAATCCCTTTGCCAGCAGGTGTTCCCCTGACTGATCTGTAGAGGTGGTTCTCCCGCAGGCTTCTCTGCTGGCAGCTGCAATCTGGGCTTAGGCTCATGGTGTTTGTGTGTCATGGGCTGCATTCAGTGTTCTTCAGTGAACCAGGTATTTCTCTGCACCTCCTGTTGGATGGCCATACCATTTTCTAAGAGTATTTCTGCAGCTCTTTCCTGGGTATCGGTCTCCTTTAGGCGAGCTTCCAGTCAATCGAAAGATCCCCCGTTTGGCACAGGCTGTCCTTGTTGTGTTTCCTCATCTTGCTTCTCCACTCAGACGTCCAATAAAACTCCCCTTTCCCTTTCCTTGTGTATCACTGTTCTGTTTCTTTAAGTGCAGGCTAAGTTAGACAATAAGCACTAATTCTGCTGCCTCTGTTTGCCTGAACAGTGTAGAGGTAGTGCCTTTAATTACAGTGTTGTTGGTGCAATTTCACATTTGTTTGGAATCTAACTATAAAGGTTCAGGATGTGTGGCATAAAGGATTGTAGGTGACAGAGGGAAGTCTTTGTTTGTTCTGTGAATAAGCATTACCTTCAGAATCATAGAATCACAGAATCACTTGTGACGGAGCCCAAGATACCATTTGCTTTCCAATCTGCCAGAGCGCACTACAGGCTCATGTAAAGCTAATCATCCATCAGGACCCTCGTAGCGCAGCAGAAATATTGCAGAATATCAGTCGTTTTTCATCCAGGGAGGAGCGGTGCAGTTCTCCTTTGCTTCATATGATACTTCCAAACCTGACATTATGCTGATAATAGCTTTCTTTTACTGCCCCTAATGAACTCTGCTCGCTTCTTAACTCTAACAGTTGCCACGAGGACATTCACAGGAGAATTTGGAACGCGCTCCATGTCTCTTGTTATCGGTTTGTGTCCCTTCTTGCCATTCTGCAGACTTTACCAACTTGTCACAGATGGATCCAAACACAATATACCCTCCTAAGGGAGAAGCAGGACTATATTTATTGATACAATACAAATATGTTGTAATGATTTAACAGTGGCATAGCAAGATGGGAGATGGTTGGATACACTTGGTTATTTACTGCATAGAAGATAGGGATACACCCACACCTACAGGAGACCTTCCTGTTGAGTCCCGAGGCTCAGAGTGGTCCCCCTTTCTATGTGAAGTCTGCAAACCACAGAGGTAAGGAGCCTGGCCATGGCTGGATCCACTCCCAGTCCCAGGCTTGGTCAAGCGCCTTACGTCAAAGAACTCATATGTGCACAGTCTCTCTAAGAAATAACCTCAGAGAAGCTCTGGTAGCTCCAAAGTAACCGTGAGTCTCTTACAGAATATCTCTATCAGGAAGGAGTCTTGGTGTCAAGGTGCAGGTGTGCAGGTGTGACCTCGAGAGACATCCCTACCTGAGGGGAGATCCCGTTGTGCAGCCCGCTGCTGTGCAGGAGAGCTGGAAGGGCACTTGGGCTGCTCCCTGTTTTGGGGTAAGATGACAGACTGCTTGCCATGCTTTGTCTTAAGCACACACTCAGTCGGCCCTCAGCAGTTGAACTGAGTGTCAGCCATCAGTTCTTTCAGCCTACAGTTTGAGACAGCTTTGTGATGGATCATCTCTTTTAGCCAGAATGTTACCAAGTGCTGTTGCTCATTGTCTTCCTCATTCTGGAAGACCTGCTGTGCCATCCCCTAGGCAGGCAGTGTCCTGCAGATGGGCTGTGTAGGGCTGGGCTGGGACAGGGACTGCTGCGTTCCCTCACAGCTCCCCTGCCATTTCTCTTGTCCCCGCAGGCTCCAGTTCGACTTCTGCCTTCCAGCCGTGATCATCTCACCTGCAGGAGAGCAGCAGATGGCCACAGCACATCCGTGTCAGGTAGGGGCTGGGGGAAGCGGGCAGGAGAGGCGGAGGGGCGAGGGATGCGAATGGCGGGGGAGAGGGAGGTGCCCTCAGGCAGCACGTGTGTGCTGGGGCCAGAGAAGCGGCTGGGACGGGAGTTTGTGTCCTGTGCGAGCTGCTTCCCTGGGCCTCGGCTGTTCCCAGCAAGGAGCCTCTTTGCTTGCAGGAGCCCGTGAGCTTTGCGGAGGTGGCCGTGTATTTCAGCAGGGAGGAGTGGGCGCTGCTGGACCCTGCGCAGCGAGCGCTCTACCGGGACGTGATGCTGGAGACGTACCAGTGCGTGGCCTCGCTGGGTGAGGGCTTTGCTGCCTTTCCTCCTCGTTAGGGCACCTTTGGCTGTGCAGAATGAGCCTCTGCAGGCCGGGCCTGGAATAACCACCATACAGTTACTTCTTGACCAACACCACAATGACAGTAACAAAATAAACACAGAGAAGCATGAGTTTCATGGGGGGCTTATTGTGCTCAGCACTCTGATAAAAGCCCCCGAGTTAGTGCTGGCAAGCAGGCATCAGCCAGTGGGGGTAGAACCATCTCCCTGCAAACAGCCCTTGTGCTTTTGCGGTGCACGGTGCCACCTGCTCCTGCTAACATGTGACTTGCTGGTTACTGCTTTAGAATTTAATATTTTCTATTCAGTTCCCATTATGCTTTCTGATGCCTTGGGCATTGAGCAAGTTGAAAGAAAACAGACAAATTGTTTTAAAGGGAATGTTAAAGAAAATGTCCCTCCATAGTTTTCAGAGATGTGAGAGCATTCTTTGCTCCAACCCCGTGTGTGTTGGCCCAGTGTCATTCAGGCCCTAATTGTGGTTTCACCATGGGGACAGGTGTAGAGTTGGTGGACAAGCAGCTGTGCCTGAATTGCGGAAATGCTCTCATCTCCTCCGTTTTTCTCACTGAAGCCCCACTTCCAGCCCCCAAACCCGTGGTAATCTCCCTGCTTGAAGGAGGGGAAGAGCCCTGGATCCCAGATGTGCGTAGCCCTGAGGCCATGCCAGGAGACCTCAGCCCAGGTGAGGTGGTGGGGGGTAGGATGGTTGGGGCTGGGTAATATTTGGGGCACCGTGTGCTATTTCTGGATTTCCTCTGTCATCCAGGAGGAGAGAAGATCACAAATAGAAAGGAGAATTTGCAGGAAATTGGTGTGGTCCAAAGGCAGTGGGGTAGTGTCTCTGTGGGAATAAGGAGAAAGGATGTCCAGGGTGGCCTGGAGCAAGGAGAGCGTTTCAAGAAGTCACTGGGAAACTATCCAGGAAAGAGAGCAAGGAACCCGGTGGGCCTCAGTGCAGGTCAACAGCGGCCTATAGATGCCAGGAAGAGAGAAGTACGCCGGAAGAAAAAACGGAACTCAAGTATTGAGCATGCAAAAAGCGTTAAAAGATATTCCAGACTTGCTAGCAAGCAGCACATACACTCAGGGGAGAGACTGCACAGGTGCTCTGACTGTGGAAAGAGCTTCAAATGGAGAGCTCACCTTACGATACACCAGCGCATCCACACAGGAGAGAGACCTTTTAAGTGCTCTGAGTGTGGGAAGAGCTTCCGAAGCAGTTCCAACCTCATTGTCCACCAGCCCATCCACACGGGAGAGAGACCCTTTAAGTGCTCTGAGTGTGGGAAGAGCTTCAAAAGGAGTTCCCATCTCATCTGCCACCAGCGCATCCACACAGGAGAGAAACCCTTTAATTGTCCTGAATGTCCAAAGAGCTTCAAACACAGTTCCGCACTTTACACTCACCAGCTTATCCACACAGAGGAGAGACCCTACAAGTGCCCTGACTGTGGGAAGAGCTTCAAAAGCAGTTCGCATCTCATCTGCCACCAGCGCATCCACACAGGAGAGAGACCCTTCAAGTGCTCTGAGTGTGGGAAGAGCTTCAAAAGGAGTTCCCACCTCACCTACCACCAGCGCATCCACACAGGAGAGAAACCCTATAAGTGCCCTGAGTGTGGGAAGAGCTTCAAAAGCTGTTCCAATGTCATCCGCCACCAGCGCATCCACACAAGAGAGAGAACCTACAAGGGCCCTGAGCGTGGGAAGAGCTTTAGAAGCAGTTCTAGACTCAAGTCCCACAAGCAAGTACACAGAAGAAAGTGATCTTAGAACCCTGTTGTGGTGTAACCCAGCAGGTGGCTCAGCACCATAAAGTCCTTCGCTCACTCCTCCCTTTCTCAGCTGGCTGGGGGAGAGAACAAAACCAAGAAAAGATCTTAGTAGGATTTGAGAGTTGAGTTCAAGCTTTTTACTGAGATAAAGGACAAGGATAAATGTTACAACAGTGTGCATATATATATGAATTGTATAGCAAGTGACGCGCTGGGAACTTCTCTGGCTTCTGCCAGAGGCTCCAAGTGGGGCCATTCTCCCCAGCTGCTCTGTGGAGTGAATTTCTTACATCTTGTCCTGCCTGCACTGGCCCAAGGGCTGCTGCAGGAACTATCTATGGCCTGTTTAATTTGTTCCAAGTCTGCTGCTGCTCAGGGTCCCACGTGAAGTCGTTCTTCTTCCAGGTCACAAGATAGAGAGGGTTTACAATCAGACCGTAACCCAGAAAATGCATTCTTCAGAAAGCCACAGCAGCTAAGAATGGTTGTGTTTTCTTTTTGCTGGTTGGAGGAGGCAGAGCAGTTCTTGAATTGATCGCATCCACGGGGATCTGACGGTGTCCATCTTTCCATTTTATTTCTAAGAACAGATTCTCCAGTGCACGTCCCTTGACTTTCCTTTGCCTTATGGCAAAACTGGCTTTTAAGAAGTTCTGAATTATTTTCTTCCCTTTCTCAAGAACGACTTCTGCTGTGTTGTCCCACGCGATGATGTGGTCAGTGTACAGCAGGTGTTTAGGAGCTTCCCCCTGTTCCAGTGCAGTCTGGGTCAGCCCATGACAAATGCTAGGGCTGTGTTTCCACCCTTGGGCAGTCGATTCCAGGCGTATTGCACGCCCCTCCAAGTGAAAGCAAATGGAGGCCTGCACGATGCTGCCAGAGGGATTGAGAAAAGCACATTAGCCATGTCGTCTGTGGCATACCATGTGATGGCCTGCGGTGTGGCTTCATGCAGGCCAATGGCCTGATTCATACCCCTGGGATATGGAGCGCATCTGACGTTTGAAGCAACTTTGGCACCAAGCACAGTTATTATCTGACACCAGTTTGCCCTGGAGAATCTAACTTGGTAGGTCCATGTGCTAAGTAGCTGGACAGAAGATGTTTTTGGAGAACCAAATGTAAAGGTTCAACAAGTATCCAAGGTGGCCTTGCAAAACCAACGGGTGCTAGACATATTGCTGTCAAAAGAACACAGGGTGTGAGGGCTGTTGAACTGAACTGAAGGAGAATGCTGTATCACCATCTGCAGTGCCACCACTACCATAAAGAGGCCCATGAAAACACAAGGGAAATCACCAGAAAGACTGGAGAACTTTTTCAGGTGATGCAGGCAAAAGATTGCTTTGATGACCTGATCCATGGCCGTGGATCACATCACTGCTGAATAAAAGACCCCGAGTTAGTGCTGGCAAGCAGGCATCAGCCAGTGGGAGTAGAACCATCTCCCTGCAAACAGCCCTTGTGTCGTTGCGGTGCATGGTGCCAGTAGCTCCGGCAGTCAGACCACTCCAGCTCCATCAGGTTATCTCTTTAGCATTTATTGTCTCTTTATTCCGTTCCCATAAACATTTTTGAAGCCTTGGGCGTAAAGCAGTTTGGAAAAATTCAACAAATACATTCTAATGTGATTGCCCAGTGTCATTCAGGCCCTAATTGCGGCTTCACTTTGGGGAGGGACACAGAGTGGAGTAGTTGGACAAGCAGCGGTGTCAGAGTCAGGAAAACATTCTTATGTCCAATGTTTCTATCATTGAAGCTCCACTTCCAGTCCCCGAACGCCTGCTGATCTCCCTGTGTGAAGGAGGGGAAGACCCCTGCATCCTGGATGTGCGTAGCCCTGAGGCTGTGACAACAGACCTCAGCCCAGGTGAGGTAGCGGAGGGACGGAGGACGCCTTGTATGAATCGACCATTGTTGGCATCATGTGCTAATTCTTGATTTCTTATGCAATCCATCAGGAGCTGTGATCACAGATTTTAAGGAGGATCTGCACAAAACTGGTGTAGCCGAAAGGCAGTGTAGTAGTGCATCTGTAAGGAAAGCAAGAAGGGATGTCCAGAGTGGCCTGGAGCAAGGAGATCACTTCAAGAAGCCACCGAGAAAGCGTTCAGGAAAGAGAGCAAGGAACCATCTTGGCTTCAGCAGAAGACAAAAGGAGCCTGAAGACCCCAGGTGTAAGCAGGTGTGCCAGAAGAAAAAGCAGAAGCATTGCACTGAATGTGGGAAAAGCTTTAGAAGTGATTCTGAGTTTGTTAACCACCAGTGTGTAAACTCAGAAAAACAACTGCACAAGTGCTCTGATTGTGGAAAGAGTTTCAAATGGAGATCCAACCTCACGCGCCACAAGAGCATCCACACGGAAGAGAGACCCTATAAGTGTCTCGAGTGTGGAAAGAGTTTCAGAACCAGTTCTGTCCTCGTTCTTCACCAGCACATTCACACAGGAGAGAGACGCTTTCAGTGTCCTGACTGTGGGAAGAGGTTCAAAAGAGGTTCCCACCTCACCCAGCACCAGCGCATCCACACAGGAGAGAGACCCTTTAAGTCCTCTGAGTGTGGGAAGAGTTTCAGGAGCAGTTCAAACCTCATCCACCACCAGCGCATCCACACAGGAGAGAAACCCTGTAAGTGCTCTGAGTGTGGGAAGAGTTTCAGGAGCAGTTCAAACCTCATTCACCACCAGCGCATCCACACTGGAGAGAAACCCTTTAAGTGTTCAAAGTGTTCAAAGAGTTTCAAAAGCAGTTCCCACCTCATCCAACACCAGCACGTCCACACAGGAGAGAGACCCTACAAGTGCTCTGAGTGTGGGAAGGGCTTTAGAAGCAGTTCTAGTCTCAAATCCCATAAGCATATGCACAGAGGAAACGGAAGGTAGAAGTGTGTTGTGATTTAAACCAGCAGGCCGCTCAGCAGTCGTTTTCTCACTCTTCTCCTTCCCTTTGGGATGCAGGAGAGAACAAAAAAAACCCCATGAAGTAGAACTTGTAGGTTGAGATGAAGCTTTTTACTGAGATAAAGGATAAATGTTATGACAGTGTGCACATATACATGAATTGTTTAACAAGTGACATGCTGGGAACTGCTCTGGTTTCTGCCAGAGGCTCCAAGTGAGACCATTCTCCCCAGCTCCTGTGTGATTCACCAGAAAGACTGGGGAGCTTTTTCAGGTGATGCAGCCAAAAGACTGCTTTGATGGACTGATCCATGGCCGTGGATCACATCACTGCTGAAATCACTGGGATACAGGGGGTGGAGGAAATGGCTTGGGAATATCAATTTTAGGATTTGATTTTTTTTGTTTTTAATAGTAGGCCACCTCATCTCTCTTTCTTCTCACCTGCTAACTGCTATGTGGAGATCACCATTATTGAAGGAGACCTCAGAATGTTTGAGCCATGGGGTGGTGTTTGGGATGAGATGTTAGTGCCTGTTAGTGTGAGCCGGAACAATGCCCTGAGAGACAATTAAGTTGCAGGGAGGAGCTGGGTGTCCCTTCCCTTAATTGGACTGATGTGTCAGCCACTCTTGGAAGAGTCCAGAACAACACCCCTGAAATGGTCAAGTTTCAGGAGGGGGCCTGGTGTGACTTCCTTTGATTTGGATATAGTCCAGTGTCTAGGACTGGAGGCAACTCCGATTTCAAATAGGAGCCATGAGATCTATCTTCTTCCTTTGGTATTATAAGTAGGTGCTGGGGGGGAGGTCAGGTGTGCCCTGCCTCTGCTGCTGGCCCTGCTTCTAGGTGCTGCTGCTTCCATTCTTTACCGTGTGGAGCGTCCCCATCAGCACGCTTGGTGCTGGATCCAAGGCTGATGATCTCCCTACCCCCTTTAATTTCTCTTCTTCCTTTTCATGATTATTCTTTTCTCTTATTGTTTTTACTACCTCACGGCATACTTGAAGTTCCTATAAACAATACAGCTTAGACAGATACAAGCGTGAGAGGGTGGAAACGTAGGATAAATGTTTTGTAGAAATCTCCTAATAAAGCTGACGTTGTTTTCCACCTGTGTATGAATCTTGAGTGTTGGTTCGCCTTCATCTAACTGGAGGGGTTGTGAATGTGGTCACCTCGGCCGTCATTCATGTGCAGGGAGTGACAGTGTTGAATGAACAACAGAAAGAAGACGTCTGGAAAAGGACCTTAGAAGTGATTCTTTCTGTACAAGCTGACAGATCAGGTCTTGCCTCAAAGGCTACTAATTACCAAGCTCTTCGTTCTTGCTCTCCTTGGAAATGGGGATGTTTGCCAGCTTCCAGTCACCTGGGACATGTTGAGATTCCCAAGACCCTTGGATAATCCCCACAGCCCATACAAGTACATGCCTGCAAGTGGGGCAGCACATTCCACGAAGGTTCATAGTCAGTTCCTCCCATGTAACCTGGTCTCACTCCGTGTGTCCATTCACCTCCCCTTCCACACAAACTCTAGAAGAAAATCTCTGCTCAGAGGAGCTGGACTTCTGCCCCGCTTCTTGACTTGCAACACTTTGAAATTGCCTGCACGTGTTCTCTTAGGAGATGCCTCTTAACAAGTGACCAGTGCAGATGGGCCACAGTGCCTAGGGCGAGTGATGCTGTTCCAGACATATCCCTTAATTCCGCAAAGAATAATTACTTGGTATCATCCTCCTGGCTGGGTGGCTTACACTAGATTCCCACTTTCCTTCCTTGTCCCTTAATGGGTGCCCAGAGGCTCTCCACCACATCACAGCCAAGTGTAAGCTCCATGCAGAGGACACGTGGGACACAGAGGGCACGGCTTCTGCTGGGTGTATACAACTGTGGGTTAAACCTGGCGGGAGAAAGCCCTCCCTCCATGCCCGCCTGGGTGAATGTCCACCCCTAGAATGACAGTCCCCCTCCTTCACGCCCCCATCTGAAATGTCCCTGCTCCTGCAGACGGGGCACTGCAGTCACAGTTCCGCAGGGACTCATGTCTGCAACAGAAGGACTTTCCCCAGGGCAGAGCGAAAGCAGGTAAGTTCAGAGGGAGAGGAAATAGAGTCTTCTAACTCTTCATGCAACTAAACGCAACGTGTGACAAAACATGGATGGAAATTAGCAGTTGAATTGATTTTTTCTGGCTGTAAATATGGAAAATCTTCATTCTAATTTATTTTTCAGGGAAAACCTGCTCAACGGTTCTGAGAATATGTTGATGTAAGATGAAAACACAAAATAGTGAGAATGCTTTTTGGGGGAACCTAAAAGGAAAGAGAAGACACATGAGGGATGCCACTGGACAGAAATTCATTGGATACAGTTGAAAAGTAAATCATCCCAGTTCTTGGCTGGGCTTCTGCCTTCTGTTGCAGGGGATTCCAACGCCTCCCAGCTGCTTGCTTCCTCCCCGTGCATTTTCCCTTGGAGCTGTGAGTTCCTGCAACCCTCAGGGCCCTGCTGTAGCTCTCCTGCATTAGACCAGCCCCCTGCTCCCTGGGATGGAGGAAGCAGAGCTCCTCGGTACTGCAATCATCATCTCCTTGCAGCTTTCCGAGGGGGTCAGGGAGCCTTTAGAGGACAGCAGGGCAAGCTCCTGCTGGCTTCACTAGCTCACCAAAATCAACCTCCACTTCCTGCAAACTGCATTCCAAGCACAGCACCTTCAGCTGAGCCCAGCTCAGAGACACTTCTGCAGCAGATCTCAGACACAACTTCCCAAGGTCAAAGCAAAAACCTTCAAGCTCAAAAGGGATCAGTTGCAAGGCAAGCACGCACTGGAGAGCACTCTGATATCTCTGTGCTGTGGGAATGAGCTGCTGGTGCACCGTGTGGGTTTGCACTGCTTTCTGCTCCCGCCACCTCCTGAAACTTGGGATGGTGAATCTAGGAAGAATATGGTCAGCTTTTTGTAGCTATATAGGAGACAACCAGGGCTTCATATCACACAGCTGCTCTGAGCTGTTAATTAAAGCATTCTGTAGAGCAGCAGAACCAATGTGCAGCACATTTGGGTTAGGAAGGATGAAAGGGTTGTGTGAAAGAAATGCCTTCCCCAGAAGCAAGCACTGGGCTGGAGTTGGAACCAAAACCAAACCCTCCTTGCACCTTTCCTCATTCCACATGCTGACATTTATTTTAAGAACAAAACACAAGACTACAGTGAAGAAAGCTTCAGAACAACTCAGCTACTTTATTCATCCCCTTTCCCTTTCCACTACAGATGATTTTCAGAAAACCCCCGAGAGCCACATTACTGCTCTCCTGACCCCTCTCAGATTCATCAGTGCACTCACAAATTACTGAGAGCAACACATGCACACAGACACACAGAACATCCCTACACAGCCTCTTCTCCTTAGGAAACAGCATCAAAAAGCTGCTGGCAGGAAGAGCAGAAGAGGAAATCTGGTATGGTGAGAGAGCTGCTTTGGGCAGCAAGGAAAGGCCATCTGAAGCTCCTGGGTTAAGTCCCCTGTGCAGAGAGTGCCAGTGATGCCATCTCCTTTGCAAACTCTTCCTGTGTTGGCACCGAAACCAAACCCTCCAAGAAGCATTGGGGTCTCCATCATCCTGGGCTCTCTAGCATCCTCAAGGTCTCTCCCTCCGCTGGGGGTTTTCCCAGGAGAAACAAGGTGCCAGCCCTGAGAGAATCTCCTCCTGCACCAAAGACACTTGCAGGGCCACCGTCTCATGTGGCCTGGGCAATGTTTAATGAGGATGGAGCTCTGGATGAAGCTCTTTCTGAAGTGCAGGCATTTCTAGGGTCTCTGCCACAGGCCAGTCAGCCTCACCTCTGTCCCTGGAAAGGTGATGGAACAGGTTGTGCTGGATGCCATCTCCAGATAACTGGAAGAAAAGGAGGTTATCAGGAGTAGTCAGCATGGGTTCACCAGGGGGAGGTCATGTTTGACCAACCTGGTAGCCTTCTATGATGTTGTCTCTGGCTGGGTGGATGGGGGGAAAGCAGCGGGTGTAATCTACCTTGATTTCATCAAGGCATTTGATACTGTCTCCCACGACATCCTTATAACAAAGCTGAGGAAGTGTGGCATAGATGAGTGGACAGTGAGCTGTGTTGAAAACTGGCTGACTGGCAGAGCACAGAGGGTCGTTCGTCATTGGCGGTGCAGAGTCTGGTTGGAGGCCTGTAACCAGCGGTGTTTCTCAGGGGTCGGTGCTGGGGCCGGTCTTGTTCAACATCATCAATGATCTTGATGAGGGGATAGTGGCCACCCTCAGCAAGTTTGCTGAGGATACAAAGTTGGGAGGATTGGCTGACACACCTGAAGGCTGTGCTGCCATTCAGCGAGACCTGGACAGGCTGGAGAGCTGGGCAGTAGGAAACCAGATAAGGTTTAACAAAAGCACATATAGAGTCTTGCATCTAGGGAGGAATAATTGCATGCACCAGTACAGGTTGGGGGATGACCTGCTGGAGAGGAGCTCTGCAGAGAGGGACGGGGGTGTCCTGGTGGACGACAGGTTGGCCATGAGCCAGCAGTGTGCCCTTGTGGCCAAAAAGGCCAATGGCATTCTGGGATGCATGTGAGGAGCTCTGCGCTCTGCACAAAGCCCTTCTCACACTCGAGGCATTTCTAAGGCTTCCAGCCACATGAACTCACTGGTGCAGGCACGGATTGGACTTCACCCAAGTGCAGACACTCCGGTACCGCAGCAGGTTTGAGCTGTGGCCAAAGCTCTTCTTGCAGGCTGCACATTTGTAGGGTTCCTCGTGTGGATCCACTGGTGTGTGATGAACTTCCAGCTATGGACGGACCATTTCCTGCAGTCAAGGCACTCATAGGGACTCTCCTCTTGGGTTGGTTCTCTGGCTTGAGCTCCAGATGAAGCTCTTCCCACACTCCCTGCAGACAAGATTTCTTCCCTCCTGGTGACATATTGGCCTAGCTGAGCTTTCCTTTGGGTCCTCACCTGCTGCCCCACAGCAGATGAGTATCTACAGGGGAGGTAAGATGTGACTCTCCTTGCACACAGCCCTGGCAGAAATATGCCAAACTGGCAGAGGGTTTCCAGTGGCTGTGACACATCCCTCTCTGGATTCTCCTTTGCATGGCCACTCAACACAGCAACTGCAGCTGTAAGAGAACAATATGCATAATTCCCATGCAAAGAAGGAGAAAGAGGATTGAGTTTGGCCGCAGAGCTCTTCCTCTACTCAAGGGATCTGTAAGGTTCATCACCACACAAAGTGACAGGGTGGTGACCAGGCTGGAGCTGTGGCTGAAGCTCTGCCCATGTTCGGGGCTCTGCAGGTTCTGTATCTTGTGTGGCTGTGCTGGTAGGTAATGAGGCTGGAACTGCTTCTGAAGGTTCCTCATATCTTGGGGATGCTTCTACAGCCTTTGTGCTCTGTGGATGTGCTTGTGGGTGTTGAGATTAGATCTGTGTTTGAAGCTCTTCCCACACTCAGGACACTTGTAGGGTCTCTCCCCTGTGTGGATGCGCTGGTGGCACTTCAATTCATAACTCCTTTTGAAGCTCTTCCCACATTCAGAACACTGAAAGGGTCTCTCTCCTGTGTGGATGCGTTGGTGGAAACTGAGGTGGGAACGGCTTTTGAAGCTCTTCCCACACTCAGAGCACTTGTAGGGTCTCTCCTCTGTGTGGGTCCACTGGTGCTGCTTCAATTCAGAACTGCTTTTGAAGCTCTTCCCACACTCAGGACATGTAAAAGGTTTCTCTCCTGTGTGGATGCGCTGGTGCAGCTTTAATTCAGAACTGCTTCTGAAGCTCTTCCCACACTCAGGACATGTAAAAGGTTTCTCTCCTGTGTGGATGCGCTGGTGCATCTTTAATTCATAACTGCTTTTGAAGCTCTTCCCACACTCAGGACACTGAAAGGGTCTCTCCTCTGTGTGGATGCGCTGGTGCTGCTTCAATTGACAACTGCTTTTGAAGCTCTTCCGACACTCAGGACACTGAAACGGTCTCTCTCCTGTGTGATTGAGATGGTGCAGCTTCAATACATAGTTCCTTTTGAAGCTCTTCCCACATTCAGAACACTGAAAGGGTCTCTCTCCTGTATGGGTGCGTTGGTGGAAACTGAGGTGGGAATGGTTTCTGAAGCTCTTCCTACACTCAGAGCACTTGTACGGTCTCTCCCCTGTGTGGGTGCACTGGTGCTGCTTCAATTCATAGTTCCTTTTGAAGCCCTTCCCACACTCAGTACACTTGTAGGGTCTCTCTCCTGTGTGGATGCGGTGGTGGCAGGTGAGCTGGGAACTGCTTTTGAAGCTCTTCCCACACTCAGTACACTTGTAGGGTCTCTCTCCTGTGTGGATGTGTTGGTGGAAGGTGAGGTGGGAACTCCTTTTGAAGCTCTTCCCACACTCAGTACACTTGTAGGGTCTCTCTCCTGTGTGGATGTGTTGGTGGAAGGTGAGGTGGGAACTCGTTTTGAAGCTCTTCCCACACTCAGAGCACTTAAAGGGTCTCTCTCCTGTGTGGATGTGCTGGTGGCGGGTTAGTTGGGATCTCCTTTTGAAGCACCTTCCAGAATCAGAGCACTTGTATGGGCTCTTTGCTGAGTGTATGCACTGGTGGTTAATGATGCTGGAATCTTTTTCAAAGCTATTTCCACATTCCGTGCATGGATTCTGCTTTTTCTTCTGGCACACATCCGTGCTCCTGGGTTCTTCAGGATGCTTTTCACCTATGTTGAAGTACAGTGGGTTCCTTCCTGTCTTTACCAGACACTTTCCCAGGGGATTCTTGATGCACTCACCCTGACCTTGCTCCAGGCCTCCTTGGACATCCCTCCTGATTTCTTCCACACAGACACTACCCAACCACCTTTCGGCCACTCCACTTTCCTGCACATCCTCCAATATATCTGCAATCCGAGTTCCTGCTGGATGACAGAGAAAATCTGGAAATACCACACAGTGCACAAAATAAAATCAAGACAGAGATGGTTCTCACAGCCCCAGCCTCCTCCTTCCTTCCACCACCTCACCTGGGCTGAGGTCTCCTGGCACAGCCTCAGGGCTAGGCACATCTGGGATCCAGGGGTCTTCCCCTCCTTCAAGCAGGGAGATCACCAAGGGTTTGTGGGCTGGAAGTGGAGCTTCAATGACAGAAATATGGAGATAAGAGAGTTTCCCTGATTCTGGTACAGCTGCTTGTCCAACAACTCCTCTCTCTGTCCCTCCACATGATGAAACCACAATTTGGACCAGAATTACTTTTATAGAATTTCATAGAATTTTCTTTTATATTTTTGAAATGCTCAACACCGAAGGCTTCAGAAATGTTTATGGGAATGGAATAAGGAGACAATAAATGCTAAAGAGGTAACCTTATAGAGCTGGAGTGGTCTGATTGCTAGAGCTACTGGCACCATGCAATGCAAGAACACAAGGGCTGTTTGCAGGGAGATGGTTCAACCCTCCATGGCTGAAGCCTCCTTGCCAACACTAACTAGGGGGCTTTTATCAGAGTGCTGAGCACAATAAGCCCCCATGAAACTCATGCTTCTCTGTGTTTCTTTTGTTACTGCGATTGTGGTGTTGGTCAAGAAATAACTGCATGCTGATTATTCTAGGCCCGGCCTGCAGAGGCTCATTCTGCACAGCCAAAGGTGCCCTAACGAGGAGGAAAGGCAGCAAAGCCCTCACCCAGCGAGGCCACGCACTGGTACGTCTCCAGCATCACGTCCCGGTAGAGCGCTCGCTGCGCAGGGTCCAGCAGCGCCCACTCCTCCCTGCTGAAATACACGGCCACCTCCGCAAAGCTCACGGGCTCCTGCAAGCAAAGAGGCTCCTTGCTGGGAACAGCCGAGGCCCAGGGAAGCAGCTCGCACAGGACACAAGCTCCCGTCCCAGCCGCTTCTCTGGCCCCAGCACACACGTGCTGCCTGAGGGCACCTCCCTCTCCCCCGCCATTCGCATCCCTCGCCCCTCCGCCTCTCCTGCCCGCTTCCCCCAGCCCCTACCTGACACGGATGTGCTGTGGCCATCTGCTGCTCTCCTGCGGGTGAGATGATCACGGCTGGAAGGCAGAAGTCGAACTGGAGCCTGCGGGGACAAGAGAAATGGCAGGGGAGCTGTGAGGGAACGCAGCAGTCCCTGTCCCAGCCCAGCCCGCCACAGCCCATCTGCAGGACACTGCCTGCCTGGGGGATGGCACAACAGGTCTTCCACAATGAGGAAGACAATGAGCAACAGCACTGCTAACACTCTGGCTAAAAGCGACGAGCCATCACAAAGCTGTCTTAAACTGTGAGGCTGAAAGAACTGATGGCTGACACTCAGTTCAACAGCTGAGGGCACTTGCACTGTGTGCCTAAAAACAGAGCATGGCTTGTCAGTCGTTACCCCAACACAGAGAGCAGCCCAAGTGCCCTTGGAGCTCTCCTGCACAGCAGCGGGCTGCATGACAGGATCTCCCCTTGAGTAGGGATGTCTCTCGAGTACACAGCTGCACAGAGATCCCTTGCACCGTGACATCAAGACTCCTCAACACAGATCTTCCGTAAGAGACTCATGGCTACTTTGGAGCTATCAGAGCTTCTCTAAGGCTATATCCTTAACTGATTATGTGTATATGATCTCTGTGACATTATTCCCTGATCAAGCCTGCGATTAGCAGTGGATCAAGTTGCAGTGAGGCTCCTCCTTACCTTCGTGGTTTTAGAAGTTTAGAAAAGATGAGGGAGCACCCTGAGACTCGTGACTCGTTGAGCCAGTGTCAATCCAACTCGGTTCTGGGAACCTGAGCCTGCACTTCAGGCAGCAGTGTTAAGATTACCAATGGAAAGGGAACCAAATGTTGTGTGTCAAACTGCCAAAGCCAGTGTCTGGCTCCCAGGTGAGAAATGTTATGTCAAACACTCACTCTGCAATTATAAACTCTCACGAAACATTGTTCTCAACCCCCAGAGAAACAGGGAGGCTGCTCTGCACGTACCTCATGCAGCTGCTAACCTCCATGAATCAAAAACCACCAACGGTCCCCAATACTCTTTTCCTGCTGTGGCAAGGGTGGAAGTTCTGATGCTACAGCTTATTTGGACAAAATACAAGACCTCTCATTCTCATCCATAATCCTTTAGCCATACATACGGAGCTTTTACAGTTTCCCTCCTTTGGTAAATGTAAAAGGAGAACTGGCTTCAACGGACAAAGAGAAGGCTGAGGCACTGAATGAGTTCTTTGCCTCGGTCTCCACTGGCAGCCAGGATTCTAAGAATTCTCACGTCCCTCAGCCCTGCATCCCTAAACCTCCAGGTGGGTGCCAGGGCAGTAAATCAGGTCAGGCTGTCACTGGCGGCCTTCTAGGATGGAGTGATGGCATTGGTGGACAAAGGGAAGGCGACCAAAGTCATTTACCTGGACTTGAGCAAGGCCTTTGACATGGTCCCCCGCCACATCCTTATCTCCAAATTGGAGAGATGTGGATTTGATGGGCGGACCACTCAATGGATAAGAAATCTGTGCAAAGGCCACAGACAGAGGGTGGTGATTAATGGCTCTATGTCCAGGTGGAAGCTGTTGGAGAGGGTCCAGAGGAGACCAACAGAGACGATCAGAGGGCCGGAGCACCTCCACAACGAAGGCAGGCTGAGGGAGCCGGGCTCGTTCAGCCCGGAGAAGAGAAGGCTGCGGGGTGACCTTATCGCAGCCTTTCAGTACCTAACCCGCTCGGCCTCACCTGCTGTGCTGGGAAGAGTCGGCCGGTCTCCTGGCAGCGGCACCGACGGCACCGACGGCTCCGTCTCTGCCCAGAGCTGCACACAGGGCTGAGCGCCGTCCGAGGAGAGGAGAGGAGAGGAGAGGAGAGGAGAGGAGAGGAGAGGAGAGGAGAGGAGAGGAGAGGAGAGGAGAGGAGAGGAGAGGAGAGGAGAGGAGAGGAGAGGAGAGGAGAGGAGAGGAGAGGAGAGGAGAGGAGAGGAGAGGAGAGGAGAGGAGAGGAGAGGAGAGGAGAGGAGAGGAGAGGAGAGGAGAGGAGAGGAGAGGAGAGGAGAGGAGAGGAGAGGAGAGGAGAGGAGAGGAGAGGAGAGGAGAGGAGAGCGACGCGTGGGGGACACAGAGCAGCGCAGCCAAGCGAAGGCCGGGTCCCGTCCCGCCGGAAGGCACGCCGTCCGCGGCCGCGAGGGAAGACGAGTTCCGGTCTCAGTCGGGCTGGAACGACTGCCTGGGCCGGGCCGCTGGGCGGGGCGGAGCCGCCGCCGTGATGGCGCGGGGCAGGGGGCGGCCGCAGGACGGGCTGGGCTGGGCTGCGTGCGTGCCGTGCTCTGCGGAGCGGACGCGGCTGCCGGCTGGGTTGGCGAGCCCGAGGGCGGCTGCGGGAGGCTTTCTCTCGCCGAGGCAGGATTCCTTTCGCTAGCTTGGCGAAACAGACCGACCCGTATCACGTACGGCAGTCAGTGCGGTGTGGCAGTTAGTTGGTGCCCGTGGCGATTCGGGATGGATCGCACTGGGTGCGTAGGGTCGCCCCCGAGGACGTTGCCCGGTGCGATTCAAGGGAAGGTACGGCCAGCCGGACGGACCGCAACCCCACGCAGGACCCACGGTATCACTGCACAGAAGACTTATTAGGACCTTTATTCAGGGATTTAGGGATGGTCGTATTCTTACGGCGGCTTTTGGGTAAAGCTCCTACGCACAGCTCCGTTCCATTGGCAGAGTTCTGTTCAACACAATGTGGTGCCTGGCGTTGTACCGGAGATTGCCTCTCGCTGAGACAGATTCGTGGTGGAGAGGAGTTAAAGGAGCGGCAGGACAGCAACGTGGGGATGTGTGACCACAGGGATGTGCGAATGGCCCCAGCAAAGGAAGCAAAGGGACCCATCAGAAAGCGGCGCTTCATTAGCGTGACAAAACACAGCCCCCATCCCTCCCTCCCTTCCTCCCCCGGCTGCAGATGTGCCCTGAGAACGAGCTGTGAACCTGCCCAAGGCCTGGCAGCCGGCTCGGGGCGTGCTCGCTGTGGGAATCGCTGCCTGGAGCTGAGGCTGTGCCGAAGCGGCCAGAGCCTGGCTGGAAGCCATCCGGGCAGCACCGCGGCGGCAGGAGGTGCAGCAAGGCCGTCGTGCGGCCAGCTCCGGGCTGCGGGCACTCGGCATCCTCTGCTCTCCCAGGAGCGACTCCCAGGAGCCCGGTTGCCCGCAGCAGAGGTGGGAGCAGCCTGCTCCGCACCCCAGGTAGGTGCCCTCGGTGGCTCGTGCGGAGGAGCTGCAGGCATTTTTCTCTTCCAGGTGATCGCCGTTTCGAGGCAGGGACTGGGGAGTGCTGCAGCACTACTCGGGGATTAATAGATGACCGACAGCTTTGGGAGGTCATGAAAAAAAGGGATTCTTTTGAATGCAGGGGCAGATTTATTTTTGTCATGCCAGGACTTGCGGAATCACTCTATAACCCACGTAAGGTTATAAAGCTGCTATGTGTATTGCGGCGCCGGGTTCAAGGGGGATATCTCCTCCTAACTCGCACATCTAGGAAAGCGGTGACTGCACGTTTATAGGCAGAGCGCATTCCTCCCGTTGCCCGGAAATTGGTTACATTTGCATTGGATGTCCCCCTCCTCTGAGCATTCGTCCTAGAATACGGGTCGGCTCTCTGGGCTCATCTGGTGGTCGCTGGCTGAGGGCTGTTGCGAAACCTTTAGGGGGTTGTACCGTGTCGCAATAGCAGCTCTGCCTTCTTCACTTCACGGGACTCCCACCCATTATATCGCAAACAGCGGCTCTACTTATCTTCGCTTGTCTTCAAAGACCTCGCGTTCCTGTGGTTTCTGTGTTCCTCCCTGAAGTTTGCGAACGAAGTTATAGTTTGGTCGATTCAGCGGCATCAATGCTAATTAGATTTTGTTCAGTCGTTTTTTGGTTTGTTACTTTGTTTTCCCTCATCCTCACTCGATAGGTCTGCTTTCTTTACCCATCCCCTGACGCTGTGTGGCACTGTCCCCGTGCTGCAGGAGGCTCTCCTTTCCCCTGCGAGCAGCATCCCGAGGGGACGGCAGCAGCGGTTGCCAGGCATGTTGCAGCCCGGCTTGGGCTCCGAGGGGCACAGGAGGGGGTTGGAGCTGGGACAGCGAGGAAGTGAGCAGAGGAGCTCAGCGTGCTGTGCTGCCCGGTTGGCTCTGTGTAACACAGCGCAGCTGGGACTGCGTTTCTCCCTCTGGGCCACGGCAGACACGAGATGACCTCGCTCCGCAGCTCTGCACGCATGGATTGATGTAAGCTCCCCGATGTCTCCTTTTGAGTGTGTGAATGTGAAGCTTCCAAGGGGGGAATTTCCAGTCCCCTCCCCCTCCCCGGCAGCCCGCAGTTTCCCTTCGGGGACGCAGCAGGCAACATCTGCCTCTAGCGGCCCTTTCAGCGTTCCCTTTTGTGCGCTTGGCGCTGGGCTGATGGCTCTCCTGGGGTCGTGCAAACCCCTCCCACGGCTTTTGTTCGGGCTGTCCCGGCAGCTGCAGATGCCTTTGCAGATGCTTATCTCCGGCACTGGACTGTGTAATGGACGCTGAAAAGCTGACAGCCTGTGGGCTGACTGGAGCACAGGTGGAGAACGCGGCCGAGCAGCACGTCAGTCAAGTGCAGCCCAGGCTGCGTTGTGCAAAGGGCGCCTGCTGCTGAGAACGTGCCCTGGAAGTGAGCGCAGGGTGCGTGCTGAGCTGATGAGAGATGGATATTATTGATATAATGTCGTCATAATGTGGTGTTCCAATAGTGCCTTTACAAGGCTGTTGTAACCGCGTGGTTGTTTATTGCATAGGGTTAAACGCACACATAGAGGAGGCCCTCCCGCTGAGTCCCGAGGCTCAGAACATGCTCAGCTGGGCCCCGGCTGTTGAAGCAGGGCTCTGCTATCAGTTCTTTCAGTCCCCATTTTGAGACAAATTTATGGTCGTTAATCTGTTCCAGCCAGAGCGTTACCTGTTGTGTTGTGCATTGTCTTCCTGTTAGAATTTGTTGCTAGAATTTGTTCTCATACTCACTGCACACTGAACACAGGCAATGAGTGCCTATGGTGAGGTTTCCTGTCCTCATGTTAACTACAGTGCCTTTATCCCAGTATCTATCTGAGTAGCAGCCTGAGCACAGCATTTCCAGTTGCCATCCCAAGGCTGCAAGTTGCCATCCCAAGAAAAGCAGGGAATCGTCTCGGTGGGGAATTCTGAACAGGTCACACCATTACAGAGAAGGATAAATCCATGATGCTTAATTGTTCTGTTCAGCACCGCTACTACTCAATAAGTTGCCTACACAGTTCAGTTAAAATTACCAGCACAGCATCGGTAGGTGGTGGTCTGACCGTCACAGGCTGGTTTGGCTGCAGTGGTGTCAGATACTCTCTCTTCTCAGGAGATGAAAAAATAATCTCCGTTTGGTTGGATGTTTTGTTGATTTCTGAATGTGTTTCTTTGAAGTAAGCCATCCCATCTGCTTCCGGTTTTGCACTTCCCTACCCGAGGAATGTGAGCCATTATCACTTTTAGGTAACATCAGCAGTGGGTGGATTTGAGAACTACGTCAGTCTCCTTCACTTCAGTGTACTTTTCCCAACCCCTGTTGGAGGGCTTAGTCGATTTAAGCAAACCCAAGGCTACTTCCACCCCTGAGAAGATGTACGGACATCTCCCAGAGGATTGAATCCCTTTGCCAGCAGGTGTTCCCCTGACTGATCTGCAGAGGTGGTTCTCCAGCAGGCTGCTCTGCTGGCAGCTGCAATCTGGGCTTAGGCTCATGGTGTTTGTGTGTCATGGGCTGCATTCAGTGTTCTTCAGTGAACCAGGTATTTCTCTGCACCTCCTGTTGGATGGCCATACCATTTTCTAAGAGTATTTCTGCAGCTCTTTCCTGGGTATCGGTCTCCTTTAGGCGAGCTTCCAGTCAATCGAAAGATCCCCCGTTTGGCACAGGCTGTCCTTGTTGTGTTTCCTCATCTTGCTTCTCCGCTCAGACGTCCAATAAAACTCCCCTTTCCCTTTCCTTGTGCATCACTGTTCTGTTTCTTTAAGTGCAGGCTAAGTTAGACAATAAGCACTAATTCTGCTGCCTCTGTTTGCCTGAACAGTGTAGAGGTAGTGCCTTTAATTACAGTGTTGTTGGTGCAATTTCACATTTGTTTGGAAGCAAACTATAAAGGTTCAGGATGTGTGGCATAAAGGATTGTAGGTGACAGAGGGAAGTCTTTGTTTGTTCTGTGAATAAGCATTACCTTCAGAATCACAGAATCACTTCTGACTGAGCCCAAGATGCTTTCCAATCTGCCAGAGCACACTGCAGGCTCATGTAAAGCTAATCATCCATCAGGACCCTCGTAGCGCAGCAGAAATATTGCAGAATATCAGTCGTTTTTCATCCAGGGAGGAGCGGTGCAGTTCTCCTTTGCTTCATATGATACTTCCAAACCTGACATTATGCTGATAATACCTTTCTTTTACTGCCCCTAATGAACTCTGCTCGCTTCTCAACTCTAACAGTTGCCACGAGGACATTCACAGGAGAATTTGGAACGTGCTCCATGTCTCTTGTTATCGATTTGTGTCCCTTCTTGCCATTCTGCAGACTTTACCAACTTGTCACAGATGGATCCAAACACAGTATACACTCCTAAGGGAGAAGGAGGATTGTATTTATTGATATAATACAACTATGTTGTAATGATTTAGCAGTGGCATAGCAAGATGGGAGATGGTTGGATACACTTGGTTATTTACTGCATAGAAGATAGGGATACACCCACGCCTACAGGAGACCTTCCTGTTGAGTCCCGAGGCTCAGAGTGGTCCTCCTTTCTATGTGAAGTCTGCAAACCACAGAGGTAAGGAGCCTGGCCATGGCTGGATCCACTCCCAGTCCCAGGCTTGGTCAAGCGCCTTACGTCAAAGAACTCATATGTGCACAGTCCCTCTAAGACATAACCTCAGAGAAGCTCTGGTAGCTCCAAAGTAACCGTGAGTCTCTTACAGAATATCTCTATCAGGAAGGAGTCTTGGTGTCAAGGTGCAGGTGTGCAGGTGTGACCTCGAGAGACATCCCTACCTGAGGGGAGATCCCGTTGTGCAGCCCGCTGCTGTGCAGGAGAGCTGGAAGGGCACTTGGGCTGCTCCCTGTTTTGGGGTAAGATGACAGACTGCTTGCCATGCTTTGTCTTAAGCACACACTCAGTCAGCCATCAGCAGTTAAACTGAGTGTCAGCCATCAGTTCTTTCAGCCCCACAGTTTGAGACAGCTTTGTGATGGATCATCTCTTTTAGCCAGAGTGTTAGCAGTGCTGTTGCCGATTGTCTTCCTCATTCTGGAAGACCTGTTGTGCCATCCCCTAGGCAGGCAGTGTCCTGCAGATGGGCTGTGGAGGGCTGGGCTGGGACAGGGACTGCTGCGTTCCCTCACAGCTCCCCTGCCATTTCTCTTGTCCCCGCATGCTCCAGTTCAACTTCTGCCTTCCAGCCGTGATCATCTCACCTGCAGGAGAGCAGCAGATGGCCACAGCACATCCGTGTCAGGTGGGGCTGGGGGAAGCGGGCAGGAGAGGCGGAGGGGCGAGGGATGCGAATGGCGGGGGAGAGGGAGGTGCCCTCAGGCAGCACGTGTGTGCTGGGGCCAGAGAAGCGGCTGGGACGGGAGCTTGTGTCCTGTGCGAGCTGCTTCCCTGGGCCTCGGCTGTTCCCAGCAAGGAGCCTCTTTGCTTGCAGGAGCCCGTGAGCTTTGCGGAGGTGGCCGTGTATTTCAGCAGGGAGGAGTGGGCGCTGCTGGACCCTGCGCAGCGAGCGCTCTACCGGGACGTGATGCTGGAGACGTACCAGTGCGTGGCCTCGCTGGGTGAGGGCTTTGCTGCCTTTCCTCCTCGTTAGGGCACCTTTGGCTGTGCAGAATGAGCCTCTGCAGGCCGGGCCTGGAATAACCACCATGCAGTTACTTCTTGACCAACACCACAATCGCAGTAACAAAATAAACACAGAGAAGCATGAGTTTCATGGGGGGCTTATTGTGCTCAGCACTCTGATAAAAGCCCCCGAGTTAGTGCTGGCAAGCAGGCATCAGCCAGTGGGGGTAGAACCATCTCCCTGCAAACAGCCCTTGTGCTTTTGCGGTGCACGGTGCCACCTGCTCCTGCTAACATGTGACTTGCTGGTTACTCCTTTAGAATTTAATATTTTCTATTCAGTTCCCATTATGCTTTCTGATGCCTTGGGCATTGAGCAAGTTGAAAGAAAACAGACAAATTGTTTTAAAGGGAATGTTAAAGAAAATGTCCCTCCATAGTTTTCAGAGATGTGACAGCATTCTTTGCTCCAACCCCGTGTGTGTTGGCCCAGTGTCATTCAGGCCCTAATTGTGGTTTCACCATGGGGACGGGTGTAGAGTTGGTGGACAAGCAGCTGTGCCTGAATTGCGGAAATGCTCTCATCTCCTCCGTTTTTCTCACTGAAGCCCCACTTCCAGCCCCCAAACCCGTGGTAATCTCCCTGCTTGAAGGAGGGGAAGAGCCCTGGATCCCAGATGTGCGTAGCCCTGAGGCCATGCCAGGAGACCTCAGCCCAGGTGAGGTGGTGGGGGGTAGGATGGTTGGGGCTGGGTAATATTTGGGGCACTGTGTGCTATTTCTGGATTTCCTCTGTCATCCAGGAGGAGAGGAGATCACAAATAGAAAGGAGAATTTGCAGGAAATTGGTGTGGTCCAAAGGCAGTGGGGTAGTGTCTCTGTGGGAATAAGGAGAAAGGATGTCCAGGGTGACCTGGAGCAAGGAGAGCGTTTCAAGAAGTCACTGGGAAACTATCCAGGAAAGAGAGCAAGGAACCCGGTGGGTCTCAGTGCAGGTCAACAGCAGCCTATAGATGCCAGGAAGAGAGAAGTATGCCAGAAGAAAAAACGGAACTCAAGTAATGAGCATGCAAAAAGCGTTAAAAGATATTCCAGACTTGCTAGCAAGCAGCACATACACTCAGGGGAGAGACTGCACAGGTGCTCTGACTGTGGAAAGAGCTTCAAATGGAGAGCCCACCTTACGATACACCAGCGCATCCACACAGGAGAGAGACCCTATAAGTGCGCTGAGTGTGGGAAGAGCTTCCGAAGCAGTTCCAACCTCATTGTCCACCAGCCCATCCACACGGGAGAGAGACCCTTCAAGTGCTCTGAGTGTGGGAAGAGCTTCAAAAGGAGTTCCCATCTCATCTGCCACCAGCGCATCCACACAGGAGAGAAACCCTTTAATTGTCCTGAATGTCCAAAGAGCTTCAAACACAGTTCCACACTTTACACTCACCAGCTTATCCACACAGAGGAGAGACCCTACAAGTGCCCTGACTGTGGGAAGAGCTTCAAAAGCAGTTCCCATCTCATCTGCCACCAGCGCATCCACACAGGAGAGAGACCCTTCAAGTGCTCTGAGTGTGGGAAGAACTTCAAAAGGAGTTCCCACCTCACCTACCACCAGCGCATCCACACAGGAGAGAAACCCTATAAGTGCTCTGAGTGTGGGAAGAGCTTCAAAAGCTGTTCTAATGTCATCCGCCACCAGCGCATCCACACAAGAGAGAGAACCTACAAGGGCCCTGAGCGTGGGAAGAGCTTTAGAAGCAGTTCTAGACTCAAGTCCCACAAGCAAGTACACAGAAGAAAGTGATCATAGAAGCCGGTTGTGGTGTAACCCAGCAGGTGGCTCAGCACCATAAAGTCCTTCGCTCACTCCTCCCTTTCTCAGCTGGCTGGGGGAGAGAACAAAACCAAGAAAAGATCTTAGTAGGATTTGAGAGTTGAGTTCAAGCTTTTTACTGAGATAAAGGACAAGGATAAATGTTACAACAGTGTGCATATATATATGAATTGTATAGCAAGTGACGCGCTGGGAACTTCTCTGGCTTCTGCCAGAGGCTCCAAGTGGGGCCATTCTCCCCAGCTGCTCTGTGGAGTGAATTTCTTACATCTTGTCCTGCCTGCACTGGCCCAAGGGCTGCTGCAGGAACTATCTATGGCCTGTTTAATTTGTTCAAAGTCTGCTGCTGCTCAGGGTCCCGCGTGAAGTCGTTCTTCTTCCAGGTCACAAGATAGAGAGGGTTTACAATCAGACCGTAACCCAGAAAATGCATTCTTCAGAAAGCCACAGCAGCTAAGAATGGTTGTGTTTTCTTTTTGCTGGTTGGAGGAGGCAGAGCAGTTCTTGAATTGATCGCATCCACGGGGATCTGACGGTGTCCATCTTTCCATTTTATTTCTAAGAACAGATTCTCCAGTGCACGTCCCTTGACTTTCCTTTGCCTTATGGCAAAACTGGCTTTTAAGAAGTTCTGAATTATTTTCTTCCCTTTCTCAAGAACGACTTCTGCTGTGTTGTCCCACGCGATGATGTGGTCAGTGTACAGCAGGTGTTTAGGAGCTTCCCCCTGTTCCAGTGCAGTCTGGGTCAGCCCATGACAAATGCTAGGGCTGTGTTTCCACCCTTGGGCAGTCGATTCCAGGCGTATTGCACGCCCCTCCAAGTGAAAGCAAATGGAGGCCTGCACGATGCTGCCAGAGGGATTGAGAAAAGCACATTAGCCATGTCGTCTGTGGCATACCATGTGATGGCCTGCGGTGTGGCTTCATGCAGGCCAATGGCCTGATTCATACCCCTGGGATATGGAGCGCATCTGACGTTTGAAGCAACTTTGGCACCAAGCACAGTTATTATCTGACACCAGTTTGCCCTGGAGAATCTAACTTGGTAGGTCCATGTGCTAAGTAGCTGGACAGAAGATGTTTTTGGAGAACCAAATGTAAAGGTTCAACAAGTATCCAAGGTGGCCTTGCAAAACCAACGGGTGCTAGACATATTGCTGTCAAAAGAACACAGGGTGTGAGGGCTGTTGAACTGAACTGAAGGAGAATGCTGTATCACCATCTGCAGTGCCACCACTACCATAAAGAGGCCCATGAAAACACAAGGGAAATCACCAGAAAGACTGGAGAACTTTTTCAGGTGATGCAGGCAAAAGATTGCTTTGATGACCTGATCCATGGCCGTGGATCACATCACTGCTGAATAAAAGACCCCGAGTTAGTGCTGGCAAGCAGGCATCAGCCAGTGGGAGTAGAACCATCTCCCTGCAAACAGCCCTTGTGTCGTTGCGGTGCATGGTGCCAGTAGCTCCGGCAGTCAGACCACTCCAGCTCCATCAGGTTATCTCTTTAGCATTTATTGTCTCTTTATTCCGTTCCCATAAACATTTTTGAAGCCTTGGGCGTAAAGCAGTTTGGAAAAATTCAACAAATACATTCTAATGTGATTGCCCAGTGTCATTCAGGCCCTAATTGCGGCTTCACTTTGGGGAGGGACACAGAGTGGAGTAGTTGGACAAGCAGCGGTGTCAGAGTCAGGAAAACATTCTTATGTCCAATGTTTCTATCATTGAAGCTCCACTTCCAGTCCCCGAACGCCTGCTGATCTCCCTGTGTGAAGGAGGGGAAGACCCCTGCATCCTGGATGTGCGTAGCCCTGAGGCTGTGACAACAGACCTCAGCCCAGGTGAGGTAGCGGAGGGACGGAGGACGCCTTGTATGAATCGACCATTGTTGGCATCATGTGCTAATTCTTGATTTCTTATGCAATCCATCAGGAGCTGTGATCACAGATTTTAAGGAGGATCTGCACAAAACTGGTGTAGCCGAAAGGCAGTGTAGTAGTGCATCTGTAAGGAAAGCAAGAAGGGATGTCCAGAGTGGCCTGGAGCAAGGAGATCACTTCAAGAAGCCACCGAGAAAGCGTTCAGGAAAGAGAGCAAGGAACCATCTTGGCTTCAGCAGAAGACAAAAGGAGCCTGAAGACCCCAGGTGTAAGCAGGTGTGCCAGAAGAAAAAGCAGAAGCATTGCACTGAATGTGGGAAAAGCTTTAGAAGTGATTCTGAGTTTGTTAACCACCAGTGTGTAAACTCAGAAAAACAACTGCACAAGTGCTCTGATTGTGGAAAGAGTTTCAAATGGAGATCCAACCTCACGCGCCACAAGAGCATCCACACGGAAGAGAGACCCTATAAGTGTCTCGAGTGTGGAAAGAGTTTCAGAACCAGTTCTGTCCTCGTTCTTCACCAGCACATTCACACAGGAGAGAGACGCTTTCAGTGTCCTGACTGTGGGAAGAGGTTCAAAAGAGGTTCCCACCTCACCCAGCACCAGCGCATCCACACAGGAGAGAGACCCTTTAAGTGCTCTGAGTGTGGGAAGAGTTTCAGGAGCAGTTCAAACCTCATCCACCACCAGCGCATCCACACAGGAGAGAAACCCTGTAAGTGCTCTGAGTGTGGGAAGAGTTTCAGGAGCAGTTCAAACCTCATTCACCACCAGCGCATCCACACTGGAGAGAAACCCTTTAAGTGTTCAAAGTGTTCAAAGAGTTTCAAAAGCAGTTCCCACCTCATCCAACACCAGCACGTTCACACAGGAGAGAGACCCTACAAGTGCTCTGAGTGTGGGAAGGGCTTTAGAAGCAGTTCTAGTCTCAAATCCCATAAGCATATGCACAGAGGAAACGGAAGGTAGAAGTGTGTTGTGATTTAAACCAGCAGGCCGCTCAGCAGTCGTTTTCTCACTCTTCTCCTTCCCTTTGGGATGCAGGAGAGAACAAAAAAAACCCCATGAAGTAGAACTTGTAGGTTGAGATGAAGCTTTTTACTGAGATAAAGGATAAATGTTATGACAGTGTGCACATATACATGAATTGTTTAACAAGTGACATGCTGGGAACTGCTCTGGTTTCTGCCAGAGGCTCCAAGTGAGACCATTCTCCCCAGCTCCTGTGTGATTCACCAGAAAGACTGGGGAGCTTTTTCAGGTGATGCAGCCAAAAGACTGCTTTGATGGACTGATCCATGGCCGTGGATCACATCACTGCTGAAATCACTGGGATACAGGGGGTGGAGGAAATGGCTTGGGAATATCAATTTTAGGATTTGATTTTTTTTGTTTTTAATAGTAGGCCACCTCATCTCTCTTTCTTCTCACCTGCTAACTGCTATGTGGAGATCACCATTATTGAAGGAGACCTCAGAATGTTTGAGCCATGGGGTGGTGTTTGGGATGAGATGTTAGTGCCTGTTAGTGTGAGCCGGAACAATGCCCTGAGAGACAATTAAGTTGCAGGGAGGAGCTGGGTGTCCCTTCCCTTAATTGGACTGATGTGTCAGCCACTCTTGGAAGAGTCCAGAACAACACCCCTGAAATGGTCAAGTTTCAGGAGGGGGCCTGGTGTGACTTCCTTTGATTTGGATATAGTCCAGTGTCTAGGACTGGAGGCAACTCCGATTTCAAATAGGAGCCATGAGATCTATCTTCTTCCTTTGGTATTATAAGTAGGTGCTGGGGGGGAGGTCAGGTGTGCCCTGCCTCTGCTGCTGGCCCTGCTTCTAGGTGCTGCTGCTTCCATTCTTTACCGTGTGGAGCGTCCCCATCAGCACGCTTGGTGCTGGATCCAAGGCTGATGATCTCCCTACCCCCTTTAATTTCTCTTCTTCCTTTTCATGATTATTCTTTTCTCTTATTGTTTTTACTACCTCACGGCATACTTGAAGTTCCTATAAACAATACAGCTTAGACAGATACAAGCGTGAGAGGGTGGAAACGTAGGATAAATGTTTTGTAGAAATCTCCTAATAAAGCTGACGTTGTTTTCCACCTGTGTATGAATCTTGAGTGTTGGTTCGCCTTCATCTAACTGGAGGGGTTGTGAATGTGGTCACCTCGGCCGTCATTCATGTGCAGGGAGTGACAGTGTTGAATGAACAACAGAAAGAAGACGTCTGGAAAAGGACCTTAGAAGTGATTCTTTCTGTACAAGCTGACAGATCAGGTCTTGCCTCAAAGGCTACTAATTACCAAGCTCTTCGTTCTTGCTCTCCTTGGAAATGGGGATGTTTGCCAGCTTCCAGTCACCTGGGACATGTTGAGATTCCCAAGACCCTTGGATAATCCCCACAGCCCATACAAGTACATGCCTGCAAGTGGGGCAGCACATTCCACGAAGGTTCATAGTCAGTTCCTCCCATGTAACCTGGTCTCACTCCGTGTGTCCATTCACCTCCCCTTCCACACAAACTCTAGAAGAAAATCTCTGCTCAGAGGAGCTGGACTTCTGCCCCGCTTCTTGACTTGCAACACTTTGAAATTGCCTGCACGTGTTCTCTTAGGAGATGCCTCTTAACAAGTGACCAGTGCAGATGGGCCACAGTGCCTAGGGCGAGTGATGCTGTTCCAGACATATCCCTTAATTCCGCAAAGAATAATTACTTGGTATCATCCTCCTGGCTGGGTGGCTTACACTAGATTCCCACTTTCCTTCCTTGTCCCTTAATGGGTGCCCAGAGGCTCTCCACCACATCACAGCCAAGTGTAAGCTCCATGCAGAGGACACGTGGGACACAGAGGGCACGGCTTCTGCTGGGTGTATACAACTGTGGGTTAAACCTGGCGGGAGAAAGCCCTCCCTCCATGCCCGCCTGGGTGAATGTCCACCCCTAGAATGACAGTCCCCCTCCTTCACGCCCCCATCTGAAATGTCCCTGCTCCTGCAGACGGGGCACTGCAGTCACAGTTCCGCAGGGACTCATGTCTGCAACAGAAGGACTTTCCCCAGGGCAGAGCGAAAGCAGGTAAGTTCAGAGGGAGAGGAAATAGAGTCTTCTAACTCTTCATGCAACTAAACGCAACGTGTGACAAAACATGGATGGAAATTAGCAGTTGAATTGATTTTTTCTGGCTGTAAATATGGAAAATCTTCATTCTAATTTATTTTTCAGGGAAAACCTGCTCAACGGTTCTGAGAATATGTTGATGTAAGATGAAAACACAAAATAGTGAGAATGCTTTTTGGGGGAACCTAAAAGGAAAGAGAAGACACATGAGGGATGCCACTGGACAGAAATTCATTGGATACAGTTGAAAAGTAAATCATCCCAGTTCTTGGCTGGGCTTCTGCCTTCTGTTGCAGGGGATTCCAACGCCTCCCAGCTGCTTGCTTCCTCCCCGTGCATTTTCCCTTGGAGCTGTGAGTTCCTGCAACCCTCAGGGCCCTGCTGTAGCTCTCCTGCATTAGACCAGCCCCCTGCTCCCTGGGATGGAGGAAGCAGAGCTCCTCGGTACTGCAATCATCATCTCCTTGCAGCTTTCCGAGGGGGTCAGGGAGCCTTTAGAGGACAGCAGGGCAAGCTCCTGCTGGCTTCACTAGCTCACCAAAATCAACCTCCACTTCCTGCAAACTGCATTCCAAGCACAGCACCTTCAGCTGAGCCCAGCTCAGAGACACTTCTGCAGCAGATCTCAGACACAACTTCCCAAGGTCAAAGCAAAAACCTTCAAGCTCAAAAGGGATCAGTTGCAAGGCAAGCACGCACTGGAGAGCACTCTGATATCTCTGTGCTGTGGGAATGAGCTGCTGGTGCACCGTGTGGGTTTGCACTGCTTTCTGCTCCCGCCACCTCCTGAAACTTGGGATGGTGAATCTAGGAAGAATATGGTCAGCTTTTTGTAGCTATATAGGAGACAACCAGGGCTTCATATCACACAGCTGCTCTGAGCTGTTAATTAAAGCATTCTGTAGAGCAGCAGAACCAATGTGCAGCACATTTGGGTTAGGAAGGATGAAAGGGTTGTGTGAAAGAAATGCCTTCCCCAGAAGCAAGCACTGGGCTGGAGTTGGAACCAAAACCAAACCCTCCTTGCACCTTTCCTCATTCCACATGCTGACATTTATTTTAAGAACAAAACACAAGACTACAGTGAAGAAAGCTTCAGAACAACTCAGCTACTTTATTCATCCCCTTTCCCTTTCCACTACAGATGATTTTCAGAAAACCCCCGAGAGCCACATTACTGCTCTCCTGACCCCTCTCAGATTCATCAGTGCACTCACAAATTACTGAGAGCAACACATGCACACAGACACACAGAACATCCCTACACAGCCTCTTCTCCTTAGGAAACAGCATCAAAAAGCTGCTGGCAGGAAGAGCAGAAGAGGAAATCTGGTATGGTGAGAGAGCTGCTTTGGGCAGCAAGGAAAGGCCATCTGAAGCTCCTGGGTTAAGTCCCCTGTGCAGAGAGTGCCAGTGATGCCATCTCCTTTGCAAACTCTTCCTGTGTTGGCACCGAAACCAAACCCTCCAAGAAGCATTGGGGTCTCCATCATCCTGGGCTCTCTAGCATCCTCAAGGTCTCTCCCTCCGCTGGGGGTTTTCCCAGGAGAAACAAGGTGCCAGCCCTGAGAGAATCTCCTCCTGCACCAAAGACACTTGCAGGGCCACCGTCTCATGTGGCCTGGGCAATGTTTAATGAGGATGGAGCTCTGGATGAAGCTCTTTCTGAAGTGCAGGCATTTCTAGGGTCTCTGCCACAGGCCAGTCAGCCTCACCTCTGTCCCTGGAAAGGTGATGGAACAGGTTGTGCTGGATGCCATCTCCAGATAACTGGAAGAAAAGGAGGTTATCAGGAGTAGTCAGCATGGGTTCACCAGGGGGAGGTCATGTTTGACCAACCTGGTAGCCTTCTATGATGTTGTCTCTGGCTGGGTGGATGGGGGGAAAGCAGCGGGTGTAATCTACCTTGATTTCATCAAGGCATTTGATACTGTCTCCCACGACATCCTTATAACAAAGCTGAGGAAGTGTGGCATAGATGAGTGGACAGTGAGCTGTGTTGAAAACTGGCTGACTGGCAGAGCACAGAGGGTCGTTCGTCATTGGCGGTGCAGAGTCTGGTTGGAGGCCTGTAACCAGCGGTGTTTCTCAGGGGTCGGTGCTGGGGCCGGTCTTGTTCAACATCATCAATGATCTTGATGAGGGGATAGTGGCCACCCTCAGCAAGTTTGCTGAGGATACAAAGTTGGGAGGATTGGCTGACACACCTGAAGGCTGTGCTGCCATTCAGCGAGACCTGGACAGGCTGGAGAGCTGGGCAGTAGGAAACCAGATAAGGTTTAACAAAAGCACATATAGAGTCTTGCATCTAGGGAGGAATAATTGCATGCACCAGTACAGGTTGGGGGATGAGCTGCTGGAGAGGAGCTCTGCAGAGAGGGACGGGGGTGTCCTGGTGGACGACAGGTTGGCCATGAGCCAGCAGTGTGCCCTTGTGGCCAAAAAGGCCAATGGCATTCTGGGATGCATGTGAGGAGCTCTGCGCTCTGCACAAAGCCCTTCTCACACTCGAGGCATTTCTAAGGCTTCCAGCCACATGAACTCACTGGTGCAGGCACGGATTGGACTTCACCCAAGTGCAGACACTCCGGTACCGCAGCAGGTTTGAGCTGTGGCCAAAGCTCTTCTTGCAGGCTGCACATTTGTAGGGTTCCTCGTGTGGATCCACTGGTGTGTGATGAACTTCCAGCTATGGACGGACCATTTCCTGCAGTCAAGGCACTCATAGGGACTCTCCTCTTGGGTTGGTTCTCTGGCTTGAGCTCCAGATGAAGCTCTTCCCACACTCCCTGCAGACAAGATTTCTTCCCTCCTGGTGACATATTGGCCTAGCTGAGCTTTCCTTTGGGTCCTCACCTGCTGCCCCACAGCAGATGAGTATCTACAGGGGAGGTAAGATGTGACTCTCCTTGCACACAGCCCTGGCAGAAATATGCCAAACTGGCAGAGGGTTTCCAGTGGCTGTGACACATCCCTCTCTGGATTCTCCTGTGCATGGCCACTCAACACAGCAACTGCAGCTGTAAGAGAACAATATGCATAATTCCCATGCAAAGAAGGAGAAAGAGGATTGAGTTTGGCCGCAGAGCTCTTCCTCTACTCAAGGGATCTGTAAGGTTCATCACCACACAAAGTGACAGGGTGGTGACCAGGCTGGAGCTGTGGCTGAAGCTCTGCCCATGTTCGGGGCTCTGCAGGTTCTGTATCTTGTGTGGCTGTGCTGGTAGGTAATGAGGCTGGAACTGCTTCTGAAGGTTCCTCATATCTTGGGGATGCTTCTACAGCCTTTGTGCTCTGTGGATGTGCTTGTGGGTGTTGAGATTAGAACTGTGTTCGAAGCTCTTCCCACACTCAGGGCATTTGTAGGGTCTCTCCCCCGTGTGGATGCGCTGGTGCTGCTTCAATTGACAACTGCTTTTGAAGCTCCTCCCACACTCAGGACACTGAAAAGGTCTCTCCTCTGTGTGGATGCGCTGGTGGCGCTTCAATTCATAACCACTTTTGAAGCTCTTCCCACATTCAGAACACTGAAAGGTTCTCTCCCCTGTGTGGATGCGCTGGTGGCGCTTCAATTCAGAACCGCTTTTGAAGCTCTTCCCACATTCAGAACACTGAAAGGGTCTCTCTCCTGTGTGGATGCGTTGGTGGAAACTGAGGTGGGAACGGCTTTTGTAGCTCTTCCCACACTCAGAGCACTTGTAGGGTCTCTCTCCTGTGTGGATGCGCTGGTGCAGCTTCAATTCAGAACTGCTTCTGAAGCTCTTCCCACACTCAGGACATGTAAAAGGTTTCTCTCCTGTGTGGATGCGCTGGTGCAGCTTTAATTCAGAACTGCTTCTGAAGCTCTTCCCACACTCAGGACATGTAAAAGGTTTCTCTCCTGTGTGGATGCGCTGGTGCACCTTTAATTCAGAACTGCTTTTGAAGCTCTTCCGACACTCAGGACACTGAAACGGTCTCTCTCCTGTGTGATTGAGATGGTGCTGCTTCAATTCATAGCTCCTTTTGAAGCTCTTCCCACACTCAGAGCACGTGTAGGGTCTCTCTCCTGTATGGGTGCGTTGGTGGAAGGTGAGGTGGGAACTGCATTTGAAGCTCTTCCCACACTCGGTACACTTGTACGGTCTCTCCCCTGTGTGGGTGCACTGGTGCTGCTTCAATTCATAGTTCCTTTTGAAGCCCTTCCCACACTCAGTACACTTGTAGGGTCTCTCTCCTGTGTGGATGCGGTGGTGGCAGGTGAGGTGGGAACTGCTTTTGAAGCTCTTCCCACACTCAGTACACTTGTAGGGTCTCTCTCCTGTGTGGATGTGTTGGTGGAAGGTGAGGTGGGAACGGCTTTTGAAGCTCTTCCCACACTCAGAGCACTTAAAGGGTCTCTCTCCTGTGTGGATGTGCTGGTGGCGGGTTAGTTGGGATCTCCTTTTGAAGCACCTTCCAGAATCAGAGCACTTGTATGGGCTCTTTGCTGAGTGTATGCACTGGTGGTTAATGATGCTGGAATCTTTTTCAAAGCTATTTCCACATTCCGTGCATGGATTCTGCTTTTTCTTCTGGCACACATCCGTGCTCCTGGGTTCTTCAGGATGCTTTTCACCTATGTTGAAGTACAGTGGGTTCCTTCCTGTCTTTACCAGACACTTTCCCAGGGGATTCTTGATGCACTCACTCTGACCTTTCTCCAGGCCTCCTTGGACATCCCTCCTGATTTCTTCCACACAGACACTACCCAACCACCTTTCGGCCGCTCCACTTTCCTGCAGATCCTCCAATATATCTGCAATCCGAGTTCCTGCTGGATGACAGAGAAAATCCGGAAATACCACACAGTGCACAAAATAAAATCAAGACAGAGATGGTTCTCACAGCCCCAGCCTCCTCCTTCCTTCTACCACCTCACCTGGGCTGAGGTCTCCTGGCACAGCCTCAGGGCTAGGCACATCTGGGATCCAGGGGTCTTCCCCTCCTTCAAGCAGGGAGATCACCAAGGGTTTGTGGGCTGGAAGTGGAGCTTCAATGACAGAAATATGGAGATAAGAGAGTTTCCCTGATTCTGGTACAGCTGCTTGTCCAACAACTCCTCTCTCTGTCCCTCCACATGATGAAACCACAATTTGGACCAGAATTACTTTTATAGAATTTCATAGAATTTTCTTTTATATTTTTGAAATGCTCAACACCGAAGGCTTCAAAAATGTTTATGGGAATGGAATAAGGAGACAATAAATGCTAAAGAGGTAACCTTATAGAGCTGGAGTGGTCTGATTGCTAGAGCTACTGGCACCATGCAATGCAACAACACAAGGGCTGTTTGCAGGGAGATGGTTCTACCCCCACTGGCTGATGCCTGCTTGCCAGCCCTAACTTGTGGGCATTTATCAGAGTGCTGAGCACAATAAGCCCCGCATGAAACTCATGCTTCTCTGTGTTTCTTTTGTTACTGCGATTGTGGTGTTGGTCAAGAAATAACTGCATGCTGATTATTCCAGGCCCGGCCTGCAGAGGCTCATTCTGCACAGCCAAAGGTGCCCTAATGAGGAGGAAAGGCAGCAAAGCCCTCACCCAGCGAGGCCACGCACTGGTACGTCTCCAGCATCACGTCCCGGTAGAGCGCTCGCTGCGCAGGGTCCAGCAGCGCCCACTCCTCCCTGCTGAAATACACGGCCACCTCCGCAAAGCTCACGGGCTCCTGCAAGCAAAGAGGCTCCTTGCTGGGAACAGCCGAGGCCCAGGGAAGCAGCTCGCACAGGACACAAGCTCCCGTCCCAGCCGCTT
This sequence comes from Lophura swinhoii, assembly GCA_030408155.1. NCBI lineage: Eukaryota > Metazoa > Chordata > Aves > Galliformes > Phasianidae > Lophura > Lophura swinhoii. Next base: position 1,741,629 of record CM059486.1, read on the forward strand.
CTCTGGCCCCAGCACACACGTGCTGCCTGAGGGCACCTCCCTCTCCCCCGCCATTCGCATCCCTCGCCCCTCCGCCTCTCCTGCCCGCTTCCCCCAGCCCCTACCTGACACGGATGTGCTGTGGCCATCTGCTGCTCTCCTGCGGGTGAGATGATCACGGCTGGAAGGCAGAAGTCGAACTGGAGCCTGCGGGGACAAGAGAAATGGCAGGGGAGCTGTGAGGGAACGCAGCAGTCCCTGTCCCAGCCAGCCCTCCACAGCCCATCTGCAGGACACTGCCTGCCTAGGGGATGGCACAGCAGGCCTTGCACAGGAACACAATCGGCAACAGCACTGCTAACACTCTGGCTAAAAGAGATGATCCATCACAAAGCTGTCTCAAAGAACTGATGGCTGACACTCAGTTCAACAGCTGAGGGCACTTGCACTGTGTGCCTAAAAACAGAGCATGGCTTGTCAGTCGTTACCCCAACACAGAGAGCAGCCCAAGTGCCCTTGGAGCTCTCCTGCACAGCAGCGGGCTGCATGACAGGATCTCCCCTTGAGTAGGGATGTCTCTCGAGTACACAGCTGCACAGAGATCCCTTGCACTGTGACATCAAGACTCCTTCTCAATACAGATCTTCCGTAAGAGACTCATGGCTACTTTGGAGCTATTACAGCTTCTCTAAGGCTATATCTTTAACTGATTATGTGTATATGATCTCTGTGACATTATTCCCTGATCAAGCCTGCGATTAGCAGTGGATCAAGCTGCAGTGAGGCTCCTCCTTACCTTCGTGGTTTTAGAAGTTTAGAAAGGATGGGGGAGCACCCTGAGACTCGTGACTCGTTGAGCCAGTGTCAGTCCAACTCGGTTCTGGGAACCTGAGCCTGCACTTCAGGCAGCAGTGTTAAGATTACCAACGGAAAGGGAACCAAATGTTGTGTGTCAAACTGCCAAAGCCAGTGTCTGGCTCCCAGGTGAGAAATGTTATGTCAAACACTCACTCTGCAATTATAAACTCTCACGAAACATTGTTCTCAACCCCCAGAGAAACAGGGAGGCTGCTCTGCACGCACCTCATGCAGCTGCTAACCTCCATGAATCAAAAACCACCAACGGTCCCCAATACTCTTTTCCTGCTGTGGCAAGGGTGGAAGTTCTGATGTTACAGCTTATTTGGACAAAATACAAGACCTCTCATTCTCATCCATAATCCTTTAGCCACACATACGGAGCTTTTACAGTTTCCCTCCTTTGGTAAATGTAAAAGGAGAACTGGCTTCAACGGACAAAGAGAAGGCTGAGGCACTGAATGAGTTCTTTGCCTCGGTCTCCACTGGCAGCCAGGATTCTAAGAATTCTCACGTCCCTCAGCCCTGTATCCCTAAACCTGGTAACCAGTGGCGTCCCCCAGGGGTCTGTCTTGGGACCGGTGCTCTTTAACATCTTTATCAATGACATCGATGATGGAACTGAGTGCACCCTCAGCAAGTTTGCTGACGACACCAAGCTGAGTGGTGCGGTCAACACGGTTGAAGGAAGGGATGCCATTCAGAGGAACCTCGAGAGGCTAGAAAGGTGGGCCTGGGTGAACCTGATGAGGTTCAACACGGCAAAGTGCAGAGTTTTGCACTTGGGCCGGAGGAATCCCAGGCATCCCTACAGGCTGGAAGGAGCGGTCCTTGAGAGCAGCCCTGTGGAGAAGGAGCTGGGGGTCCTGATAGATGAAAAACTTAATATGAGCCAGCAGTGTGCCCTTGCGGCTCGGAAGGCAAATGGGATCCTGGGCTCCATCAAAACAGGGCTGGCCAGCAGGGACAGAGAGGTGATTGTTCCCCTCTACTCTGCTCTTGTGAGGCCCCATCTGGAGTACTGCGTCCAGGTCTGGAGCCCTCAGTACAAGAAAGACAGGGAGCTGTTGGAGAGGGTCCAGAGGAGGGCCACAAAGATGATCAGGGGACTGGAGCACCTCCCCTATGAGGACAGGCTGAGGGAGCTGGGCATGTTCAGCCTGGAGAAAAGAAGGCTGCGGGGTGAGCTCATTGCAGCCTTTCAGTACCTAAAGGGAGCCTACAAAGAGGAGGGGAATCAACTCTTTGAAAGGGTGAGTGACAGCAGGTCAAGGGGAAATGGTTTGAAGTTGAGGGAAGGGAGATTTAGGTTGGACGTCAGGGGGAAATTCTTTACAGAGAGAGTGGTGAGGTGCTGGAACAGGCTGCCCAGAGAGGTTGTGGATGCCCCATCCCTGGAGGTGTTCAAGGCCAGATTGGATGGGGCCCTGGGCAGCCTGGTCTAGCATTAGGTGGGATGGTTGGTGGCCCTGCATGTGGCAGGGGGGTTGGAGATTCATGATCCTTGAGGTCCCTTCCAACCCTGGCAATTCTGTGATTCTGTAACCTCCAGGTGGGTGCCAGGGCAGTAAATCAGGTCAGGCTGTCACTGGCGGCCTTCTAGGATGGAGTGATGGCATTGGTGGACAAAGGGAAGGCGACCAAAGTCATTTACCTGGACTTGAGCAAGGCCTTTGACATGGTCCCCCGCCACATCCTTATCTCCAAATTGGAGAGATGTGGATTTGATGGGCGGACCACTCGATGGATAAGAAATCTGTGCAAAGGCCACAGACAGAGGGTGGTGATTAATGGCTCTATGTCCAGGTGGAAGCTGTTGGAGAGGGTCCAGAGGAGACCAACAGAGACGATCAGAGGGCCGGAGCACCTCCACAACGAAGGCAGGCTGAGGGAGCCGGGCTCGTTCAGCCCGGAGAAGAGAAGGCTGCGGGGTGACCTTATCGCAGCCTTTCAGTACCTAACCCGCTCGGCCTCACCTGCTGTGCTGGGAAGAGTCGGCCGGTCTCCTGGCAGCGGCACCGACGGCACCGACGGCTCCGTCTCTGCCCAGAGCTGCACACAGGGCTGAGCGCCGTCCCGGGACGCGCGAGGAGAGGAGAGGAGAGGAGAGGAGAGGAGAGGAGAGGAGAGGAGAGGAGAGGAGAGGAGAGGAGAGGAGAGGAGAGGAGAGGAGAGGAGAGGAGAGGAGAGGAGAGGAGAGGAGAGGAGAGCGACGCGCGGGGGACACGGAGCAGCGCAGGCAAGCGAAGGCCGGGTTCCGTCCCGCCGGAAGGCACGCTGTCCGCGGCCGCGAGGGAACAGGAGTTCCGGGGTCAGTCGGGCTGGAACGACTGCCTGGGCCGGGCCGCTGGGCGGGGCGGAGCCGCCGCCGTGATGGCGCGGGGCAGGGGGCGGCCGCAGGACGGGCTGGGCTGGGCTGCGTGCGTGCGTGCCGTGCTCTGCGGGGCGGACGCGGCTGCCTGCTGGGTTGGCGAGCCCGAGGGCGGCAGCGGGAGGCTTTCTCTCGCCGAGGCAGGATTCCTTTCGCCGGCTTGGCGAAACAGACCGACCCGTATCACGTACGGCAGTCAGTGCGGTGTGGCAGTTAGTTGGTGCCCGTGGCGATTCGGAATGGATCGCACTGGGTACGTAGGGTCGCCCCCGAGGACGTTGCCCGGTGCGATTCAAGGGAACGTACGGCCAGCCGGACGGACCGCAACCCCACGCAGAACCCACGGTATCACTGCACAGAAGACTTATTAGGACCTTTATTCAGGGATTTAGGGATGGTCGTATTCTTACGGCGGCTTTTGGGTAAAGCTCCTACGCACAGCTCCGTTCCATCGGCAGAGTTCTGTTCAACACAATGTGGTGCCTGGCGTTGTACCGGAGATTGCCTCTCGCTGAGACAGATTCGTGGTTGAGAGGAGTTAAAGGAGCGGCAGGACAGCAACGTGGGGATGTGTGACCACAGGGATGTGCGAATGGCCCCAGCAAAGGAAGCAAAGGGACCCAGCAGAAAGCGGCGCTTCATTAGCGTAACAAAACACAGCCCCCATCCCTCCCTCCCTTCCTCCCCCGGCTGCAGATGTGCCCTGAGAACGAGCTGTGAAACTGCCCGGTCCCGGCTCCAGCTCCTGCCCAGCACAGCAGGTTTGCTGGGCCAGACGGGCTGCAACGAGGGCAGCAGCGGTTGCCAGGCGTGTTGCAGCCCGGCTTGGGCTCCGAGGGGCACAGGAAGGGGTTGGAGCTGGGACAGCGAGGAAGTGAGCAGAGGAGCTCAGCGTGCTGTGCTGCCCGGTTGGCTCTGTGTAACACAGCGCAGCTGGGACTGCGTTTCTCCCTCTGGGCCACGGCAGACACGAGATAACCTCGCTCCGCAGCTCTGCACGCATGGATTGATGTAAGCTCCCCGATGTCTCCTTTTGAGTATCTGAATGTGAAGCCTCCAAGGGGAGAATTTCCAGTCCCCTCGCCCTCCCCGGCAGCCCGCAGTTTCCCTTCGGGGACCCAGCAGGCAACATCTGCCTCTAGCGGCCCTTTCAGCGTTCCCTTTTGTGCGCTTGGCGCCGGGCTGATGGCTCACCTGGGGTCGTGCAAACCGCTCCCGAGACTTTTGTTCGGGCTGTCCCGGCAGCTGCAGATGCCTTTGCAGATGCTTATCTCCGGCACTGGGCTGTGTAATGGACGCTGAAAAGCTGACAGCCTGTGGGCTGACTGGAGCACGCGTGGAGAACGCGGCCGAGCAGCGCGTCAGTCAAGTGCAGCCCAGGCTGCGTTGTGCAAAGGGCGCCTGCTGCTGAGAACGTGCCCTGGAAGTGAGCGCAGGGTGCGTGCTGAGCTGATGAGAGATGGATATTATTGATATAATGTCATAATGTAGTGTTCCAATAGTGCCTTTACAAGGCTGTTGTAACCACGTGGTTGTTTATTGCATAGGGTTAAATGCACACATAGAGGAGGCCCTCCCGCTGAGTCCCGAGGCTCAGAACATGCTCAGCTGGGCCCCGGCTGTTGAAGCAGGGCTCTGCTATCAGTTCTTTCAGTCCCCATTTTGAGACAAATTTACGGTCGTTAATCTGTTCCAGCCAGAGCGTTACCTGTTGTGTTGTGCATTGTCTTCCTGTTAGAATTTGTTGCTAGAATTTGTTCTCATACTCACTGCACACTGAACACAGGCAATGAGTGCCTATGGTGAGGTTTCCTGTCGTCATGTTAACTACAGTGCCTTTATCCCAGTATCTATCTGAGTAGCAGCCTGAGCACAGCATTTCCAGTTGCCATCCCAAGGCTGCAAGTTGCCATCCCAAGAAAAGCAGGGAATCGTCTCGGTGGGGAATTCTGAACAGGTCACACCATTACAGAGAAGGATAAATCCATGATGCTTAATTGTTCTGTTCAGCACCGCTACTACTCAATAAGTTGCCTACACAGTTCAGTTAAAATTACCAGCACAGCATCGGTAGGTGGTGGTCTGACCGTCACAGGCTGGTTTGGCTGCAGTGGTGTCAGATACTCTCTCTTCTCAGGAGATGAAAAAATAATCTCCGTTTGGTTGAATGTTTTGTTGATTTCTGAATGTGTTTGTTTGAAGTAAGCCATCCCATCTGCTTCCAGTTTAGCCCTTCCCTACCCGAGGAATGTGAGCCATTATCACTTTTAGGTAACATCAGCAGTGGGTGGATTTGAGAACTACGTCAGTCTCCTTCACTTCAGTGTACTTTTCCCAACCCCTGTTGGAGGGCTTAGTCGATTTAAGCAAACCCAAGGCTACTTCCACCCCTGAGAAGATGTACGGACATCTCCCAGAGGATTGAATCCCTTTGCCAGCAGGTGTTCCCCTGACTGATCTGTAGAGGTGGTTCTCCCGCAGGCTTCTCTGCTGGCAGCTGCAATCTGGGCTTAGGCTCATGGTGTTTGTGTGTCATGGGCTGCATTCAGTGTTCTTCAGTGAACCAGGTATTTCTCTGCACCTCCTGTTGGATGGCCATACCATTTTCTAAGAGTATTTCTGCAGCTCTTTCCTGGGTATCGGTCTCCTTTAGGCGAGCTTCCAGTCAATCGAAAGATCCCCCGTTTGGCACAGGCTGTCCTTGTTGTGTTTCCTCATCTTGCTTCTCCACTCAGACGTCCAATAAAACTCCCCTTTCCCTTTCCTTGTGTATCACTGTTCTGTTTCTTTAAGTGCAGGCTAAGTTAGACAATAAGCACTAATTCTGCTGCCTCTGTTTGCCTGAACAGTGTAGAGGTAGTGCCTTTAATTACAGTGTTGTTGGTGCAATTTCACATTTGTTTGGAATCTAACTATAAAGGTTCAGGATGTGTGGCATAAAGGATTGTAGGTGACAGAGGGAAGTCTTTGTTTGTTCTGTGAATAAGCATTACCTTCAGAATCATAGAATCACAGAATCACTTGTGACGGAGCCCAAGATACCATTTGCTTTCCAATCTGCCAGAGCGCACTACAGGCTCATGTAAAGCTAATCATCCATCAGGACCCTCGTAGCGCAGCAGAAATATTGCAGAATATCAGTCGTTTTTCATCCAGGGAGGAGCGGTGCAGTTCTCCTTTGCTTCATATGATACTTCCAAACCTGACATTATGCTGATAATACCTTTCTTTTACTGCCCCTAATGAACTCTGCTCGCTTCTTAACTCTAACAGTTGCCACGAGGACATTCACAGGAGAATTTGGAACGCGCTCCATGTCTCTTGTTATCGGTTTGTGTCCCTTCTTGCCATTCTGCAGACTTTACCAACTTGTCACAGATGGATCCAAACACAATATACCCTCCTAAGGGAGAAGCAGGACTATATTTATTGATACAATACAAATATGTTGTAATGATTTAACAGTGGCATAGCAAGATGGGAGATGGTTGGATACACTTGGTTATTTACTGCATAGAAGATAGGGATACACCCACACCTACAGGAGACCTTCCTGTTGAGTCCCGAGGCTCAGAGTGGTCCCCCTTTCTATGTGAAGTCTGCAAACCACAGAGGTAAGGAGCCTGGCCATGGCTGGATCCACTCCCAGTCCCAGGCTTGGTCAAGCGCCTTACGTCAAAGAACTCATATGTGCACAGTCTCTCTAAGAAATAACCTCAGAGAAGCTCTGGTAGCTCCAAAGTAACCGTGAGTCTCTTACAGAATATCTCTATGAGGAAGGAGTCTTGGTGTCAAGGTGCAGGTGTGCAGGTGTGACCTCGAGAGACATCCCTACCTGAGGGGAGATCCCGTTGTGCAGCCCGCTGCTGTGCAGGAGAGCTGGAAGGGCACTTGGGCTGCTCCCTGTTTTGGGGTAAGATGACAGACTGCTTGCCATGCTTTGTCTTAAGCACACACTCAGTCGGCCCTCAGGTGTTGAACTGAGTGTCAGCCATCAGTTCTTTCAGCCTACAGTTTGAGACAGCTTTGTGATGGATCATCTCTTTTAGCCAGAATGTTACCAAGTGCTGTTGCTCATTGTCTTCCTCATTCTGGAAGACCTGCTGTGCCATCCCCTAGGCAGGCAGTGTCCTGCAGATGGGCTGTGTAGGGCTGGGCTGGGACAGGGACTGCTGCGTTCCCTCACAGCTCCCCTGCCATTTCTCTTGTCCCCGCAGGCTCCAGTTCGACTTCTGCCTTCCGGCCGTGATCATCTCACCTGCAGGAGAGCAGCAGATGGCCACAGCACATCCGTGTCAGGTAGGGGCTGGGGGAAGCAGGCAGGAGAGGCGGAGGGGCGAGGGATGTGAATGGCGGGGGAGAGGGAGGTGCCCTCAGGCAGCACGTGTGTGCTGGGGCCAGAGAAGCGGCTGGGACGGGAGCTTGTGTCCTGTGCGAGCTGCTTCCCTGGGCCTCGGCTGTTCCCAGCAAGGAGCCTCTTTGCTTGCAGGAGCCCGTGAGCTTTGCGGAGGTGGCCGTGTATTTCAGCAGGGAGGAGTGGGCGCTGCTGGACCCTGCGCAGCGAGCGCTCTACCGGGACGTGATGCTGGAGACGTACCAGTGCGTGGCCTCGCTGGGTGAGGGCTTTGCTGCCTTTCCTCCTCGTTAGGGCACCTTTGGCTGTGCACCTTTGGCCGGGCCTGGAATAACCACCATACAGTTACTTCTTGACCAACACCACAATGACAGTAACAAAATAAACACAGAGAAGCATGAGTTTCATGGGGGGCTTATTGTGCTCAGCACTCTGATAAAAGCCCCCGAGTTAGTGCTGGCAAGCAGGCATCAGCCAGTGGGGGTAGAACCATCTCCCTGCAAACAGCCCTTGTGCTTTTGCGGTGCACGGTGCCACCTGCTCCTGCTAACATGTGACTTGCTGGTTACTGCTTTAGAATTTAATATTTTCTATTCAGTTCCCATTATGCTTTCTGATGCCTTGGGCATTGAGCAAGTTGAAAGAAAACAGACAAATTGTTTTAAAGGGAATGTTAAAGAAAATGTCCCTCCATAGTTTTCAGAGATGTGACAGCATTCTTTGCTCCAACCCCGTGTGTGTTGGCCCAGTGTCATTCAGGCCCTAATTGTGGTTTCACCATGGGGACAGGTGTAGAGTTGGTGGACAAGCAGCTGTGCCTGAATTGCGGAAATGCTCTCATCTCCTCCGTTTTTCTCACTGAAGCCCCACTTCCAGCCCCCAAACCCGTGGTAATCTCCCTGCTTGAAGGAGGGGAAGAGCCCTGGATCCCAGATGTGCGTAGCCCTGAGGCCATGCCAGGAGACCTCAGCCCAGGTGAGGTGGTGGGGGGTAGGATGGTTGGGGCTGGGTAATATTTGGGGCACCGTGTGCTATTTCTGGATTTCCTCTGTCATCCAGGAGGAGAGAAGATCACAAATAGAAAGGAGAATTTGCAGGAAATTGGTGTGGTCCAAAGGCAGTGGGGTAGTGTCTCTGTGGGAATAAGGAGAAAGGATGTCCAGGGTGGCCTGGAGCAAGGAGAGCGTTTCAAGAAGTCACTGGGAAACTATCCAGGAAAGAGAGCAAGGAACCCGGTGGGCCTCAGTGCAGGTCAACAGCGGCCTATAGATGCCAGGAAGAGAGAAGTACGCCGGAAGAAAAAACGGAACTCAAGTATTGAGCATGCAAAAAGCGTTAAAAGATATTCCAGACTTGCTAGCAAGCAGCACATACACTCAGGGGAGAGACTGCACAGGTGCTCTGACTGTGGAAAGAGCTTCAAATGGAGAGCTCACCTTACGATACACCAGCGCATCCACACAGGAGAGAGACCTTTTAAGTGCTCTGAGTGTGGGAAGAGCTTCCGAAGCAGTTCCAACCTCATTGTCCACCAGCCCATCCACACGGGAGAGAGACCCTTTAAGTGCTCTGAGTGTGGGAAGAGCTTCAAAAGGAGTTCCCATCTCATCTGCCACCAGCGCATCCACACAGGAGAGAAACCCTTTAATTGTCCTGAATGTCCAAAGAGCTTCAAACACAGTTCCGCACTTTACACTCACCAGCTTATCCACACAGAGGAGAGACCCTACAAGTGCCCTGACTGTGGGAAGAGCTTCAAAAGCAGTTCGCATCTCATCTGCCACCAGCGCATCCACACAGGAGAGAGACCCTTCAAGTGCTCTGAGTGTGGGAAGAGCTTCAAAAGGAGTTCCCACCTCACCTACCACCAGCGCATCCACACAGGAGAGAAACCCTATAAGTGCCCTGAGTGTGGGAAGAGCTTCAAAAGCTGTTCCAATGTCATCCGCCACCAGCGCATCCACACAAGAGAGAGAACCTACAAGGGCCCTGAGCGTGGGAAGAGCTTTAGAAGCAGTTCTAGACTCAAGTCCCACAAGCAAGTACACAGAAGAAAGTGATCTTAGAACCCTGTTGTGGTGTAACCCAGCAGGTGGCTCAGCACCATAAAGTCCTTCGCTCACTCCTCCCTTTCTCAGCTGGCTGGGGGAGAGAACAAAACCAAGAAAAGATCTTAGTAGGATTTGAGAGTTGAGTTCAAGCTTTTTACTGAGATAAAGGACAAGGATAAATGTTACAACAGTGTGCATATATATATGAATTGTATAGCAAGTGACGCGCTGGGAACTTCTCTGGCTTCTGCCAGAGGCTCCAAGTGGGGCCATTCTCCCCAGCTGCTCTGTGGAGTGAATTTCTTACATCTTGTCCTGCCTGCACTGGCCCAAGGGCTGCTGCAGGAACTATCTATGGCCTGTTTAATTTGTTCCAAGTCTGCTGCTGCTCAGGGTCCCACGTGAAGTCGTTCTTCTTCCAGGTCACAAGATAGAGAGGGTTTACAATCAGACCGTAACCCAGAAAATGCATTCTTCAGAAAGCCACAGCAGCTAAGAATGGTTGTGTTTTCTTTTTGCTGGTTGGAGGAGGCAGAGCAGTTCTTGAATTGATCGCATCCACGGGGATCTGACGGTGTCCATCTTTCCATTTTATTTCTAAGAACAGATTCTCCAGTGCACGTCCCTTGACTTTCCTTTGCCTTATGGCAAAACTGGCTTTTAAGAAGTTCTGAATTATTTTCTTCCCTTTCTCAAGAACGACTTCTGCTGTGTTGTCCCACGCGATGATGTGGTCAGTGTACAGCAGGTGTTTAGGAGCTTCCCCCTGTTCCAGTGCAGTCTGGGTCAGCCCATGACAAATGCTAGGGCTGTGTTTCCACCCTTGGGCAGTCGATTCCAGGCGTATTGCACGCCCCTCCAAGTGAAAGCAAATGGAGGCCTGCACGATGCTGCCAGAGGGATTGAGAAAAGCACATTAGCCATGTCGTCTGTGGCATACCATGTGATGGCCTGCGGTGTGGCTTCATGCAGGCCAATGGCCTGATTCATACCCCTGGGATATGGAGCGCATCTGACGTTTGAAGCAACTTTGGCACCAAGCACAGTTATTATCTGACACCAGTTTGCCCTGGAGAATCTAACTTGGTAGGTCCATGTGCTAAGTAGCTGGACAGAAGATGTTTTTGGAGAACCAAATGTAAAGGTTCAACAAGTATCCAAGGTGGCCTTGCAAAACCAACGGGTGCTAGACATATTGCTGTCAAAAGAACACAGGGTGTGAGGGCTGTTGAACTGAACTGAAGGAGAATGCTGTATCACCATCTGCAGTGCCACCACTACCATAAAGAGGCCCATGAAAACACAAGGGAAATCACCAGAAAGACTGGAGAACTTTTTCAGGTGATGCAGGCAAAAGATTGCTTTGATGACCTGATCCATGGCCGTGGATCACATCACTGCTGAATAAAAGACCCCGAGTTAGTGCTGGCAAGCAGGCATCAGCCAGTGGGAGTAGAACCATCTCCCTGCAAACAGCCCTTGTGTCGTTGCGGTGCATGGTGCCAGTAGCTCCGGCAGTCAGACCACTCCAGCTCCATCAGGTTATCTCTTTAGCATTTATTGTCTCTTTATTCCGTTCCCATAAACATTTTTGAAGCCTTGGGCGTAAAGCAGTTTGGAAAAATTCAACAAATACATTCTAATGTGATTGCCCAGTGTCATTCAGGCCCTAATTGCGGCTTCACTTTGGGGAGGGACACAGAGTGGAGTAGTTGGACAAGCAGCGGTGTCAGAGTCAGGAAAACATTCTTATGTCCAATGTTTCTATCATTGAAGCTCCACTTCCAGTCCCCGAACGCCTGCTGATCTCCCTGTGTGAAGGAGGGGAAGACCCCTGCATCCTGGATGTGCGTAGCCCTGAGGCTGTGACAACAGACCTCAGCCCAGGTGAGGTAGCGGAGGGACGGAGGACGCCTTGTATGAATCGACCATTGTTGGCATCATGTGCTAATTCTTGATTTCTTATGCAATCCATCAGGAGCTGTGATCACAGATTTTAAGGAGGATCTGCACAAAACTGGTGTAGCCGAAAGGCAGTGTAGTAGTGCATCTGTAAGGAAAGCAAGAAGGGATGTCCAGAGTGGCCTGGAGCAAGGAGATCACTTCAAGAAGCCACCGAGAAAGCGTTCAGGAAAGAGAGCAAGGAACCATCTTGGCTTCAGCAGAAGACAAAAGGAGCCTGAAGACCCCAGGTGTAAGCAGGTGTGCCAGAAGAAAAAGCAGAAGCATTGCACTGAATGTGGGAAAAGCTTTAGAAGTGATTCTGAGTTTGTTAACCACCAGTGTGTAAACTCAGAAAAACAACTGCACAAGTGCTCTGATTGTGGAAAGAGTTTCAAATGGAGATCCAACCTCACGCGCCACAAGAGCATCCACACGGAAGAGAGACCCTATAAGTGTCTCGAGTGTGGAAAGAGTTTCAGAACCAGTTCTGTCCTCGTTCTTCACCAGCACATTCACACAGGAGAGAGACGCTTTCAGTGTCCTGACTGTGGGAAGAGGTTCAAAAGAGGTTCCCACCTCACCCAGCACCAGCGCATCCACACAGGAGAGAGACCCTTTAAGTCCTCTGAGTGTGGGAAGAGTTTCAGGAGCAGTTCAAACCTCATCCACCACCAGCGCATCCACACAGGAGAGAAACCCTGTAAGTGCTCTGAGTGTGGGAAGAGTTTCAGGAGCAGTTCAAACCTCATCCACCACCAGCGCATCCACACAGGAGAGAAACCCTGTAAGTGCTCTGAGTGTGGGAAGAGTTTCAGGAGCAGTTCAAACCTCATTCACCACCAGCGCATCCACACTGGAGAGAAACCCTTTAAGTGTTCAAAGTGTTCAAAGAGTTTCAAAAGCAGTTCCCACCTCATCCAACACCAGCACGTCCACACAGGAGAGAGACCCTACAAGTGCTCTGAGTGTGGGAAGGGCTTTAGAAGCAGTTCTAGTCTCAAATCCCATAAGCATATGCACAGAGGAAACGGAAGGTAGAAGTGTGTTGTGATTTAAACCAGCAGGCCGCTCAGCAGTCGTTTTCTCACTCTTCTCCTTCCCTTTGGGATGCAGGAGAGAACAAAAAAAACCCCATGAAGTAGAACTTGTAGGTTGAGATGAAGCTTTTTACTGAGATAAAGGATAAATGTTATGACAGTGTGCACATATACATGAATTGTTTAACAAGTGACATGCTGGGAACTGCTCTGGTTTCTGCCAGAGGCTCCAAGTGAGACCATTCTCCCCAGCTCCTGTGTGATTCACCAGAAAGACTGGGGAGCTTTTTCAGGTGATGCAGCCAAAAGACTGCTTTGATGGACTGATCCATGGCCGTGGATCACATCACTGCTGAAATCACTGGGATACAGGGGGTGGAGGAAATGGCTTGGGAATATCAATTTTAGGATTTGATTTTTTTTGTTTTTAATAGTAGGCCACCTCATCTCTCTTTCTTCTCACCTGCTAACTGCTATGTGGAGATCACCATTATTGAAGGAGACCTCAGAATGTTTGAGCCATGGGGTGGTGTTTGGGATGAGATGTTAGTGCCTGTTAGTGTGAGCCGGAACAATGCCCTGAGAGACAATTAAGTTGCAGGGAGGAGCTGGGTGTCCCTTCCCTTAATTGGACTGATGTGTCAGCCACTCTTGGAAGAGTCCAGAACAACACCCCTGAAATGGTCAAGTTTCAGGAGGGGGCCTGGTGTGACTTCCTTTGATTTGGATATAGTCCAGTGTCTAGGACTGGAGGCAACTCCGATTTCAAATAGGAGCCATGAGATCTATCTTCTTCCTTTGGTATTATAAGTAGGTGCTGGGGGGGAGGTCAGGTGTGCCCTGCCTCTGCTGCTGGCCCTGCTTCTAGGTGCTGCTGCTTCCATTCTTTACCGTGTGGAGCGTCCCCATCAGCACGCTTGGTGCTGGATCCAAGGCTGATGATCTCCCTACCCCCTTTAATTTCTCTTCTTCCTTTTCATGATTATTCTTTTCTCTTATTGTTTTTACTACCTCACGGCATACTTGAAGTTCCTATAAACAATACAGCTTAGACAGATACAAGCGTGAGAGGGTGGAAACGTAGGATAAATGTTTTGTAGAAATCTCCTAATAAAGCTGACGTTGTTTTCCACCTGTGTATGAATCTTGAGTGTTGGTTCGCCTTCATCTAACTGGAGGGGTTGTGAATGTGGTCACCTCGGCCGTCATTCATGTGCAGGGAGTGACAGTGTTGAATGAACAACAGAAAGAAGACGTCTGGAAAAGGACCTTAGAAGTGATTCTTTCTGTACAAGCTGACAGATCAGGTCTTGCCTCAAAGGCTACTAATTACCAAGCTCTTCGTTCTTGCTCTCCTTGGAAATGGGGATGTTTGCCAGCTTCCAGTCACCTGGGACATGTTGAGATTCCCAAGACCCTTGGATAATCCCCACAGCCCATACAAGTACATGCCTGCAAGTGGGGCAGCACATTCCACGAAGGTTCATAGTCAGTTCCTCCCATGTAACCTGGTCTCACTCCGTGTGTCCATTCACCTCCCCTTCCACACAAACTCTAGAAGAAAATCTCTGCTCAGAGGAGCTGGACTTCTGCCCCGCTTCTTGACTTGCAACACTTTGAAATTGCCTGCACGTGTTCTCTTAGGAGATGCCTCTTAACAAGTGACCAGTGCAGATGGGCCACAGTGCCTAGGGCGAGTGATGCTGTTCCAGACATATCCCTTAATTCCGCAAAGAATAATTACTTGGTATCATCCTCCTGGCTGGGTGGCTTACACTAGATTCCCACTTTCCTTCCTTGTCCCTTAATGGGTGCCCAGAGGCTCTCCACCACATCACAGCCAAGTGTAAGCTCCATGCAGAGGACACGTGGGACACAGAGGGCACGGCTTCTGCTGGGTGTATACAACTGTGGGTTAAACCTGGCGGGAGAAAGCCCTCCCTCCATGCCCGCCTGGGTGAATGTCCACCCCTAGAATGACAGTCCCCCTCCTTCACGCCCCCATCTGAAATGTCCCTGCTCCTGCAGACGGGGCACTGCAGTCACAGTTCCGCAGGGACTCATGTCTGCAACAGAAGGACTTTCCCCAGGGCAGAGCGAAAGCAGGTAAGTTCAGAGGGAGAGGAAATAGAGTCTTCTAACTCTTCATGCAACTAAACGCAACGTGTGACAAAACATGGATGGAAATTAGCAGTTGAATTGATTTTTTCTGGCTGTAAATATGGAAAATCTTCATTCTAATTTATTTTTCAGGGAAAACCTGCTCAACGGTTCTGAGAATATGTTGATGTAAGATGAAAACACAAAATAGTGAGAATGCTTTTTGGGGGAACCTAAAAGGAAAGAGAAGACACATGAGGGATGCCACTGGACAGAAATTCATTGGATACAGTTGAAAAGTAAATCATCCCAGTTCTTGGCTGGGCTTCTGCCTTCTGTTGCAGGGGATTCCAACGCCTCCCAGCTGCTTGCTTCCTCCCCGTGCATTTTCCCTTGGAGCTGTGAGTTCCTGCAACCCTCAGGGCCCTGCTGTAGCTCTCCTGCATTAGACCAGCCCCCTGCTCCCTGGGATGGAGGAAGCAGAGCTCCTCGGTACTGCAATCATCATCTCCTTGCAGCTTTCCGAGGGGGTCAGGGAGCCTTTAGAGGACAGCAGGGCAAGCTCCTGCTGGCTTCACTAGCTCACCAAAATCAACCTCCACTTCCTGCAAACTGCATTCCAAGCACAGCACCTTCAGCTGAGCCCAGCTCAGAGACACTTCTGCAGCAGATCTCAGACACAACTTCCCAAGGTCAAAGCAAAAACCTTCAAGCTCAAAAGGGATCAGTTGCAAGGCAAGCACGCACTGGAGAGCACTCTGATATCTCTGTGCTGTGGGAATGAGCTGCTGGTGCACCGTGTGGGTTTGCACTGCTTTCTGCTCCCGCCACCTCCTGAAACTTGGGATGGTGAATCTAGGAAGAATATGGTCAGCTTTTTGTAGCTATATAGGAGACAACCAGGGCTTCATATCACACAGCTGCTCTGAGCTGTTAATTAAAGCATTCTGTAGAGCAGCAGAACCAATGTGCAGCACATTTGGGTTAGGAAGGATGAAAGGGTTGTGTGAAAGAAATGCCTTCCCCAGAAGCAAGCACTGGGCTGGAGTTGGAACCAAAACCAAACCCTCCTTGCACCTTTCCTCATTCCACATGCTGACATTTATTTTAAGAACAAAACACAAGACTACAGTGAAGAAAGCTTCAGAACAACTCAGCTACTTTATTCATCCCCTTTCCCTTTCCACTACAGATGATTTTCAGAAAACCCCCGAGAGCCACATTACTGCTCTCCTGACCCCTCTCAGATTCATCAGTGCACTCACAAATTACTGAGAGCAACACATGCACACAGACACACAGAACATCCCTACACAGCCTCTTCTCCTTAGGAAACAGCATCAAAAAGCTGCTGGCAGGAAGAGCAGAAGAGGAAATCTGGTATGGTGAGAGAGCTGCTTTGGGCAGCAAGGAAAGGCCATCTGAAGCTCCTGGGTTAAGTCCCCTGTGCAGAGAGTGCCAGTGATGCCATCTCCTTTGCAAACTCTTCCTGTGTTGGCACCGAAACCAAACCCTCCAAGAAGCATTGGGGTCTCCATCATCCTGGGCTCTCTAGCATCCTCAAGGTCTCTCCCTCCGCTGGGGGTTTTCCCAGGAGAAACAAGGTGCCAGCCCTGAGAGAATCTCCTCCTGCACCAAAGACACTTGCAGGGCCACCGTCTCATGTGGCCTGGGCAATGTTTAATGAGGATGGAGCTCTGGATGAAGCTCTTTCTGAAGTGCAGGCATTTCTAGGGTCTCTGCCACAGGCCAGTCAGCCTCACCTCTGTCCCTGGAAAGGTGATGGAACAGGTTGTGCTGGATGCCATCTCCAGATAACTGGAAGAAAAGGAGGTTATCAGGAGTAGTCAGCATGGGTTCACCAGGGGGAGGTCATGTTTGACCAACCTGGTAGCCTTCTATGATGTTGTCTCTGGCTGGGTGGATGGGGGGAAAGCAGCGGGTGTAATCTACCTTGATTTCATCAAGGCATTTGATACTGTCTCCCACGACATCCTTATAACAAAGCTGAGGAAGTGTGGCATAGATGAGTGGACAGTGAGCTGTGTTGAAAACTGGCTGACTGGCAGAGCACAGAGGGTCGTTCGTCATTGGCGGTGCAGAGTCTGGTTGGAGGCCTGTAACCAGCGGTGTTTCTCAGGGGTCGGTGCTGGGGCCGGTCTTGTTCAACATCATCAATGATCTTGATGAGGGGATAGTGGCCACCCTCAGCAAGTTTGCTGAGGATACAAAGTTGGGAGGATTGGCTGACACACCTGAAGGCTGTGCTGCCATTCAGCGAGACCTGGACAGGCTGGAGAGCTGGGCAGTAGGAAACCAGATAAGGTTTAACAAAAGCACATATAGAGTCTTGCATCTAGGGAGGAATAATTGCATGCACCAGTACAGGTTGGGGGATGACCTGCTGGAGAGGAGCTCTGCAGAGAGGGACGGGGGTGTCCTGGTGGACGACAGGTTGGCCATGAGCCAGCAGTGTGCCCTTGTGGCCAAAAAGGCCAATGGCATTCTGGGATGCATGTGAGGAGCTCTGCGCTCTGCACAAAGCCCTTCTCACACTCGAGGCATTTCTAAGGCTTCCAGCCACATGAACTCACTGGTGCAGGCACGGATTGGACTTCACCCAAGTGCAGACACTCCGGTACCGCAGCAGGTTTGAGCTGTGGCCAAAGCTCTTCTTGCAGGCTGCACATTTGTAGGGTTCCTCGTGTGGATCCACTGGTGTGTGATGAACTTCCAGCTATGGACGGACCATTTCCTGCAGTCAAGGCACTCATAGGGACTCTCCTCTTGGGTTGGTTCTCTGGCTTGAGCTCCAGATGAAGCTCTTCCCACACTCCCTGCAGACAAGATTTCTTCCCTCCTGGTGACATATTGGCCTAGCTGAGCTTTCCTTTGGGTCCTCACCTGCTGCCCCACAGCAGATGAGTATCTACAGGGGAGGTAAGATGTGACTCTCCTTGCACACAGCCCTGGCAGAAATATGCCAAGCTGGCAGAGGGTTTCCAGTGGCTGTGACACATCCCTCTCTGGATTCTCCTTTGCATGGCCACTCAACACAGCAACTGCAGCTGTAAGAGAACAATATGCATAATTCCCATGCAAAGAAGGAGAAAGAGGATTGAGTTTGGCCACAGAGCTCTTCCTCTACTCAAGGGATCTGTAAGGTTCATCACCACACAAAGTGACAGGGTGGTGACCAGGCTGGAGCTGTGGCTGAAGCTCTGCCCATGTTCGGGGCTCTGCAGGTTCTGTATCTTGTGTGGCTGTGCTGGTAGGTAATGAGGCTGGAACTGCTTCTGAAGGTTCCTCATATCTTGGGGATGCTTCTACAGCCTTTGTGCTCTATGGATGTGCTTGTGGGTGTTGAGATTAGATCTGTGTTTGAAGCTCTTCCCACACTCAGGACACTTGTAGGGTCTCTCCCCTGTGTGGATGCGCTGGTGGCACTTCAATTCATAACTCCTTTTGAAGCTCTTCCCACATTCAGAACACTGAAAGGGTCTCTCTCCTGTGTGGATGCGTTGGTGGAAACTGAGGTGGGAACGGCTTTTGAAGCTCTTCCCACACTCAGAGCACTTGTAGGGTCTCTCCTCTGTGTGGGTCCACTGGTGCTGCTTCAATTCAGAACTGCTTTTGAAGCTCTTCCCACACTCAGGACATGTAAAAGGTTTCTCTCCTGTGTGGATGCGCTGGTGCAGCTTTAATTCAGAACTGCTTCTGAAGCTCTTCCCACACTCAGGACATGTAAAAGGTTTCTCTCCTGTGTGGATGCGCTGGTGCATCTTTAATTCATAACTGCTTTTGAAGCTCTTCCCACACTCAGGACACTGAAAGGGTCTCTCCTCTGTGTGGATGCGCTGGTGCTGCTTCAATTGACAACTGCTTTTGAAGCTCTTCCGACACTCAGGACACTGAAACGGTCTCTCTCCTGTGTGATTGAGATGGTGCAGCTTCAATACATAGTTCCTTTTGAAGCTCTTCCCACATTCAGAACACTGAAAGGGTCTCTCTCCTGTATGGGTGCGTTGGTGGAAACTGAGGTGGGAATGGTTTCTGAAGCTCTTCCTACACTCAGAGCACTTGTACGGTCTCTCCCCTGTGTGGGTGCACTGGTGCTGCTTCAATTCATAGTTCCTTTTGAAGCCCTTCCCACACTCAGTACACTTGTAGGGTCTCTCTCCTGTGTGGATGCGGTGGTGGCAGGTGAGCTGGGAACTGCTTTTGAAGCTCTTCCCACACTCAGTACACTTGTAGGGTCTCTCTCCTGTGTGGATGTGTTGGTGGAAGGTGAGGTGGGAACTCCTTTTGAAGCTCTTCCCACACTCAGTACACTTGTAGGGTCTCTCTCCTGTGTGGATGTGTTGGTGGAAGGTGAGGTGGGAACTCGTTTTGAAGCTCTTCCCACACTCAGAGCACTTAAAGGGTCTCTCTCCTGTGTGGATGTGCTGGTGGCGGGTTAGTTGGGATCTCCTTTTGAAGCACCTTCCAGAATCAGAGCACTTGTATGGGCTCTTTGCTGAGTGTATGCACTGGTGGTTAATGATGCTGGAATCTTTTTCAAAGCTATTTCCACATTCCGTGCATGGATTCTGCTTTTTCTTCTGGCACACATCCGTGCTCCTGGGTTCTTCAGGATGCTTTTCACCTATGTTGAAGTACAGTGGGTTCCTTCCTGTCTTTACCAGACACTTTCCCAGGGGATTCTTGATGCACTCACCCTGACCTTGCTCCAGGCCTCCTTGGACATCCCTCCTGATTTCTTCCACACAGACACTACCCAACCACCTTTCGGCCACTCCACTTTCCTGCACATCCTCCAATATATCTGCAATCCGAGTTCCTGCTGGATGACAGAGAAAATCTGGAAATACCACACAGTGCACAAAATAAAATCAAGACAGAGATGGTTCTCACAGCCCCAGCCTCCTCCTTCCTTCCACCACCTCACCTGGGCTGAGGTCTCCTGGCACAGCCTCAGGGCTAGGCACATCTGGGATCCAGGGGTCTTCCCCTCCTTCAAGCAGGGAGATCACCAAGGGTTTGTGGGCTGGAAGTGGAGCTTCAATGACAGAAATATGGAGATAAGAGAGTTTCCCTGATTCTGGTACAGCTGCTTGTCCAACAACTCCTCTCTCTGTCCCTCCACATGATGAAACCACAATTTGGACCAGAATTACTTTTATAGAATTTCATAGAATTTTCTTTTATATTTTTGAAATGCTCAACACCGAAGGCTTCAGAAATGTTTATGGGAATGGAATAAGGAGACAATAAATGCTAAAGAGGTAACCTTATAGAGCTGGAGTGGTCTGATTGCTAGAGCTACTGGCACCATGCAATGCAAGAACACAAGGGCTGTTTGCAGGGAGATGGTTCAACCCTCCATGGCTGAAGCCTCCTTGCCAACACTAACTAGGGGGCTTTTATCAGAGTGCTGAGCACAATAAGCCCCCATGAAACTCATGCTTCTCTGTGTTTCTTTTGTTACTGCGATTGTGGTGTTGGTCAAGAAATAACTGCATGCTGATTATTCTAGGCCCGGCCTGCAGAGGCTCATTCTGCACAGCCAAAGGTGCCCTAACGAGGAGGAAAGGCAGCAAAGCCCTCACCCAGCGAGGCCACGCACTGGTACGTCTCCAGCATCACGTCCCGGTAGAGCGCTCGCTGCACAGGGTCCAGCAGCGCCCACTCCTCCCTGCTGAAATACACGGCCACCTCCGCAAAGCTCACGGGCTCCTGCAAGCAAAGAGGCTCCTTGCTGGGAACAGCCGAGGCCCAGGGAAGCAGCTCGCACAGGACACAAGCTCCCGTCCCAGCCGCTTCTCTGGCCCCAGCACACACGTGCTGCCTGAGGGCACCTCCCTCTCCCCCGCCATTCGCATCCCTCGCCCCTCCGCCTCTCCTGCCCGCTTCCCCCAGCCCCTACCTGACACGGATGTGCTGTGGCCATCTGCTGCTCTCCTGCGGGTGAGATGATCACGGCTGGAAGGCAGAAGTCGAACTGGAGCCTGCGGGGACAAGAGAAATGGCAGGGGAGCTGTGAGGGAACGCAGCAGTCCCTGTCCCAGCCCAGCCCGCCACAGCCCATCTGCAGGACACTGCCTGCCTGGGGGATGGCACAACAGGTCTTCCACAATGAGGAAGACAATGAGCAACAGCACTGCTAACACTCTGGCTAAAAGCGACGAGCCATCACAAAGCTGTCTTAAACTGTGAGGCTGAAAGAACTGATGGCTGACACTCAGTTCAACAGCTGAGGGCACTTGCACTGTGTGCCTAAAAACAGAGCATGGCTTGTCAGTCGTTACCCCAACACAGAGAGCAGCCCAAGTGCCCTTGGAGCTCTCCTGCACAGCAGCGGGCTGCATGACAGGATCTCCCCTTGAGTAGGGATGTCTCTCGAGTACACAGCTGCACAGAGATCCCTTGCACCGTGACATCAAGACTCCTCAACACAGATCTTCCGTAAGAGACTCATGGCTACTTTGGAGCTATCAGAGCTTCTCTAAGGCTATATCCTTAACTGATTATGTGTATATGATCTCTGTGACATTATTCCCTGATCAAGCCTGCGATTAGCAGTGGATCAAGTTGCAGTGAGGCTCCTCCTTACCTTCGTGGTTTTAGAAGTTTAGAAAAGATGAGGGAGCACCCTGAGACTCGTGACTCGTTGAGCCAGTGTCAATCCAACTCGGTTCTGGGAACCTGAGCCTGCACTTCAGGCAGCAGTGTTAAGATTACCAATGGAAAGGGAACCAAATGTTGTGTGTCAAACTGCCAAAGCCAGTGTCTGGCTCCCAGGTGAGAAATGTTATGTCAAACACTCACTCTGCAATTATAAACTCTCACGAAACATTGTTCTCAACCCCCAGAGAAACAGGGAGGCTGCTCTGCACGTACCTCATGCAGCTGCTAACCTCCATGAATCAAAAACCACCAACGGTCCCCAATACTCTTTTCCTGCTGTGGCAAGGGTGGAAGTTCTGATGCTACAGCTTATTTGGACAAAATACAAGACCTCTCATTCTCATCCATAATCCTTTAGCCATACATACGGAGCTTTTACAGTTTCCCTCCTTTGGTAAATGTAAAAGGAGAACTGGCTTCAACGGACAAAGAGAAGGCTGAGGCACTGAATGAGTTCTTTGCCTCGGTCTCCACTGGCAGCCAGGATTCTAAGAATTCTCACGTCCCTCAGCCCTGCATCCCTAAACCTCCAGGTGGGTGCCAGGGCAGTAAATCAGGTCAGGCTGTCACTGGCGGCCTTCTAGGATGGAGTGATGGCATTGGTGGACAAAGGGAAGGCGACCAAAGTCATTTACCTGGACTTGAGCAAGGCCTTTGACATGGTCCCCCGCCACATCCTTATCTCCAAATTGGAGAGATGTGGATTTGATGGGCGGACCACTCAATGGATAAGAAATCTGTGCAAAGGCCACAGACAGAGGGTGGTGATTAATGGCTCTATGTCCAGGTGGAAGCTGTTGGAGAGGGTCCAGAGGAGACCAACAGAGACGATCAGAGGGCCGGAGCACCTCCACAACGAAGGCAGGCTGAGGGAGCCGGGCTCGTTCAGCCCGGAGAAGAGAAGGCTGCGGGGTGACCTTATCGCAGCCTTTCAGTACCTAACCCGCTCGGCCTCACCTGCTGTGCTGGGAAGAGTCGGCCGGTCTCCTGGCAGCGGCACCGACGGCTCCGTCTCCGCCCAGAGCTGCACACAGGGCTGAACGCCGGGAGAGGAGAGGAGAGGAGAGGAGAGGAGAGGAGAGGAGAGGAGAGGAGGGGAGAGGAGGGGAGAGGAGGGGAGAGGAGGGGAGAGGAGGGGAGAGGAGGGGAGAGGAGGGGAGAGGAGGGGAGAGGAGGGGAGAGGAGGGGAGAGGAGGGGAGAGGAGGGGAGAGGAGGGGAGAGGAGGGGAGAGGAGAGGAGAGGAGAGGAGAGGAGAGGAGAGGAGAGGAGGGGAGAGCGACGCGTGGGGGACACAGAGCAGCGCAGCCAAGCGAAGGCCGGGTCCCGTCCCGCCGGAAGGCACGCCGTCCGCGGCCGCGAGGGAAGACGAGTTCCGGTCTCAGTCGGGCTGGAACGACTGCCTGGGCCGGGCCGCTGGGCGGGGCGGAGCCGCCGCCGTGATGGCGCGGGGCAGGGGGCGGCCGCAGGACGGGCTGGGCTGGGCTGCGTGCGTGCCGTGCTCTGCGGAGCGGACGCGGCTGCCGGCTGGGTTGGCGAGCCCGAGGGCGGCTGCGGGAGGCTTTCTCTCGCCGAGGCAGGATTCCTTTCGCTAGCTTGGCGAAACAGACCGACCCGTATCACGTACGGCAGTCAGTGCGGTGTGGCAGTTAGTTGGTGCCCGTGGCGATTCGGGATGGATCGCACTGGGTACGTAGGGTCGCCCCCGAGGACGTTGCCCGGTGCGATTCAAGGGAACGTACGGCCAGCCGGACGGACCACAACCCCACGCAGGACCCACGTTATCACTGCACAGAAGACTTATTAGGACCTTTATTCAGGGATTTAGGGATGGTCGTATTCTTACGGCGGCTTTTGGGTAAAGCTCCTACGCACAGCTCCGTTCCATTGGCAGAGTTCTGTTCAACACAATGTGGTGCCTGGCGTTGTACCGGAGATTGCCTCTCGCTGAGACAGATTCGTGGTTGAGAGGAGTTAAAGGAGCGGCAGGACAGCAACGTGGGGATGTGTGAGCACAGGGATGTGCGAATGGCCCCAGCAAAGGAAGCAGAGACCCAGCAGAAAGCGGCGCTTCATTAGCGTAACAAAACACAGCCCCCATCCCTCCCTCCCTCCCTTCCTCCCCCGGCTGCAGATGTGCCCTGAGAACGAGCTGTGAACCTGCCCAAGGCCTGGCAGCCGGCTCGGGGCGTGCTCGCTGTGGGAATCGCTGCCTGGAGCTGAGGCTGTGCCGAAGCGGCCAGAGCCTGGCTGGAAGCCATCCGGGCAGCACCGCGGCGGCAGGAGGTGCAGCAAGGCCGTCGTGCGGCCAGCTCCGGGCTGCGGGCACTCGGCATCCTCTGCTCTCCCAGGAGCGACTCCCAGGAGCCCGGTTGCCCGCAGCAGAGGTGGGAGCAGCCTGCTCCGCACCCCAGGTAGGTGCCCTCGGTGGCTCGTGCGGAGGAGCTGCAGGCATTTTTCTCTTCCAGGTGATCGCCGTTTCGAGGCAGGGACTGGGGAGGACTGCAGCACTACTCGGGGATTAATAGATGACCGACAGCTTTGGGAGGTCATGAAAAAAAGGGATTCTTTTGAATGCAGGGGCAGATTTATTTTTGTCATGCCAGGACTTGCGGAATCACTCTATAACCCACGTAAGGTTATAAAGCTGCTATGTGTATTGCGGCGCCGGGTTCAAGGGGGATATCTCCTCCTAACTCGCACATCTAGGAAAGCGGTGACTGCACGTTTATAGGCAGAGCGCATTCCTCCCGTTGCCCGGAAATTGGTTACATTTGCATTGGATGTCCCCCTCCTCTGAGCATTCGTCCTAGAATACGGGTCGGCTCTCTGGGCTCATCTGGTGGTCGCTGGCTGAGGGCTGTTGCGAAACCTTTAGGGGGTTGTACCGTGTCGCAATAGCAGCTCTGCCTTCTTCACTTCACGGGACTCCCACCCATTATATCGCAAACAGCGGCTCTACTTATCTTCGCTTGTCTTCAAAGACCTCGCGTTCCTGTGGTTTCTGTGTTCCTCCCTGAAGTTTGCGAACGAAGTTATAGTTTGGTCGATTCAGCGGCATCAATGCTAATTAGATTTTGTTCAGTCGTTTTTTGGTTTGTTACTTTGTTTTCCCTCATCCTCACTCGATAGGTCTGCTTTCTTTACCCATCCCCTGACGCTGTGTGGCACTGTCCCCGTGCTGCAGGAGGCTCTCCTTTCCCCTGCGAGCAGCATCCCGAGGGGACGGCAGCAGCGGTTGCCAGGCGTGTTGCAGCCCGGCTTGGGCTCCGAGGGGCACAGGAGGGGGTTGGAGCTGGGACAGCGAGGAAGTGAGCAGAGGAGCTCAGCGTGCTGTGCTGCCCGGTTGGCTCTGTGTAACACAGCGCAGCTGGGACTGCGTTTCTCCCTCTGGGCCACGGCAGACACGAGATGACCTCGCTCCGCAGCTCTGCACGCATGGATTGATGTAAGCTCCCCGATGTCTCCTTTTGAGTGTGTGAATGTGAAGCTTCCAAGGGGGGAATTTCCAGTCCCCTCCCCCTCCCCGGCAGCCCGCAGTTTCCCTTCGGGGACGCAGCAGGCAACATCTGCCTCTAGCGGCCCTTTCAGCGTTCCCTTTTGTGCGCTTGGCGCTGGGCTGATGGCTCTCCTGGGGTCGTGCAAACCCCTCCCACGGCTTTTGTTCGGGCTGTCCCGGCAGCTGCAGATGCCTTTGCAGATGCTTATCTCCGGCACTGGACTGTGTAATGGACGCTGAAAAGCTGACAGCCTGTGGGCTGACTGGAGCACAGGTGGAGAACGCGGCCGAGCAGCACGTCAGTCAAGTGCAGCCCAGGCTGCGTTGTGCAAAGGGCGCCTGCTGCTGAGAACGTGCCCTGGAAGTGAGCGCAGGGTGCGTGCTGAGCTGATGAGAGATGGATATTATTGATATAATGTCGTCATAATGTGGTGTTCCAATAGTGCCTTTACAAGGCTGTTGTAACCGCGTGGTTGTTTATTGCATAGGGTTAAACGCACACATAGAGGAGGCCCTCCCGCTGAGTCCCGAGGCTCAGAACATGCTCAGCTGGGCCCCGGCTGTTGAAGCAGGGCTCTGCTATCAGTTCTTTCAGTCCCCATTTTGAGACAAATTTATGGTCGTTAATCTGTTCCAGCCAGAGCGTTACCTGTTGTGTTGTGCATTGTCTTCCTGTTAGAATTTGTTGCTAGAATTTGTTCTCATACTCACTGCACACTGAACACAGGCAATGAGTGCCTATGGTGAGGTTTCCTGTCCTCATGTTAACTACAGTGCCTTTATCCCAGTATCTATCTGAGTAGCAGCCTGAGCACAGCTTTTCCAGTTGCCATCCCAAGGCTGCAAGTTGCCATCCCAAGAAAAGCATGGAATCGTCTCGGTGGGGAATTCTGAACAGGTCACACCATTACAGAGAAGGATAAATCCATGATGCTTAATTGTTCTGTTCAGCACCGCTACTACTCAATAAGTTGCCTACACAGTTCAGTTAAAATTACCAGCACAGCATCGGTAGGTGGTGGTCTGACCGTCACAGGCTGGTTTGGCTGCAGTGGTGTCAGATACTCTCTCTTCTCAGGAGATGAAAAAATAATCTCCGTTTGGTTGGATGTTTTGTTGATTTCTGAATGTGTTTCTTTGAAGTAAGCCATCCCATCTGCTTCCGGTTTTGCACTTCCCTACCCGAGGAATGTGAGCCATTATCACTTTTAGGTAACATCAGCAGTGGGTGGATTTGAGAACTATCAGTCTCCTTCACTTCAGTGTACTTTTCCCAACCCCTGTTGGAGGGCTTAGTCGATTTAAGCAAACCCAAGGCTACTTCCACCCCTGAGAAGATGTACGGACATCTCCCAGAGGATTGAATCCCTTTGCCAGCAGGTGTTCCCCTGACTGATCTGCAGAGGTGGTTCTCCAGCAGGCTGCTCTGCTGGCAGCTGCAATCTGGGCTTAGGCTCATGGTGTTTGTGTGTCATGGGCTGCATTCAGTGTTCTTCAGTGAACCAGGTATTTCTCTGCACCTCCTGTTGGATGGCCATACCATTTTCTGAGAGTATTTCTGCAGCTCTTTCCTGGGTATCGGTCTCCTTTAGGCCTGCTTCCAGTCAATCGAAAGATCCCCCGTTTGGCACAGGCTGTCCTTGTTGTGTTTCCTCATCTTGCTTCTCCGCTCAGATGTCCAATAAAACTCCCCTTTCCCTTTCCTTGTGTATCACTGTTCTGTGTCTTTAAGTGCAGGCTAAGTTAGACAATAAGCACTAATTCTGCTGCCTCTGTTTGCCTGAACAGTGTAGAGGTAGTGCCTTTAATTACAGTGTTGTTGGGTGCAATTTCACATTTGTTTGGAATCTAACTACAAAGGTTCAGGATGTGTGGCATAAAGGATTGTAGGTGACAGAGGGAAGTCTTTGTTTGTTCTGTGAATAAGCATTACCTTCAGAATCATAGAATCACAGAATCACTTGTGATGGAGTCCAAGACACCATTTGCTTTCCAATCTGCCAGAGCACACTACAGGCTCATGTAAAGCTAATCATCCATCAGGACCCTCGTAGCGCAGCAGAAATATTGCAGAATATCAGTCGTTTTTCATCCAGGGAGGAGCGGTGCAGTTCTCCTTTGCTTCATATGATACTTCCAAACCTGACATTATGCTGATAATAGCTTTCTTTTACTGCCCCTAATGAACTCTGCTCGCTTCTCAACTCTAACAGTTGCCACGAGGACATTCACAGGCGAATTTGGAACGCGCTCCATGTCTCTTGTTATCGGTTTGTGTCCCTTCTTGCCATTCTGCAGACTTTACCAACTTGTCACAGATGGATCCAAACACAATATACACTCCTAAGGGAGAAGGAGGATTGTATTTATTGATACAATACAAATATGTTGTAATGATTTAACAGTGGCATAGCAAGATGGGAGATGGTTGGATACACTTGGTTATTTACTGCATAGAAGATAGGGATACACCCACGCCTACAGGAGACCTTCCTGTTGAGTCCCGAGGCTCAGAGTGGTCCCCCTTTCTATGTGAAGTCTGCAAACCACAGAGGTAAGGAGCCTGGCCATGGCTGGATCCACTCCCAGTCCCAGGCTTGGTCAAGCGCCTTACGTCAAAGAACTCATATGTGCACAGTCCCTCTAAGACATAACCTCAGAGAAGCTCTGGTAGCTCCAAAGTAACCGTGAGTCTCTTACAGAATATCTCTATCAGGAAGGAGTCTTGGTGTCAAGGTGCAGGTGTGCAGGTGTGACCTCGAGAGACATCCCTACTTGAGGGGAGATCCCGTTGTGCAGCCCGCTGCTGTGCAGGAGAGCTGGAAGGGCACTTGGGCTGCTCCCTGTTTTGGGGTAAGATGACAGACTGCTTGCCATACGTTGTCTTAAGCACACACTCAGTCGGCCCTCAGGTGTTGAACTGAGTGTCAGCCATCAGTTCTTTCAGCCTACAATTTGAGACAGCTTTGTGATGGTTCATCTCTTTTAGCCAGTGTTACCAAGTGCTGTTGCTGATTGACATCCTGTGCAAGGCCAGTTGTGCCGTCCCCTAGGCAGGCAGTGTCCTGCAGATGGGCTGTGGAGGGCTGGGCTGGGACAGGGACTGCTGCGTTCCCTCACAGCTCCCCTGCCATTTCTCTTGTCCCCGCAGGCTCCAGTTCGACTTCTGCCTTCCAGCCGTGATCATCTCACCCGCAGGAGAGCAGCAGATGGCCACAGCACATCCGTGTCAGGTAGGGGCTGGGGGAAGCGGGCAGGAGAGGCGGAGGGGCGAGGGATGCGAATGGCGGGGGAGAGGGAGGTGCCCTCAGGCAGCACGTGTGTGCTGGGGCCAGAGAAGCGGCTGGGACGGGAGTTTGTGTCCTGTGCGAGCTGCTTCCCTGGGCCTCGGCTGTTCCCAGCAAGGAGCCTCTTTGCTTGCAGGAGCCCGTGAGCTTTGCGGAGGTGGCCGTGTATTTCAGCAGGGAGGAGTGGGCGCTGCTGGACCCTGCGCAGCGAGCGCTCTACCGGGACGTGATGCTGGAGACGTACCAGTGCGTGGCCTCGCTGGGTGAGGGCTTTGCTGCCTTTCCTCCTCGTTAGGGCACCTTTGGCTGTGCAGAATGAGCCTCTGCAGGCAGGGCCTGGAATAGTCACCATGCAGTTACATACTGATAACTCCAACAGCAACAAAGGAAATACTGAGAAGCATGAGTTTCATGGGGGCTTATTGTGCTCAGCACTCTGATAAAAGCCCCCGAGTTAGTGCTGGCAAGCAGGCATCAGCCAAGGAGGGTAGAACCATCTTCCTGCAAACAGCCCTTGTGTTGTTGTATTGCATGGTGCCACCAGCTCCTGCTAACTTGTGACTCTCTGGTTACTCCTTTAGAATTTAATATTTTCTATTCAGTTCCCATTATGCTTTCTGACACCTTGGGCATTGAGCAAGTTGAAAGAAAACAGAAATTTTTTTAAGTGGAGTGTTAAAGAAAATGTCCCTCCATAGTTTTCAGAGATGCAAAAGCATTCTTTGCTCCAACCCCGTGTGTGCTGGCCTGGTGTCATTCAGGCCCTAATTGTGGTTTCACCATGGGGACGGGTGTAGAGTTGGTGGACAAGCAGCTGTGCCTGAATTGCAGAAATGCTCTCATCTCCTCCGTTTCTCTCATTGAAGCTCCATTTCCAGCCCCGAAAGCCGTGGTAATCTCCCTGCTTGAAGGAGGCGAAGACCCCTGGATCCCAGATGTGCGTAGGCCTGAGGCCGTGCCAGGAGACCTCAGCCCAGGTGAGGTGGTGGGAGGAAGGATGGTTGGGGCTGGGTAATATTTGGGGCACCGTGTGCTATTTCTGGATTTCCTCTGTCATCCAGGTGGAGAGGAGATCACAAATAGAAAGGAGAATTTGCAGGAAATTGGTGTGGTCCAAAGGCAGTGGGGTAGTGTCTCTGTGGGAATAAGGAGAAAGGATGTCCAGGGTGGCCTGGAGCAAGGAGAGCGTTTCAAGAAGTCACTGGGAAACTATCCAGGAAAGAGAGCAAGGAACCCGGTGGGCCTCAGTGCAGGTCAACAGCGGCCTATAGATGCCAGGAAGAGAGAAGTATGCCGGAAGAAAAAATGGAACTCAAGTAATGAGCATGCAAAAAGCGTTAAAAGATATTCCAGACTTGCTAGCAAGCAGCACATACACTCAGGGGAGAGACTGCACAGGTGCTCTGACTGTGGAAAGAGCTTCAAATGGAGAGCCCACCTTACGATACACCAGCGCATCCACACAGGAGAGAGACCCTATAAGTGCTCTGAGTGTGGGAAGAGCTTCCGAAGCAGTTCCAACCTCATTGTCCACCAGCCCATCCACACGGGAGAGAGACCCTTTAAGTGCTCTGAGTGTGGGAAGAGCTTCAAAAGGAGTTCCCATCTCATCTGCCACCAGCGCATCCACACAGGAGAGAAACCCTTTAATTGTCCTGAATGTCCGAAGAGCTTCAAACACAGTTCCACTCTTTACACTCACCAGCTTATCCACACAGAGGAGAGACCCTACAAGTGCCCTGACTGTGGGAAGAGCTTCAAAAGCAGTTCTGCCCTCACCAACCACCAGCGCATCCACACAGGAGAGAGACCCTTCAAGTGCTCTGAGTGTGGGAAGAGCTTCAAAAGCTGTTCCAATGTCATCCGCCACCAGCGCATCCACACAAGAGAGAGAACCTACAAGGGCCCTGAGCGTAGGAAGAGCTTTAGAAGCAGTTCTAGACTCAAGTCCCACAAGCAAGTACACAGAAGAAAGTGATTATAGAAGCCTGTTGTGGTGTAACCCAGCAGGTGGCTCAGCACCATAAAGTCCTTCGCTCACTCCTCCCTTTCTCAGCTGGTTGGGGGAGAGAACAAAACCAAGAAAAGATCTTAGTAGGACACGAGAGTTGAGTTCAAGCTTTTTACTGAGATAGAGAAAAGGACAAGGATAAATGTTACAACAGTGTGCATATATATATGAATTGTATAGCAAGTGACGGGCTGGGAACTTCTCCGGTTTCTGCCCTAAAATGTCCTGAGTGTGGAAAGAGGTTCAAAAGAAGTACCCACCTCACCCACCACCAGCACATCCACACTGGAGAGAAACCCTGTAAGTGTTCAAAGTGTTCGAAGAGCTTCAAAAGCAGTTCCCACCTCGTCCAACACCAGCACGTCCACACAGGAGAGAGACCCTACAAGTGCCCTGAATGTGGGAAGAGCTTCAAAAAGACTTCCCATGTCATCCTCCACCAGCGCATCCACACAGAGGAGAGACCCTACAAGCGCTCTGAGTGTGGGAAGGGCTTTAGAAGCAGTTCTAGTCTCAAATCCCATAAGCATACGCACAGAGGAAACAGAAGGTAGAAGTGTGTTGTGGTTTAAACCAGCAGGCCACTCAGCAGTTGTTTTCTCACTCTTCTTCTTCCCTTTGGGATGCAGGAGAGAACAATAAAAACCCCATGAAGTAGAACTTGTAGGTTGAGATGAAGCTTTTTACTGAGATAAAGGATAAATGTTATGACAGTGTGCACATATACATGAATTGTTTAACAAGTGACATGCTGGGAACTGCTCTGGTTTCTGCCAGAGGCTCCAAGTGAGGCCATTCTCCCCAGCTCCTGTGTGATTCACCAGAAAGACTGGGGAGCTTTTTCAGGTGATTCAGACAAAAGACTCCTTTGATGGACTGATCCATGGCTGTGGATCACATCACTGCTGAAATCAATGGGATGCAGGGGGTGGAGGAAGTGGCTTGGGAATATCAATTTTAGGATTTGATTTTTTTTGTTTTTAATGGTAGGCCGCCTCATCTCTCTTTCTTCTCACCTGCTAACCTCTATGTGGAGATCACCATTATTGAAGGAGACCTCAGAATGTTTGAGCCATGGGGTGGTGTTTGGGATGAGATGTTAGTGCCTGTTAGTGTGAGCCTGAACAATGCCCTGAGAGACAATTAAGTTGCAGGGAGGAGCTGGGTGTCCCTTCCCTTAATTGGACTGATGTGTCAGCCACTCTTGGAAGAGTCCAGAACAACTCTCCTGAAATGGTCAAGTTTCAGGAGGGGGCCTGGTGTGACTTCCTTTGATTTGGATATAGTCCAGTGTCTAGGACTGGAGGCAACTCCGATTTCAAATAGGAGCCATGAGATCTGTCTTCTTCCTTTGGTATTATAAGTAGGTGCTGGGGGGGAGGTCAGGTGTGCCCTACCTCTGCTGCTGGCCCTGCTTCTAGGTGCTGCTGCTTCCATTCTTTACCGTGTGGAGCGTCCCCATCAGCACGCTTGGTGCTGGATCCAAGGCTGATGATCTCCCTACCCCCTTTAATTTCTCTTCTTCCTTTTCATGATTATTTTTTTCTCTTATTGTTTTTACTACCTCAAGGCATACTTGAAGTTCCTATAAACAATATAGCTTAGACAGATACAAGTGTCACAGTGTGGAAATGTAGGATAAATGTTTTGTAGAAATCTCCTAATAAAGATGACGTTGTTTTCCACCTGTGTATGAATCTTGAGTGTTGGTTCGCCTTCATCTAACTGGAGGGGTTGTGAATGTGGTCACCTCGGCCGTCATTCATGTGCAGGGAGTGACAGTGTTGAATGAACAACAGAAAGAAGACGTCTGGAAAAGGACCTTAGAAGTGATTCTTTCTGAACAATCTGACAGATCAGGTCTTGCCTCAAAGGCTACTAATTACCAAGCTCTTCGTTCTTGCTCTCCTTGGAAATGGGGATGTTTGCCAGCTTCCAGTCACCTGGGACATGTTGAGATTCCCAAGACCCTTGGATAATCCCCACAGCCCATACATTTACATGCCTGCAAGTGAGGCAGCACATTCCACGAAGGTTCATAGTCAGTTCCTCCCATGTAACCTGGTCTCACTCCGTGTGTCCATTCACCTCCCCTTCCACACAAACTCTAGAAGAAAATCTCTGCTCAGAGGAGCTGGACTTCTGCCCCGCTTCTTGACTTGCAACACTTTGAAATTGCCTGCATGTGTCCTCTTAGGAGATGCCTCTTAACAAGTGACCAGTGCAGACGGGCCACAGTGCCTAGGGCGAGTGATGCTCTTCCAGACATATCCCTTAATTCCGCAAAGAATAATTGCTTGGTATCATCCTCCTGGCTGGGTGGCTTACACTAGATTCCCACTTTCCTTCCTTGTCCCTTAATGGGTGCCCAGAGGCTCTCCACCACATCACAGCCAAGTGTAAGCTCCATGCAGAGGACACGTGGGACATAGAGGGCACGGGCTTCTGCTGGGTGTATACAACTGTGGGTTAAACCTGGCGGGAGAAAGCCCTCCCTCCATGCCCGCCTGGGTGAATGTCCACCCCTAGAATGACAGTCCCCCTCCTTCATGCCCCCATCTGAAATGTCCCTGCTCCTGCAGACGGGGCACTGCAGTCACAGTTCCGCAGGGACTCATGTCTGCAACAGAAGGACTTTCCCCAGGGCAGAGGGAAAGCAGGTAAGTTCAGAGGGAGAGGAAATAGAGTCTTCTAACTCTTCATGCAACTAAACGCAGCGTGTGACAAAACATGGATGGAAATTAGCAGTTGAATTGATTTTTCTGGCAGTAAATGTGGAAAATCTTCATTCTAATTTTCTTTTCAGGGAAAACCTGCTCAACGGTTCTGAGAATATGTTGATGTAAGATGAAAACACAAAATAGTGAGAATGCTTTTTGGGGGAACCTAAAAGGAAAGAGAAGACACATGAGGGATGCCACTGGACAGAAATTCATTGGATGCAGTTGAAAAGTAAATCATCCCAGTTCTTGGCTGGGCTTCTGCCTTCGGTTGCAGGGGATCCCAATGCCTCCCAGCTGCTTGCTTCCTCCCCATGCATTTTCCCTTGGAGCTGTGAGTTCCTGCAACCCCCAGGGCCCTGCTGTAGCTCTCCTGCATTAGACCAGCCCCCTGCTCCCTGGGATGGAGGAAGCAGAGCTTCTCAGTACTGCAATCATCATCTCCTTGCAGCTTTCCAAGGGAGTCAGGGAGCCTTTAGAGGACAGCAGGGCAACCTCCTGCTGGCTTCACTAGCTCACCAAAATCAACCTCCACTTCCTGCAAACTGCATTCCAAGCACAGCAGCTTTAGCTGAGCCCAGCAAACGTGAAGGCCCTGCTACAGGAGATCTCAGACACAACTTCCCAAGGTCAAAGCAAAAACCTTCAAGCTCAAAAGGGATCACTTGCAAGGCAAGCATGCACTGGAGAGCACTCTGATATCTCTATGCTGTGGGAATGAGCTGCTGGTGCACCGTGTGGGTTTGCACTGCCTTCTGCTCCCACCACCTCCTGAAACTTGGGATGGTGAATTTAGGAAGAACAAGGTCAGCTTTTTGTAGTTTTATTGGAGACAATCAAGGCTTCATGTCACACAGCTGCTCTGAGCTCCTGATTAGAGCATTCTGTAGAGCAGCAGAACCAATGTGCAGCCCATTGGGTTAGGAAGGATGATAGGGTTGTGTGAAAGAAATGCCTTCCCAAGAAGCAAGCACTGGGCTGGAGTTGGAACAAAAACCAAACCCTCCTTGCACCTTTCCTCATTCCACATGCTGACATTTATTTTAAGAACAAAACACAAGACTACAGTGAAGAAAGCTTCAGAACAACTCAGCTACTTTATTCACCCCCTTCCCTTTCCACTACAGATGATTCTCAGAAAACCTCCAAGAGCCACGTTACTGCTCTCCTGGCCCCTCTCAGATTCATCAGTGCACTCACAAATTACTGAGAGCAACACAAGCACACAGACACACAGAACATCCCTACACAGCCGCTTCTCCTTAGGAAATGGCATCAAAAAGCTGCTGGCAGGAAGAGCAGAAGAGGAAGCCTGGCATGGTGAGAGAGCTGCTTTGGGTAGCAAGGAAAGGCCATCTGAAGCTCCTGGGTTAAGTCCCCTGTGCAGAGGGTGCCAGTGATGCCATCTCCTTTGCAAACTCTTCCTGTGTTGGCACCGAAACCAAACCCTCCAAGAAGCATTGGGGTCTCCGTCATCCTGGGCTCTCCAGCATCCTCAAGGTCTCTCCCTCTGCTGGGGGTTTTCCCAGGAGAAACAAGGTGCCAGCCCTGAGAGAATCTCCTCCTGCACCAGAGGCACTTGCAGGGCCACCGTTTCATGTGGCCTGGGCAATGTTTAATGAGGATGGAGCTCTGGATGAAGCTCTTTCTGAAGTGCAGGCATTTCTAGGGTCTCTGCCACAGGCCAGTCAGCCTCACCTCTGTCCCTGGAAAGGTAATGGAACAGGTTGGATGCCATCTCCAGATAACTGGAAAGAAAAGGAGGTTATCAGGAGTAGTCAGCATGGGTTCACCAGGGGGAGGTCATGTTTGACCAACCTGGTAGCCTTCTATGATGTTGTCTCTGGCTGGGTGGATGGGGGGAAAGCAGCGGGTGTAATCTACCTTGATTTCATCAAGGCATTTGATACTGTCTCCCACGACATCCTTATAACAAAGCTGAGGAAGTATGGCATAGATGAGTGGACAGTGAGCTGTGTTGAAAACTGGCTGACTGGCAGAGCACAGAGGGTCGTTCGTCATTGGCGGTGCAGAGTCTGGTTGGAGGCCTGTAACCAGCGGTGTTTCTCAGGGGTCGGTGCTGGGGCCGGTCTTGTTCAACATCATCAATGATCTTGATGAGGGGATAGTGGCCACCCTCAGCAAGTTTGCTGAGGATACAAAGTTGGGAGGATTGGCTGACACACCTGAAGGCTGTGCTGCCATTCAGCGAGACCTGGACAGGCTGGAGAGCTGGGCAGTAGGAAACCAGATAAGGTTTAACAAAAGCACATATAGAGTCTTGCATCTAGGGAGGAATAATTGCATGCACCAGTACAGGTTGGGGGATGAGCTGCTGGAGAGGAGCTCTGCAGAGAGGGACGGGGGTGTCCTGGTGGACGACAGGTTGGCCATGAGCCAGCAGTGTGCCCTTGTGGCCAAAAAGGCCAATGGCATTCTGGGATGCATTAAAAAGAGCGTGGCCAGCAGGTCGAGGGAGGTGATCCTCCCCCTCTACTCAGCCCTGGTAAGGCCTCATCTAGAGTACTGTGTCCAGATCTGGGCTCCCCAGTACAAAAAAGACAGGGATCTCTTGGAAAGAGTCCAGCGGAGAGCCACAAAGATGGTGAAGGGCCTGGAGCATCTCCCCTATGAAGAAAGGCTAAGTGAACTGGGTATGTTTAGCCTTGAGAAAAGAAGACTGAAAGGGGACCTGATCCAGGTTTATAAATATCTAAGGTGTGGGGGGCAGAGTGGTGAGGCCAGACTCTTTTCAGCAGTGTGTGGAGACAGGACAAGGGGAAACGGCCAGAAACTGCAGCATAGGAAGTTCTGCACTAATGTGCGCAAGAACTTCTTTAGTGAGGGTGATGGAGCACTGGAACAGGAGATTGTGGAATCTCCTTCTCTGGAGATATTCAAGACCCGCCTGGACACCTACTTGTGTGACCTGGTGTAGGGAACCTGCTTTGGCAGAGGGGTTGGACTCGATGATTTCTGGAGGTCCCTTCCAACCCCAACGATTCTGTGATTCTGTGATTCTGTGGATCCCAGGGTGCTTGATCAGGTAGGAGCTTTAACTGACGATCTTCCCACACATAGGACATTTGTAGCACTTCTGCCACAAGTGACATCTCATGCATGTGAGGAGCTCTGCGCTCTGCACAAAGCCCTTCTCACACTCGAGGCATTTCTAAGGCTTCCAGCCACATGAACTCACTGGTGCAGGCACGGATTGGACTTCACCCAAGTGCAGACACTCTGGTACCGCCGCAGGTTCCAGCTGTGGCCAAAGCTCTTCTTGCAGGCTGCACATCTGTAGGGTTCCTCATGTGGATCCACTGGTGTGTGTTGAGCTCCAAGCTCTGGATGGACCTCTTCCTGCAGTCAAGGCACTCATAGGAACTGTCCCCTGGTTGCTTCTCTGGGGTCTACTGAGGGTTGAGCTCCAGATGAAGCTCTTCCCACACACCCTGCAGACAGGATTTCTTCCTTCCTGGCGACATATCGGCCCAGTAGAGGTTTCCTTTGGGCCCTCACCTGCTGCCCCACAGCAGGGAAGTTTCTACCGGGGAGGTAAGACGTGACTCTCCTTGCAAACAGCCTTGGCAGAAATATGCCAAACTGGCAGAGGGTTTCCAGTGGCTGTGACACATCCCTCTCTGGATTCTCCTGTGCATGGCCACTCAACACAGCAACTGCAGAGAGCAATATGCATTACTCTCACGCAAAGAAGGAGAAAGAGGATTGAGTTTGGCCACAGAGCTCTTCCTCTACTCGGGATTTGTAAGGTTCATCACCACACAAAGTGACAGGGTGGTGACCAGGCTGGGGCTCTGGCTGAAGCTCTGCCTATATTTGGGGCTCTGCAGGTTCTGTATCTTGTGTGGCTGTGCTGCTGGGAATGAGGCTGGAACTGCTTTTGAAGGTTCCTCATATCTTGGGGATGCTTCTACAGCCTTTGTGCTCTGTGGATGTGCTTGTGGGTGTTGAGATTAGATCTGTGTTTGAAGCTCTTCCCACACTCAGGGCACTTGTAGGGTCTCTCCCCCGTGTGGATGCGCTGGTGCTGCTTCAATTCAGAACTGCTTTTGAAGCTCCTCCCACACTCAGGACACTGAAAAGGTCTCTCCTCTGTGTGGATGCGCTGGTGCTGCTTCAATTGACAACTGCTTTTGAAGCTCTTCCCACACTCAGAGCACTTGTACGGTCTCTCTCCTGTGTGGATGCGCTGGTGGCGCTTCAATTCATAACCGCTTTTGAAGCTCTTCCCACATTCAGAACACTGAAAGGGTCTCTCTCCTGTGTGGATGCGTTGGTGGAAACTGAGGTGGGAACGGCTTTTGAAGCTCTTCCCACACTCAGAGCACTTGTAGGGTCTCTCCTCTGTGTGGGTCCGCTGGTGCTGCTTCAATTCAGAACTGCTTCTGAAGCTCTTCCCACACTCAGGACATGTAAAAGGTTTCTCTCCTGTGTGGATGCGCTGGTGCAGCTTTAATTCAGAACTGCTTTTGAAGCTCTTCCCACACTCAGGACACTGAAAGGGTCTCTCCTGTGTATGGTATCGCTGGTGCTGCTTTAATTCAGAACTGCTTTTGAAGCTCTTCCGACACTCAGGACACTGAAACGGTCTCTCTCCTGTGTGAATGCGCTGGTGCTGCTTCAATTCATATCTCCTTTTGAAGCTCTTCCCACATTCAGGACACTGAAAGGGTCTCTCTCCTGTATGGATGTGTTGGTGGAAACTGAGGTGGGAATGGTTTCTGAAGCTCTTCCTACACTGAGAGCACTTGTAGGGTCTCTCTCCTGTGTGGGTGCACTGGTGCTGCTTCAATTCATAGTTCCTTTTGAAGCTCTTCCCACACTCAGAGCACGTGTAGGGTCTCTCTCCTGTGTGGATGCGTTGGTGGAAGGTGAGGTGGGAACTGCTTTTGAAGCTCTTCCCACACTCGGTACAATTGTAGGGTCTCTCCTCTGAGTGGATACGATGGTGCTGCTTCAATTCAGAACTGCTTTTGAAGCTCCTCCCACACTCAGGACACTGAAAGGGTCTCTCACCTGTGTGGATGCGGTGGTGGCAGGTGAGGTGGGAACTGCTTTTGAAGCTCTTCCCACACTCAGTACACTTGTAGGGTCTCTCTCCTGTGTGGATGCGCTGGTGGAAGGTGAGGTGGGAACTCCTTTTGAAGCTCTTCCCACACTCAGAGCACTTAAAGGGTCTCCATCCTGTGTGGATGTGCTGGTGACGGGTTAGTTGGGATCTCCTTTTGAAGTACCTTCCACAATCACAGCACTTGTATGGGCTCTTTGCTGAGTGTATGCACTGGTGGTTAATGATGCTGGAATCTTTTTCAAAGCTATTTCCACATTCCGTGCATGGATTCTCCTTTTCCTTCTGGCACACATCCTTGCTCCTGGGTTCTTCAGGATGCTTTTCACCTATGTTGAAGTACAGTGGGTTCCTTCCTGTCTTTACCAGACACTTTCCCAGGGGATTCTTGATGCACTCACCCTGACCTTTCTCCAGGCCTCCTTGGACATCCCTCCTGATTTCTTCCACACAGACACTACCCAACCACTTTTCAGCCACTCCACTTTCCTGCAGATCCTCCAATATATCTGCAATCCGAGTTCCTGCTGGATGACAGAGAAAATCTGGAAATACCACACAGTGCACAAAATAAAATCAAGACAGAGATGGTTCTCACAGCCCCAGCCTCCTCCTTCCTTCCACCACCTCACCTGGGCTGAGGTCTCCTGGCATGGCCTCAGGGCTACGCACATCTGGGATCCAGGGGTCTTCTCCTCCTTCAAGCAGGGAGATCACCAAGGGTTTGTGGGCTGGAAGTGGAGCTTCAATGACAGAAATACGGAGATAAGAGAGTTTCCCTGATTCTGGTACAGCTGCTTGTCCAACAACTCCACTCTCTGTACCTCCACATGATGAAACCACAATTTGGACCAGAATTATTTTTATAGAATTATAATTTCATAGAATTTCACAGAATCACAGAATCACAAAGGTTGGAAAAGACCTATAAGATCATCCAGTCCAACCATCCACCCATGGTTCTCACTAAACTATATCCCTCAACACAACATCCAAACGTTTCTTGAACTCCTCCAGGGTCGGTGACTCCACCACCTCCCTGGGCAGCCCATTCCAGTGCCTGATCACTCTTTTAGAAAAGTAGTATTTCCTAATATCCAGTCTGAATCTTCCCTGGCGCAGCTTGAAACCATTCCCCCTAGTCCTATCACCAGTTACCCGAGAGAAGAGGCCGACCCCCAGCTCGCTACAACCTCCCTTCAGGTAGTTCTAGAGAGCAAGAAGGTCTCCCCTGAGCCTCCTCTTCTCCAGACTGAACAATCCCAGCTCCCTCAGCCGCTCCTCATAAGGCCTGTGCTCCAGACCCCTCACCAGCTTTGTTGCCCTTCTTTGAACACGCTCCAGGGCCTCAATGTCTTTCTTGTAGTGAGGGGCCCAGAACTGGACACAGTACTCAAGGTGCGGCCTCACCAGAGCTGAGTACAGGGGGACAACTACTTCCCTACTCCTGCTGGTCACACTATTTCTGATACAAGCCAGGATGCCATTGGCCTTCTTGGCCACCCGGGCACACTGCTGGCTCATGTTTAGCCGAGCGTCAACCAACACCCCCAGGTCCATTTCCTCTACACAGTCTTCCAGCCACTCCGCCCCAAGCCTGTAGCGTTGCTTGGGGTTGCCGTGGCCAAAGTGTAGGACCCGGCATTTGGTCTTGTTAAACCTCATCCCATTGGCTTCAGCCCAGCTATCCAGCCTGTCCAGATCCCTCTGTAGGGCCTCGCTACCCCCAGGCAGATCGACGCTTCCAGCCAGCTTGGTGTCATCTGCAAACTTACTGAGGGTGCACTCAATGCCCTCATCCAGGTCATCAATAAAGATCTTGAAGAGGACAGGCCCCAGCACCGACCCCTGGGGAACCCCACTCGTGACCGGTCGCCAGCCGGATTTGGCTCCATTGACCACCACTCTCCGGGCCCGGCCCTCCAGCCAGTTCCTTACCCAGCCAAGAGTGTACCTGTCCAAGCCACGGACTGCCAGCTTCTGCAGGAGAATACTGTGGGAGACAGTGTCAAAGGCTTTGCTGAAGTCTAGGTAGACTACATCAACAGCCTTTCCCTCATCCACCAGGCGGGTCACTAGATCATAGAAGGAGATCAGGTTGGTCAAGCAGGACCTGCCCTTCGTGAACCCGTGCTGGCTAGGCCTGATCCCCCGGTTGTCCCGCACTTGCCGCGTGATCTCCCTCAAGACAATCTGTTCCATAACCTTCCCCGGCACCGAGGTCAGGCTAACAGGCCTGTAGTTCCCCGGGTCCTCCTTACAGCCCTTCTTGTAGATGGGAGTCACATTGGCAAGCTTCCAGTCTTCCGGTACTTCACCAGTCAACAAGGAGCGCTGAGAGATGATGGAAAGCGGCTCGGCTATCACCTCCGCCAGTTCCCTCAGCACTCTCGGGTGAATCTCATCCGGCCCCATGGACTTGTGACAGTCCAGTTGGAGTAGCAGGTCTCTGACTGTTTCCTCCTGAATCGTGGGTGGTTTAGTCTGCTCCCCAGCCGAGACTACCAGGTCAAAAAGCGGAGTACCCTGAGGATACACTTGGTGTATCCCTGAGGATTTCCTTTTATATTTTCCAAATATTCAACACTGAAGGCTTCAAAAATGTTTATGGGAATGGAATAAAGAGACAATAAATGCTAAAGAGTAACCTTATAGAGCCGGAGTGGTCTGACTACTGGAGGTACTGGCACCATGCAACGCAAGAACACAAGGGCTGTTTGCAGGGAGATGGTTCTACCCTCCATGGCTGATGCCTCCTTGCCAGCACTAACTCGGGGGCATTTATCAGAGTGCTGAGCACAATAAGCCGCACATGAAACTCATGTTTTTCTGTGTTTATTTTGTTACTGCGGTTGTGGTGTTGGTCAAGAAATAACTGCATGGTGATTATTCTAGGCCCGGCCTGCAGAGGCTCATTCTGCACAGCCAAAGGTGCCCCAACGAGGAGGAAAGGCAGCAAAGCCCTCACCCAGCGAGGCCACGCACTGGTACGTCTCCAGCATCACGTCCCGGTAGAGCGCTCGCTGCGCAGGGTCCAGCAGCGCCCACTCCTCCCTGCTGAAATACACGGCCACCTCCGCAAAGCTCACGGGCTCCTGCAAGCAAAGAGGCTCCTTGCTGGGAACAGCCGAGGCCCAGGGAAGCAGCTCGCACAGGACACAAACTCCCGTCCCAGCCGCTTCTCTGGCCCCAGCACACACGTGCTGCCTGAGGGCACCTCCCTCTCCCCCGCCATTCACATCCCTCGCCCCTCCGCCTCTCCTGCCCGCTTCCCCCAGCCCCTACCTGACACGGATGTGCTGTGGCCATCTGCTGCTCTCCTGCAGGTGACATGATCACGGCTGGAAGGCAGAAGTCGAACTGGAGCCTGCGGGGACAAGAGAAATGGCAGGGGAGCTGTGAGGGAACGCAGCAGTCCCTGTCCCAGCCCAGCCCTCCACAGCCCATCTGCAGGACACTGCCTGCCTAGGGGACGGCACAACTGGCCTTGCACAGGATGTCAATCAGCAACAGCACTTGGTAACACTGGCTAAAAGAGATGATCCATCACAAAGCTGTCTCAAATTGTAGGCTGAAAGAACTGATGGCTGACACTCAGTTCAACACCTGAGGGCCGACTGAGTGTGTGCTTAAGACAACGTATGGCAAGCAGTCTGTCATCTTACCCCAAAACAGGGAGCAGCCCAAGTGCCCTTCCAGCTCTCCTGCACAGCAACGGGCTGCACAACGGGATCTCCCCTCAAGTAGGGATGTCTCTCGAGGTCACACCTGCACACCTGCACCTTGACGCCAAGACTCCTTCCTGATAGAGATATTCTGTAAGAGACTCACGGTTACTTTGGAGCTACCAGAGCTTCTCTGAGGTTATGTCTTAGAGGGACTGTGCACATATGAGTTCTTTGACGTAAGGCGCTTGACCAAGCCTGGGACTGGGAGTGGATCCAGCCATGGCCAGGCTCCTTACCTCTGTGGTTTGCGGACTTCACATAGAAAGGAGGACCACTCTGAGCCTCGGGACTCAACAGGAAGGTCTCCTGTAGGCGTGGGTGTATCCCTATCTTCTATGCAGTAAATAACCAAATGTATCCAACCATCTCCCATCTTGCTATGCCACTGTTAAATCATTACAACATATTTGTATTGTATCAATAAATATAATCCTCCTTCTCCCTTAGGAGTGTATATTGTGTTTGGATCCATCTGTGACAAGTTGGTAAAGTCTGCAGAATGGCAAGAAGGGACACAAACTGATTACAAGAGACATGGAGCACATTCCAAATTCTCCTGTGAATGTCCTCGTGGCAACTGCTGGAGTTGAGAAGCGAGCAGAGGTCATTAGGGGCAGTAAAAGAGTGACAAAGGGGAAAGCTATTATCAGCATAATGTCAGGTTTGGAAGTAACATATGAAGCAAAGGAGAACTGCACCGCTCCTCCCTGGATGAAAAACGACTGATATTCTGCAATATTTCTGCTGCGCTACGAGGGTCCTGATGGATGATTAGCTTTACATGAGCCTGTAGTGTGCTCTGGCAGATCGGAAAGTATATGATATCCTGGGCTCCATCAGAAGAGGGTTGGCCAGCAGGGACGGTGAGGATTGTCCCTCTCTACTCTGCCCTCATGAGGCTCCATCTGTAGTACTGTGCCCAAGTCTGGAGTCCCCAGTACAAGAAAGACAGAGAGCAGTTGGAGAGGGTCCAGAAGAGAGCCACAGAGATGATCAGGGGG
Organism: Lophura swinhoii; assembly: GCA_030408155.1. NCBI lineage: Eukaryota > Metazoa > Chordata > Aves > Galliformes > Phasianidae > Lophura > Lophura swinhoii. The sequence goes on from CM059486.1 coordinate 1,784,343, forward strand.
CTGGAGCACCTCCCCTATGAGGACAGGCTGAGGGAGCTGGGCATGTTCAACCTGGAGAAGAGAAGGCTGCAGGGTGACCTCATAGCAGCCTGCCAGGGCCTAAAGGGAGCCTACAAACAGGAGGGGAGTCCATTCTTTGACAACAGCAGGACAAGGGGAAATGGTTTGAAATTGAGGGAGGGAAGATTTAGGTAGGATGTCAGGGCGAAGTTCTTTACTATAAAAGTGGTGAGGTGCTGGAACACATGCCCAGAAAGGTTGTGGATGCCCCATCCCTAGTCGTGTTAAAGGTCAGGTTGGATGGGGCCCTGGGCAACCTGGTCTAGTATTAAATGGGGAGGTTGGTGGCCCTGCCTGTGGAAGGTGGGTTGGAGATTCATGATCTTTGAGGTCCCTTCCAACCCTGGCAATTCTGTGATTCTGTGTGATTCTGTGATTCTGAAGGTAATGGTTATTCACATAACAAACAAAGACTTCCCTCTGTCACCTACAATGCCACACATCTTGAGCCTTTATAGTTAGATTCCAAACAGATGTGAAATTGCACCAAGAGCACTGTAACCGTGCTCTGGCCATTTGCTGCTCTCCTGCAGACTGGGCTGATCACAGCTGGAAGGCAGAAGTCGAACTGGAGTCTGGAGGGACAAGAGAAATGGCAGGGGAGCTGTGAGGGAACGCAGCAGTCCCTGTCCCAGCCCAGCCCTCCACAGCCCATCTGCAGGACACTGCCTGCCTAGGGGATGGCACAGCTGGCCTTGCACAGGAACACAATCACCAACAGCACTGGTAGCACTCTGGCTAAAAGCGATGAGCCATCACAAAGCTGTCTTAAACTGTGGGGCTGAAAGAACTGATGGCTGACACTCAGTTCAACAGCTGAGGGCACTTGCACTGTGTGCCTAAAAACAGAGCATGGCAAGGAGTCAGTCATTACCCCAACACAGAGAGCAGCCCAAGTGCCCTTCCAGCTCTCCTGCACAGCAGCGGGCTGCATGACAGGATCTCCCCTTGAGTAGGGATGTCTCTCGAGTACACAGCTGCACAGAGATCCCTTGCACTGTGACATCAAGACTCCTTCTCAATACAGATCTTCCGTAAGAGACTCATGGCTACTTTGGAGCTATTACAGCTTCTCTAAGGCTATATCCTTAACTGATTATGTGTATATGATCTCTGTGACATTATTCCCTGATCAAGCCTGCGATTAGCAGTGGATCAAGCTGCAGTGAGGCTCCTTACCTTCGTGGTTTTAGAAGTTTAGAAAGGATGAGGGAGCACCCTGAGACTCGTGACTCGTTGAGCCAGTGTCAATCCAACTCGGTTCTGGGAACCTGAGCCTGCACTTCAGGCAGCAGTGTTAAGATTACCAACGGAAAGGGAACCAAATGTTATGTGTCAAACTGCCAAAGCCAGTGTCTGGCTCCCAGGTGAGAAATGTTATGTCAAACACTCACTCTGCAATTATAAACTCTCACGAAACATTGTTCTCAACCCCCAGAGAAACAGGGAGGCTGCTCTGCACGTACCTCATGCAGCTGCTAACCTCCATGAATCAAAAACCACCAACGGTCCCCAATACTCTTTTCCTGCTGTGGCAAGGGTGGAAGTTCTGATGTTACAGCTTATTTGGACAAAATACAAGACCTCTCATTCTCATCCATAATCCTTTAGCCACACATACGGAGCTTTTACAGTTTACCTCCTTTGGTAAATGTAAAAGGAGAACTGGCTTCAACGGACAAAGAGAAGGCTGAGGCACTGAATGAGTTCTTTGCCTCGGTCTCCACTGGCAGCCAGGATTCTAAGAATTCTCACGTCCCTCAGCCCTGCATCCCTAAACCTCCAGGTGGGTGCCAGGGCAGTAAATCAGGTCAGGCTGTCACTGGCGGCCTTCTAGGATGGAGTGATGGCATTGGTGGACAAAGGGAAGGCAACCAAAGTCATTTACCTGGACTTGAGCAAGGCCTTTGACATGGTCCCCCGCCACATCCTTATCTCCAAATTGAAGAGATGTGGATTTGATGGGCGGACCACTCGATGGATAAGAAATCTACGGAAAGGCCACAGACAGAGGGTGGTGATTAATGGCTCTATGTCCATGTGGAAGCTGGTAACGAGCGGTGTCCCCCAGGGGTCTGTCTTGTGACCAGTGATATTTAACATCTTTACCAACAACATTGACGATGGAATCGAATGCATCCTCAGCAAGTTTTCTCATGACACCCAGATGAGTGGTGCAGTTGTCACGGTGGAAGGAAAAGATGCCATTCAGAGGGACCTCAACAGGCTTGCAAGATGGGCCCGGGTGAACCTCGTGAGGTTCAACACAGCAAAGTGCAAGGTTTGGCACTGGGGCCGGAGGAATCCCAGGCATTTATACAGACTGGAAGGAGCAGTCCTTGAGTACAGCCCTGCAGAAGGTGGCCCCGATGGATGAAAGGCTTAACATGAGCCAGCAGTGAACTCTTGTAGCTTGGAAAGCAAATGGGATCCTGGGCTCCATGAGAAGAGGGGTTGCCAGCAGGGACAGTGAGGTGATTGTCCCTCTCTACTCTGCCCGTGCGAGATCCCATCTGAAGTACTGATGATTGTTTGTGGGATGGGGGGTTCAATTCTACCCCTTGCTTAAGGCTCACGGAAGTGCTTTTGCAAACTGCAGTGGGAAAAATAAGCTCTAATCTCCATAGTTAGCAGAAAAAGGAACAAACACGAGGAGGTACTGGGACACAGTCAGCAAGAATCGGTGCAAACTGGGCCAGAGGTGAAGAAGCAGAGCGAGGAAGACAACTAACTTCATCCTCAGACACCACCAGCAGGGACCCTCACTGCACAGGATGCACGCGCCAGGGGGAGGGACTTTACGTAAATGAATTCCCAGAAAAATAATGAATATGAAGATGAATTCCAGGAAGTCTACTGAACACGTGTGAGCTTGGCTTACAAATACGTAACACTTCTGCTGCCTGGTATGCAAGGTAGGCGGAAAGATCCCCTCTTGCATCCGGCGTGTGCACTGCTGAAATAAACGTACCTGCTCTTATAACTACTTTGTGGTTACAGAGTCTGATTCCGCAAGTCGCTGTGCGCAGGTCTGGAGCCCCCAGTACAAGAAAGACAGAGAGCTATTGGAAAGGGTCCAGAGGAGACCAACAGAGACGATCAGAGGGCCGGAGCACCTCCACAACGAAGACAGGCTGAGGGAGCCGGGCTCGTTCAGCCCGGAGAAGAGAAGGCTGCGGGGTGACCTTATCGCAGCCTTTCAGTACCTAACCCGCTCGGCCTCACCTGCTGTGCTGGGAAGAGTCGGCCGGTCTCCTGGCAGCGGCACCGACGGCACCGAAGGCTCCGTCTCTGCCCAGAGCTGCACACAGGGCTGAGCGCCGTGAGAGGAGAGGAGAGGAGAGGAGAGGAGAGGAGAGGAGAGGAGAGGAGAGGAGAGGAGAGGAGAGGAGAGGAGAGGAGAGGAGAGGAGAGGAGAGGAGAGGAGAGGAGAGGAGAGGAGAGGAGAGGAGAGGAGAGGAGAGGAGAGGAGAGGAGAGGAGAGGAGAGGAGAGGAGAGGAGAGGAGAGGAGAGGAGAGGAGAGGAGAGGAGAGGAGAGGAGAGGAGAGGAGAGGAGAGGAGAGGAGAGGAGAGGAGAGGAGAGGAGAGGAGAGGAGAGGAGAGGAGAGGAGAGGAGAGGAGAGGAGAGGAGAGGAGAGGAGAGGAGAGGAGAGCGACGCGCGGGGGACACGGAGCAGCGCAGCCAAGCGAAGGCCGGGTCCCGTCCCGCCGGAAGGCACGCCGTCCGCGGCCGCGAGGGAACAGGAGTTCCGGGCTCAGTCGGGCTGGAACGACTGCCTGGGCCGGGCCGCTGGGCGGGGCGGAGCCGCCGCCGTGATGGCGCGGGGCAGGGGGCGGCCGCAGGACGGGCTGGGCTGGGCTGCGTGCGTGCCGTGCTCTGCGGGGCGGACGCGGCTGCCGGCTGGGTTGGCGAGCCCGAGGGCGGCAGCGGGAGGCTTTCTCTCGCCGAGGCAGGATTCCTTTCGCCGGCTTGGCGAAACAGACCGACCCGTATCACGTACGGCAGTCAGTGCGGTGTGGCAGTTAGTTGGTGCCCGTGGCGATTCGGAATGGATCGCACTGGGTACGTAGGGTCGCCCCCGAGGACGTTGCCCGGTGCGATTCAAGGGAAGGTACGGCCAGCCGGACGGACCGCAACCCCACGCAGGACCCACGGTATCACTGCACAGAAGACTTATTAGGACCTTTATTCAGGGATTTAGGGATGGTCGTATTCTTACGGCGGCTTTTGGGTAAAGCTCCTACGCACAGCTCCGTTCCATTGGCAGAGTTCTGTTCAACACAATGTGGTGCCTGGCGTTGTACCGGAGATTGCCTCTCACTGAGACAGATTCGTGGTTGAGAGGAGTTAAAGGAGCGCCAGGACAGCAACGTGGGGATGTGTGACCACAGGGATGTGCGAATGGCCCCAGCAAAGGAAGCAGAGACCCAGCAGAAAGCGGCGCTTCATTAGCGTAACAAAACACAGCCCCCATCCCTCCCCCCCTCCCTCCCCCGGCTGCAGATGTGCCCTGAGAACGAGCTGTGAAACTGCCCGGTCCCGGCTCCAGCTCCTGCCCAGCACAGCAGGTTTGCTGGGCCAGACGGGCTGCAACGAGGGCAGCAGCCGTTCCTAGGCGTGTTGCAGCCCGGCTTGGGCTCCGAGGGGCACAGGAAGGGGTTGGAGCTGGGACAGCGAGGAAGTGAGCAGAGGAGCTCAGCGTGCTGTGCTGCCCGGTTGGCTCTGTGTAACACAGCGCAGCTGGGACTGCGTTTCTCCCTCTGGGCCACGGCAGACACGAGATGACCTCGCTCCGCAGCTCTGCACGCATGGATTGATGTAAGCTTAGAACTCCCCGATGCCTCCTTTTGAGTGTGTGAATGTGAAGCTTCCAAGGGGGGAATTTCCACTCCCCTCGCCCTCCCCGGCAGCCCGCAGTTTCCCTTCGGGGACCCAGCAGGCAACATCTGCCTCTAGCGGCCCTTTCAGCGTTACCTTTTCTGCGCTTAGCGCCGGGCTGATGGCTCACCTGGGGTCGTGCAAACCCCTCCCGAGGCTTTTGTTCGGGCTGTCCCGGCAGCTGCAGATGCCTTTAGCGCTCAGCTGCGGGCCCTGAGCACGTTCGGCATCTGCGTCAGCTCCGGCACTGGGCTGTGTAATGGACGCTGAAAAGCTGACAGCCTGTGGGCTGACTGGAGCACAGGTGGAGAACGCGGCCGAGCAGCGCGTCAGTCAAGTGCAGCCCAGGCTGCGTTGTGCAAAGGGCGCCCGCTGCTGAGAACGTGCCCTGGAAGTGAGCGCAGGGTGCGTGCTGAGCTGGATGGGGAGCAGCGCCGCCTGGTGGGGTAGGAGGGAAACGCAGCCGCCGAGGCGTTCTTGGTGCGGATGGCTGCCGCTGGCACGCGTCCAGCGAGCGCCTTCAGGCCCTGTGCTGTCAGGTGGGCAGAGGGCTGAAATACTGACAGCACAAAGTTCAGCTCTGCCCAGCGGGAGAAGAGCTGCAAAGGCGAGGGGAGGAACTTTTGCGAGGTGTTTGTGTCCCTGTCTGGCTGGCAGCTGGGGCTGGCAACAGCTGTGCTGTGCATTTCAGTTCTAAGAGAGCAGGAGGAATGTATTTATTGATATAATGTCGTCATACTGTAGTGTTCAAATAGTGCCTTTACAAGGCTGTTGTAACCGCGTGGTTGTTCATTGCATAGAGGGCAGGGTTAAACACACACATAGAGGAGGCCCTCCCGCTGAGTCCCGAGGCTCAGAAGATGCTCAGCTGGGCCCCAGCTGTTGAAGCAGGGCTCTGCTATCAGTTCTTTCAGTTCATTTTGAGACAGATTTGTGGCCGTTAATCTGTTTCAGCAGGAGCGTTACCTGTTGTGTTGTGCATTGTCTTCCTGTGCAGGGCCTTGTGAGCAGGGCCAGGCTGAAGAAGGGAGCTGAGGGAAGAAGCTGGGGGTGGGGTTGAGGGGGAGGAGGGGTGAGCAGGATGTGTCTCTCCCCATCCACACTGCAGTCACTCAGGTTTGCATCAGCCACGGCAGGTGGGAAAGGCAGTTACACTGGTACTATCCCAGTGCCATTCACTTCCACTTATATATTTACGTGTGCTTCATTTCCATGCATGACCGCGGATGAGAGATCTGAGTTTTTGTTGTTAGAATTTGTGGAGTGATGCCTCACTGTAGCATGAGAACAGGCAGTAGACTCATTAACTGCTCACATAGAAGCAAAACAGTGGGCTGTGAACCCACAAAAAGTGCAAGGACCAGGTTTGTTGGTAAAATTCCTGGGTGTAATTTGGTCAGTGCAATAACGGACGAAGTTCAGGCGTTCCCAGTCCCTGCTGGGCCATGGCAGCTGCAGGAATTTTGGGGTATATTGAGCTGCTGTCGTTCCTTTTTACCCCACCTAGCGCAGCTGCTGCGGCCTTTGTATCTGCTGAGAACGAAGGGCCAAGAACGGGACTGGGGGGAACGGAAGAAGAGGCATTCCAGCAAGCAAAAGCAGCTGTTAAACAGGCCCAGGCACTGGTTGTATTCGGTCCCACCCTTCCAGCTGAACCAGAGGCACACAACTCAAGATGGGTCTGGCTAGCGTCTCTGGCAGTGCCAAAATTCCGCTTGAACCCCAGCTGGGTTCTGGTCTGAAGTTTGGCACAGAGCAGAAGAAAGGTACAGTGTGACTGAAAAGCAGTTAATGGCTGCTTGTTCTGCATGGCGAGCGGTAGAGCCAATAACTCCAACATCTCAATCGTAGTTAAGACCACCCTGCCTTTCTGTCCTTACAGGCATCATGTGCTGGCCGCGTGGGTGCAGCGTTCAAGTGGAAAGAACCCTGCAGACGCTGGCAGAAGCGTTGGTGGAGAGAGAAGTGCCCTTGGAAGCATCTGACGCCCTGCAGGCAGTGCCCTTCGCATCCAACGCCAGCATGGTCCTTCTTTCTCCTTTTCAGCGGTTTGCCCTCTCTCAGCAGTTGGTAAGCAATAATGCACCAGCTTAGGGAGTTGCTGCTTCTCGCTTACTGGGATTATCTGCAGTGGATGCCCGTGTGTGTGTGAGGGTGTGTATGCTGAACTGAAGCCACACAGATCACGCAGAATGGCTCGGGTTGGAAGGGACCTCAAGGATCGTGGAGCTCCAACCCCCTTGCCACAGGCAGGGCCACCAACCTCCCCATTTGCTACTAAATCAGGCTGCCCAGGGCCCATCCAACCTGGCCTTGAACACCTCTAGGGATGGACAGGACATCCACAGCCTCTCTGGGCAGTGGTTGCAGCACCTCACCACTCTCATAGTAAAGAACTGGGCTGTGACCGGGCCAGCAGCCCCCCCCCTTCTGAGGCAGAATTCTTCAGGGGACGGGAATGGCCCCCTCAGGCACCCCCACTGCCCTCCTCCTCCCCTCTACCATCCTTCAGGGGATGGCAGTGGCCCCCCCAGGGTCTTGGCTTGGGGGAATTATCCAACAGACCAACAACTGCTGCTGGGGGAAGTGTGAGCGGTCCAGCATTGCCCCCCTGGGTACCATCCTCTTACTCCCCTCCACCATCCTTCAGGAGGTGGGAGCGGCCTCCCCAGGGTGTCAGCTTGGAGGCTTCATCAGGCACTTGGAAAACCACTGCCAGGGGGAAACAGAGAAAGCCTAGCAGCCACAGCACGGCATCTGCCCTCCCTCTCCCCTCCACCATCCATCAGGAGGTGGGAGCACCCCCAGCATGTGGGTTTACAGACACCATCTGACGTCCACACAACCACTGCTGGCATCAACCGGAGTTTTTCAAGCTCCGCTGTACCACTAAATAGAAAGTAGTGGGTTTGGGACACCATCTAACATCCACAGAACCACTGCTGTCATGTACCAGAGATTATCAGGCTCCACAATACCATTAAACAGAAAATAACACCACAGCTGTCCACGCTGTACTGTTGTCATGTCATTAGCTGACCCACTGCCAGACCTTGTGTGCCACTTGGCATTGGCAGACAGCGATAATACGAGTGGGAATTTTATTTAAATTTAAAGTGGGGAGGTCTCACATTTGATACTAGGAAGAAATCAGCAGTGTGCAGGCCATCAGCATCCATGGAAGATCCTGTGGGTAGGAAGTTAGCTAGATAATCAGGGCCTAATGTCATCGGTGATACAGAGTTCTTATGGTCACACATTAAAACCACAACCATTTCCCCTCGTCCTGCTGTTATCTACCATTTCAGAGTTGACACCCCTCCTGCTTATAGGCTCCCTTTAAGTCCTGGCAGGCTGCTATGAGGTCACCCTGCAGCCTTCTTTTCTCCAGGCTGAACAAGCCCAGCTCCCTCAGCCTGACCCTCCTCTAGACTCCCTCCAACAGCTCTCTGTCTTTCTTGTACTGGGGGCTCCAGACTTGGGCACAGTACTCCAGATGGGTCCTTATGAGGGCAGAGTACAGGGAGACAATCACCTCCCTGTCTCTGCTGGCCACCCCCGTTTTCATGGAGCCTGGAAAAGTGCGCAGCTTGTAACCCTCTGTCCTGCCCTGAGTGCAGTTTGCTTGCATCTGCTCCTGAGACATCCTGTCAGTCAGATCCAAACGTACCCTGAAACAGGAGTGCAGTTGCGGGTACATTTGGGTTTAACATCAAGGGGTGATTGCTACTGGGGGGTGACGCTGTCGGCTGATATTGTGGTATCACTGGGGGGTGACATCAGGAAGTGATGCTGTTGGGACATCGCTGGGGTTTATCATCAAGGAGTGACATTGTTGGGGTGATGCTGGGAAGTGATTGGGGGGTGATGTGGGAGTATCGTGGGGGGGGTGGTGGTGGGGTGACTCTGGGGTGATGTTCGGGAGTGATGTTGGTGGGGGACATCAGGGAGTAACATTGGAGTGACAATCTTGGGGTGACATTCTCGGGGAGTTTTGCCAGGGACCTGAAGGCCCATGATTGAAGAACAATCCTGGGATGGAAGAAAGAATTCTGACAGTTTGAAGGGAACTGATACGTGTGGCTGTAGACACAAAGAACTTGTTCTGTAGAGAGAGCTGACCTTGGTAGTTTATCTTGATTTGGCAAAGACTTGTTTTGCAAGCAGGTGTTTCACTTGGGCTTTGTGTCATGCATTGGACAAGTGATTGCAGTGTGCAAGTGGAAAAAGGCCTGTAGACCCCGGGGAGAATAAAAGTAACTTTGATGTTCTGATTCTCTGAAATAGGATTAATGATATATTTTGCCCCAAACTGTGATGTTCTCACACTCCAAAATCGGGCTTCTCACCTGTTATGATCAAAACTGTTGCCGTCACAGTGCAAAACTGGGTTTATACACATATTTTGAACCAAATTGTGATGCTCTTCCTCTCAGAAATTGGGTTTATGACAAAATTTGACCCAAACTGCAGCCTTCACACACTCCAAAGCTGGGTTTATACAAATATTTTGTCAGAGATTGTGACCTTCACGCATCCAGGAATTGGATTTATGACATAATTTGACCCAAACTGTGATGTTCTGATTCTCTGAAATAGGATTCATGATATATTTTGACCCAAATTGTGCCTTCACACACTCAAGAATGGGGTTTGTGACATGCTTTGATCCAAATTGTGACATTCTCACACTCCAAAATTGAGTTTATGACATATTTTGACCCACATCTATTGGTCAGTCTATCAGAATGCTCTGGCAATCGATGAAAGCATTGATACTACAGAATCGGCTCGATTTGCCATTTTAGTTAGAGATTGTGGTAACAAATATAATGTCACTGAAGAAATAGCTTCTTTGGTGCCCTGAAGGTCAAAACTAAATCTCTTGATTTGTATGAAGCGGTAAAGACAACATTAAAGTGATTTTCTTTATCCTTTGACAGCATCTCTGGGTCCCTAATGTCCCTTCCCACCCAAGCCCAGGGGGAAGCTGGCCCTGGTGGCGGAACAGATGTGCATCATGGGGACGTGGGGTCACAATGCCCCGCCTGGTGCCGTGAGCTCACAATGCTCAGCGTGTGCCCCAGGCGTTCCGTGCCGCCCAGCAGCACTCGCTGTGGCTGCAGCGGTGGTGGTGGCAGCATGGCACGAGTGTGGGGGGCCACGGCCCCCTCCCGCCTCGCTCTCCTCCTCCTCCTGACGGCCATATGTTCCCAGGAGACTTGTGCTGCTCCGTGGCGAGCGCCAGCAGCAGGTGGGTGGGCAGAGATGGGGCCAAAACCGAGTGGCGGCGAGGGCGAGAGCTCCGGGCTCTTGTCCCCATGTCCCAGTTCCCAACAGAGACTGCCGGCCGGAGCCCAGAGGAAGAAACAGGCATCGTTTCCTCCAGTGCTTTAGTGTGAGATACAACAGGGATTTCCCAGAAAGAAAGCCCTGATGAGCTGTATGCCCTTCCGTGTGGTCCCGGAGGGGTGTTGCACGTGGCCTGGGAGAACATTTGGAAAGCTGCCGAGTGCCAGACTCCAGGTCACCCTGGCCACTCTGCAGCCTTGGCAATCATGGCCTGAGTCTCCCATCCCATTACCTGACCCCTCCCCAGTCACTAAGGGAAAAGGAGATCTCAACTTGCCGTGGGAACATGTCTTATCTGTTCTTGATTCTAGATGATGACACTGATGCTCCTTATCCAGATGATTGGGTGGATACTGCTTTTGTGCCTCAGGGGAAACCCAGAGGTAAGTAGTGAGTGTCTGCTTCCCTGAAGGCAAAAAATTAGCGCTGTCACAGTTTATTCAGGTACTTAAGAACCTTCACAGGTCTTTCAAGTCTCTTTGTGCCTTACAGGCCCTGTTCTGTACACAGAACAGTCATGAGTATTTCTTTACTTGGAGAACTGTCACATTTCAGTGGGAAGGCAGCCCTTGCCACTCTTTGGAGGAGAGAACCTACACCTTTGCCATTTGGGCTGTATCATTCCCTGACCTGCCACCAGTCCTCGCAGGTCACTGCAGAAAAAAAACCCAGGCCCCAAGGTGCAGTGGAAGCTCTCCTCACCTGCGTCTGATCACATTTGTGCCTGCAGGTCCTCTTGGTGAATTACCGAAGCAGAGTCCTGTTCCTGAGCCTGGGCTGGATGCCAGAGGTAAGTCACCAGCCTTCATCTCACGCTCTCTGCTCATATGTGGTTGTGGTAGTTCAGGAAGGGTTCAGCTTTTCACTGCCCGGTGATTTCTACTCCATGAGAAGCCTAGGTAGTCACTGTTTTGTGGGTGCTGCGTGCTCCCAGTGTCCTGTTGGCTTTGTCTCTGTACATCAGAGATCTGTCCAGTAAGAAAACCCAAATGTTGTTCCATGCTGTCTCTGAGGATTGTTTCACATGGCCTGGAGAGTGTATCTGGAAAGCTGCTGAGTGCCAGCCGACTGCCCACCTGGCACCTCTGCAACTTGCATAACTCTGTCATGCAGCCGTGTAGATTGCAGCATGTGATGGGAAGTTCTCCTCATCCTTTGGGTGAAGAAGTGCCTCCAGGGAAGGCTGGGCAAAAGCCTTTGGCTGCCTCCTGTGCTGGAGCCCCACAGGCGTCCCAGGGTGGCTCTTGTCTTTACTGACTTCACCAAAAATACCATTCAGTTCAGTACTTTGTCTGAAATGTATTTTCATGCTTTCTGTTAAGGTCCTGAGGAATGGAAAGAGGCATCGAAAACTGGAAGATATCCACAGAGGCTCTCCCATGTCCTGAAGAAAATGATGAAGGAGAAGGCAGCACATGGTGGGTGTCTTTCTGTCTGTTCACTGAAAGATGCGGGAAGCTGAGTTTCTAGGTAGATACATGGAGAAACTGTAGCGTGCACAGCAGGAAAGGATGGATCAGAGCCCTGCGGTGGTGACACCTCTGTGTCTGAACTGGCTTGTAGCATCATCTTGCAACTTGCCAGAATCGCACAAGGGCACCGTGAACAAGAAGCCTGCCTGCAACCTGCTGTTCTCCCAGCAGGACAGGTCTTGCTGTCCGTGCTCGCAAACTGGAAAGTGTGCAGCACTTCATTTTGTGTCACAGAATGGCATGCAGTTTGGACTAGGAATGAGGTGCAGCACAAAAAGCCCAGGCTTCGTTCCTAAACTTTACTGATGTGTCTAGAGAACCGGTGCCTCCCGAAGATACCATCTTCCTGATGAGAAGCAGTTACTTACAGCCCCGCTCTCTTACCTCCTTTCTAAAGAGACAGATGGAGAGCCTGTGCACAGGGATGCATTTCAGCAAGGCAGCCGTCGCACACTGCACGTCCCTCTGGGAGAAACAGAGACCAAGCACACGACTGGCACTCCAGGTAAAGCCCCTCGTAGAGCTTCCCACTCGTAGAGCTCCGTGGCCGTGGTTAGAGGTTGCTCCCCTCCCATCACACCCAGTTCCCAGGGACTTAGGAACTTTGTCCTTTTGGGAACAAGGCCAGGGGAACCACATTCAGCGGATGAGGAGAGGAAATAGGACCCTCCAACGTACCTCCCTGCCACAGTCCCTGCATTCCAGAGCTTGGTGTGCCTCCCTTGAGGCGCCTGGCACACCAGCAGCCTGGAGCGGGATCCCTCCTGCAAGCTGAGGTCCAGAGGGATGCACTGACTCATAGATGGGGCAATGGCATAGAGGGAGCCTCCTGTCCTGCCTCCTCTTTGCCTGCACCATGCTGAGACTTTGCCTTTCTCTCATTCTTCACTCTCATTTCTCTCTCAGAGCCCCAGAAAGCCCAACACAACTGGATCTATGGTTTTTTTCTGAAGAATCCAGGTAAGCAACAATCAGGCAGGAATTCATAAGGGGGAGAAAACTAGGAGCGTGCAAATTGTGCCCATGCCGGGGGAAAGGCAAAAAGGGAGAGGCAGGTTCAGGTGCCTGCAGAGAGGGCCTGACTCTGCCCCCGAGGAGTGGGTTCTGAGTGGGAGGGGGGAGCTCAGGGCAGCACTCCCTGCCCGACACAGCGATTGTTCTTGTCCATGTCACTCATAGCAGCACTTGGTTAAACAGATCCACGCGCTCTCCTTCTGCTCTAATGAGTTTTCTTTAGTCAGACAACGTGTCCCAAGGGTAGCAGCACTACCCAGCCTCAGGAGGTGAGGGTGGGCGAGTGCAAAAGAAATCTTAGAGCATGATGGAGAAGAAGGAGCAAATCCATGGCCCGGGAAGATCTGGACCGTGGCAGAGCCAGAGTGTAAACAAAGCTGAGAGGCAAAAAAAGAGGCTCCAGAGTGCACTGATGTGCAACGCCTTTGGGAGTTCCCTTTGCTTCGCCTGGAATCAGGGAAAGCATTGCAGCCTGAGGATTTTCACTTGTTCCAGGAGGCCAACAAAATGAAAAAGAGCGTGTTGTGGCAATGTCAGAGCTCCTGCGAGATTGCCAGTATGGCACAAGACACAGCAACGACCACTTTATTCCTCCAGGTGTGGATGGTGAAGGACGTGCAAACGCCGAGCAAGTTAAAGATGCACAGAAGTTGTACCTGGCACTTGCCGCATCTGTCCCGGTTTCCCTACTGCTAGCGATGATTCTGTGCTGTCTTCTTTTCTGGTGGTGCAGGAAGAGAAAGCAGTGAGTTGTTGTTCACCCCCACCCTCATCCCGCCCAACTCTTTACTGTAGGGCTGCCGTGAGCCAGGAGGCATTTCTAGTGAAAGCAGCACAGAGAGGCCAGTTAGTTGTTGGCTAACGTGGTCTGAGATTTACGTGTCAGATGTTTTAATTGGCTTCAGCCCGTTCTTAGTGTTGGGCCCGAGACAGGCTGAGAGCCGAGGGCGGCTCTTTGCCATTGAGGAAGGAGAGCAGGAGCTCTCCTGCGCCCTCAGCACGTTCCTCTCTCCGCAGGCGCCTGGCTGCAGCTGATGAAGCGCAGGACGATAGCAGCAGCTCCAGCTCGCAGTCAGACGAACAGTCTGCTGACCTCGAGTGGCCCGACAGGCAGAGCCATCGCCAACCACCTGTGCGGGAACAACCTGCCCGCCTGCCGCAGGGCAGCACCGGAGCGGCCCCTGCCAGGCTGGACGGCCGCCGGGCTCAGCTACCCCCGCCTCGGCCCCCGCGGCCCCCCGGCCTGGGCTCCGCATCCCGGGGGATGAGCGACAGGCCCAGCGGCCCCCGGGCCCAGCGGGCATCGACGCCGCCCCCCCGTCCTCCTCCACCATCCTTCAAGGGGCTGAAGGAACCCGCCCGGGGCGGAGGCTTGCGGTCATCGGCCGGCACCCAAACGATTGCTCCCTGGCAGATGAGCGACGGGCCCAGCGGCCCCCGGCCCCAGCGGGCATCGACGCCGCCCCCCCGTCCCCCACCACCATCCTTCAGGGGACGGGAGCGGTCCCCTCAGCGTGTCGGCTCGGGGGCATCGTCCGGCACCCGGACAGCCGCTGCCTCGGAGAAGCCTGAGAGGCCCGGCAGCCCCCAGCCCCCCCCCGCACCACCTCTGCCCTCCGCCTTCTCTCCACCATCCTTTAGGAGGTGGGAGCAGCCCCCCCAGGGTGGCAGCTCGAGGGCATCATCAGACACCTGGAAAACCACTGCCACGGGGAAGCAGTCCAGGTCCAGCAGCCCCCAGCCCCCCCCAGCACCACCTCTGCCCTCCGCCCCCCCTCCACCATCGGTCAGAGGATGGCAGAAATCCCCGCAGAGTGCAGACTCGGGGAAACCGTCCCACAGGACAGCTGCTGCCTGGGGGAAGCGTGACCGGCCCAGCAGCTCCCCACCTCCCCAGGCACGGTCACCACCTTCCCGTTCCCCTCCACGATCCTTCAGGGGACGGGAGTGGCCCCCTCAGGCACCCCCACTGCCCTCTTCCTTCCCTCCACCATCTGTCAAAGGACGGTGGTGGCCGCCCCAGCATGACGGGCCTGGCCGCCCCGGGTCCCCCCCGGCCTCCCCACTACCCTCCCCCTCCTCTCCACCATCGTTTAGGAGGTGGGAGCGGCCCCCCCAGGGTCTTGGCCTGGGGAAATTGTCTGACAGACCAACAGCTGCTGCCTGGGGGAAGCGTGAGCGGTCCAGCAGCCCACAGCCCCCCCGAGTACCATCCTTCCCCTCCCCTCAACCATCTTTCAGGCGGTGGGAGTGGCCCCCCCAGGATGTCAGCTCAGGGGCTTCATCAGAAAACTGGAACACCACTGCCAGGGGGAAACAGACCTGGTCCAGCAGCCCTCAGCAGCCCCAAGCATGGCATGTGCCCTACCGCTCCTCTCCGCTATCCATCAGGAGGTGGGAGCAGCCCCAGCACGTGGGTTTGCAGACACCATCTGACATCCACACAACCACTGCTGGCATCAAACGGAGTTTTCCGGGCTCCGCTGTACCATTAAATAGAAAGTAGTGGGATTGGGACATCATCTAACATCCACAGAACCACTGCTGTCATGTACCAGAGATTATCAGACTCCACAATACCAATAAACAGAAAATAACACCACAGCTGTCCACGTACTGCTGTCATGTCATTAGCTGACCCACTGCCAGACCTTGTGTGCCACTTGGCATCGGCAGACAGCCACAGGTCGTGTGGGAATGGCTTTGAACTCCAAGAGTGGAAACTGAGGTCGATGTGTAGAGGAAATCCCTCCCCCAGAGGCAGCGAGGCCCTGGCCCGGGCTGCCCAGAGGCTGTAGGTGCCCTACGTCCCGTCTCGGGCAGGGGACAAGGGTGGCAGTTCATTATGCAAAAGCATCAGTGCTTCTGCGTGAGCTTTACCAGACAGCAGGCAATCATTTGCTCTGCAATAGGAACCAAGCAAGAACTATGAGCACCTTTTCTCCCTTCTCTACTTCATTTTGCTTTGTGGGCTGGACCGAGAATCTGAAAGTGGAGAGAGACGGGAGGAAGGCAGTGCTGCAAGCCTCGTATGCCTGCTGTCACTGCTCACTCTGTGATTGCAGTCGCCTTAGCAGAGACACAGTCCGTTGTGCTGCCAGTAGTGCCCAGCTGCCACGACAGCACCCTGCAGCTCCTCTCCAGCACCTGCCTAGGCCACCGATTTCTCAGCATCCTCCAGGGGGTGCAACATTCCCCCGTTTCCTCTCGGCTCTCAGCACTGCTGCACTCCTCAGGAGCTGTGGCCACAAACAAAGCAGCCGTCGGTCAGTCAGCTGTAAAAGCATCCCGGTCCTCTGCGAGAGGACACAGTGCTCCTGTTCCGACAGCTTCCCTCAGCAGCCCAGCACTGAAATGCTTTGTGGGGTTCCTTTGAGCAAGCTGCTGAGGAAGAGGCAGTCACATCAGCTGCCTGTACATTAACTGGGAGCTGTTTTTATGTTCATCCCTGGTCAACACCGCAGAGGGTTCTTTCTTTAACATCCTTATTATACCTTTTTAACTGAGTGTAACTGTTTTCTAAAAAAGTTTTCAGCACTACAAATAATGATATTCAAAACATCTATATGGAATATAGATATTCCAAATGAATTAAAATTAAAAGCAAAGAAGGGAGGAAGGCAGGAAGGCAGGAAGGCAGGAAACAAGAGGCTGCTTCCTTCAAAAGTCAGAGTACTCTGACGAGGAGAAAACAGCAAAACTAAGCCTGCCATCACCACGTCATTGCCATCAGGGCTCCACCTAAGGCAGCCAGCTGACCAGGGAAGAACTTCCATTAGGTGCTGCTCAGTGGCGGCACCCAGAATGAAGTAGCAAGGATGTTACGAGTAGGAGACTGCAGCACCATTTAGCAATCCCCCCCTACTAATATTTATTATAACAGTTAGCTCAAAAAGCCAGATTGGTTTTAATTACTGTTTTTAATTAGAAGACAACCTTGCAGCTGTGAATCTTTATCACTGGACTGTGAGATATTTCTGGCAGTGAATTCTCTCTTTGTACCATCGGTTTTGTAGCAGTCATTGTTAGGCTTGCCTTGCTATCCCTCTGGGTTCTCTGTACGCGTCCCTTTCTGAAATTGTACTTCTCACTGGGGAAACCCCCTGACAACCTTTTCTCTTCTCCTTTAGACTGGACATAAGGAAGGACATAAGCAGTCTTTAGACTGGACATAAGGAAGAAGTCTGTTACGATAAGGGTGGCACTGGAGCAGGGACACTGAGGGACCCTGGGGAACTCTGGAGCCCTGAGCACTGGGGACGGATGGGATGGAGGGCACCATCCCTGCCCCGTTTCAGGGGGACCATTGCCACCCCAGACCTTCTCTCGTGCTTTGTGGAGCTGTGCAGAGGAGGGTCTCGATGTGTCCTAGGGATGGCCCAGGGACACTGTGCAGATGGGGCAGGGGCTGTGGCTGCTGTCTCCAGGGGACCCACGTCCTCCCCTGGGCTGCTGCCAGCCCTTCTCCTGCCCAAAATCCTGAGGCACAAACCCTGCTGGGACAAAATCCTCAGAAGGAAAACAAAGATCTGAAGAGCAATGCCCTGATACCCCTGCCCGACACAGATGGATAAGCTGCTTCATTAACAAGTCCAGCTTTTACTGCGGGGCTGGCAGCATCTGTGCTGTTGTTCATCTGCAGTCAGGAATGTCACACTGCCTTTTTTTCAACCCACATTTACTCTTTCACAAAAGAGCATCAACTTCTGATACTCGTTCTGCAAACTGGGGAAGAGTAACCTGCAGAATGCTGACTGCTGCAGAGGACAGGTTGGAAGACAGCTGCTCCACGCGCCCATCGTGCCACGGCAGCTCCTTGCTGCATGTGCCTGTGGTAACTGCTCAGCTCCTGACAGCAATCCCCTTGCAGTGGGGAGGAAAGCAGCACTTGCACAGTTGGTTTTAGGAGCACTAAACAAGCTCAGCTAAAATGCTCAAAGGAGACTGTCTTCAAGCACGGTCACAGAATGTGTTTGTTATACTGAAGACTAAAGGACATCACTTCAGATTGACATCAGGGAGGAGACGGGGTAAAACTCCCCGCTGGCCCACACTTCAGGATCTGTGGCATGTTTTTCTGCACCGTTGCTGTTTCTAAATTTGGAAAGAGACAGTAAAACATACCTGGAAAGGGTTGAGAAGTCAGAGTCTCCGTAGCTACAGAGAGATGTTGGATGCCTTCTTTCTGTGGGAACGTTTGTGGAAAAGTGACTTTACGTAGTTTAAATCTCTGCCTTCTGACACAAGAGCAAAATGGAGCCAGGAACGTATTCTTACTTCCATAATAAGAGCGTCAGAAGGAAACACTCTGAGGCTTCTTGTAGGGGTGTCCGTATGTCCCCAAAAACCAGTCGGGGGAAAGGCACGAGAGGGGTGTGCTCTGCCAGCTCCAGCTCTTGAATTAAGACCTTAGAAACCCGGTCTCTTCCTAAAGTTGAGGGAGTTTCCATTCTTAGAGCTCAGCCCTGAAGTCTTGCTGGTTAAATTCCTCTCAACGATGCACCTAAAAGATGCAGTGCAGGTGGGCAAAGGCTCCACAGCTGTACAGCACAGCATCTCAGGGACAGCTCTTATTGAGCCGGCAGGTGTAACTGCTTCCCGAGGAGCTGTGCAGCCACAAAAGGCATTCCAAAGCACCTCTTGCTCTTACATGAACGCATCGTTGGCCTCATCTCACTGCCGTGCTTAATTTCCAGTGCTGACAGGTCTGTCCGGCAGCTCTGCTTAGAGAACCAGCATTTGTTTCAGGCGCGTGTCCTGAACGAGGCACTTCGTTTCAGCGAGTTTAGCATCAGCGAGAGCTTCCTGCCCCAGCAAGTCTACCGAGCACCTGTGTTCTCTTACATCCCCGCACCGCGCCGTGCTGCTCAGTGAGTCCAGCGCAGCTCTGCAGGACCCGGGGGACGACAGAACACGTGCCAGCGGTGAGCTGAGCTCGTTCTTCAGGTCCTGCTCCGGGCCGTGCCCTTCTCACATCCCACGCACCGAGCCCAGCCGGGCCGCCGCTCGGTTCTTCCTTGGAGGAGAAAGTCGCCAGAGATGCCGCCGCAGGAGCTGTGAGAAAACCGGGCAGAGATGCGCGCGCGGCTTTCAAGAAGTGCCAGCAGCTCGGAATCGGCCTGGAGAAAGCGATTCTGGGGAAGCCGGAGACACCGCACGTTTCGGCGCAGCTCCCGCAGGAGCGGTGCCGTTCGATGGCGTCGCCACGGCGACGGCGCTTCGGCGCCTCAGCGCCTCAGCGCCGGTCCGTCGCTACGGCGCCGCGCCGTCCCCGCCGAGTGACGTCATCACGCCGCGACCCGAGGAGGCGGCCGTGCGGAAGCGGTGCGGGGCGCCTCGGGGCTCCGAGCGCCGCCTCGGCTCCTCCAGGTGGGTGTTCGGGGGGCGCCGGGGCGGGGGCCGGGGTGAAGGTGGCGGGGGGGCCGCGTGCCGCTCTGCCTCGGCCCCGCGGGGTCTCCGTGGTGCTCGGGACTTCCGCTCGGCGGGGGCGGCTGCCCTGCGTCTCGCCGCCTCCCCCACCCCGTGTCTTTCGCTGCCCTCCCCCCCTCTCCCCCTGCCGCTGATCGCCCACACCCCCCCAGTCCCTCTGCGTGCCCCCCGGGTTTACACCCTCCCCCAGGTCCCTCTCCCCTCCAGTTCCCCCATTCTGATCGCCGTAGTCCTCTTCCACCCCTCCCCTCTGTGCCTCCCCCATTCTGATCCCCAGGGTCCCCCCCCACCCGATCCCTCATCCCTCCCCTGTCCCCCGTTCTGATCCCTAATGTCCCCCCACCCCCCCACCGGTCTCCCCATTCTGTCCCCTAGAGTCCCCCCCCTTTCCCAGTCTCCTCTATCTGGCCCCCGAACCCCCTCTCCTTCCCCCGAGTGCCCCCACTCCAATTCCCCCATTCTCATCCCTAGAGTCTCCTACCACCCCCCATTCCCCTCTATTTGACCTCCAGGGTCCCGTGTCCTCCCTTCTCCTCCCACCTCCTGGCCCCTTTTTCTGACCCCTAGAGTCCCCTGTACCCCCTGTGCGCTCCTCCCTGACCCCTGGAGTCAGTTCCCTCATTTTGACCTCCAATTCCCCTCAACCAGACCCCATAGAAGCCTCCCACAGCCCCTGGCTCTTCCTTCCCACCCCTCCCTCCACTCCCAGATGCTCTTCCTGCTTTGTAGAAACTCTGTTCACCCCTTTCCCCCCCACAACCCACTAAGTTTCCCCCCAGACTCTTTTTCGACCCCGTAGACATCCCACTCTCCTCTTCTCCCCCCCAATACTTCCCTAAGGTGTCCCCCAGACGCCCCTTCCACCCCATAGAAGGCCCCCACAACCCTCCAGATTTCCTCTGCCACCCCTTCTCCATTCCTAGACCCCTTTTCCTCCCAACAGAGACCCAACTCACCCCTTTTTTATTCCCCCACACAACCCCCCGTCCACTCCCAGACCCCCCTTTCTGCCCTACAAAAGCCCCCTTTCCACCCCTCAAGTTCCCCTCCACAATGTACCCCTCCATCCCCCGCCCCCTTTCCACTCACAGAAGCCTCGTTCTGCTCTTTTCCCCCTCACAACCCCCTCTCTCCATCCTCAGACGCCCTTTCCACGCCATAGAAGCCCTCCACAATCCCTCAGTTTCCCCTTCCAACCTTTCTCCACCTCCAGAGCCTCTTTCCACCTCACAGAAGCCCCACTCACACCTTTCCCCCCATAGATTCCCCACGAGCCCCCCCTATATAGCCCTGGAGGCATGCAGAAGAATCTGGAGATGTTGTAGAGGGGTTTGGGGCATCCAGTTGGTCCCCAGGTGGGTCCAAGGTGTCCTTGGATTCATACAGAAGGATCTGGAGATGTCCCAGAGGGATCCTGGCGGTGTCCAGGGGGTCCCCAGGATGGTTGTGTGGGTCCCTGGAAGGATCTGGAAGCTCCCGGGATGGGTCCAGGAGCTCCGAGGAGCCACTGGGATGATCTGGAGATGTCCCAGTAGAGTCTGGTAGGGTCCAGAGAGTTCTCATGTGGGTCTGAGTGGTCCTGGAGTCATCCCGTCATCAGAGACATCTCTGGGAATGTCAAAGAGAGGACTTGGAGGGTCCAGGGGGTCCTCAAATTGATCCAGGGGGTCCTTGGATTCATCCAGAAGGGTCTGCAGACGTCCCAGAATGATCCTGTGGAATGTGGGGGGGTCCTCAGGTGGGTTCAGAGGGTCCTATTGTCTTCTGGAAGGGTCTGGAGATGTCCCATGGGTGTCTTGGGGTCCCCAGGCGTTCCTGGAGTCCTCCAGAGGTCTCCAATGGGGATTTTGAGGACAACCTCACATAGTGACACGTTCTCGCTCCTCTTTGTCCCCGTGGGATCGCCCCCAAAAATGTCTGTTTCCGTTAAAATCAATACTGTGTCACTTTTCTTGTATTTTTTTTGCCACTTCCTTTCAGAAATGGATGGTTCTCACCAAATCCCTGTGCAAAGCCCCACAGAAACAACTCCCCCCAGGGCCACTGGGTGACACCGGACAACCGCCTGTCCCCGAAGTTCTCACTGTCACCGTAACCGTGGAACCTGGGGCCATACCAACGTACCTTGAGAGCCCCATCAGCGTCCTACAGCTCCTGGACGCTGTCACCCTGGCTGTCCATGACTGTCCCCCCTGCCATGGTGGCACAACTTCAGCACGGTGACATCCTCATTGAAGAGGTGACGAGGAGGGGTACAGGGAGGGGGGCTGGGGACAGTCGGGGACACGTGGGGTCTGGTGCAGATGTGACATGGGCTCGCTGGTGTTACCATCGTTGAGTGTCACCTTCACTGGATGCCACTGGGTGTCATTGAGTGTCACTGTCTTCAGGTGACACCGTGACACAGGGTGACCTCGATGTGGAACAGCCATGACGCAGTGTCCCCATCCTTGGCTGTCACTGTTGTTACCGTCATCTGGTGTCACCACCACTTGTGTGTCACCATCTCTCAGGTGTCACCATTCCCTACACTTTGACCACCACATGGGGGCAGGCACAGGCGGCCCCACACAGTCACCGTGCTGTCACTGAGCCTCACACTGTCCTTTGTCACCCCTCCAGAACTGCCTACAGCCGGACCGAGTGACACTGGAGCCCTCTGGCTCTGTCACCATCATCTGCCACAAGGATGGCGACACGCACAGTGGTGACGTCCATACCACCACCAGCCAGCGTCAGGTGTCACCGTCATGCAGAGGGGACAAAAGAACACCTGGGGACATTGCACCAAAGTTGGTGACCAGCTGGAGGACTTCCTGGGGGAAGTGGGGACACCACATCACGGTGTCACACCGCCGGAGTTGGTGACATCCCCTTATCACACCCAGTGTTGTGGGCACCCCCACAGTGTCACACCACAAAGTTGGGAACACCTGTGTCACCCCTATGCTGTCACACCCCAAGTTGGGGTCACCCCTCTGGGGACCCCCACAAACCACACTGTTCCCATGGGGTGGTGTGGGGGAAGATGTAACTGTGAGCAAGTCAGCAAAGAGCTTATCGGACTCTTGGATAGCATTGTTAATCTTATCACACTTAGGAAACCTTTCATCCTTTATCACTGTTGCTTGGGAGAAGCTAGGCCAGTTAACTGAGTAGAGGGACAGGAATTTCTTGCTTGTAAGCGGATGGTATGTAAGATACATTTTGAACACAATAAAGCAGAACTATACGGATGCTAAAAGAAACAGTGAGAGCTCTCTAACTTGACTGAGCACCGACAGGGTGGGGGTGACACCCCTCACTTTTGTAATTAAGGGTTATTCTTTGATAACGGGGATGACCCCCCATCCCCCATGTAAATAATAAAGGGCAGAGGAGCAGCTGCAGGGCTCTATGTGTCACATGGGGGATAAACTTTGGAGACAGAGGTCGCTGCAGCATCCTGGCCCCACAGCCCCTATGGCCCCATAACCACTACAGCCCCATCTCATAGCCATCCCATCCCATATCCATCGTATCCATCCCACAGCCATCTCAAATCCATTCCATATCCATACCCCCACATCCTATTCCCATCACCTCCCCCATATCCGCATCCATCCCATGTCCATTCCACATACTTATCCTATTATCATCCCAAGCCCATCCCATATCCATATTTCATCCCCAATCCATCCCACATTCTTCCCATGTTGATCCCATGTCCATCCCCAGCCCATCCCATGTATATTCCATTTTCCGATCTCCCATTCCATATTCATCCCATATCCGTATCCCACACACCAATCCTAAAGGGAGCATGGGGGGGGGGGGGGGGGTTGAGAGGGGCTATGGGGGTCTATGTGGGGGTATAAGGTGGGCGATGGAAGGATGTAGGGCTAAATGATCTGGATATAGGCCCAAATACAGGGACTATAGGGAGTTATAGGGGGAGATGGGGGAATATTGGAGAGATACAGGGTTATAACAAGGCTGTGAAGTGATACAGGGCGATATGGGGCTGACAGGGGTCTGGAGAAAGCTATGGGGAGGGATATAGGGGACTGGAGGAGGATATAAGAAAATATGCCACTATAAATGTCTGTAGGGGGCAAATGGGTGGGATAGAAAGGGCTATGGGGCGACAGGAAACAGTGGGAAGGCTCTAAGTGTGATATGGAGAAACAGGCACAATACAGGTCTGTGGAGGGGTATAGGGGGGACATAGGGAGATACAAGGTTATAAAAGGCTGTAGGGGAGCTATAGGGGGCTTGCATAGGCTATAGTAAAATATAGGGTAATATGGGGTGTACAATCAGTAAGTGTACAGAAGTGTCCAATCAATTGGCGTACAGAGTTTTAGGCTAAGTAAGATTATCGCAATAGAAAGATAATAAGTGGAAATCCTGAAGGCTCAAGGATTCACGGGGAGATGTTTCGGGGGTACCAGGAGGGGAAGGTCTGCTCTCCTGGGCAAGATCCAGGCCGTCTTTCTATCCTGGGTCAACACTTGGGCTTGTACTGGGGCATGTCCCACACCACGGGGCTGATGACCAGAAACATGGTAGACACGTACAGTCCTGTGTTGGACTGTATTCCATATGTCCAACCACATGTCTTTGCCCCAGATTGGTCGGGCGTGGACAGTCCGTTCCTGGGTGACCCACTGTGCAATCCAAAGAGTGAGCCCCCGGTACACAGCCCAACTATCTGTACAGATATTCAGGATACCATCACTGGGTTCCTTGTTTATAGCCATCCACACGGCTCGCAGTTCTGCCCATTGGCTGCTCTGACCATCCCCCTCGTCAAACCAGACTGTCTCGGTGGAGGGATGGTATGCTATCGCTCTCCACTTGCTCGGGTTGCCCTTGCTGGACCCATCTGTGTACCAGGCATCTTCAGGGATAGGATATTTCCCCTCCTGAATGGGACTCTTCTCTGGTGGAGCGACCAGTGTTTCTTTTGGTGCATCACTGATACGTCACTGGGCTGAGGATCTTCTGAAGTTCTTCTTTCAAGGGTGACGAAGACAGACTGCTCCTTTGGCTGAGGCAGGTGACCCATCGTGCCACTGTTTGTGCTTGGGCCACCCCTGTCTTAGGAAGGTGGGTCAGATCTTTCACCCACCCCTGAATTGGCAGAGTGGTCTTAACTATAACTTCAGCCGTTTGGGTTATTGGCTCTACTGCCTGTAATGCTGAATAGGCAGCCAATAACTGTTTTTCAATCATACTGCATCTTTCTTCTGCTCCATGCCAGACCTGAGACCAGAAACCAATGGGGGTCCGAACAGAACTCTGGCGTTGCCACAGGCCCCAACCAAAGCCGTCTTGAGTAACATGGATGTCCAACTCAGCTGGGAGGGTAGCATCAAATATACCCAATGCCTGGGCTGGTTTAACTGCCAGTTGTGCTTGTTGGAAAGCGTCCTCTTCTGCTTTCCCCCAGTCCCATAGCTGCCCCTTTTTTGAGAGTCTGTACAGTGGCCTTAGCAGCTGCGCCAGGTGAGGTATAAAGGAACGCCAGTAACCCAACGTGCCTGGAAACTCTTGCAGCTGCTTCGATGTTGTAGGGACTGGGAACGCCTGAACCTTATCTATGACAGCACTGGGCAGTACTTGGGTCTTTCCTGACCAAACCACCCCCAGGAATTTTACGGACAGGCCCGGACCTTGCACCTTTTGGGGATTTATAGCCCATCCCCTCTGCTGTAAATAGGCGGTTAATGAATCTGCCGCCTGCCCTACTGCCTCCAGTGAGTCGGATGTCAGCAGGAGATCATCAATATAACGATACAGGTTAACATCATCAGGTTTTTTCCAATCAGCCAGGTCACACACCACTAGATTGTGACAATACGTTGGTGAATGCACGTACCCCTGTGGCAGGACCTGAAAGGTCCACTGCCTGCCTCCCCACGTAAACGCAAACTGATCTTGAGATTTCTCACCAATCGGGATACTGAAGAACACATTTGCCAAATCTAGGACACAGTGATAGGTTTTTATCTCCCTACTCAATGTGTCCATTAGGGAGGCAATGTTGGGTATGGCCGTATGAAGGCAAGTCTTTTGCTTCAGTGGCTCAGGCACTGACACCTGAGGGAGCTTTTATTTTCTATTGGGAACAATGAAATCCTCTAAGTTCCACGTCATCGTTGGTACTCTTTCTATAACTCTTACCCTTGGTTTCTTAGGGTAATTTTGGAATCTCTGATTGGATGTGATTGGGCTAGCGGTCGATTTTCAAAAATTGGACCCCAGCCCGAACAAGGTCATTAAAGATTTGTTTCATGAGACCCTTACGGGCCCCGACTGAGGATTCCGCACAGGTGGCCTCTTGGTTTTAACTACTGGAAGCACCTCTGCTTCTTCTACTACTCGAATATTGCGCCTAGTGCGCAGACGCTCTGCGTGCCCCAAATCAGCTACTGACCAGGCAGCCTGTTGAATCACAGCCTCCAAGGCCACCAGGGAGTTTAATATGGAAACTAAGTCCCATATAGGCGAGAAGGGGCCCGCTGTAAGATTAAATCTCGCATACTCGTCAAAAACTTTACCATATCTGAGCTTTCGAACGAGTCCTCATATGTCGCTTCTCTTACGCCCAGCTCACGAATATAATTCTGAAGGTCCTCCATGGAGGACCATAATCCTGTGTTTAACGGAATACCTGATTTGTTTGGTCAAACCATGTGGCATGCTGCCATTAACCAGTCTATTACTGAATGGTTCTCACTGCTATACTGAACAGCAGCATGCAGTCTCTGCCTGAGGGCAGGGTGTACTGTCATGGTGGCCAATTTTGCTATTTCTGGCCCATTAGCCATGACATTTTCCGCCCCTGAATCCCATAATCTAAGTAACCACGTGGGTATACACTCTCTTTTACCCTCTGCCGAAATCACTGCACCATATCCATTAGTTCAGTTGGTGTTACGTGTAAATGCGTTTGGGCAGGGGGCCATTGGTCGGGGGCACCCCTGCTGGTCTATCTTGTACTTTCTTTGTCTTTTGGGTTATAATAGGACAGAGTTCCAAGGAATCTGCCGTAAGTGGAACCTCTAAATCTGACTTGATTTTTGTTTTCCTGTTCAGCCAGGTTTGTTCCTTCAGAGGTGTGGTTATTGTCCACTGAAATATTGCAGACCTGACCTATCAGGGAATGTAAAGTTGGTCTTCTCCCTGTTAATACATTAAGTTCCTGTTCCAGTTTTTCAATACGGTCTTTTAATAGCTGATTTTCACTCTCTACGGTGTCAGCTCTTATCTCAGCTTGATTTAAGGCATTTAAGGAATTTAACAGTGGCCATACCACTGTGGAGGCAACTAACTGCCTTTCTTTTGTAGTTAAGATGTCTCTGTCTAATCCTTAAAGTATTCCATCATGCACAAGGGGGAAATATTCCCCATAGTACGCAGGGGACCCCATTTCTCAACTATGGTTGCTAATTGGTAATAAGGAAAACCCAGAAACCTGGGTTTTGCCTGGGGATCATTTTATGTAAGTGTGTGATACTTACAGCTGGATACCGACAGCTGGACAGTATCTAAGGGGTGATGTTCCCCCCCGACCCAATTATAGAAATTCCACAGAAAGAGCATGATATAAATTCTAGTCTATTTGGCCTGCCTGGCTTGTCAAGTGTACAATCAATGACTGTACAGATGTTATAGTTATGAGGTGTAACAAAGAGCTTGGTTATGCAGTTATTACACCAAAGCAGAATAGATAGGATGTTTACCCATATCCTAGGCTCACTTATGAAATTCCAGCAGAGCAGATCTCCAGAACAGATACTTCCCCACTGGCAGCTCTTAAATGGGTCTAGGAGAGGCAGAGCCAGACTCCACCCCTTCTGGCAGCACAGGAAAATTGCCTTCACCTGCGCTCCCTGGCTGACTCATTGCTGGCCTCAGGTGCATCTCTACTACCTGTGTTCAGAAAGTGGTACACAGCCATTAGACCCATCGTAAGGCTCGGGGCTGTCCAAGCAGCACAGGCACTCCTGGGGCATGGCTTTCCTGAAGGTCCTGTGCTGCATTTGCAGCTGCATGTAAGTGTGCTGGACAGCCCAGGGGACTGGCATGGCACTAAGATGCTTCTGATGCCATTCACATGAGAACACACAGAAAACTGACGTTTTGTCAGTTGAAGAATAAAGATGCCTGTTAGCTTTGCAGTGCCTTGAGATCCGGAATGTGCAGCAGATGGAAACAAAGAAAGATCTGATCTTCTTTTGAGAGCTCAGCCATTTAGTCAGCTGCATAACTCTGCATGCTGCAAGGAGACAGGTGAAAAAGGCACTTTGAGATGCCATGAATGCAGAGGTTTGTTCTCATTTAGGATTGCCAAGAATACTGCTAATCCTTCTCTGGCCCTCAGGAAGTATCTAAGAGATTTCCCACTCTTTACAAGCACTAGCGCACATCCAGGAGCACCCCAGGCACCTTGGTCATCACCCAGGCTCTGTGTGTGAGCAACTAACTTTCTGCTGAAGGACCGAGGACTCAGAGCAGGAGCTCACCTGAGGCAACTCCTTATGCACACCTGAACTGAATCCCTGAATCTCTTGTGGGTCCGTGGGGAGCTGAATCCCATTTCAGCCCCAGGGTTTCCATCCAGGGATGAGATGCCAGCACTGCCTCTGCTGGATCCCTGCCCTGCCCAGGGGAAGTCCATCCCTCCCTGTCCTTCTCTGTGTGTCCTTTTTGTTTCAGCAAACACTCTCTGGTAGGACTAACCATATGTCTGGAATCAGTCACTGTCCACTGGCCATTTGGTGGTAAATTCAGCAGACTTCAAGGTATAATCATGAAGCTGTTGCCTTCCAGGAGCTGTTGGCCATGGAGACCCAGGGACATCTCAAGGGAGGATCACTTGGTAAGAGTAAATGGCATTCTCTGCTGCTGAGCTGGGCCGGGCTACTGTGACAGAGGGAGGTCATACAAGTGTGCAGTACAGCAAGGAAACAGCTGTGCCAAGGAGCAGCTCTTCTGCACAACACAGCAGGGCTGGGAGCACGATCTGCAGGTGAGAGGGAGAAGAGAGAAGGAAGAGAGCATACAGACTGTGTGGCACTTCAGCAGGCTGTGAGCTCACTGGAGGAGCATGTCTCACAGCCCTTGACAAGGTAAGCCTCTCTCCAGGCAATGAAGCTGGTTTTTTTTTTGGAGGGATCAGTAAATCTGGGACATCCCAGTGCAGATCTGGCTGAAGGCACTCTGTGTTTATTTACTCTTGAGAAATACCTGCTCCAGCTGAGGTCTTCTGGGCTGCAGCATCAGAGCACAGCCCTGAGGGCTGCGTGTATCAGGATGGCTGCAGACTGTGCAGCCAGGGCTGCAGCCGGGTGCCCAGGGCTGTCCTGCAGAGCAGGTCCCTGCTGTGCCCCAGGGGCTGTGTGCTGGGGAAGGGACTCTGCCACCTGCCAGGCTCAGCACTCAGCCCGGGGAGCTGCCCAGGGCGCTGCCCAGGGCGCTGGGGGGAGACGTGTGGGGGAAGGAGCCCCCCGGCAGGGCAGGGGGCTTCTGCTGCCACAGCTGCTGCATCCCAGAACACTTCCATGGCACCTTTCCTTGTTTCCATCTTTCACGAAAGGACCTTGCAGAGTCTGTGCTTTTAGTTCCTTCCTAAAGGAGTGTGAAAATGTCTTTGGACTAAACACTGAGACACCAGAATCATTACACTGAGATATAATCAAACCTGGCAGGAACCTCAGAAAAGACCCATAACCATTCCTCTGCCTACAGACAGCACCAGAATCCTTTTGTTGGCCACATTAGGGTGCGTCTGAGCTGTTGTATGGTTCCTGCAGACAGGGAGATGCTCCTGAACACTGCTCAGCAGTCAGGGTGGGGTCTGCAGGGCACAGCTGATAGCACAGAGGCTGTGATGGGGTCTATGGGTGATACCAAGAAGGAGATGTAGGAAGCAGCTACTGCAAGGGACAGCTCCAGGGTGCAGAGACAGGATAGAGACAGACAAGGAACTCGTGACAGAAAAGCTCTGCTGGCTGGATTTGGGCTGCCCTCCATCTGTCCCTCCAGTGCAGATGTCTTCCTGTGAGCAAACCACCTGTGCTCCCCCATCCCCCCAGCACAGCCTCTGCCTTCTCAGCCCTGGGGCCAGGCCATGAGCTGCTCCTCTGCAGCCACAGCTCTGCACAGCAGAGTTGCATCTCTCCTGACGTGGACTCATTTTGCTGTGAGATCAAGAGGCTGAGAGTTACAGCCCTGTGACTGTGCTGCCTGGGAGGTGTTGGACGGCTGGGGAAGGCTTCTTGGGGTGCTTCTGGCATCAGCAGTGCAGAAGGGGGACATTAAGCACCAATTCTGCCGCTGATCCTGTCCTAGGGGAGCTTTCTTAGGACTATGTTGCCTATGTCTCCATTGCCCTTCTCAAGCTCTGTGCAGTTGCAGTGCAGTTGTTTCAGACGGAGGAATGACCTTGCTGTCCAGGAGATATCAGCTCGAGGCTACCTCTGTGGGGCTGCCCTGGAATGCTGGCACAAGGCCCAAGATGGGCACAACTCCTTTGTGTCTTTTCTGAAATCTGAGAGCCCTTGCTCCTGTCATGTGAATCAGAAGCCTCGCCATGTCCTTTGACTCTTCTCTAAGTGACAGTGAGAAGGCTTTACCTCTGAGCATTGACTTGTGCTTATGCCAGGAAAGCAAACCTGGAGATTTTTTAGAGTCACAAACTTTAAGGGGGAATCTAAATCCAATTCATAGAAACATTTTCCTCTCATCTTATAGAAAGCAAGATGTAAAGATTATTTTAATCAGTGGGAAACTGCATACAGCAAAGCTTTTTCATCCTATTACTCATATAGGATCTGAAGAAAGAGCATTCTGCAAATTGATTTGAAGTCAGGCTCTCCCCTACCAGAATGACAAAATGTGTAGAAGTTTGGTTCAGTGCTGATCTCGTGAGCATCTCTTTCTCCCTTGCTGAGTGTGGGAGCATGAGTTCAGTGATTCTGATACTGTGGACCCATCTCTGAAGGACAGAAAAGTAGGACGAGATGAATGCCATCATCTTCCCTTACCCAGACCGATGGACATTGTGTCAATTTCATGTCTCATTGTGATAAAATGGCAATATTCCCAAAGAGCCACTGGACAGAATCTGAATAATTTAAAGCAGGGATCCAAGTGCAGAAGACTTCCCGCTTCAAATCTAAGAGGTACTGATGGAAAGTTCCACGTCCCCAAAGGCTTAGAGCAGGTCTGACTCCTCTGAAATCTTTTCTAAAATCTCCTTGTCTTCTCCTCTGTGCACAGAACCACATCCCCAGAAGTACCAGATGCCCAACAGCAGCTCCATCAGCGAGTTCCTCCTCCTGGCGCTGGCAGACACGCGGCAGCTGCAGCTCCTGCACTTCTGGCTCTTGCTGGGCATCTACCTGGCTGCCCTCCTGGGCAACGGCCTCATCAGCACAGCCGTAGCCTGCGACCACCGCCTCCACACCCCCATGTACTTCTTCCTCCTCAACCTCGCCCTCCTTGACCTGGGCTGCATCTCCACCACTGTCCCCAAAGCCATGGCCAATGCCCTCTGGGACACCAGGACCATCTCCTACGCTGCATGTGCTGCATAGCTCCCTTTCTTTCTCTTCTTCATCTCAGCAGAATATTTTCTTCTCACCATCATGTCCTATGACCGCAATGCTGCCATCTGCAAGCCATTTCACTATAGAACTTTGATGGACAGCAGAGCTTGAGCCAGCATGGCAGCAGCTGCTCTGGGATTCTCTTTGCTCTGCTACACGCTGCCAATACACTTTCATTGCCTTTCTGCCACGGTAATTATTTGAACCAGTTTTTCTGTGAAATCCCCCAGATCCTCAAGCTCTCCTGCTCTATCTCCCACCGCAGGGAATGTGGGGTACTTGCATTCAGTATTTCTGTAGTGTCTGAGTGCTTTGTTTTCATTGTGCTATCCTATGTGCGGATCTTCAGGGCTGTGCTGAAGATTCCCTCTAAGCAGGGACAGCGTAAAGCATTTTCCACATCTCACCTGGCTGTCATCTGCCTGTTAGTCAGCACTGGTGCATTTGCCTATTTCAACCCCCGCTCCATTTCCTCCCCATTTCTGAACCTGGTGATGTCGTTTCTGTACTCAGTGGTGCCTCCCGCAGTGAACCCTCTCATTTACAGCTTGAGGAACCAGGGGCTCAAGGGCACTCTGTGAAAGCTGATTACTGGATTCTTTTTCAGATGCAATAAATTGCCCATCTTTTTATGACTATGACCTGTAAATTACAAATTATATAAAACTGTGTGGGTTTTTTTGTTTGTTGGTTTATTCTTTTTTTTTGGACTTTATTTCTTTCACTGTTTCCCACTGAAATGTCACTATTCATCTCTTTTTCAATTTATTGTGCACATCTCATGTGTAGCTCATAGGCACCAATTTTTCTGTGAATTTAATCGAAGTAAAAGCACTCTGTACAGAATTTTTGTCCAACATTCTTCTTCCGAGACCTTCCCTGAATCCATGGTAGCACTGCTAGGAACATCAGCACTTGATCCACACAGTGCTGCTTCTTGTCCCATTCCATGCTCTCCCTAGCTCTCGTGTTGGTATAAGGCCTGACTGCTCCTGTATGCTGGAATAGCAGAGCAAGTCTGAGACCACCTCGTAAGAATGAATGTGTACAAGTCTATGGGGCCAGACAGCATCCCTGGGTTCTGAAAGAACAGCCTGATGTGGTTGCCAAGCCACTCTGCATCATGTCTGAAAAATCATGGCTGTCGGATGAAGTCCCTGGTAACTGGAAAGAGGGAATCATCACTCTCATATTCCAGAAAAGAAGAAAGGAAGACTTGGGGAACTATAGGTCTGTGAGCCTCGTATCTGTACCTGGAAAGATCGTGGAGCAGATCCTCCTGGAATCTGTGTTAAGGCAGATGCATGATGAGGAGGTGATCTGAGACAGCCAGCACAGCTTCACCAAGGACAGATCATGCCTGACCAATGTGGTGGCCTTCTCTGATGGACTGACAGCACTGGTTGACAAAGGAAGGGCAACTGATGTCATCTACCTAGAGCTGTGCAAGACCTTTGGCGTGGTCCCACACCACATCCTTATCTCTAAATTGGAGAGATGTGGAGGACTGAAGGCTGGACTATTTGGTGGGTATAGAATTGGTTGCAGCCAGAGGGTTGTTCTCAATGGTTCTATGTCCAGGTGGAGAATGGTCATGGTGTCCCCCAGGGATCTGTCTTGAGACAGGTGCTCTTCAACATCTTTGTTAATGACATAGACATTAAGGATTAATGATTAAAGATTAATCCTTAATCCTTAAGATTAAGGATTAAGTGTACCCTCAGCAGATTTGCTGTTGACAGCAAGCTGAGTGGTGCAGTTGACACAGTGAAAGGGAAAACTGCCACCCAGAGGGACCTGGAAAGCTTGGAAGGTGGGTACAAGAGAGCCTAGCAAGATTTAACAAGGTCACGTGCAAGGTGTTGCATCTGGGTTGAGGCAATCCCAGATATGAGTTCAGAGTGGGAGAAGAACACATTGAGAGCAGCTCTGTTGAGAAATACTTAGGGGTCCTATGGACAAAAAACTGGACATGAATCAGCAGTGTGCTCTTGCAGCCTGGAAGGGCAAACAGCACCAAAAGAGTGGTGACAGCAGGGAGAGGGAGGGGATTGTCCCCCTCTGCTCTGCCCTTGTAAGGCCCCATCTGGAATACTGCATCCAGGTCTGGGATCCCTGGTACAGAAAGGATGTGGAGATGTTAGAGCAGGTACAGAGAAGGGCCATGAAGATGATCAAAGGACTGGGGCTCCTCTACTATGAAGAAAGATTGAGGGATTTGGGTTTGTTTAAGTTGGAGAAGAGAGGGTGTAGAGAAAACTTCACTGTGGCCTTCCACTACTTGAAGGGAGCTGGTGAGCAGGAGGGGACCAACCTTTTATGTGGTCTGATAGTGACTGGATAAGGGAAAATGACCTTAAACTAAAAGAGGTTAAATGTTAGGAAGAAAGGTTTTTACTCAGAGGGCGGGGAGGCCCAAGACGAGGGCGCCTGGAGAAGTTGTGGATGCCCCATCCCCAAAAGCATTCAAGGCCTGGATGGATGGAGCCCTGCGCAGACTCATCTAGTGGTTGGAAATCCTGCCCATGAAAGAGGGGTAGGAACTAGATGATTTTTAAGATTCCGTCCGGTCTAAGACATTCTATGATTCCATGATGCTCCTATGATTCTATCTTTGCCACAAGCCACTCTGCTTAAGGGCCCCATGAGCATGGGGTGGTCCACAAAGACTTAGAATCTCCTCTGCCTACTCCTCGCTTTCATGGGCTCCCAGAGGCTACAGCCCTGCAAAGTACCCAGCAGAGGGCTCATTCTGCCCACTCTCACAACCGGATCATGATGCTCCAGTTGCCACCCAGCAGCCACAAGTCTGTCTAAGGATTATCTTTGGGCTGATGGCCAGCATAAGGGATGAGAGACTGTCTCAAGGACATGTGCTGGGAACAGGGACTGAGGAATAGCAGCACAGTCCTAGAGCTCCTGGTTATGCTTTCCTCTACAGGGAAAAGTCATGCCCAGATCAACTCCCATCAGACCCCATCCCTCCCATGATCTGTTTGGCCATTGATGGGTGTCTCTGTGCTGGCCGTAATGGTCAGGGTGGGAAGCACATCCAGATGGTCAGACGTGAGAGCTGCTAAGCCCTTTCCTGGAATTCTGTGGATGCAAAATGCTTGGAATGACAATGGAGCTCTCTAAAGGCACCGACAGTATACAGGCATGAATAAGGTTGACATTAATCCTTTTCCAGCCCCCCTCCCCCATGCCTGCTGCATCCCCACAGCCTCCACAGAGTCTGCTGGCATCTCATTTGCAGATATGAGATCTGACCAATGCGGTGGCTGTGAGAGCATCAGCACTGACCCTGAATTCATACAGGCTCCTGGAGAAAGAGAGCAGGGTAATGCCTCAGGGGACATGGAAGAAAACACATGTTTAGGAGCACAATAATAACTAATAACAATTTTAAATATATTCATATATATATACAATATAGCATATACGTATAAATGCAAAACAGCAAAAGGAATGTATTAATTAACGTAAATAAATCTGTAATACAAGTATAAAAGAAGATAATAGATTATGAGTCATTAGCAAAGAGAGATGAGAATTTTATCACTGCTGAAAATTGTCCGTGACACCATTTTCCTCACTGCATCCTTGAGCTCCCGGTTCCTCATGCTGTAGATGAGGGGATTCACTGCTGGGGGCACCACCGAGTACAGAACTGCCACCACCAGGTCCAGGGATGGGGAGGAGATGGAGGAAGGCTTCAGACAAGCAAAAAAGATAGTGCTGAGAAACAGGGAGACCACAGTCAGGTGAGGGAGGCACGTGGAGAAAGCTTTATGCCGTCCCTGCTCAGAGGGCATCCTCAGCACAGCCCTGAAGATCTGCACATACGACACAACAATGGAAACAAAGCACCCAAATAAGACAAGGATACTAACCACAACAAGCCCAGCTTCCCTGAGATAGGATTTTGAGCAGGAGAGCTTGAGGATCTGGGGGAGGTCACAGAAAAACTGGTTCAGAGCATTGCCCTTGCATAGAGGCAGTGAAAATGTGTTGGCAGTGTGCAGCAGGGAATAGAGAAGCCCAGTGCCCCAGGCAGCTGCTGCCATGCTGGCACAAGCTCTGCCGTCCATCAAGGTCCCGTAGTGCAGGGGCTTGCAGATGGCAACGTAGCGGTCATAGGACATGATGGTGAGAAGGGCATACTCTGCTGAAAATAAAAACAAAAAGAAGAAGAGCTGTGCAGCACATCCTGCATAGGAGATGGCCCTGGTGTCCCAGAGGGCATTGGCCATGGCTTTGGGGAGAGTGGTGGAGATGCAGCCCAGGTCGAGGAGGGCGAGGTTGAGGAGGAAGAAGTACATGGGGGTGTGCAGGCGGTGGTCGCAGGCTACGGCTGTGCTGATGAGGCCGTTGCCCAGGAGGGCAGCCAGGTAGATGGCCAGCAAGAGCCAGAAGTGCAGGAGCTGCAGCTGCCGCGTGTCTGCCAGCGCCAGGAGGAGGAACTCACTGATGGAGCTGCTGTTGGGCATCTGCTGCTCCTGGGCATGGAGTCCTGCCAGAGTGCAGAAGATACTGACAAGACAAGACCATTTTCAGAGACAATCCTCCTGCTATACTATTAAACATTTTCTTTCTCATAGAACAATGCTCATTTAACTCCACTGCTTGAATTTAATTTCATGAAGTTTAGCATTCCATCAGAAAAAAGACAAAGAATCTTTACGATCTTTTGCCTTCTTCTTTCTTCTTCTTCTTTTTTTTTTAATCTTATCCTATCTTCCAGGATATATTCATGTTTCCATTTCTCATATCTTTACCCCAATTGCACTTAGAGCCCACATTCCCAACCTCTTTGCCCTTCAACTTCTGTTAGAGAAACCTGCCTGTTTGCAGGATAAGTGCATTATTCATGTCTGCAGAAAATGACAATAATTTCAACTGGTTCTATCCTTTGAGGAAGGAGGGGCTGAAAGCACATTCTATGCGACTGTACACAAAACAAGTGATACAGAAAAGTAAAAGTCAGGAGTCTCAGAATTGTGTTCATATTTCACGGCTCCTTTCAGATTCCTGCCTCCAACCCTTTTCCCTTCCCTATAAAATGGAAAATCCCCGTCTTCTCTCTCCTCTTGGAAACACTCTGGGGTGCAGTGTAGCTGTGAGCCCCCTGCCCCAGGCAGCAGCTGTGGCAGCAGAAGGCCCCTGTCCTGCCGGGGGGCTCCTTCCCCCCACACGCCTCCCCCCAGCGCTCTGGGCAGCTTCCTGGGCAGGCTGAGTGCTGAGTGCTGAGCCCCTTCCCCAGCA
Organism: Lophura swinhoii; assembly: GCA_030408155.1. Taxonomy (NCBI): domain Eukaryota; kingdom Metazoa; phylum Chordata; class Aves; order Galliformes; family Phasianidae; genus Lophura; species Lophura swinhoii. The sequence goes on from CM059486.1 coordinate 1,820,415, forward strand.
CACAGCCCCTGGGGCACAGCAGGGACCTGCTCTGCAGGACAGCCCTGGGCACCCTGCTGCAGCCCCGGCTGCACAGCCTGCAGCCATCCTGGGACATGCAGCCCTCAGGGCTGTGCTCTGATGCTGCAGCAGGGAAGCCCTCAGCTGGAGCAGGTCATTTTCCATGATAAACAGTGCATGCAGCATGACCTGCAATGGGATGTCCCCAGTTTAGTGATCCCTGCAGTAAAAGCCACTTCTCTGCCTGCAGCCAGACTTACCTTGTCAAGGGCTGTGAGCAATGATCTTCCAGTAAGCTCACAGTCTGCTAGCGTGCCACACAGCCTGTCAGCTCTCTTTCTTCTCCCCTCTCCCAGCCACCTGCAGATCATGCCCCCAGCCCTGCTGTGCTGTGCAGAAATGCTGCTCCTGAGCACAGCTGTCTGTCTGCAGTGCTGCCCACTTGTATGAGCTCCTTGTGTCCCAGGAGTCCAGCCCAGCTCAGCAGCAGAGGATGGGATTTCCTTCTCTCCATCCATTGGTCTCCAGGGGTGACATCTCCTGAGGGTCATCACTGCAGAACTACAAAGTCAGCTCAGTTAATCACCTCATGTCCACTGGATTCCACAAGCATGGTTGTTTTTAGTAACAGATGCTTGACCATGAGAGAAGCAAATGTCAAATCTGGAAACCTCCGCTGATGACCTGAAAGTGCAGTCATAACATTAAAGAATCAGAGAAAGGCTGATGTTGGAGGGGACTTTAAAGATCATCTAGTTCTAACCCCCGAGCCATGGAAAGGATTGCCACCCACCAGATCAGGCTGCCCAGGATCCCATCCATCATGCCTTCAGGGATGGGGCACACAAAACCTCTTTGGACAGCCTGTTCCACTTCCTTTGAGTAGAAAATGTCTCCCTAACAGGTAACCTAGATCTATCCTCTTTAATATAAAGCCATTTCCATTTGTCCTGTTAATATCAGACAATCTCATCCTAACTCTGGGTTTAGGCATCTCATCAGCTGATGCAAACCCTAGGGCTGAAAAGGGATCACAAAAATCATGGAAGCTGGGAGTCCTCTTAGCTGAGTTCAGATGTGCACAATGAGGTGTCTATGTGTGAGCCCTTGGTCTTTATTCAGCAGGGACTGCACTGCTCACACACAGACACTCAGTGATGACCAAGGTGCCTGGGGTGATCCTAGCTGTGTGCTCGTGCTTGTAAACTGTGGTGGAAAATCTCTGAGATAGACACCTCCTTCCTGAGCATCAGCTGAGGGCCAGACGGGAGGCATTCCTGGCCATCCTAAATGCCACCACTGCCCTGTGCTTAGGGCACCCAGTGTGCCTTTTGTACCTGTCCCCGTGGAGCATGTGGTGTCATTCTGCTGACCAAATGGATGAGCTCAGAACAGAAGAGCCAGATCTTCCTCTCTGCTCCATCTGTGGCATACTCTGGAGTTCAAGGCATTACAAAGCTGTGACACATCTACATTCTTTCACTGATGACACCTTAGTTTTTTCTGGGCTCTCACTTGAATGACATCAGAAGAAGTCTAGGGTCATGACAGTTCCCAGTTGACAGGAAGATGGCAAACATTGTTTTAATTTTAAAGAAGAGGAAGAAAGAGGACATCAACAATTACAGAGCTGTCATTCTCACTTCAATGCCTGGTAAACTTATGGAGAAAATGGTCCTGGGAGTTACTGAAAAACCCCTGAAGGACAATTCTGTCATTGGTCACAGCCAACACAAGCTCACAAGGGAAGGTCCTGTTTAATGTGATGTCCCTTTATGACAACATCACCCACTGAGTTGACAAAGGGAAGGCAGTTGAGGTTATCCTTTAAGATTTGATAGCATTTCTCACAGTATCCTTCTGGACAAAATGTCCTGCATGCCAGCTAGCCAGAAACATAATGTGATGGGTGAGCAGGTGGCCAATGGGTCGGGTGGAAAGGATTACAGCAAATGGGGTTCCATCAGGCTGACGGAGGCCACTAGCAGGGTTCCCCAGTGCTCCGTTTAAGAGCACTTCTCTTTCATGTTTTCATCAATGACTTGCATGGAGGACTAGAAGTTTTGAGCAAGTTTGCTGATGATACCAAATTGGGAGGAGCTGCTGTTTCCATTGAGGTGGAGAAGACTTACAGAGAGATGTGGACAAGTTAGAGAACTGGGTAAGCACCAAGTGAATGAAGTGTAACAAGAACAAGTGCCTGGTTCTGCACCGGGGTAGGGGCAACCCTGGACATACAAACTAACTGGATATGGGACACTGGAGAGCAGTCCCACTGAAAGGGATTGGGGGTCCTGGTCAACATGAAATTGAACGTGAGTCAGCAGTGTGCCCAGGCAGCCAGGAAGGCCAACCATTCCCTGGGTACACTGAGCATGGCACTGCCAGCTGGGTGAGGGAAGCGATTGTCCCTCTCTGCTCTGCACTGCTGCAGCCTCACCTGGAGCACTGGGTGCACTTCTGGGCACTGCAGAACATAAAGGACATAAAACTATTGGAGACTGTTCAAAGGAGGGCACCAGAACTGAGAGATCTGAAGCTCAGAATTTCATTGGGATTGACTGCTTGTTCAGACTGGGCACTTCTCACATCCCACATCCTGTGATGAGACACACTGCCCACATGGAACTTGGGCCTCAAAACATCCTTGCACTCCATGGAGAGTCTGGGAGCTGCTGTCCCCTTGTTTTTCATTTGACATCATACAAACGTCCATCCCATTGCCCCAGGAAGGGCCCTGATCCAGCATGAGGGACACGATCTCCCTGCCAAGGGTCTGGGGATCAGGGTTTGGCCTTTCTGCTTCATAAGACAAAGGAGGCTTTTCTCACCATCAGAGCCACCATCCCAGTGCCTTGGTCTGCCTGTAATCATGGCTTCCAATTATCTCCTCTAACAAGTCCCTGGAGAAGCTTGCTTGATAATGGCCTCAGTGGGGCCCATTAATACTCCAATAAACTTCACTGTTCCTTCTGACTTTGTCTTCTTGAGCACTTCATGCAATCTTCTCTGCACTGGATGTTGATAGACTCAGAAGCAAATGCCCCTGGGACCCATTACAACCTGAAGACCTTCTTGTTCCTTGTGCCTTCCTGTCATCTTCTACAACTGTTCAGAACTTGTACAGCAAACTGGAGAGATATCTGGAGAGAGCTTAAAGAGGAAGAGAACAAAGGGCAATACGAAGTCCACTTATTAATTTGTATTTAGTTAGGGTTAAACAAGAAGCTGAAGCAGCACTTTGCAACTGAAATTGACCCAGGATGTCCCCTAATGAGCTTTGCTCTGTCACTGTGTGGACAGATGTCCTCCTCAACTTCCTCACCCCATTTCTACTCACATTGGCCCCATGGGACTCGCATCACTTTTCCTCACATCACTCTTTTCCTCTGCAGTCACCCGCTCAGGGTTAAACCTCCTTTGCACCAACTCCTACTGGCTTTGCTCAGAGAACCAGCTGCACATGGGCAAGGAAAGATTTGTCTTCTTTTGCCAACAGACAGAAGAAAACATGATGCAAATGAATGAACAGTAAAATACAGTGATCAACTGCATGCCTTGTCCAAGCTGCATCTAATGAGGTTTGTCTTTCACAAGGAATATTTGTACAAGAAATGTGTTAGAGATAGGAAGGGAGAGATATAATCACAGTTAAGGAGTAGATCAAAGAGTCCATCAGACTTTGGAGAGAGGGAGCAATAATCTCCGTGAAGATCACAGATCAACCAGATAGTTGGGAGCTATCTGAATGAACAAAGAGCAAGGGATGGGGAAATCTGGAGAGCAGTGCGAAGAGCATGTGTCCAGATGGCCTGCTGAAAACACACCCTGAACCATGGTCATTTATTCAGGAGTGCTGGAGACACCTGGAGGATGAGGGACATCAAATACGCAGCAGGGTAGAGCAGTGGTTGATGGACATTAGTCACAGGGATTGGCACCACTGACTGCGTCCCTGTACCTGAAGGCATTTGTGTCCTGCAAACACAGTTCTGGAAAACGTCAGGAAAAGCAAAAAATAGTAGACACAACATTCCCTAAAAGACTAGTGCTCTGAACTTAGAAAAATAAGGATTGAGACAGTATTAGGAGTGGAGAAGTGTATTAACAGATTTTCATTGATTTCTATTTGTCGTCAAATCTTTGGTTCAATTTCACTGACATTAATTAGCACATTTCAGACTTACAGCTTCAAAAAGAAAGGAAGATCCATTTGTGTCTGGCACAGAGCCCTGTGCCCCCTTGGATTTCCCTGTCCAGAGCTGTCCATGACATCTCTCAGTCTTTGCACTGACTGAGTCACACTGTGGTACTGATCTCTTTTCATGTTCTCAGACCTTGGTTTCAATGGTCACGTGCAGCACAGGATGCTTCATGCCCTGCAAGCATCTGCTCTCTTCCCAACAGTAATAGGTCATGAGGACATAGGATCACAAGACAAGGCAGGCTGGAAGGGAACCTGGAGGATGTTTGCATTCCAAGTTGTCAGAAAGAGGGACAGACCAAGTTGTTCAGCATTTGCTCCTCATGGATTTTGAAAACCTCCTTCAGGAGAGACTGCAGAGCATCACTGGGTGACCTGCACCAATTCTTGTACCAGCTGGTGGTGAAAATGATGTTTTTCACAGGCTGAACCTCTCTCACCTCCCATGCATTCTCTTCTGTCTCCCACACGCACCATGAGGAAGGGCCTGGCTCTGTGCTCTCCATCACCTCCTCATAGGTTCTGGCAAGCTGGAGTGAGATCCCATTCATCCTTCCCTTCTCCAGTCTCAACAAGCCCAGCTCCCTCACCCTCCTCTCACAGGTGAAATGCCCCAGCCTCAAGCACATTGAGTGAACCTCTCCAAACCCACTCCAGCTTGCTGTCATCTTTCATGTGTTGGGGATCAGAAATGTCGAGGCACTACTCTGGATGATGCCTTCCCTTCCTCTTCTAGCCATGCTCTTGTTGATATAAAAAAGGTGGAGACTGAATTTTTACCGGGTTTCTAAATAGGACAAGTAAGATTGGTGAAAAAATAAAACAGAATGATGTTAGATGTTTGAAAAGCATTTCTAACATTCCTAAGATCATGTATCCCACATATATGGGATGTGAGCAGGCTGTGAGCTCACTGGAGGCATGGAACAGGTGTGGAAGAGGTAGCCAGAGAAGTTGTGCATACTCCATCCCTGGAGAAATTCAAGATATCAAAGCCCCAAGCATCCTGATCTACTGGGTGACAGCCCTGCACACAGCAAGGGAGTTGGAACTGGATGGTCTTTAAGATCCTTCCAACCCCATCAATTCGAGGATTCTGCAATTCCTGTCAGTCTCCTCCATTTCAGAATCCTGTTTGCTTAGGTATTCCCTGTGCACCTCTTCCTTCACCAAGGGCACATCTGCCTTGCACCAACATTTCCCACCTGTCTCTGGCACTGAGGATTCCAAGAAGCCCAGTCCAACTAATAAACAGAGAGTTTGGGAAAGACACGAATATCAGAGACCTTTCCATGTCCTGTCTCACCAGGTCCCCTGCCCCATACTGTGGGCCCACATTCTCCCTAGCCTTCCTTTTGCAGACTACATAATTCTACAAGCCACCCTTATCTCTGATATGCCTGGGAACATTCAATTGCAGTTGAACTCTAACGTTCCTACACTCATCTCAGCAGGCACACTGAACAAAGTCTCTGCATTGCTGCCAGGTGATTTCTTGTTTCCACATCCTGTATGCTTCCTTTCCGTGTTTGGGTTTGACCAGGTCTATCTTTCCCAGTCATTCAGGAATTCAGACATTTTTATTCAGACGCCTCAGCTCCACCATCCCATGGCCACTGAAGCCCAAGTTCTCTTGGACCTTCACATTCCCCACAGACTTTCCTTGCCAATTAGCACGTGATGCTGTAGGACACCACTCCTCATAGGTTCCTCTACAGCTTGGTCAAGAAGCTGTCACCTGTGCTGTCCAGGGATCTTCGGGATGGCTTCTCGATGGGACAAATTCAGCAGATTTCAAATTACAGTCATGTCTCTGTTGTCTTTCAGGAGTTGTTGGCCATGGAGAGCCAGGGACATCTCAGGGGAGATCAGTAGGGAGGATAAAACTCACAGCCTCTGCTGCTGAGCTGGTTCCAGGCTCCTGGAACACAGGGAGCTCCTACAAGTGGGCAGCGCTGCAGAGAGACAGCTGTGCCCAGGAGCAGCTCTTCTGCACAGCACAGCAGGGCTGGGGGCATGATCTGCAGGTGACACGAGGGCAGAAGAGAAAGGAGAGAGAGCTTACAGGCTGTGTGGGATGTGAGCAGGCTGTGAGCTCACTGGAGGAACATTGCTCACAGTCCTTGAAAAGGGAATTCTCTCGCAGCAGGGAATACAGCTGCTTTTCCTGCAAGGATCACTAAATCTGGGACATGCCATTGCAGATGAGGCTGCAGCCACTCCATGTTTCTTTATTGTGGATAAGTACCTGCTCCAGCTGAGGGCTTCCTGCTGCAGCATCAGAGCACAGCCCTGAGGGCTGCGTGCCCCAGGATGGCTGCAGGCTGTGCAGCCGGGGCTGCAGCAGGGTGCCCAGGGCTGTCCTGCAAGCAGGGTCCCCATCATGACAGATGAAAATGTCCAGGGAGATGGAATAAGATCAGAAAATGAGAGGAAGGCAAAAGCTCCTTCAGATTCTTTTTCTGATGGAATGCTGAACTTCATGAAATTAAATTCAAGTAATGGAGCTAAATGAGCATTGCTCTATGAGCAAGAAAATGTTTAATAGTATAGCAGGAGGAGTGACTCTGGGAATGGACTTGTCATTATCTTCTGCACTCTGAGCAGGACTCCATGCCCAGGAACTGCAGATGCCCAACAGCAGCTCCATCAGAGTTCCTCCTCCTGGCGCTGGCAGACACGCAGCAGCTGCAGCTCCTGCACTTCTGGCTCTTGCTGGGCATCTTCCTGGCTGCCCTCCTGGGCAACGGCCTCATCAGCACAGCCGTAGCCTGCGACCACCGCCTGCACACCCCCATGTACTTCTTCCTCCTCAACCTCGCCCTCCTCGACCTGGGCTGCATCTCCACCACTGTCCCCAAAGCCATGGCCAATGCCCCCTGGGACACCAGGCACATCTCCTATGCAGGATGTGCTGCACAGGTCTTTTTCTTCCTCTTCTTCATCTCAGCAGAATATTTCATTCTCACCATCATGTGCTATGTTGCCATCTGCAAGCCTCTTCACTATGGGACCTTGATGGACAGCAGAGCTTGTGTCAGCATGGCAGCAGCTGCCTGGGGCACTGGGCTTCTCAATGCTCTGCTGCACACTGCCAATACATTTATGCTTCCTCTCTGCCAAGGCAATGCCTTCAACCTGCTTTTTTTATGAAATCGCCCAAATCCTCAAGCTCTACCGCTCACAGTCCTACCTCAGGGAAACTAGGCTTACTGTATTTTGTGTCCCTTTGGAGCTTGCTGTGAGTCCACCTGGAATAGACTAAGAGTAGACCCAGAGGAAAGAGTGTGCAAACCTGATGCAAAAATAAGAGTAAAATATGGAGACAAGTGTGAGTGAACCAGAGTAAAGTGTGAGTGAAGTTGAAGAAAAGTTAGAGTAAACCTTGAGACAAGTGAGAGTCAAACACACACAAAAAAAGAAGTGTGAGTAAACCCGGAGTAAAGTGCAAGTAAACTTGGAATAAAGTGTAATGTAAGCCCGAGTAAAGTGTGAGACAACACGGAGTAAAGTGAGAGTAAACAAGGAGATTGTGAGTAAAACCCAGAGTAAGGTGTGAGTCTGCCCGGAGTACAGTAACTCCAGAGTAAAGAGTGAGTAAAACCAGTAGAAAACAGTGAGTAAATCTGGAGTAAAATGTGAGAAAACTCGAAGTAAAGTGTGAGAAACACCTGGAGTACAGTGTGGGTAGGCCCGGAGAAAAGCGTGAGTAAACACAGAGTAAAGTGCAAGTAAACTTGGAATAAAGTGTGAGGTATGCCCAAGTAAAGTGTGAGAAAAGCTGAAGTAAATGGTTAGTAAATGTGGAGTAAAGTGTGAGCAAAAGTCAGAGTAAGATGTAAGCCCATATCAAGGAGTTAAGTAGATCAATCTATGCCTCTGACAGGGGGGCAGTAGGTTTCTGCCCTCCTCCACCCCCCTCCCGGCCTCACAAAATGGGAAGGGAAAGGGAAAAGGGATAGGGAGATGGGAGCTGAGCTCAAGGAAAAGAAAAAACAAAACAAAAAAACAGCAGCAACAATCTGTGGAAGAAAACTTATTTTACTAACTATGGTATCAGAATGCAAGATAACAGAGTATAATACAATCTAATTGAAATTGAGACTAATAAATCAAATAAGATAGGAGAAAGTTCCTGAGAATCCATACCCAGAGGCATTCAACCACGTCATTACTAACTGTAAGCTCCATTCCATCCAGCCCACCAGTACACACAGCAATCCTATCTCATCTCACCTGCCCTGCATCTCCACCCTGGAGAGCCCAGAGCCATCCATCACACACAGCACACCCCTCACAGCACCATTCCCACCACGTCTCACTCATGCTGATGATGCTGCAGCACACAGGGTCTCCAACTTTGGATGCCAACGTGAAAAACCAGTAACACACAACAGCCTTGCACACTGACACATTGGAGACAAACAAGGCTTGGTGTCACACAGCTGCTCTAAGCTCTCGATTAAAGCATTCTGGAAGAGCAGTAGAACCAATGTGCAGCACGGCCAGGAAGGATGATAGAGTTGTGTGAAAGAAATGCTTTTCCCGGGGGCAAACAATGGGCTGGAAGAGGCATCCAAACCAAATCCTGCTTCCACTGTTCACTCTCTTCATTCCAAATGCTGACATTTATTTTAAGAACAATAAACAAGACAACAGTGAATAAAGCTCCAGAACAACTCAGCTACTTTATTCACCCCCTTCCCTTTCCACTACAGATGGTTCTCAGAAAAACTCCAAGAGACACATTACTGCTGTCCTGACCATTCCCTCAGGTTCATCAGTGCACTCACAAATTACTGAGAGCAACACATGCACACAGACACACAGAACATCCCTACACATCTCCTTAGGAAACGGCATCAAAACGCTGCTGGCAGGAAGGGCAAAGAGAAAACCGGGCATGGTGAGAGAACTGCTTACAGCAGCAAGGAGAGGCCATCTGAAGCTCCTGGCTTAAGTCCCTTCTGCACAGGGTGCCAGTGATGCACCAGAAACACTTGTACGGCCAGTGAGGAGCTCTGCGCTCTGCACAAAGCCCTTCTCACACTCAAGGCATTTCTAAGGCTTCCAGCCACGTGAACTCACTGGTGCAGGCACGGATTGGACCTCACCCAAGTGCAGACACTCTGGCACCTCAGCAGGTTCAAGCTGTGGCCAAAGCTCTTCTTGCAGGCTGCACACCTGTAGGGTTCCCACATGGATCCACTGGTGTGTGATGAGCTCCCAGCTTTGGATGGACCTCTTCCTGCAGCAAAGACACTCATAGGGACTCACCCCTCGGTTGGTTCTCCGGGCTCTACTGAGGGTTGAGCTCCAGATGAAGCTCTTCCCACACAACCTGCAGACAGGATTTTCTCCTTCCTGGTGAAATACCGGCCCAGCTGAGGTTTCCTGTTGGTTTCCTCACCTGCTGCCCCACAGCACAGGAGTTTCTACAGGGGAGATAAGTGGTGACTCTCCTTGCACACAGCCCTGGCAGAAACGTGCCACCTGGCAGGGGGTTTCCAGTGGCTGTGACACGTCCCACTCTGGATTCTCCTTTATACGGCCACTCAACACAGCAACTGCAGCTGAAAGAGAGCAATATGCATAATTCCCATGCAAAGAAGGTGAAAGAGGATTCAGTTCTTCCTCTACTCAAGGGATTTGTAAGGTTCATCACCACACAAAGCCACAGTTGGTTACCAGGCTGGGGTTCTGGCTGAAACTCTTCCCACATCTGGGGCATTGCAGGCTCTGTATCTTGCTTGGCTGTGCTGGTAGGTAAGGGAGATGGAACCGCTTTTGAAGGTTTCCAGACTCTTGAGATGCTTCTACAGCCTGTGTGCACTGTGGATGGTCTGTGGGTGTTGAGATTAGATCTTCATTTAAAGCTCTTCTCACACTCAGGACACTAACAGGGTCTCTCTCCTGTGTGGGTGTGCTGGTGGTTCTTCAATTCACAACTCCTTCTGAAGCTCTTCCCACACTCAGGACACTTGTAGGGTTTCTCCCCTGTGTGGATGCGCTGGTGCAGCTTCAATTCATAACCGCTTTTGAAGCTCTTCCCACACTCAGAGCACTTGTAGGGTCTCTCTCCTGTGTGTATACGCTGGTGGTAGGTGAGGTGGGCACGGCTTTTTACGGTCTTCCCACACTCAGGGCACTTGTAGGGTCTCTCTCCTGTGTGGATGCGCTCGTGGCTCCTCAGTTCAGAACTGCTTTTGAAGCTCTTCCCACACTCAGAGCACTTGTAGGGTCTCTCTCCCGTGTGGAAGCGCTGGTGGTAGATGAGGTGGGAACTGCTTTTGAAGCTCTTCCCACACTCAGAGCACTGAAAGGGTCTCTCCTCTGTGTGTATACGCTGTGTGTGCAGCTTCAGTTCAGAACTGCTTTTGAAGTTCTTCCCACACTGCGAGCACTTGTAGGGTTTCTCTCCTGTGTGTACACGCCCATGCAGCTTCAAATCATAACGGCTTTTGAAGCTCTTCCCACAGTCAGAGCACTTATACGGTTTCTCTCCTGTGTGGATGTGCTGGTGGGACCTGAGGTAAGAACTGCTTTTGAAGCTCTTCCCACACTCAGAGCACTGAAAGGGTCGCTCACCTGTGTGGGTGCGTTGGTGGGAGGTGAGGTGGGAACTCCTTGTGAAGCTCTTCCCACACTCAGAGCACCTGTAGGGTCTCTCTCCTGTGTGGATGCGCTGGTGGTAGGTGAGTTGGGATCTCTTTTTGAAGCTCTTCCCACAATCAGAGCACTTGTATGGACTCTTTGTTGAGCGTATGCACTGGTGGCTAACGATGCTGGAATCTTTTTCAAAGCTATTTCCACACTCTGTGCATGGATTCTGTTTTTTCTTCTGACACACATCCTTGCTCCTGGGTTCTTCAGGCTCCTTTTGACCTATGCTGAAGCCCAGTGGGCTGCTTCCTGTCTTTTGCGGACACTTTCCCACTTGCTTCAAGATGTCCTCATCCTGACCTTGCTCCAGGTCTCCCTGGACATCCCTTCGGAATTCCGCCACACCACTTTCCTGCTGATCCTCCAGTATATCTGTAATCCGAGTTCCTGCTGGATGAAAGAGGAAATCCAGAAATACCACAAAGTGCCCAAAATAAAACACAGAGAGAGACGGCTCTTCCAGCCAAAACCTCCTTCCCTCCACCACCTCACCTGGGCTGAGATCTCCTGGCACAGCCTCAGGGCTACGCACATCTGGGATCCAGGGCTCTTTCCCGCCTTCAAGCAGGGAGATCACCATGGGTTTGGGGGCTGGAAGTGGAGATACAATGAGAGAAACAGGGGAGATGAGAACATTTCCATCATTCTGGCACAGTGCCTGTTCAACAGCTCCACTCTGTGTCCCTCCCCAGGGAGAAACCACACTTTGGGCCTGAATGACACTGGGCCCACAGCTTCCTTTGGAGCAAAGAATGCTTTTACAGCTCTGAAAATTATGAAGGAATGTTTTCTTTAAAATTAACGTGAAAACAGCTCATTTATTTTCTGACAATATATCAATGACCAAGGCATCAAAATGTCTATGGCAACTGAATGCAAAATTATAAATTCTAAAGGAGTAACCAGAGAGTCATCTGTTAGCTCAAGCTGGTGGCAACGTGCAACGCAACAACAGAACGGATGATTTTCCCCCTCCTGGCTGATGCCTGCTTGCCAGCACTGACACCGGGGCTTTTATCAGAGTGCAGTGCGTACTAATTCCTTCTGAAACTCATGCTTCTCAGTATTTCCTTTGTTGCTGTTGGAGTTATCAGTATGTAACTGCATGGTGACTATTCTAGGCCCGGCCTGCAGAGGCTCATTCTGCACAGCCAAAGGTGCCCTAACGAGGAGGAAAGGCAGCAAAGCCCTCACCCAGCGAGGCCACGCACTGGTACGTCTCCAGCATCACGTCCCGGTAGAGCGCTCGCTGCGCAGGGTCCAGCAGCGCCCACTCCTCCCTGCTGAAATACACGGCCACCTCCGCAAAGCTCACGGGCTCCTGCAAGCAAAGAGGCTCCTTGCTGGGAACAGCCGAGGCCCAGGGAAGCAGCTCGCACAGGACACAAGCTCCCGTCCCAGCCGCTTCTCTGGCCCCAGCACACACGTGCTGCCTGAGGGCACCTCCCTCTCCCCCGCCATTCGCATCCCTCGCCCCTCCGCCTCTCCTGCCCGCTTCCCCCAGCCCCTACCTGACACGGATGTGCTGTGGCCATCTGCTGCTCTCCTGCGGGTGAGATGATCACGGCTGGAAGGCAGAAGTTGAACTGGAGCCTGCGGGGACAAGAGAAATGGCAGGGGAGCTGTGAGGGAACGCAGCAGTCCCTGTCCCAGCCAGCCCTCCACAGCCCATCTGCAGGACACTGCCTGCCTCGGGGATGGCACAGCTGGCCTTGCACAGGAACACAATCGGCAACAGCACTGCTAACACTCTGGCTAAAGCTGACTACAAATCACAAAGCTGACTCAAACTGGGGGGCAGAAAGCACTGACACCCGGTTCAACAGCTGAGGCTGCATGAACTGTATGCCTAAAGGCAATGCATAGCAATGAGTCAGCCATCTTACCCCTAAACGGAGCAGCCCAAGCGCCCTTGAGCTCTCCTGCACAGCAATGGGCTGCAAGACAGGATCTCTCCACAGTCAGGGATGTCTCTTGATGTCACACCTGTACAGAGATCCCTCTCAGCTTGACGTCAAGACACCTTGCTGACACAGATCTTCTGTAAGAGACACAAGGTTAGTTTGGAAATTCGTGAGCTTCTCTAAGGTGATGCATTACAGTGAAGATCTGTAGGTAATCACAAAACCATAAAATGGCCTGGTTTGAAAAGGACCACAACAACCATCGAGTTTCAACCCCCTGCTATGCGCAGAGTTGCCATCCACCAGGCTAGTGTGCCCTTAGCCACGTTCAGCCTGGCCTCGAATGCATCCAGGGATGGGGCATCCATGACCTCCCTGGGCAAACTCTTCCAGTGCGTCACCATCGTCCCTGTGTAAAACTTCTTTCGAATATCTTATCTACATCTCTCCTGTCTCAGTTTGAAACCATTCCCCTTGTCCCATCACTATGCACCCGCGTGAACAGCCGTTCCCCCTCTATTTTATGCTTTTCCTTCAAGTACGGGAAGGCCACAATGAGGCATCCCCGGATCCATCTCTTCTCCAAGCTGAACAAGCCCCGGTCCCTCGTTGCACCAATGCCTCGGCGGCTGCGTTTCCCTCCTCCCCCACCAGGCGGCGCTGCTCCCCATCCAGCTCAGCACGCACCCTGCGCTCGCTTCCAGGGCACGTTCTCAGCAGCGGGCGCCCTTTGCACAACGCAGCCTGGGCTGCACTTGACTGACGCGCTGCTCGGCCGCGTTCTCCACGCGTGCTCCAGTCAGCCCACAGGCTGTCAGCTTTTCAGCGTCTATCACACAGCCCAGTGCCGGAGCTGACGCAGATGCCGAACGTGCTCAGGGCCCGCAGCTGAGCGCTAAAGGCATCTGCAGCTGCCGGGACAGCCCGAACAAAAGCCTCGGGAGGGGTTTGCACGACCCCAGGTGAGCCATCAGCCCACCGCTAAGCGCACAAAAGGGAACGCTGAAAGGGCCGCTAGAGGCAGATGTTGCCTGCTGGGACCCCGAAGGGAAACTGCGGGCTGCCGGGGAGGGCGAGGGGAGTGGATATTAAGACACTCCAAAGGACTTATTGGGGAGCTGAAAGCTTACATCAATTCATGCGTGCAGAGCTGCTGTTGTGGTTTCGTGATTTTTTTGTTGTCAGTATTCCACATCAGAACATCTTGTGGACCAGTGGGAGTTAACGAGTTAATGTTCTGGTTCCGTTTACTGTTGTGGACTCGTTGAGCATCCTGATGGGACGGGAGGGGGCGGCATCCCCGCACGAGCTGGCGGGGAGAGGAAGTGGGGTGGAGCTGCGGCCAGGACCCGGAGCGGCTGCCTCTCCCCGTTTGGTCCGGCTCTCATTTTTTGATACTCTTGTCTCTCTCGTTTTGTTTGATTTAGTTAGATTCAGTAAATTACCCTTCCTCCTCAGATCGTTGCCGTTGTGTTTTCTTTTCGTTTAAACTATCGGCTAGCCCTCTGCCCTTCCCCCACTCCCAGAGCGCACGTGGCCCGGGGCCGGCCGGGAACCGGCAAATCGTTCGTACCTTTTTTTTTCCCCTCTTCTTCCCGGGGCCTGTGACCCCCTGTCACGGACTTGTATCTAAGGATTACCCGTGACAGCTGCGGAGCGAGGTCACCTCGTGTCTGCCGTGGCCCAGAGGGAGAAACGCAGTCCCAGCTGCGCTGTGTTACACAGAGCCAACCGGGCAGCACAGCACGCTGAGCTCCTCTGCTCACTTCCTCGCTGTCCCAGCTCCAACCCCTTCCTGTGCCACTCGGATTCCAAGCCGGGCTGCAACACGCCTGGCAACCGCTGCTCCCGCCCCCTCGGGGTGCTGCTCGCAAGGGGAGGGAGAGCCTCCTGCAGCACGGGGACGGTGCCACACAGCATCAGGGGATGGGTAAAAAGAAGCGCACAGATCAACGAGAGTAAGGGAAACAAGCAACCAAACAACAACTACTATTGAACAAAATCTAATTAGTATTAATACCGCTTGACGAGAAGAAATCTGTCCCCTGATTTAAAAAGAATCCCTTTCTTTCTTGACCCCCCAAAGCTGTCGGTCATCTATTAATCCCCGAGTAGTGCTGCAGCCCTCCCCAGTCCCTGCCTCGAAACGGCGATCACCTGGAAGAGAAAAATGCCTGCAGCTCCTCCGCACGAGCCACCGAGGGCACCTACCTGGGGTGCGGAGCGGGCTGCTCCCACCTCTGCTGCGGGCAACCGGGCTCCTGGGAGTCGCTCCTGGGAGAGCAGAGGATGCCGAGTGCCCGCAGCCCGAGCTGGCCGCACGACGGCCTTGCTGCACCTCCTGCCGCCGCGGTGCTGCCCGGATGGCTTCCAGCCAGGCTCTGGCCGCTTCGGCACAGCCTCAGCTCCAGGCAGCGATTCCCACAGCGAGCACGCCCCGAGCCGGCTGCCAGGCCTTGGGCAGGTTCACAGCTCGTTCTCAGGGCACATCTGCAGCCGGGGAGGGAGGGAGGGATGGGGGCCGTGTTTTGTCACGCTAATGAAGCGCCGCTTTCTGCTGGGTCTCTGCTTCCTTTGCTGGGGCCATTCGCACATCCTTGCGGTCACACATCCCCACGCTGCTGTCCTGGCGCTCCTTTACCTCCTCTCACCCGTGAGCAGGTCCCAGAAGAGGCAATCTCCGGCTGCCCTGCTCTCGAGGGCAGCATCTCCCTGCAGCTGGCTCACTTCCTCGCTGAGCGCTGCCCATGGCACTCGTGGCACGTTTCTCCTCACTGAGCAAGCGACTTCTATTGCTAACAACTTCCTATCCTGCTTTCTCAGTTCGGTCTTCTCTGCAAGGCATGAGCATGGTTAAGCTCTCTGCTGTACGAGGGCCGGCTGTGCTAAAAACTCTTGAGACCCACACATCCACTGTGGGGCAGAGAAAGAGCCCTGGTATGGACCGGGTGTGTTACAGGTACAGGGACCTGTATGTCTGAAGGAGACATCCTACGTGGGGGTGAAGGAGCGAGGGTGCACCCTGAGGGTGGATCCACAGCTATAGGTTGGGTGATGGTGATCAGTGTGGGAGCACAACCCTCGGGAGCAGGGTCCCACTTGGGGAGGTATCTCGAGAATTCCGAACACCTCACAGGTGAAATCTTGCAAGGCACCCTGAGAGTGAGGCCATAATGCGCTCGGGAATGTAAGCTTTGTAATACTTTGGAAAAATCATCACAACAGAAATGTACTGGGGGGCATTTGCAGTTAGCTGCCAGGAAGGGGCCTGGTAGGATCATGTAACAAGTAAATGTCCAAACTGGTTTTTCATTGTCGTTATCTTTGTAATTGTTAAGTGTTTCTGTTATAAAATTATTGTTTGTGCAATTCCATTTACAATACAAGTGCTCTTGTTGCTGGGGGACATTGGCTATAGTCTTGCCCAGGGAATTTGGTGTCCTGGGGAAGTAGGCAGACTCCATTACCCAGCAACAAGACTTTATAAGCGGCTGCTATCTAGTGTGAATGCTAAAGATTGGATCGGAGGTGTGAGTGGTGTGAATGTGGGACTCGAGTTTAACTGGGTATTTTTTAACCCTGTATTTGTTATCAGAGCCTTGACCTGTAGTACTGTCCAGGAATTACAGTGGAATCGAGGAAACTGGCATTTCGGTTGGCGTTGTGAACTGGGCTTTAAAGAGGAATATGTATTTGGTCACACGAACGTACTAGCTATAAGGCGTGGGCTTTGGGAACAATAAAGAATCAGTGAAATTTAGCATGGAGGAGCACGGGGAAAGGAAGTTCCCGGGCAAATTCCACTTGAGATATTGCTGGGGAGCCCGAGGGCCCTGTGAGCAAGAAAGCTTTAATTAAAAATTGTAATCAGTGGTGGTTGGAAGGTGATGAGCACTTAGCAGTGAATATTGTTTTTGCGAAGGCAGGAGATGAGACGCTGGGAGCGAATAGCCTTCATCTGCAGAGACCTGGGAAACTTGATATCCCAGTGTTAGCACGGGAAGCCTTAGGAGGGGAGGAGCTGAGAGCAGGGCTCTAGGACCCAGAGATCTCCTCAGGAAGAGCTGAAGGGGGGAGCTGGAAGGGCCCAGGAGGGTTCCGCCCCCATTGAACGGGAAAGCAGTTAGTGCAAAAGAGGCGCTGCATTTGGTAACAGATGCAATAACAGTTAAGGGTGGAGGAGATTAAGCTGAGGAAGGAATTGCAGCCAAGTGTGGAATTTGTAGTAACTGGAGCAACTTGTTGGGTGTTAAATACTTCTCTAACTCCATTCAGTGATGGATTTGTAACCGTAAGGGAAGCCACTGGCAAAAGCGAGGAGGTTTACTTTCTTAAGCCTTGACAACTTAGTATAGGTAAACAGGTCGGGATACACAACTGTCTGTAGGAGCCAAATTCACCAAAGCCTTTACTAGGGCAAGATTTACTAGAACAACTGGAAGCTGAAATCAAGTTGAAAGGAGAATTGGAATGTAAGGTACAAGAAGAACAGTTAATAGAGGTGCTTAGTTTGGCATTGATCACTACCCCTGCTGGGACCAGGATCCCAGAGAAAGGAAATGATCAAGTCTGTCCTGAGGTGTGGGTAGTAGAAACCCCAGGAAGAGCTAAGAATGCAGCACCAATAGAAATTGGAATAAAGCAGGGAGCTCAGCCGGTTTGGATTAAACAGCACCCCCTCAAATTCAGAGATAGGAAAGGAATCTGGCCGATACTTGACAGTTTGCAGAGATTAGGGCTGTTATTGGAGTGTGAGTACAAGATTTAAGGGCCGTCAGTAGAACAGTGTGGGATTTATACCCATTGGTAGCGTACCCATACACGCTGCTTACAAAATTATCAGGGGAATTGGCATGGTTTACCGTTCTGGACCTAGAAGATGCTGTCTTTTGTCTACCACTGAGTCCAGAGAATCAGCTCATGTTTGCTTCCCCAAGTGTTCAAAATGGCTCCGCTCTTTTCAGGAACCAACTTGCCAAAGACTGGAGCAATGGGTACGGCCCCAGGACGAGGAACCCTGTTACAGTACATGGATGACCTTTGATAGCTACCAAAACAAAGGAGGTATGCATAGCAAGGACAATTAGTCTACTAAGCTTTCTCTTACTAAAACTGAATGGCTATCGAGTTTCTCCACAGAAAGCCCAGATGGCACGACCACAAGTAACCTATTTGGCTTATGAAATCACTGCTGGATCCTAAACCCTAGAGAACAACGAGGAAGGAAGCAGTTTGCCAGACTGTGGAACCTCAAACATCTAAGGAGCTCCGGACTTCCCTAGGGAAGACGAGGTGGTGTCACCTACAACTATGAAATACTGATAAAGCCCTTCTTTGCCCTTCTTAAATCCTGTCCAAAGATCTTCATACAGGTCGAGGAAGGCAAATAAGATGAAGGTTTATGTGTAGCAATTAGACACGGACTCTGTTGTCAGTGCAGAACAAAACCTTTTATTGAGTACGATGAACTTGAACAATATGCTCTTGGCCAAGTGCCTTATTAAACGTGACCCTCTTTCTCCAAAGGTCTTCTGCTAATCAGAGCGAGTATGTCTTTATTTTCTCCCGGGCATATACAGATTAAAGGCAGCAAAATACAGGACCTGCACAGAGGTGCAGGCTTCAAAACAAGATAATAGCTCCCTATTATGGGCCAGAATCATGGCTGAGCACAGGAAAACTCACTGGGGAACCGAGACTCTGTAGAAATACTTGAGCCAACAAATCGTGGCTTGGAATTTATACACCACCTCTAAGCAGGTAACACAGCAGTGTGAGATTTGTTTGCAGAATAATCCTAGAACAGGCCCCAGGGTGCCATGGGACAAATAGGGAAGGGACGTTATCCTGGGCAACAATGGTGAATTGACTTCTCTGAACTTGCAAGAAAAGGGGGGTATAGGTATACACTGGTATTAACAGACACCTTTTCAGGCTGGCCAGGGGCTTTTCCCTTGCGGGACCAACAAGGTGCAGGGAGTAACTAAAATATTGTTACAAGATATAATTCCAAGATTTGGGGTTCCAGAACATCATATACAGCAATCAAGGTGAAAGAGTATACATCGTGAGTTAAGAAGACATCTCAACCCCAGTGGAATATTAAGAGGACCGGACCATTGAAGCCAAGGATTAAGAGACAATATGTTTAGAATGTGTTTTATAGGTAGCACGTGTTATAGAAGACTTGCTTTAGCCTGGCGTGAAAATACCTATTTTGAACATCGCTAAAGGAATATCAGTTAGCCTAAAGCTCCCTGAGTGTTGGATACGTACAGCCTTACCAAGAGATGGAGGAATGGAAATCCCTCAGTGTGGGATTCCCTCCACCAATTGGACACCATGGGGTGAAGCAGGAAGTGGGCGTAGGTGTGCAAATAAAATGGCAACAATAGGAAAAAGGACCTAAATTCAGCGTACACCTATAGAGAGGCCTCAGTGTAAGACCCTTCCTGAGAACTAGAAAGGACATTATGTAGGAGGAGACTTAGTGCTTCAGTGGGACAGCTCCTCCTCCAGGGATACTGAGAAGCTCTTGGAAAAGGGTGAAGCGGGGAATGACCCCCTTACAGACAGGCTCTCTGGGTTCCATAGTTTTATTAGATGGTTTATTCCTAGTCCAGGAGTAAGTGAATCAGGAAAGGCAATTGTCAGTATAGCAGCTACACTAGAGAATGTCAGGAACTCAGCTATGGACGCTAGACTTGGATTGCAGACAGAGGAATCCTCTCTTAGTCAAGTAGTATTGCAGAATGGAATGGCTCTTGGTCTCCTGACGGCCACAATTAATCAAAACTGACGGAACTCAGAGAAAAGAAACAGATGTGCACCGTAAACTATGGGAACAAATTCAGGTGATCCACCAAGTTACTGCGGATAATTCCTCATTTGGATTTACAGAACTGTGGAGCAGCTTATCCAGTTGGTTACCGAGCTTTGCCTGGCTGAAGCAATTCTTCAAGGCTTGCACAGTCTTAGTCTTTCTGGGAATATTCGTATGTGTTGTTACGTTGTTTCTTGAGCATGTTTAATGGAAGCAGCATAAGATGCGCCAAAAGATGGAAAGCAGGGCGTTTCTCATAAATCCCAAGGAGAGAATGGTATCACCTAGCGACGTGAGGATTCCTAGATTATAGAAAAGGGGGGAATTGATGTGGGACATATTTCTTTAGAATTGTTTCAGAATTATGTAGTAGGTAAGGAGGTGTAGAGTGAACAAAGGCAAAACAGACGCATCTGGCACTCGTGCTCACTTATTGGTTCCTTGCTGTGCCACTACAACTAGCAATAAGACCTGCAAGCCACGATAACTCAGCAATTGGGGTGGAGAATATGATAACAACTTCTTGGAACCAATGAATATCGCCTCCTATCCTAATTGTAATATCAGGATAATCTATGCCTACTTTCTTAGAATCACTCATAGTATCCTCTCCTATTCTTGCATATATATATAACTTGTCTCTATAAATATCCTTAAACTGTCCTTTTACAGTGTGCAGGTTAGGAGAGGCTACTCCCTCAGCACCCAGCATGTATGTGCAGTGCTGTAATTAACAATATGCCAGCTTTGTAATCGTTTTGTGGTTATGGAGTCTGATTTTGCACAAGTCAGCCTGTTCAGGCCATGATCTGTGTTCTTTCACACATACGGGAGTTCTGCTTAGCCTTGAGTTGGACAGAAGTGAGAACGTTTGGAAGAATCTGGTGAACCATGTCCCAAACTAGACTAGGGTGGGCTTCTTTGTTAGCTTGCTTGCTTGTTTGTTTTCTTTTGTTTGTTTTTTTTCCTTCTCAAGAGCAGTGTCAGAAGAGGATGCGATAGGGATACCAGCCCTTTTGTTACAAAACCTTTGCTTTCTGGAAAGCTTTGATGAGAGTGGAGGAAATACTACTATTGGTCATGTGTACAACTGGGTTATCAGCACAAAGGAAAGAGATGCAGCAGTGATCACGGCAAAGTTCAGAGGAACATCCCCTGCAGAAAGATGCATAGAGTTTGAACATTGCCAAGTGAAACTTGGAGCTCACTTCTGCCTCACAGAAAATGCAAAAGAACAGGAAGCAGTCTTTTCTGGACACAAACCCCCGGTTACCCCGAGGGCGGTTCCCTCTGGGTGGCCTTAAAGTCTGTAGATCGACAGCAGCAAACAGCAGAGCCGGCCCTCGTACAGCAGAGAGCTTAACCATGCTCGTGCCGTGCAGAGAAGACCGAATCGAGAAAGCAGGATAGGAAGTTGTTAGCAATAGAAGTCGCTTGCTCAGTGAGGAGAAACGTGCCACGAGTGCCATGGGCAGCGCTCAGCCAGGAAGTGAGCCAGCTGCAGGGAGATGCTGCCCTCGAGAGCAGGGCAGCCGGAGATTGCCTCTTCTGGGACCTGCTCACGGGTGAGAGGAGGTAAAGGAGCGCCAGGACAGCAGCGTGGGGATGTGTGACCGCAAGGATGTGCGAATGGCCCCAGCAAAGGAAGCAAAGGGACCCAGCAGAAAGCGGCGCTTCATTAGCGTGACAAAACACGGCCCCCATCCCTCCCTCCCTCCCCCGGCTGCAGATGCGCCCTGAGAACGAGCTGTGAACCTGCCCAAGGCCTGGCAGCCGGCTCGGGGCGTGCTCGCTGTGGGAATCGCTGCCTGGAGCTGAGGCTGTGCCGAAGCGGCCAGAGCCTGGCTGGAAGCCATCCGGGCAGCACCGCGGCGGCAGGAGGTGCAGCAAGGCCGTCGTGCGGCCAGCTCCGGGCTGAGGGCACTCGGCATCCTCTGCTCTCCCAGGAGCGACTCCCAGGAGCCCGGTTGCCCGCAGCAGAGGTGGGAGCAGCCCGCTCCGCACCCCAGGTAGGTGCCCTCGGTGGCTCGTGCAGAGGAGCGCACACTTGCTGCCCCTGCCAGCAGCAGCGGGAGGGGAGCGGGGAGCGGCACCGGGCGGGGCGGAACCGGCACTGCCGTAGCCCAGGCGGGAGCCCGGTCCCGGCTCCAGCTCCTGCCCAGCGCAGCAGGTTTGCTGGGCCAGCCGGGCAGCAGCCGTTCCCAGGCGTGTTGCAGCCCGGGTTGTATATCGAGGGGCACAGGAAGGGGTTGGAGCTGGGACAGCGAGGAAGTGAGCAGAGGAGCTCAGCGTGCTGTGCTGCCCGGTTGGCTCTGTGTAACACAGCGCAGCTGGGACTGCGTTTCTCCCTCTGGGCCACGGCAGACACGAGATGACCTCGCTCCGCAGCTCTGCACGCATGGATTGATGTAAGCTTAGAACTCCCCGATGCCTCCTTTTGAGGGTCTGAATGTGAAGCCTCCAAGGGGGGAATTTCCACTCCCCTCCCCCTCCCCGGCAGCCCGCAGTTTCCCTTCGGGGACGCAGCAGCAACATCTGCCTCTAGCGGCCCTTTCAGCGTTCCCTTTTGTGCGCTTAGCGCTGGGCTGATGGCTCTCCTGGGGTCGTGCAAACCCCTCCCGAGGCTTTTGTTCGGGCTGTCCCGGCAGCTGCAGATGCCTTTAGCGCTCAGCTGCGGGCCCTGAGCACGTTCGGCATCTGCGTCAGCTCCGGCACTGGGCTGTGTAATGGACGCTGAAAAGCTGACAGCCTGTGGGCTGACTGGAGCACGCGTGGAGAACGCGGCCGAGCAGCGCGTCAGTCAAGTGCAGCCCAGGCTGCGTTGTGCAAAGGGCGCCCGCTGCTGAGAACGTGCCCTGGAAGTGAGCGCAGGGTGCGTGCTGAGCTGGATGGGGAGCAGCGCCGCCTGGTGGGGGAGGAGGGAAACGCAGCCGCCGAGGCGTTCTTGGTGCGGATGGCTGCCGCTGGCACGCGTCCAGCGAGCGCCTTCAGGCCCTGTGCTGTCAGGTGGGCAGAGGGCTGAAATACTGACAGCACAAAGTTCAGCTCTGCCCAGCGGGGTGAAATGCAATGAGCTTACTGGGCAATTTTGGCTTGGAGAAGAGAAGGTTCTGGGGAAACCTCATTGTGGCCTTCCCGTACTTGAAGGAAAAGCATAAAGTAAAGGGGGAATGACTGTTTACATGTGTGGATTGAGACAGAACAGGCGGAATGGTTTTAAATTGAGACAGGGGAGGTTTAGGCTAGATATTAGGAGGAAGTTTTGCACTCAGAGTGTGCTGACGGACTGGAAGAGATTGCCCATAGAGGTTGTGGATGCCACATCCCCGGATGCATTCAAGGCCAGACTGGATGTGGCTCAGGGCAACCTGGTCTGGCAGATGGCATCCCTGCACATAGGAGGCTTTTCACTCAGAGGGTGGTGAGGCATATTGAAAGGTAGCCCATAGGGGACGTGGATGCCCCATCCTTTGGGGTATTTGAGGACAGGATGGATATGGCTCAGGGTAGTGTTGTCTGCTGGATGGTGTCCCTGCACATAGCAGGGGGTTGAAACTCGATGGTGGTTGTGGTCCTTTTCAAGCCAGGCCATTTTATGGTTTTGTGATTACCTACAGATCTTCACTGTAATGCATCACCTTAGAGAAGCTCACGAATTTCCAAACTAACCTTGTGTCTCTTACAGAAGATCTGTGTCAGCAAGGTGTCTTGACGTCAAGCTGAGAGGGATCTCTGTACAGGTGTGACATCAAGAGACATCCCTGACTGTGGAGAGATCCTGTCTTGCAGCCCATTGCTGTGCAGGAGAGCTCAAGGGCGCTTGGGCTGCTCCGTTTAGGGGTAAGATGGCTGACTCATTGCTATGCATTGCCTTTAGGCATACAGTTCATGCAGCCTCAGCTGTTGAACCGGGTGTCAGTGCTTTCTGCCCCCCAGTTTGAGTCAGCTTTGTGATTTGTAGTCAGCTTTAGCCAGAGTGTTAGCAGTGCTGTTGCTGACTGTGTTCCTGTGCAAGGCCAGCTGTGCCATCCCCGAGGCAGGCAGTGTCCTGCAGATGGGCTGTGGAGGGCTGGCTGGGACAGGGACTGCTGCGTTCCCTCACAGCTCCCCTGCCATTTCTCTTGTCCCCGCAGGCTCCAGTTCGACTTCTGCCTTCCGGCCGTGATCATCTCACCCGCAGGAGAGCAGCAGATGGCCACAGCACATCCGTGTCAGGTAGGGGCTGGGGGAAGCGGGCAGGAGAGGCGGAGGGGCGAGGGATGCGAATGGCGGGGGAGAGGGAGGTGCCCTCAGGCAGCACGTGTGTGCTGGGGCCAGAGAAGCGGCTGGGACGGGAGTTTGTGTCCTGTGCGAGCTGCTTCCCTGGGCCTCGGCTGTTCCCAGCAAGGAGCCTCTTTGCTTGCAGGAGCCCGTGAGCTTTGCGGAGGTGGCCGTGTATTTCAGCAGGGAGGAGTGGGCGCTGCTGGACCCTGCGCAGCGAGCGCTCTACCGGGACGTGATGCTGGAGACGTACCAGTGCGTGGCCTCGCTGGGTGAGGGCTTTGCTGCCTTTCCTCCTCGTTAGGGCACCTTTGGCTGTGCAGAATGAGCCTCTGCAGGCCGGGCCTGGAATAATCACCATGCAGTTACATACTGATAACTCCAACAGCAACAAAGGAAATACTGAGAAGCATGAGTTTCAGAAGGAATTAGTACGCACTGCACTCTGATAAAAGCCCCGGTATCAGTGCTGGCAAGCAGGCATCAGCCAGGAGGGAGAAAACCATCCCTTCTCTTGTTGTGTTGCGTAGTTCCACCAGCTTGAGCTAACAGATGACTCCCTGGTTACTCCTTTAGCATTTCTAATTTTGCATTCAGTTGCTATAGACATTTTGATGCCTTGGTCATTGATATATTGTCAGAAAATAAACGAGCTGTTTTCACGTTAATTTTAAAGAAAATATTCCCTCGTAATTTTCGGAGCTGTAAAAGCATTCTTTGCTCCAAAGGAAGCTGTGGGCCCAGTGTCATTCAGGCCCAAAGTGTGGTTTCTCCCTGGGGAGGGACACAGAGTGGAGCTGTTGAACAGGCACTGTGCCAGAATGATGGAAATGTTCTCATCTCCCCTGTTTCTCTCATTGTATCTCCACTTCCAGCCCCCAAACCCATGGTGATCTCCCTGCTTGAAGGCGGGAAAGAGCCCTGGATCCCAGATGTGCGTAGCCCTGAGGCTGTGCCAGGAGACCTCAGCCCAGGTGAGGTGGTGGAGGGAAGGAGGTTTTGGCTGGAAGAGCCGTCTCTGTCTGTGTTTTATTTTGGGCACTTTGTGGTATTTCTGGATTTCCTCTTTCATCCAGCAGGAACTCGGATTACAGATATACTGGAGGATCAGCAGGAAAGTGGTGTGGCGGAATTCCGAAGGGATGTCCAGGGAGACCTGGAGCAAGGTCAGGATGAGCACATCTTGAAGCAAGTGGGAAAGCGTCTGCAAAAGACAGGAAGCAGCCCACTGGACTTCAGCATAGGTCAAAAGGAGCCTGAAGAACCCAGGAGCAAGGATGTGTGCCAGAAGAAAAAACAGAATCCATGCACAGAGTGTGGAAATAGCTTTGAAAAAGATTCCAGCATTGTTAACCACCAGTGCATACACTCAGCAAAGAGTCCATACAAGTGCTCTGATTGTGGGAAGAGCTTCAAATGGAGTTCCCAACTCTCCTACCACCAACGCATCCACACAGGGGAGAGACCCTACAGGTGCTCTGAGTGTGGGAAGAGCTTCACAATGAGTTCCCACCTCACCTACCACCAACGCACCCACACAGAAGAGAGACCATACAAGTGCTCTGAGTGTGGGAAGAGCTTCAAATGTCGTTCTGATTTGAAGAAGCACCAGCACATCCACATGGAGAAGAGACCTTTTAAATGTCCTGAGTGTGGGAAGAGTTTCAAAAGCAGTTCCCACCTCAGCAATCACCGACGCATCCACACAGGGGAGAGACCTTACAAGTGCTCTGAGTGTGGGAAGAGCTTCAAAAGCAGTTCTGAATTGAAGCTGCACCAGCGCTTCCACACAGGAGAGAAACCGTTTCAGTGTCCTGAGTGTGGGAAGAGCTTCAGAAGCAGTTATGAATTGAAGAATCACCAGCGCATCCACACAGGGGAGAGACCCTATAAGTGCTCTGAGTGTGGGAAGAGCTTCAGAAGCAGTTCTGCACTGAAGTTTCATCACCGCATCCACACAGGTGAGAAGCCCTACAAGTGCTCTGAGTGTGGGAAGAGCTTCAAAAGCAGTTCCCACCTCACATACCACCAGCGCATCCATACAGGAGAGAGACCCTACAAGTGTCAAGAGTGTGGGAAGAGCTTCGCAAGCGATTCAGATTTGAAGAAGCACCAGCACACCCACACAGGAGAGAGACCCTACAAATGTCCTGAGTGTGAGAAGAGCTTTACACGCAGATCTTATCTCAACAACCACAAGCACATCCACAGTGCACACAAGCTGTTGAAGCATCCCAAGGTACGGGGAACCTTCAAAAGCAAATCCCATGAATAAAGGAAAAGCAGCCAAACCCAATCCTCTTTCTCCTTCTTTGCATGAGAATAATTGTATGGGAACTGCTGAGTCACGGCCTGAACCTCTGCTTGACCTGAGGCGAGCAATGAGTCAGCCATGGGAGCACAGGTGAAGGCAATTCACCTGTGCCGCAGGAAGGGATGGAGCGTGGCTCCAGCTCTCCTAGACCCATTTAAGAGCTGACTACCAGTGGGAAAGGATCTTTTCTGGAGATCCGCTCTGCTGGAGTTTCCTAAGCGAGCCCAGGATACGGGTAAGCGTCCTATTTATTCTTTTTGTCTTGCTTTGCCTAACTCTCTTGTTTATTTCGTTATTATAATATCTTAATATTCTTTGATTATACAATAATGCATATTGCTCTCCTTCACCTGCATTTGCTTGTTGAGTGGCCATGCAAAGGAGAATCCAGAGTGGGGTGCGTCACAGCCACTGGAAACCCTCTGCCAGGTGGTGCGTGCAAGGAGAGTCACCTCTTACCTCCCCCGTAGAAACTCCTGTGCTGTGGGGCAGCAGGTGAGCATTCAAAGAGGTGAGAAACCTCAGCTGGGCTGACACGTCACCAGGAAGGAAGAAATCCTGTCTGCTGGCAGTGTGGGAAGAGCTGCATCTGGAGCTCAACCCTCAGTAGATGCCAGAGAACCAACACAAGAGGAGAGTCCCTGTGAGTGCCTTGACTGCAGGAAGTGGTCTGTCCAGAGCTGGAAGTTCAACACACACCAGTGGATCCACGTGAGGAACCCTACAAAAGTGCAGCCTGCAAGAAGAGCTTTGGCCACAGCTCAAACCTGCTGAGGTACCAGAGTGTCTGCACTTGGGTGAGGTCCAATCCGTGCCTGCACCAGTGAGTTCATGCGGCTGGAAGCCTTAGAAATGCCTCGAGTGTGAGAAGGGCTTTGTGCAGAGCGCAGAGCTCCTCACTCACAGGAGATGGCACTCGTGGCAGAAAATGCTACAAATGTCCCATGTCTGGGAAGAGCTTTTACTTGGGGATCCACTCAGGGCAGACACCCTGGAAATGCCTGCACTGCAGGAAGAGCTTCATCCAGAGTTCAGTCTTCATCAAACACTGCCCCGTTCTTGTGATAAAGAGGCCCTGCAAGTGTCTTTGGTGCAGGAAGAGTTTCTCTCTGGGCTGGCACCTGCTTTCTCGTGGGAAAACCCCCAGCGTACAGACTATGAGGATATTTAAGAGCCCAAGGATGAGGGAGACCCAGATACTTCTCCACACACAGGAGGAGCTTGTGAAGGAGATGGCACCACTGGTACCCTCTGCACAGGAGACTTAACCCAGGAGCTTCAGATGGCCTTTCCTTGCTGCCCAGAACAGCTCTCTCACCATGCCAGGTTTCTTCTGCTCTTCCTGCCAGCAGCTTTTTGATGCCGTTTCCTAAGGAGAAGCGGCTGTGTAGGGATGTTCTGTGTGTCTGTGTGCTTGTGTTGCTCTCAGTAATTTGTGAGTGCACGGATGAACCTGAGGGAATGGTCAGGACAGCAGTAATGTGTCTCTTGGAGGTTTTCTGAGAACCATTTGCAGTGGAAAGGGAAGGGGGTGAATAAAGTAGCTGAGTTGTTCTGAAGCTTTCTTCACTGTTATTTTTGTTCCGAAAAAAAATGTCAGCACGTGGAATGAGAAGAGGGAAAAGTGCAAGCAGGATTTGTTTTTGGTGCCTCCTCCAGCCCAGTGCTTGCTTTTGGGAAGACATTTCTTTCACACAACCCTATCATCCTTCCTAATCGTGCTGCACATTGGTTCTACTGCTCTTCTCGAATGCTTTAATCAGCTGCTCAGAGCAGCTGTGTGACACCAAGCCTCGATTGTCTCCAATAAAACTATAAAAAGCTGAACGTGTTCTTCCTAAATGCGCCATCCCAAGTTTCTGGAGGTGATGGGAGCAGAAGGCAGTGCAAACCCACGCGGTGCACAAGCTGCTTATCCCCAGAGCACAGAGATATCAGAGTGCTCTCCAGTGCGTGCTTGCCTTGCCAGTGATCCCTTTTGAGCTTGAAGGTTTTTGCTTTGACCTTGGGAAGGTGTGTCTGAGATCTCCTGCAGAAGTGCCTCTCATTTGCTGGGCTCAGCTGAAGCTGCTGTGCTTGGAATGCAGTTGGCAGGAAGCGGAGGTTGATTTTGGTGAGCCAGTGTAACTGTTTTTCCACTATTTTTTTCCTGAAGAAATCATTCTAATGGTGGATTTCCCCCTATGTTTTGTCACCTGCCATGTTTAGTTGCATTAAGAGTTAGAAAACTCATCTGCATCTGAGCTTCCCTGTTTTCCCTCTGCTCTGGGGAAAGTCTTTCTGTTGTGGTCTGAGTCCCTGCACAGTTGTGACTGCTGTGCCCTGTCTACAGGAACAGGAGCATTTCTGATTGCACAACGGTTTGTTTTCCTTGTGGTGGTGGAATGGTGGGCATGGAGGAGGGGGCCTTCCATTCTCAGGGTGGATGTTCACTTGGGAGGCTTTGTCTTGGTGAATTCTACCAGTACTTGCATCCACCCCACAGAAAGCTATTTCGTATGTCACCTCTGCACTCATGGAATCAACACATCTACAGACAGAGCTCCCAAGGGAACAACCAGCTGCCCATGTGCAAGGCCGTTATGTGTTACTGGTTTTTCACGTTGGCATCCAAAGCTGGAGGCACTGTGTGCTGCAGCATCATCAGCACGAGTGAGACGTGGTGGGAATGGTGCTGTGAGGGGTGTGCTGTGTGTGATGGATGGCTCTGGGCTCTCCAGGCTGGAGATGCAGGGCGGGTGAGATGGGATGGGGTTGCTGTGTGTACAGGTGGGCTGGATGGAACGGAGTTCACAGTTAGTAACGATGTAGTTGAAAGCCTCTGGGTATGGATTAAGGGACAAGGAACTAAAGTGGATGTCACTGTGGGATTTCACTATAAGCCACTCAGCCTGGATGATGATACCTATTAATTATTCTTACTTATTTAAAGGAGCATCCCAAGAACAGCCTTACTTCTGAATGTGTTACTAGCTTCCCAGAAATTGAGGGCCGTGCCAAGATCTGATTTTCTCAGATTGACATGAGATATTTGTTTCATTTCTGCTCAGAGATGGGTGCTGAGTGGTTCATGCACAAGGCTACGGTGCCTTCTCTGTGCTGCAGGATTTCTTCTGTGGACCAGGAATGCAGGATCGCCTCACCTCCGAGTGTTCTGACATTTACCCACATGAATGGTTACCTACTCTTCATTTGTTCAACACCCACGGTGCCACCAACCCCTGCAGAGTCGCCGCGTAATAGATTTGAGTCTCTCAGGCCAGAAAAGGATGAGGGTCAGGAAAACAGTCAAAACCCACGCACCGAGATGCACGTTGAGAGTGCAGGGAGTAAGAGGCGTAGGGAGCGGGGCCAGACAGGGCACTGCATCAATACCAGTGCCACCAAAAATGGATGGAGAGCGTTAGTAATTGGGGGCTCCTTGCTGGGGAGCACTGAGGCTTCCGTTTGCTGCCTGACTGAGGGGGAAGTATCTTGATCAAGGCTTTGGGTATTCTGATCTTGGGCAGGCTTTTGAGAAAACAGGTATGTGGGTTCCCGATGGACAAGAAATGCAGGGAAAAACCTCTGAGCTGGGCCATAGGGTCATACGGAGGCTCCACAGAAAAGGTCATGTTGCCAATACCCCATCCAAAATCTTCTTGCGTCCCTCTAGGTGTAACTGCAGCTGCTGCTTCTCTAAAGAGCCTGTAGACCAGTGTGCATAGCATGGGAAATGAACAGGATGAGCTGGAGATCTGTGTACAGACCTCAGAAGTGATTCTTTCTGCCCAAGCTGACAGGTCAGCCTCGCCTCCAGTGGTAGTGCTGTTTTGCTTGAGACACCCAGCAGGACACTGTGATCTGGGTATCCTTGGTTGGGCTTGATGTTCTTAGAGGTCTTCTCCAACTTCAGTTCTTCCGGGATTCTAGGACAATAGGACTCTAGGATTCGGGCATGATATTCGGATTCCCCCCTTTGGGGCTCGGTGCCATTGGGTTCCCAGCACTTAGTGCCCTTCCCCTGATCCCTGGCTCCTTCCCATGCCCTGGAGCCAAGGTAGGGGCTGGCTGCCCTCAGCTGGGCAGCGCTGGGTGCAGCCTGGCTCCATCCTCTCTGCTGATTTGCAGAATCAGACTCTAACCCACGTAAGATTATAAGACAGAAAGACAGAAAGAAAGAAAAGAAAGAAAGAAAGAAAGAAGGAAAGGAGAATCTCCATCCCCTTCATTCCCCTGTTGGATGCAGAGGGGAACGCAGTGAGCAAGGATCAGAATCAGGCTGAGGTACTCAGTGCCTTCTTTGCCTCAGACTTTCCTAGTAAGGCCGGTTGTTCCCTGGGCACAAAGCCCCTCCACGGAATCACAGAATCACAGAATCTTGGGGGTTGGAAGGGACCTCCAGAGATCATCGAGTCCAACCCCCCTGCCAAAGCAGATTCCCTACACCAGGTCGCACAAGTAGGCATCCAGGCGGGTCTTGAACATCTCCAGAGAAGGAGACTCCACCACCTCCCTGGGCAGCCTGTTCCAGTGCTCCGTCACCTCACCGTAAAGAAGTTTCTTTTGCAGCACCTCTCATAATTGTTTGGGTGTTGGTTTTTTTTCCATTACTAGAAACACAAAACTTGCTGGAACTAAGTTGCCCTCATTGTGCCCGAAGTGTTGTAGCGAATTTCCACTCGCTTTGGACTCTGAGGACTCAACTAACAGACATTTGCCCGATGGCTCAGTTTAGCCACACAACGGTGCTGTTCCTTCCTGGTTAGGCAGGCAGCCATCTGACGCCTATCCTTGCCTGTACTGCCTGCACCTGGAAACATCGGGGTTTTCCAGATTTCAGGACACGTGTCTGAAACCAATTTTGGTTCTCCTCTAAGCAGAGCTGCTGGACAGACCTGTTGGCTCTAGAAATTAAACACGGCAGTGAGATGAGGCCAATGATGTGTTAATGTAAGAGTAAGAGATGCTTTGGAATGCCTTTTATGGCTTTACAGTTCCTCAGGAAGCAGTTACACCTGCCAGCTAAATAAAAGCTGTCCCTTAGATGCTGTGCTGTACAGCTGTGGAGCCACAGTGCTCCACAACAGGTATAATGTGTCCTGATTAAAAAAAAAAAAAAAAGGACAGGTGCCTGTATCAGATGTCCGTGGCTGCAGAGGCTCTTCCAGAAGAAGAATAAGGCAGCAGAACCTTATGCTCACACCGCAGTACAAATGCTACAGGAGCAGAAACAAACAGGGAAGCTCTGGGTTCCTCCTGAGAAGGCAAAACCGCACAGAGATGCACCGTGTTTGGCAGTGCCCTCGCACCCTCAGGTTTCCTGCTCCCCTGCTCCTCGTCCGATCCCACTGCTGAGCCAGGAACGAGCTGCCCAGTGCCGCAGAGCACCGTGCAAAGCCACGCTGGGACCTCCTCCCCTTCCTCTCCTGCAGCTCGGTGTGCAGCCTCACCTCCTCCTCTGGCAGAGCTGCTGATCCCACGCGTGCCATCGGGATGCTCCTCTAACCCAAAGCTGTTTCCCACCCTGCCAAGAAAAAGCAAACCGTCCCCCGCCGCCGGCATGGCTCCACAGCAGGGAACGCACACAGCTCCATGCTGCTCCCCTTCACCCTGTCCTACCTAAGAGACCAAAGGAGCACTGATCTGGAAACTGGTACAAAACACAGCAGTGTCACTTTAAAAGGCAATCTGTGCTTTCATTGTCAGAGGTATTACAGCCCAAAGGTTATAATAAAGTTCATATAAAGGAGGATGAAATACAGATGTTCCATACACAAAAGCAAAGCGGAAAGGTTGTGAGGGGGTTTCCCAATGAGAAGTAAGATTCCAGAAAGGGACACGTACAGAGAACCCAGAGGGATACTGAGGCAAAGGTAACAATGCCTGCTACAAAACCAATGGTACAGAGAGAGAATTCGCTGCCAGGAGTAGCTCACAGTCCAGTGATAAAGATTCACAGCACTGGCTGCAAGGCTGTGTTTTAATTAAAAATGCTAACTGAAAACAATATGGATTTCTGAGCTAACCGTACTTTTAGTAGGGGGGGATCGCTAAACGGTGCTGCAAAAGAGGGGTGCAACAAGAGGCACAGCAATGGGGGGTTGTGCACGAAGGAAGCAAAGCCTCATGCAAGCTGGAGGGCTGCGGGGGGTGGCACGCTATTGGGGCCAAAGCAATGGGGGGGCGGGGTGGGGAAGGGGAAGCAGGAATGGGATCTGGCGGAGGGAGGAGGAGGAAGGCAATGTGGCTGAAGTGTGCAAGATGGGATGGTGTGTTTGCACGGCAGGTGGAAGGGTGGTGGGCTGTACACGTGTGTGCGTGGCACAGGGGGTGGAGCAGAGTGCAGTGGCCAAGCCCTCCCTAGGCAACGTCAGGCGTCAGCAACAGCAGGAGAACTTGGAGCACTGCCTCCAAGAAGAACAATGCCAGGATGGCAGTTTGGTGGTCCGAAGCTGCATAGTTTCTACTCTGGACCAGTAGTAGTGCAGCAGCTCACGGAATGCCACTGGACAAATCAGGCCATGCGCTCTTTGTCAATCTCTAATTGTGACTACTTTTTATTGACTACAACCAAACACGGAGTGCCGAGTTGGGCGGCACTCAGAACGCTGCCCTGTAACGCCGCGCACTGCAGCCGCTGCCTTCTGATGCTCTTCCTCTCAGTCCTTCAGCTGCAGCTTCTGCATCATCTCCACAAGGCTGTTCATTGCGGATAACTGGAAAGAAATAAGGCAAGTGTAGAGATAGGACAGAAACAATCTAGGGCGATCTCATGAAGTCTGATCAGTAAACCCTCCAGAATGGCCCCATGTGGCACAGCACATTCCTGCCATTCACGTCACTGACATTCCTTCTCATAACACGCTGCCTATGGTAAGATCCATGCTCTGCTGGGGGAACGAGGTTCCAAAGGCCGCAGTGCCCGACATGGCAAGGCTCTTTATCACAGAAAAACCCTCCAGCCGTTACCAACAGTGTCCTTCTCAAGCCAGAGGAAGGCAGCCGAGTTCCCCTGGGCAGCTCTCACTGACAGTGTGATTGCCTTAAACACACAGCTGGGTGTTTTTCTATTACATTGCTTGCCTTGGGATTCTGCAGTATCTTTCATGTCTGACAGGCGGAGGCACTGGGAACAACAAGAGCCGTGTCTGTGCTCACCAAGGACTCACCTCTGCACGTACAGCGTCAGCTCTCAGAGAAGCCTTCTTCAATTCCACTCTTCTCTCTTTTCGTTGTCTTCTTGCTATAAAGCAAGAATAAAACGGAATTCATTTTGTCAGCAGCAAAACTGCAGGAACATGGGTACCATAAAAACAGACGGCAGAAAAAAGACAAAGGAAATTGGAAGCCTCTCAGTGAATGACATTTCCAGTGGAAAGGTGCAGAAGACCACCATGGAGTTAACGGAAAGAGTCGGGGTTACGTACTGTGGCACCTCACTGCCTTTGGACTTTGTGGGCTTCAACTCTTTTCCCCTCTGCAGAGAAGGAAAAAGCAAAGCAAACCCTATGCAACTTCGGTGTGCTTGATAAGGGCAGCACCTACCCTCCAGGGCGGGTACCACAGCACCTTCTTACCTCTTAGCTTGGAGCTCCGTGCTGCAGCAGGCCCAGGCTGTGCTGCTGGAGCCGGCACGCTGTCTCCGCTCTGACCCCTCGCTCTTTTGTTAGCAGGCAACTGCGCTGCTGTCTGCTGCTCTTCTTCCAAGCCCTTGCGTTTACATCCAGCCAGGGGCTTGGAGACAGAGCGGGGGCACGCTGCAGGGGAAGGTCTTCTCCCTGAGCTGGGACCTGCTGTTGTAGGAAGCCCTCCAGCCTGGAGATGAGCTCTCTCAGAAAGGACTTCCTGCACCGCTTTCGTGTAGATCTTTCCATTGGGCTCAGCACCTATCTCTGGCAAGAAAGAAGAAGCAAGAAGATATAGAGTCCAGTACTACTTTCAGTCTGCAAAATGGGTCACAATGCTAGCACATCTCATCTGCAGTGTTCACAGTCACGGATCTGAGGATCGTGGATGAACTGTGGGTTTGTATTTCAAATCAGCACAGGAAAGGTAACTATAAGTCCCGGGGATTAAGACCCCGAGCAACACGCAGTGAGAACAGTCCCAGGAAGAACGGACAGAAAGCCTAGTTAGAAAGACAGTGCACCAAACCCAGATGCCTGCTGTGTGTCTGTACCTCTCTTGGGTGTCATGTCATGGTCTGTAGCTTCCCCCTGCCTTTCTGCAAGGCTGCGCTTCAGAGGAAGGCCACTGGCATCAGCTTCTGACAGAAAGGAAACAAGAAAGACATGAAGAGCATCTCTTTGGAGGAAGACTTTAGCACAGTCAGACACAAATTTCTCGTCTTCAAGCATAGTTTCTTCCATTTGCCTTTCTGCTGATCCAACACTGTGCCATTTCTGCAGTCAACACGGATCTGCAGTGTCCTTTCCTCTCCATCACACACAGCCCTGCATGCAGCCCTATTTAGAGGCAGGTACCCACACCACAGCTTACAAGAGCTTCCTACCTGCGGAGGCTTTCCGCTTCCCCCCTTGCCCAGCACCATTCCACAGACGCGCAGGCTCCGTCCCTACAACAAAATACAAGTTGCTGATTTAACAGAAACCAGTAGCCTGTAGAAGTATTGTCCTGTCAGACCAAATCCAGCCCCAAAACAACAAAAAACCAGAAGTCTCATTCCTGCTCAGATGACAGCAGAAGAACCCCAGCCTCCCTGACAGCTCTACATTTGACAGAGCAGAGGTGCATCACCAAACAAAGCACTATCAGGTGCAAAAGTTGAGACACATTTTTTGGCTCTAAAAGGAATTCACTCGACTCTAAGCATTTATATGCAGACTTCTGCCTCACTGCTGCCACCAGCTGCCGCTGTCGGCCTCTCCAATGCTTCCACAGTGGCTTATTTGACATCCCCTGCAGCACTGCACCCGCTCAGAAGTAATACTCAAAATTCATTCCTCCACCCTTCATAACAGAGGCCTCGAGAAACTCACTTTTGCGTGGCAGTAAGGACGCTCTGTCCCCATCGCGTCCCTCTGTGCGCTGCAAGATGCGGTTGGATCTCCGGCAGCCTGCTGGCTGCTGCTCCCAAACACGGGGAACCGCGCCGCGCTGCTTCTGAGGAGAGAAAGGAAGAAACGTCGGTGGGAACGGGCAGCCAAGGTTTGCAGAGCGGTTCCAGATTGTGCCAGAGAGAGATTATCAGAGTGCTGAGAGATTAATTATCACTAAGGGAAAATACAGCCTAAGCCATGTCCACGTCATTAGCCCAGACTGTCAGCAGAGAGCGCAAAATCCAAGTGGTTTTTGAGGTGACAAAGGACCAGTAGGGCTCCTCCTGCTCCACCCCTTCCCTTAAACATGAGAAAAAGAAAGAAACATCAAGCAAAGGAAACCCAGCCATACCTTTCTTCTGACAGAGCAGGAATTAGAACCACGGTCATCTCCTTGCTGAGACATGATGGCTGAAGTGTCCGAGGAAGCCTTGCAAGGTCTGAGGGTTCTCTCCACAGGAACCTCCTTCGCTCTTAGAAGGAGCTGGCTTCACTCGTTCAACTGCCTTGATCTGCGAGTTCTCCTTTTGGACAGGAACCCTACAGAAAGTATCAACAAGTGAAAAATCACGAGGAAGAAGCATTTTCCCAGCTTTCTTCTGCCACGCAATGTAGTCTCTTGAGGAGGGCAATGCTTGGAAATCAGCTGGCTGCAAGAATTGCCCATCACTAGCTGCAGCTTGTGTCTGACTGCCGTGGCTTCTGTCAGCAAGTGCCCCCAGGTCCCCTTTTCCCCCACAGGTGTGCTGACCGTCCATGTCCACAGCTGAGCACCTGGCTCTCTGCCGTGACTTCAGCACGGTTTGCTGAAACACCTGCTGGGCATGGCACACCAAGCAATCCATGGACAGAAGTTGCACTCTATGAAGACTGCGCTCTGCTTCTTTTTTAGGTCTGACATGAAGGTGGGGGCCTGGCAGCAATTTTCCAGGGGAGGAATGACATTTCATCATCCTCAATAATCTCAAGAAGAACATGTTTCCTCTGGAAACAGCCATTCAGAAGGGCACAGCCATTCAGAAGGGCACAGCCATTCAGAAGGGCACAGCCATTCAGAAGGGCACCGCTGGAGCTGGGAACTCCTCCCCAGCCCAGCTTTTCTGCTGAGAGACCCCCTGGCAACCAGCCAGCACCAAACCCAGCTCACCTGGTCAGCCTGCTCAGCTGTGCTGTGCCCAGCTCACACACACCGCAGTGGTGCTTCCAATGGGCTCTCACAGGGTGATCTCTCTCAAGAAAAGCACAGAGCTCAGTCTCCGTGTGCAGCACGCTCACCAGAGCACCAGCTCTGCTCACCAGCTGTGGCACAAACGCTCCCACCCCAGCAACCATTGTGACCTCAGCGAGTGCCTGCATCACTTCTGTGCTTTCATCATAAGCCAAGGGAGTGGTCACCTCCTAGATCCAAATTTTAGGAAACCAACACCAGGGTCACCCAGTGGGGTGAATGGGGTTAATTGAATGGGGGTTAATTGAAGTAAAGCAACAGAGAAGTGAACATGACTCTTATGCAGCCCAATAAAAACTCCATATGGCCTCGTAGTGGTCAGTAGAGTCCCAGAGGAACTAGTAGGAACTGGGAGGAGTGCACACCAGTATGGACCAGAGTCCAGTATGGCTAAGTAAAAACCAGTAAGGACCAGTATGGCCTCAGAGTGGTCAACGGAGTCCTATAGGAATCAGTAGAAACCAACAGGAAGGCACATCTGTGTGCCCCGGGGCCGGAGCTGGCCTGTGCCTCTGGCTTTGGGCCCCAGGGCTGGTGCCGGCCTCTCGGGCTGCAGATGTGGCTTTAGGCCCTTGGCCTGGTTCCAGCCTCTGGCTGTGCTTCGGGCCCAGGGGCTGGTGCCGGCCTTTCAGGATTTGGCTTTAGGCTCCACGGCCGGTGCCAGCCTGTTTGGCTGGAGATGTGGTTTTAAGCCCCGGGTCTGGTGCCGGCCTCTGTGGCTGTAACTGTGGCATTATGGCCCAGGGCTGGTGCTGGGCTCTCTGGCTGGAGCTTCAGACTTCAGGGCCAGCGCAGACCTCTCTGGCTGTGGCTTTATACCCCAGGACTCGTGCCAGCCTCTCTGGCTGGGGCTGTGGCTTTATGCCCCAGAGTCGGTGTTGGCCACTCTGGCTGTGGCTTCAGGTCCTGTGGCCACTGCCAGTCTCTCTGGCTCTGTTTTTAGGCCCCAGGGCCAGTCCTGGCTTCTCTGGCAGCATCTTTAGGCCCCAGGACGTGTGTCAGCCTCTCTAACTGGACTGTGGCTTTAAGCATTTGGACTGGAAAGCACTCCATGGCCAGGCACTGCTCAAATGCTGGGCCTCCATTTCCTCCTGGGCATCCACACGTGCTCCGAGTCTCCTGCAGCTTTCTGCAGGGTTTGTGGCTTCCTGCTGAGGAGCTCCTCGTGTTCTTCTGCAACTGCCCCCCAACATCACTACTGCCTCCCCTGGTACCGTACTGGGAGATGCTTCAGAGTCCATTAGCCTGCACTTCCTTCCTCCCATCAGCAGCTGCTCCTACACAGACCTTCATTCACACTGGGATGCCGTCCACTTCTAGCACCAACTGACCTGCAAGACAGAGGAAGGAAATGTGGGATTAGCACAAATGCAGAAGCCCAAGGCTGTGCCACCACCATGTGCTGCAGCCTTGGGAAGTCAGCTGCAACTGCAAACTTTGTCAAAATTAAAACAGGCACCGTAAATTAAGCGTGACTTCTGAACTGAAGTCATTGCCACAATCAGAAATAAATACTGAAATCGCTTACCTAACTGTAGGTGGTTACTTTTGAATTCTTTTGTTTTTGGGAAAATAGGAACTCGGAATTGAAGGATACAAGAAAAATGAGGAGCACTTGGCAACTCAGGCAAACTGAGCAGCGCAGGGAAGATTGTTGCATTTCTTCTTCTCCTGGCCCAGAAATGAATTTTCCTAGCTTAAAATGAAAAGAGAAGAAGAGCCTGACATAGAGTAGACACAATACAGTCTCACAGCCTCACATCACAGGTAGAAACTGGAGAGCTCTTGTGGCACAAAGCTCAGGACTGTAGAAATTAAGGTTGCCTCTAAGCTTTAAAAGAAGATGAAAGACAAGGTTAAATGCAAAACATCAGCACTTCCTGCAGAGCACATCACACAGCTGTAGGCACCACCTGAGAGGTAACAGTCAGGTGAGAAAGGAAAACCTTACTGTGTGAGCACAGGGACAAGCTACTCTCTTCTTCTGGGCCTTTGTTCACAGTGAGGATTTCCCTCAAGGGCGCTGCTCAAGCTGCTGCTGTCTCCAGCTGTTGCTCACTTCCACCTGCTGGACGCTGTGCCCACAGGTCATTCTGCTTTGGGCAAAGCCTGTTGGCTTAACTCCAAACCAAGGTCACAGGCCACGTTAATCCAGCTGGTTTATCTGAAAGAGCTCAGAAGCCATGCATGGGATCCTTTCTGCTGGTGGTTCTTTCCAGGCAAGAACCTCCACTCTCAGAGCAACAGCCAAGAGCTGGAAAGCAGAAAAAGCTTCCAATCCCCATGGATGCGGCTGTCTGCAAAGACAACAGCTGCCTACTCTTCAGCAGGGTGATGCCCACCCAGCAAAGCACTCAGCCAGCAGATGCCTTTCCTTACACTCAGACCTGTCCCGCATTTGTGCAGCCCTTGGCATTGCATTTCCAATCCAAGTTCGCATATACCTCAACCATTCCTGCTGTGTTAGTCTACTTGGATCCCCAGTTGGGGCTGCAGCTCAAGAGGTCAACACAACAGAAATAACACAACATGCAACTGAAAAACACATCTCAAAGCCGAGAAGAGCCAACTCTCTGACCTTGGGCACAACTGGGCACCAAGAGCCAGGCCTTGCAAACTTGGCTGATCTGAGCATGCGGGAGGGGGCTGGCAATCAGACCAGGAGTCTCCATTTCAATTGCAGCTCCATGTAGAGAAGAACACCAAACAGTAACAGGTGTGAATGAATTCATTCAAAAGCTGCACAAGGAGTTTGTTCTTTATTAAAAAAAGCATGCATTCCAAGTCAAAAAGTAACCGCGGGAGTTGATATCAATGGAAGCCGGTCCTATTCCTACACCTCATCATCCTCTTACCACAACTTTCCTTGCCTCATCCCTTACCCCAGCTCCTGGAAAATGCCCACAGACTTAAAGTCAACTCTCAAATCCATAGGACTCCTTTCACATTACTCCATTCATAAAAGATTGCAGACTTGTTTCATGCACTCAAACTGACCGAGCAGTGGTATCACAATCACTCATAACACACGGAAGCATCCAAACCCTGAGGACTTTTTTTCCCCTCCACTACCAGGTTCTTCTTAACACACAAGACTTCTCTTGCTCCTATCAAACAACAGCCAGCAGTACAAAGCAAGCAGCCACCGAGGACTCTAAAAACAAAGCCTGATCCACATAGCACATCTGAACCTCACAAGAGGCCGACTGCAGGCAGACCTGGAGCGGTGACGAAGGACAGCAAGAGGCTGAGTGACAGCACGGTGACAACGCAGGGCTTGCGGGGCTGGATGACAGTCGAGTCCCACCCTCTGTGTAGTGCGCAGTGTACAGGGAATAGTGTCATCCAAGAGATGGTGACACACAAGTGATGGTGACACTGGATGACGGTAACAACAGTGACAGCCAGGGATGCGGACACTGCGCCATGGCTGTTCCACATCGAGGTCACCTTGTGTCATGGTGTCACCTGAAGACAGTGACACTCAGTGACACCCAATGGCATCCAGTGAAGGTGACACCCACTGATAGTACCACCAACGATGATACCACCAACCCCACGTCACACCCCAGCTCCCTCCCTGTAATCCTCCTCGTCACCTCTTCAATGAGGATGTCACCGTGCTGCAGTTGTGCCACCATGGCAGGGGGGACAGCTTGGGACAGTCATGGACAGCCAGGTGACAGCGTCACCAGGCTCCAGGAGCTGTAGGACGCTGATGGGGCTCTCGAGGTAGACGGGTTGGTATGGCCCCAGGTTCCACGGTTACAGTGACAGTGAGAACTTCGGGGACAGGTGGTTCTCCCAGTGCTGGCACTGCTAACGGTTGTCCTGGTGTCACCTGGTGGCCCGTGGGGAGTAGTTTTTGTGCAGCTTTGCACGGAGATTTGGCGAGAACCATCCATTTCTGAAAGGAAGTGGCGAAAAAAATACAACAAAATTGACACAGTATTTATTTTAATGGAAACAGACATTTTTGGGGACGATCCCATGGGGACAAAGCAGCACAAGAACATGTCACTATGCGAGGTTGTCCTCAAAATCCCCATTTGAGAACTCTGGAGCACTCCAGGAACCCCTGGGCACCCTCTGGTAACCCCAACAAACCCTCTGGGACATCTCCAGACCCTTCTGGAGGAGTCCAGGATCCACTAGACACCCCAAGACACCTCAGGAACATCTCCAGACCCTTCCAGAAGACTACAGGACCATCTGAACCCACCTGAGGATGCCCCCAAAGCGTGTTCCAAGAAGGGCAACACAGCTGGTGAGGGGTCTGGAGCACAGGCCTTATGAGGAACGGCTGAGGGAGCTGGGAGTGTTCAGTGTGGAGAAGAGGAGGCTCAGGGCAGACCATATGGCTCTCTATAACTACCTGAAGGGAGGTTGTAGTGAGCTGGGGGTCGGCCTCTTCTCTCGTGTAACTGGTGACAGAACTAGAGGGAATGGCTTCAAGCTGCACCAGGGGAGATTTAGGCCGGAAAGGGGAGATTAGTTAGGAAATACTACTTCTCTGAAAGAGTGGTCGGGCACTGGAATGGGCTGCCCAGGGAGGTGGGAGTCACCAACCCTGGAGTTGTTCAAGGAACGTTCGGATTTCGTGTTGAGGGATACGGTTTAGTGAGAACTATTGGTGATAGCTGGATGGTTGGACTGGATGATCTTGTAGGTCTTCTCTAACCTTGGTGTCTCTGTGATCTTCTGTGATCTTCCCAGTCCCCAGTCCCGCCCTGTGCTGGTGTTCTGCAACAAACAGCAATCCAACACACTGTGTCCCTGCAGAATCACAGAATCGCTCACGTTGGAAAAGACCTTCAAGAGCATCGAGTCCAACCACGACCTGACTAAAGTACCCCAACTCTAACAACCCTCCTCTACATCACGTCCCGGAGCACCACATTCAAACGGCTTTTAAACACGTTTGGGGACGGTGACTCAACCGCCTCCCTGGGCAGCCCATTCCAGTGCTTAAGAACCTTCCCGTAGAGAAGTTTGTCCTGATATCCAACCTAAACTTACCCCATGTCTGTGCGTTCTGTGGAACTCCACGGAGCGGAGCGGAGCGGAACAGGGCGGGGCGGGGCGGGGCGGGGCGGCGCGGGCCCGGCCCCGCTGAGGTCCCCCACATCCCCGCCCTCCTCCCGCAGCCGCAGCCGGGGCCCCGG
The DNA here is from genome assembly GCA_030408155.1 of Lophura swinhoii. NCBI lineage: Eukaryota > Metazoa > Chordata > Aves > Galliformes > Phasianidae > Lophura > Lophura swinhoii. The sequence goes on from CM059486.1 coordinate 1,862,017, forward strand.
AAGCGGAGCGGGCGCACGACGGCGGGCATCGCCGCGGGCAGCGGGGCCGGGGCCTCGGGGACGCGCGCGGTGACGTCGCAATGACGGCGTGCCCGCGCACGGAAAGGACCCCGCGCGGAGCGCCCGCCCCGTTCGGCGAACCGACCAATGACAGAGCGGAGGAGGCGGGGCCGAGCGCGGGCTCTCCGCCAATGGCGGCTGCGGACGCGGGGCCGCCGCCACGGAGATGCCGATGGCGCCGGCGGGGTGGCGGAGCCGCGGGGCTCCGCGCGGGGAAAGCGGCGGTCCGCCGCCCCGCGTCCCCGCCGCCGCCCTCCCCGTGCCTCGGGGACGCGGGGCGGTCGGGAAGGCGGCGCGGGGGCACCGGCGGCCCTCGGAGGAGGAACCGAGCCGTCCTCCGTCGTTGCGGCGAGGCGCTGCCGGGCTGCGAGAAGCGGCGGCTGACCGCGAGAGGCGGGACCCGCACGGTGTCCGGGAGCGGCTCCTGGCTGAGCCGGGCAGCCCCGGAAGAGAGGGAGCGATGGCCCGGATCGAGGCGCGTTCGAGCCCGGCACGGAGTCCGGCCAGCGCCTTCGCTTCTCGCTCGGCTCCAATCATCGGCAGCGCCGTGCTGAGCTGCTGCCCCGCAGCTGCCGTCTCCAAGCGCCGTTCTCCATCTGTTGCCGTGGCGACGGCGCGCCCTCCCTCATTGCAGCGCGTGAAGCCATCCTCGTGACGACAGCGCATGCGTGACGGCGTCGCCACGGCGCCAGCGCCTCAGCGCGCCTGCGCCGCTCCGTCGCCGTGGCGCCGCGCCGTGCCCGCTGGGTGACGTCATCAGCCTCATCAGCCCCGCGACCGAGGAGGAGGCGGAAGTGGGGCGGGGCACCCCGGGGCTCCGAGCGCCGCCTCAGCTTCTACAGGTGGGTGTTCGGGGGGGGCCCCGGGGTTAAGGGGGCTGGGGGCCGCGTGCCGATCCGCGTTGGCCCCGTGGGGACTCTGTGGCGCTCGGGGCTTCCGCTCGGCGGGGGCGGCTGCCCTGTGTCTCCCCGCCTCCCCCACCCCGTGTATTTCACTGCTCTCCTCCCCTCCCCCCGCCACTGGTCGCCCACAACCTCCCCCGTCCCTCTGTGTGACCCCCGGGGTTGCGCCTCCCCTCCCCTTTTTCCCCGTTCCAGTTCCCCCGTTCTGATCATTGTAGTCCTCTTCCACCCCTCCTGTCTGTGCCTCCCCCGTTCTGACCCCCGGAGTCCACCTGTCTGCCCCCTCCCCCTCCCGATCCCTCATTGCCACGTGAGCTCAGGTGCATCACCAATTGCCCCAGTACTGGACCATCACCCAGACCCGCAGTCACTGCGGAGCCCCGTTTGCAGTGAGGATCTGGAGAACCTCTCCCAGCCACGGGCAAGTTGCACAGCGATGCATCCATCCCACGGGTGAGGCGTCCAGAGCCGCTGCAAGCAGCTCCAGCCTTTCTCGCACGGAATAAACCAACGTACGGAGCAGTGCGGGGGGACAGCCGCCGCCCTCTTTCTCCTCGTGGCTTTCTCCCCGAAGCCTGGCCAGGGCTCGAGGGGAACGAAAGGAGTCGTGCCGTCAATCTTGCTGTAGCACGGGCCTCTTTGGCGAGACTGTCTGCCCAGCCCCCCTGCAACGGGCTTCATCGGGTAACGAACGCAGCGGCAAAGCCGCCCTCGGCTCCTCGGGGAGGGCCCGCCGTCCTCGTGGAAACGCGGCGTGACGGCACGCGGGTTCCAGCAGCACCGGCGCCGCGACTTCCTCTGCCCGCCCTGGAGCCGCAGCCCGCGAGTTTCCCGGCCTCGCACACCGAGCGGCCGAAGGCTGCCGTGCTGCACGCGGTCCCTCCGGGCAGAGGCCCGCCAGCTCTGAGCCTCGCCCGGCCGCCGCTTCAGCCGTGGGGAACGGCGGCACGCAGGCAGGGCCGGCCGCCATCGGCGCGGGGCGACGGCGAAGGCCCGGGCTCTCATTGGTCAGCGCCGGCACGGCCCCGCCCCCGGCCTCCCTGTCATTGGTCAGCGCCGGCACCGCCCCGCCCCCGGCCTCCCTGTCATTGGTCAGCGCCGGCACCGCCCCGCCCCCGGCCTCCCTCTCATTGGTCAGCGCCGGCACGGCCCCGCCCCCGGCCTCCCTCTCATTGGTCAGCGCCGGCGCCGCCGGCTCTCTTCTCGATCCCCTTCCCTTCAGCTCCCTTGCGGCGTCTCTCCCCTGCCCCGTTCCCGCCCCCTTCCGTTACCTTGCAGCATCTCCCACCAGTTTCCTTCCCTTCCCCTCCCTTGCGGCGTTTCCCGCCAGTCCCCTTCCCTTCCCGCATCTCCCTCTGGTCTCCTTCCCTTCCCTTGCATCATCTCACCCCGGTTGCCTTCCCTTCTCTTCCCTTGCGGCATCTCATACCGCTCCCCTTCCCTTTCGTTCCAGCGTTTCCCCCTGGTCCCCTTCCCTTGTAATGTCTCACCCTGGTTTCCTTCTCTTCCCTTCCCGTGTGGCAAATTCTCCCAGTCCCAATCCCATTCCCTTCTCTTCCCTTACACGATTTCCCCTGTCCCCCTCCCTTCCTATACGGCATTTCCCCACAGTTTCCTTCCCATGCCTTCCCTTCCCTTATGTCATCTCTCCCATTTCCATCCCTTCCCTTCCCTTCCCATGGGGTGTCTCCTCCTGGTCTCCTTTCTCTTCCATTACCTTGTGGCGTCTCCCACCAGTTTCTTTCTCTTCCCTTCCCTTCCCATTGCCCCTTGTGCAAGTCATGGAATCGTGCACCATGAAGTGTCATTATTACCATCAGAACACGCTGGATGTGAGAGTCACCTTTTTTGCCCCGTTAGTAGGCCATGACAGAATTGGATCTCCTCTGAAAGGACTCTGGGTTCCCACTGCTGCTGTGTGTGTGTCCCTGCATGGTCCCTGCTGGATCACAAAACCCACAGGATAGGAGGAGAGAAGCTTCAGACGAGACAAGGGGCATCGAGGTCAGCTCCTGGACATCAAATCACGTGCCTCAGAGCGTATTCCTCCAGCATCTCTGGATGCTGCCTTCTGACTGAGAGAACCACCGGGGAGTGTGTCATCAGTGACAAAAAATACAAAATGAATGTCTTCTGGTATTGCTGGAATACCAAAAAAGCCAGAAGGGGCAAGACAAGAAGCGAGACGAGGTAAGGGGAGGCCAGAAGAGGATGGCAAAAGAGGTGAGGTGAGATGAGGGGATGCCAGAAGGAGAATCCAAAAGAGGTGAGACAAAAGGCTGGAGGAGACAAAGGGAGACGAGAAGGGGATGGGAGAAGAGGGTGCCACAATGGGACACCAGAAGGGGGTCAATAAGAAGTGAGATGAGGTGACACCAGACAGGGATTCCAGAAGGGGACACCAGATAGGGCAAGATGAAAGGTGAGATGTGATGAGGGGAGGACAGAAGGGGCGAAACAAAAGGCAAGACAAGACAGGAGGTGAGGCGAGATGAGGGGACTCGAGAAGAGTTGGGAGCAAGGCTAACCACCATGAGCCCAGGTCCTTTTTTCAGCCGTAGTTAATTAACTCTTGAATAACTTCTCAAATGCCCCTGGGCTTGGCAGAGTCCCCTGGCACAGGCTGAGCCTGGTTTGCAGCCAGCTCATCCTTCGGCCCCAGGGCATGGGAAGGAGCCGTGGATCAGGGGACAGGCACTGAGTGCTGGGAACCCAATGGCACCGAGCCCCAAAGCCACCAAATCAAGCATCTGGTACTTGCCTTCTGTCTTCCAGGACCACCTGGAGATGATGCTGTCCCCATATCAAGGATTTGTCCAAGTAGGTATGCCAGAGTCCTCTCAAGTCCTGTGAGGCACCGGGGTGAGAGACCGATCCCTTGGGGCCCTAGGAACATGACATCTGGGGACACTGAGAAGTGAGAGGCCAATGGGGACATGGACAGTGGGGACATCATGGAGGTACGGGGACATCGTGGTGACATGAGAACAGGGGGACGTGGAGGTATCAGGACATGGGGACACACAGAAGCAGGTGGGTGACAGGGACATCAGAATACAGGGCAACAAAGACACGTGTCCCTGGCAGTGTCCACTCAGCGCCCTTGTTGCCAAGCAGGAGATCGGGAGTGAATAAAAATCGGGCAGTGGCAGCTGGGTTTCCGTGTCATTTATTGCTGCAAAACCCAAAGACCATGACTTTTAGATCTTTGGAATCTCAGAATCGTGGGGTCTTAGACTCATAGAATGAAGAAATCATGGAACCACAGAACCACAGAATCACAGTATGGTAGAACTATAAAGTCAAGGAATCCCTTGGGTGTGACAAGACCCCTACAGTCTCATCAGGAGACACGTCGTGTATTTTCTGCTCATAACCAACATCAGGAGTCACCACGTTACATCCAGAAATCTGCATCATGTATCTGAAATGGCAGTAGTGCTGCCTCTGTCCATGAGGACAATTTGTCCTTAGGACATGCAGTCAGGCAATCAGAAATTTGTGTTGGGTTTTGGAGTCCCTGGACTGTGTGCCTGAGTTTCAGCAGAACAAAAGGTGTCCTACTGGTTTTGTTCCCGTGATGGTCCAGCCTCCTGTCATGGCTTCAAAGAAAGTGACTCTTGTTTTATCCGGATGAAAAGAAATAATAAAACACTGATAAATGGCTTAGAACTGTAAATGGCTCAACGGTTCCTCAAGGAAAAGCGGTATGCTAACTTTAAGCATTATGCCTGGCAGAATGGATAGCTGGTCACGGCCTTGTGGGACATTTCCCACAAATAAGAGAGCTGCTGTGCTCTGAAAAGATCACTTGAATGTCTGCTTTGGAAATTGCCCGGAGAGCAGTCAGCTGGAAGAGTTTCCTTTGGGCTGCTTCTGCTCTGCAGCGTTTGTCAGGGAGCTTATCAGTGCTGTGTTATTTGCTGTACTTAAATACAGACTGACATCACACTTAGGTGAGGTGAAGACTGTTTGTAAGATAAGGGCAAAGCAGGTGGGTGATACTTGGTGGTAACTTCACATTAAAGGTTCCACTCAGGAAAACCCTCTTTGCTGGTTTGATGATAGCTAAAAAGGAATCCTAAGTTCTTTGTAACTGTACAATGCTGAAACGTAAAGTGTGACGGGGTCCGAGGTTCTCAGGCTGCTCAGCCAGCAGCTGAGCATGGAATCATGGCTTCTTTGAACTTGGAAAAGACCTCTCAGGTCATCCAACCATTAACTCAGTGCTGCCAATTCCACCACTAAACCCACAACCTGTGACATGTCACCATATCTGCAACGTGTCACCCTGCTGGGCCCCGGGCTTGTGGTGCTGGGGAGTAGGTGCGGGGCCAGTGGCATGGCACATCCTTGGTTGGGCTTGATGTTCTTAGAGGTCTTCTCCAACTTCAGTTCTTCCGGGATTCTAGGACAATAGGACTCTAGGATTCGGGCATGATATTAGGATTCCCCCCTTTGGGGCTCGGTGCCTTTGGGTTCCCAGCACTTAGTGCCCTTCCCCTGATCCCTGGCTCCTTCCCATGCCCTGGAGCCAAGGTAGGGGCTGGGTGCATGCCAGGCTCAGCCAGTGCCAGGGGACTCTGCCAAGCCCAGAGGCATTTTGGAACGTGAGGGGGGTCCCAAGAGAATAAATGCAGCCCTGGCTTCTTGCAGCCTCACCCAGCTCCCAGCTTACAGTGGAAGATGAAAGCAGTTGCTGTCATCGTGCTCCTGCTCCTCGCCTCCATGTGCCTCCAGGCACAGGCTAGGGTGTGCAGATGGGTTCTTGGTAACGGGCTGGCTCGCAACCACTTTCTCCTTGGGTTCCCTTGCTTCCTGCTCTTTGGGTCCCCTCTGTCCCCTTGGTTTCCTCTCTTTGGGTTCCTTCGGTTCCTTCTCTTTGGGTCCCTGGGTTCACTTGGTTTCCTCTTTGTGAGTCCTATTGATTCCCTTTCTTTGGGTCTTCTTGGTTTCTTTTTGGGTTTCCTCTTTAGGTCCCCTCTGTCCCCTCTCCTTGGATCCTCTCGGCCCCCTTTCTTGGGTCCCCTTGTTTCCTCCTTTGGATCTCCACCTTCTGGTCTCCACCCCCAGCCGATCCCCACATTCCAGGGACTCCAGATGACATGTGGAAGCAATTGGGTCTGTGGGAACCAGTAGGGATTTTCCCTTTAAGACCAAGGGGAGGCCATATGGGGTTGTTGCGAAGGCATCACCCGCTGCCATATGCTTTCCTATTAACTCCAACCCAAACTGTCCCTCATCCTCCTTCCTCAGCTCCTGGATGACTTCGAGGTGGGAGCAAGCGGAGCTTTTGATTTAGGAGTGAGTACTATGGTGCCCTCAGGAGGTGCCTCCCATTTGGGGAGCCCCAGGTCCTCAGTGGTTTTTGAGGAGGTTCTGGTGCCCACTGGGATCTCCTAATTTCTCCCACTGCAGCTTAAGTTGCTACGAGGAAAGCGGAACTCCCATCCCCATCCCTCTGTGCTGCTGGCGCTCCCAGATCCCGTGGTTGTGGATCTTCCTATCAAGGTGAGTGACACTGGGGGACCCCTGTATCCTGCAGGGTCCTGGGCTGTGGGGGGACCCCAAATCCCGCTGGACTGGGAGGTGTGGAGGAGATCAAAAAGGATCCAAGAAGAACAGTGCCGTCCCTGTAAGGTGCAGGTGATCGTCGTGGTACCATAAGGACCCCATAAGGTCACCCAAAGAACACAAAGGGTCCTGGTGCCATACAGACCAAATAAAGTGACCATAAGGTCACCGCCTGCACTTTGACTTTCAGGATGAAACACTGTTGTGAACCCTGTGCTGTCCCCACCATGTTCCATAAGGACTTGATCATCCCTGCATATCTCCACCAGATCTTCGAAAGAACACAGTCCGTTTTCCCATGAAGAAACACCAATAAACACCCCCAGCAAAGTTCCTGCGTCCGTGTGTCCCTCTATTCTTGCATCCATCAGTCCCTTTGTCCTTTTGTCCGTGTGTACCCGTTATCCCTGCAGTAACTCCAGTATTCCACGATTCTGTGATATCCAGTGGGTTGAGCACAGTACTGAAGTCGAGGAGATGGCACTGAGTGACGCTGGGGGGGACAGCCCACCAGAGGGAGCACCCAGCGTCCTCTGGAGCCCTCAGCACAATTTCTGACTCCTTTTGGTGCCGTTTGGATGCATTCTGTCCCTCCTGCACTCTCCCTGTGGGGCAGCTGCAGCCCCTGCCCTCTGCTTCCCTCTCCCTCCCTCCCTCCCTTCCTCCATTTTTCCTTCAATTCCTCCTCACTTGGCCTTGCCTTCTACCCGCCCTCCAAGCCAGTGGCAGGGCACCCAGTCCATTTAAATTGAAGCCATAAGAGGGTGCTGTATGTAGTCCTGGTGCTTTATAATCCTAACAAAGCTTTTTCATTTTCCCCTTGATGTAGTCCACCAAAATCTTTCTCCATTGCAATTAATGATCCCTTTAAAGGCTGCGATCTGGGGAGGTCAGCCAAAATTTCCTGGTGTATCTGTTGTTTCATACCTACAGAAAAGGAGCACCTTTTACTAAGTCAAGCTTATGCAAAAAATAAAGAAGTGTTTTTTGAGGTTGCTTACATTCATTTTCTTCCCGACTAATTCTAATATATTTAGCTTTTTATTCCCTTCAATCCTTTCTACAATATGGCAATCAATGCAGAAGGAGAAAAAGACATATTTGAAATAAACAGAGAAAGACAAGCTCATTGTCACTGATGTGTCGTTTTGCTGTTGTTGCATGCCTTCTGGTGTTCTGCCTTTTCTGTTATCTGTCTGTACTATTAGCTTTTTGGATCAAAGCCATTTTCTCTACACACAGAGTTATATGAATGATATTGTAGAGCCCTTGGTTTCTCAGCACTGGCCTTTGTGAAGGGATAAATGGCTACTGCCCCGTTGCAAAAAGGAGCTACTAATACCAAGATGCATTTGTCGCTCTGAGCTGTCGTGGGCTGAAGTCCTGCAAAGTCAATCTGCAGTCATTCCCATGGGCCTTCGGTACGCTGGTGCTGGCCTGAGGCTTTTACTCCAGCATAATCAGCACTGGTCACGGCACAAGCATGACAGTTCTGACATCAGCAATCTACTGTCTTCCTCATGTCGTGCCACAAGTCAGCGTCCTTCACTCCGCTTAGACCGTTTGTTTTTGCTCATGGGTTAAGTGGATTAGACAGCTTGTAGTAAATTGAGGCACAGTCCAATGATGTTTGCCTTCTGCCACTATAGCACAATACATTTGATTTTCCCTTACTCAGAGGATTGGCCTGATGGATCTTTTCACACTGTTCCACTTAACTTCCCTAGCTGAAAGGAGATGTTCTCCCAAAATAATGGATTCTACCACCGTTACTTGGCATGACCTGCACTCGACTCTTTCAGTCTGAGTTTGCCTCAGATAATCCAGGATGTTTCGTGGATATCTGGATATCTACTAAGAACCAGGAAGAGTTTCTTGGATTCCAGTGGCCACTTCAACTGTGGATCATCTCCAACGATCCACTGTCTTATTGTGGGGGGGAGGATTTAGTGTGCCGGGCTGGGCTGCAGCTACAGGGACAAAGACAACTGCTAGCAATTAGATCCCTTGGGGCTCTCCTTCCAGGCTCCGTCTGCAGTTCCCAAAGGGCTCTGGCCTCCTGCAGGTTCTCTCTGACAACTGTTAGTCCCAGGCAGGTACCTCAGGAACACCAGGGCCTCTCGAGATGGCACTGGCTGCTTGTGTTCGCACGGTGGAGCTCTGCTTGAAAACCTGAAGTCATCTTCAGTGTTTTTCAAACACTCAGCACCTCCTCATGAGCTGCCCTGGTTCAATCCTGTCAGTGAAACACGCACACAATAAGTGGAATTTCTATCAGAGAAAACGTGACCTTTCAGGACGGATATTCACTGTATGGAAAGAAATACCAATCCTCCGCTGTTCTTGCACTGACAACACTCTCATTCTGTGCATGTAACTGCCCTCGTTTTACAGGTATTTCCACCTGTCCTGATTAGGCTGACCACGTTGGAAGCCACCTTTCCAGCTGCCTGTCTCAGCCTTTGCAGTTTCTATTGTTATCCCAATTTCCTCTCCCCTTAGTCTCTGATCATTTATAGCCCTCTTAATGAGTGCAGTTCTTGGAGTTTCAGGGAGCTCATGTTTGTCTCTCCTTAGCAGTTTGTCTCACTGTGTCCTTAGCCAGCTTACTGTTTAACTAATATGCCTTTCATATTCATATTTATCATTTCCTATCTATGTGCGTAACATATTTCTTGTACAGTTATCTTTTGGGAAGGTGAACTTCAGTGGAGGCGTACAGCTGAGGAGGATGTTCTATTTCTTGCTAACCTGTGCTACGCTTTGCTACGCTTACTGTTCTTTGTTTAAACGTCAGAGAAACCCTTCTGCATCCGTGTTCTCTGAGGAGAGCAGGTGGCAGCTGCTACAAAGGATCTGAAACATTCAGTGCAGACTTTAGAAGAGAAGTCTGATGTAAGGAAAAGCAAGGCAATGCCAGGTGGCATTCAGCAGACAGGGCCGGGAGATGGGCAGTCACGTCGTCCATGCAGTGTCAGATTAAGCAACTGCTCTTCCTGCCTATGCAGGTCTCCTTAAGGGACACCCTGGATCCACATCAATTGGAGAACGGTGCTCCAGAGCCAATAAAAGAACACTGTGGAACAGACACAGCTCACTGTAACTTTCTGCACTTCAGAAAGATCCACGGTATATTTAGTGCTACTTCTGCGAGCGTAAGGTACTGAGAGGAGAATCACGGAATCATTAAGGTTGGAAAGCTCATCCAGTCGAACCATCCACCTACCGCCAGCACTGCCCAACAAACCCTGTCCTGAAGCACCACAGCTACCCTTTCCTTACGCACCTCCAGAGACTCCACCGCTTCCCTGGGCAGCCTGTGCCAATGCCTCGCCACCCTTTCTGGGAGAAACTTTTCTTAATATCCAATCTGAACCTCCCATGGTGCAATTTGAGGCCATTCCCTGTAGTCCTATTGCTATTTCCCTGGGAGAAGAGGCCCCATCTCACTGTAACCTCCCCCCAGGTAGCTGGACGGAGCGATAAGGTCTGCCCTGAGCCTCCTCTTCTCCAGACGGAACCATCCCAGCTCCCTCTTCCACTCCCCGTTCAGTCTTGCGCTCCAGACCCCTCCCAGCTTTGGTGCCCCTCTGTGGATTCACTGCAGGGCCTCCACGTCTTCTTGTAGGGAGCGGCTGGGCCGGGCTGGGCTGCAGCTAACGGGACAAAGACGACCGCTAGCAATTTAGATCCCCTGGGGCCACTGGCAAATCACAGCGACGATCGCAGCCCCGCTCCCGACTGCCCCATTTCAGGCTGCCATTGGGCCCCTCGGCCACTGGAGGGCACTGCCGGCTGTCACCAGCACCCCAGACCCTTTTCCTCCGCGCAGCCTTGCAGCCGCTCTGCTCCAAGCCTGTAGTGACGATGCCTGGCGTTTCTGTAGCCGAAAAGCAGCGCTCAGCTCTCGACGTTCTTAAAGCTCACGCAGTTGCAGTCAGCCCGGTGATTCGGCCTATCTCAGTCCGTCTGTGGGACGCTTCCTCCTAACTTGGTGTCATCTGCAAACTTACTGAGGGTGCGCCCGATTCCCTCCTCCAACTCATCAATGAATACACTGAACAGGACAGGCTGCAGCGCCGACCCCTGAGGAACGCCTCTCGGAACTGGACTCCATCTGGATCTCTCTGGGCCTGGCCCTCCTAGCAGTTTTTTACTCAGCAAAGAGTGTACCCATCCCAGCCACGGACTGCCAGCTTCTCCAGGAGAACGCTACAGGAGGCAGTGGCAGAGGCTTTGCTCCAGTCCAGGTAGCTTCCACCCACGGCATCCCGTCCACCAGGTGGGTATGCAGTCATAGGAGGACATCAGGATGATCCTTCTCGGAGATGGGCGCCACATTAGCAAGTATTCGGTCACCTGGGAACTCCCTGATTGATTAGGGCTGCTAGGACGCCGCATCCACCAACTCCCTCAGTACCCTCAGGTGGATGCAGTCCAATCCCATGGATGTGTGACAGCCCGGGTGGAGCAGCAGGTCACGTGCGGTTTTATTCTGAATTGTGGAGGGTTTATTCTGCTCCCCACCCTGTCTTCCAGTTCAGGGGGCTGAGTACCCTGAGAATAACGGGCCTGACTATTAAAGACAGATGTAAAAAAGGCACTGAGAACCTGTCTGCTTTCCCTCATCCTTTCTCCTTGCACTGGGGTGGAAGGGGATCCATCCTGTGCCAGCCACGTGCACTTGTGTTAGGGTGTTAGGGTGCCTTGGCGTGTTTATACAGATATTTATTTGGGTCCCAAACTGACCAACTGAAACGAGTTAGATTCAGGGAATCATAGACTGGTTTAGGTTGGAGGGATATTAAAGATCATACAGTTCCAACCCCTCTGCCATGGGAAGGGTTGTCATGCAGTAGATCAGGTTGCCCAGAGCCACATCCACCTGGCCCTGAATGCCGCAAAGGATGGGGCAATCCAAAACCTTTCTGGGGGACCTCTTCCTGTGCCTGACAGCCCCCACAGTGAAGAATTTATTTGATCACCAACAAAGATATTAAAAACAGCAGTCCCAAGATGGAACCCTGAGGGATACCACTTATTGTTGGCCTCCATCTGGACACAGAGCTGCTGACCACAACCCTCAGGCTGCAATAATACAGCCAGCTACTTATCCACTTTTCAAATCCACGTATCTCCAAATTAGAGAGAAGGATGTGGAGTGAGACCATATCAAAGCCTTGCACAAGTCCAGGTAGATTACTTCAGTCAAGCTCCCCCTTGACTACCAGTGCTTTCATTTCATGAAAAAAAAGCCACCAGATTGGTCAGGCACGATCTGCACTCGGTAAACCCATGCTGGCTGTCTAGGATCTTCTCCTTGTCTTGCATGTGCCTCACGATAGCTCCCAGGAGGATATTTTCCATGGTATTCCCAAGTACAGAGGTGATCTCAGAGGCCTGTAGTTTCCTGGGTCTTTGTTTACCCTTCTGAAAAATGGGACTCTTTTCTCTCTTTTTCCAGCCACTGAGGACTTCACCTGACAGCCATAACATTTCAGTTATGATGGAGGCTGACTTGACCGCTACATCAGTGAGTTCTGGGATGTACATCAGACCTTATAGTCTTGTACACGTTCGGTGTCATCAGCTCAAATCTGTTCTTTGCTTACAGTGGGAGGATTTGGTTCCCTCAATACCCTCACTTAGAAGTTAAGGGATTTGAGAGAGATGGGAAGCCTGACTGCCAGTGGAGGCTGAGGCAAAGAACTTGTGGAGTACCACAACTTCCTCAGTGTCTGCTGTTTCCAGCTCTCCCTTCTCATTTACCAGAGGACATACACTCTACATGGACTTCCTCTTCTGGTTAGTATACCTTTAGAACTAGGATAGGCAACGTAAGGATGCAGCACATTAGGAAAGATCCGTTCTTAGAAAATCCGTTCTTAGAAATTCCGTTCAAATTTCTTTATTGCTAATTGACCTAATAATTATGAAAAACAGAAAGAGAGAAACTTAGCTCTGCCAGTGGCACGTAGCTCTATTTGGAGAGCTGACCAGTCAACAGGCTGCCCTGCACAATGTTGACATCTGCTGTCAAATTCAGCTGGCCATCCCACCATGTGTCTGATGTTTCAGACACTGCCCCCTCCCACAGTATAGCTGTAATACAGCACAGGGGCAGGAGCTTGTTTTTAACACAGACATGAACTGAGGAAAGAGGAACCCCATCTCCTTCTGAGCGGAGTGCATGGGAGAGGTGAATCCACTTCCAGCTCCAGGACTGCAGAGACGGAAGGAGAGGGCCCAGTTGTGTTGAGACTTCACTGTCCAGATGATAGGACAAGAAAATGATTCCCCGATCTTACTTTGTCTCTGATGGGAGAAAGAACACTGCTGCTGAGCAAAAGCGTGTCTTTCGATGAGCTGACTGCAAAACCACTGCCTTGCTCCTCCTGGGGAGAGGAGGAAGAATGGGGATGAGGAGGGTAGGTGTTTTCAGATGGCTTTTCATTCTCCCTGCTCTAGTTTGTCAACAGTAAGGCTAAGAGGCAGTAAGTTAAACCTTTCCTTTCCTACTAATGGCAACCAGTCCTGTTCTTAACTCAGCCCACAAGCTGTCAGCTTTTCAATGTATTTTCTCCCCTACTGTGTTTAGGAGTGAGTAAGCTGGGTGCTGTGCTGAGCTCCCTGCTGCAGTTAAACCACTGCACCGAAGTTCCCACTGTCCCTGGGATTCAAATGCAAGGAGAAATGCAGTGTGCACGTGCACAGAACAGAACTGGAGCCCAGTGCTGGAGCTGGTGCAGGTGCCGAACGTGCTCAGGCCAGCAGCAGCTGTGTGCTAAAGACATCTTCAGCTGAAAGGAAATCCTCAACAGAAACCTTGGGAAGGGTTTGAACAACAAAGAAACCCCAGTCCTGTAGTTCAGGGGGTAGCACAAGCCTCAAAACAAGTGAGCAGCCAAGCCGAGCACTAGCTGAACATAAGGTAACCTTAAAAGAGCCACTAGAGGTCCATCTTGCCTGCTGGATCCCCTAAGGAAAATAGGGGCCTGGCAGGGAGCGGGGAGGGAAATAGAAATTCCCTACTTGGAGGCTTTACAAACTCAAAAGCAGGCAGGAGGTAGGAAGTATTTTAAACATATAGGAATAATCCATGCATGCAGAGGTGCAGAGCAAGGTCATCCTGTGTCTTGCATGGCCTACGGGAAGGAGGAGAAATGCAGCCCCAGCTATGCTGTATTAGAAAGCCGAAAGTCAGCAGAGCACGCTGACCTCCACTGCTCGCTTCCTCATTCCCAGCTCCAACCCCTTCCTGTGTCCCTCGGAGCCCAACCTGGGCTACAACACGCCTGGGAACTGCTGCTCCCTTCGTTGCATCCCCTCTGCCCAGCAAACCTGTTGTGCTGGGCAGGAGATGGAGCCGGGACCGGGATTCCACCTGGGGTAAAGCAGTGCTGGTTCTGAACCACCCTTTGCTGTTCCCCTCTCCCCTCCTGGTGCTGCAGGCAGGGGCAGAAAAGCATCCTTGAGCATGGAGCCAGTCCCACAAAGGATCAGAGAATGGGTTAAAGCTTCTCTGCATGAGCAATGGAGGACACTTACCTTGGGCATGGATCCCTGTTGCAGGCAGCCCGGCTCCTTGGAGTCGCACAGAGCAAAGGATGCAAAGTGTTCTCGACTCAGGCCTGGCTGAGGATGGCCCTGGTGCATCTCCTGCCACCACAATGCTGCCTGGATGGCTTCCAGCCAGGCTCTGTTCACAGGGTTCCCCTTCCAGGTGTGCTGCTGGGTGGGGATCAGTGAGCTCCTCCACAGCCTTTTTCCACCCAGAGCATCCTGGAAGAGCCCAGACTCCCAGTCTGCTTCCCTATGTGGGAATCAAATGTTGTTTCTGCATTAGAATTGGATAATATTTTTTTATTTCATGATCTCCGTTGTCATAGTTCTTTTTGGGAGTCTTTTCTACTTAACTTGGGGAAGATCTCTGATAGTTTACATCACTTATCCTCTAGACAAACCTTCCCAGGAACGCACGCTCTGTATATAGGTGTATATATGTATATTTTGTCACACACATTGCAAGAATATCCTGCACGAGATCAAACCAGAGGACAAGCCATGGTATGCCCGAGGAAGCGCCTGAAGGGACATCTGAAGGCCTGGCGTCATTCCCCCCCCCCCCCCCCCCCCCCCCCCCCCCCCCCCCCCCCCCCCCCCGGTGCTCTTTGTTTAACGAAGACTTCGGAGACAATCACCATATCAATAGGAACAGACATCTTGGAGACAACAGGACTAACACCAGATAACAAACAAACAATTCATTAACAAATGTAAAACCTCCTGATAAGATTGTGAATCTGGAGTACCCAGCCAGTGGGGAAACAGGGGAGAGGGGGAGCCAAAGGGGAGAAGACAGGGTATAAAGACTGTCATGTTGTATCCATAGGTGCGCTCCTGCTTGCGGGACGCCCGCCATTGCAATCGCGAATAAATTCTGCTTTTATCAGAGATACCGTCCTGACAAAAATTATTTGGATGTTTCCAACAAAGGGAAGGGAAGGGAAGGGAAGGGAAGGGAAGGGAAGGGAAGGGAAGGGAAGGGAAGGGAAGGGAAGGGAAGGGAAGGGAAGGGAAGGGAAGGGAAGGGAAGGGAAGGGAAGGGAAGGGAAGGGAAGGGAAGGGAAGGGAAGGGAAGGGAAGGGAAGGGAAGGGAAGGGAAGGGAAGGGAAGGGAAGGGAAGGGAAGGGGAAGGGAAGGGAAGGGGAAATTCGCAAGGGAGGGGAAGGGAAGGAAACTGGGGGAGATGCTGCAATATAATGGAAGGGGACCAATGAGAAACACGGGAAGGGAAGGGAAGGGAAGGGCAAAGGGAACAGAAGATGATGGAAAAAACAGAGGATGATGGAAGGGAAGGGAACAGAAGGGGACCGGGGGAATACATTGCAAGGGATGAAAAGAGATTCCTGTTGAGCCCATCGATTGGCACAACAGCATTAGCACATGATGGCACATAAGTTGGACATCAGCAACGTGACTTGAAAGGCCGGCATCGGGAACGTCTCCTTTGGAGAGAGACTGAGAGGTTTGGGCTTGTTGAGCCTGGAGAAGAGGAGGCTCTGGGGAGACTTTCCGTTCTTTTATCGCAGTTCGCACCCGCCCTCCTCCCACCACCCGACTCCCGGGAGCCCGGAACCGATGGCTCGGCCGAACGGTGGCGAGACGTGAGGGTCGGCGGCACCCCCACCCCACCGCCCGGATCCGCCCCGCCCGATCGGCCTCGGTTCGTTTGTCTTTCCCGCCCTATTTTTTTTTCTTAACCTATTCATCTCCTCCCCCCCGGCCCCTCCCCCATCTCTATCCCCACTCCTTCTCCCCCCCGTCCTCGGTTTTGCTTTCCCCACCCCCGTGTGTTTTTTCTTCCTTTTTTTCTCTCTCGCTTCCCTCCGGTGGGCTAGACCCGATGGCTCGACCGGTCCCCGCATCCCCCGAGCCGACCGCGGACCCACCCCCAGCCCGCCACGCGCATTCTTTCCATTTCTTTCTTCTTTTTCCTTTGGAGGTGCCGGGCCGGGCCGCACCGGGGCTGCGGGTGTGCGAGGACGGACGCGTTCGTCCTCACGCCTGGAGTCGCTCACTCATCTTTCCATCTTTCGCCTTCCTCTCTCCCCCCCGCCTTCGAGCGACCGTCCGTCCGCCCAGCCGGCTGCCCTCCCGCCGGGAGAGAGGCTCGGGGCGAGCCCGGCGTGCGGACGAGTTGAACGAACGAACCGCAGACAACCGGCCCGGTCGCTCCGCAGCGGAGTCAGGACCGCACGCGGTCTACCCGGCCCCGAGCGGCTCGTCCGGTCCGCGCAGGCGACCAGGGGTCTCTGCCGGGCGGGTTGCGATCTGCGTCCAGGTCTACCTGGCTCTCGTGAGCCTCCGCTGTCCCGCCGCACGTGGTGCAGCGCTGCGTGCCAGAGAGCGTCCTCTTGGATTGTCACCTCCTGAGGAACCGGCTCATTCGTCTTCGGGAGCGTCGGCGCTACGACGTGCCAAAAAATACACCTTAATTACAAAAGTAAGGGGGGTCGCCCCCGCCCCATGGAAACAATGTGGTCTGTGGGGGAGGGCACAGATGGGGTCCCCTTAGGGGTGTGTCCCCAACTCTGGGGTCTGAGACGGTGGGGGTGTCCCCAACTCCGGGATGTGACACCACCAGGGTGCCAGGAAGGTGTTGTGGGCATGGAATGTTGTTTCTGCATTTGATATTAAAAAGGAGCAATTGGTTTGAAGAAGTAGAACATAATGCATTTGTATTCTGTAACTTATCCTTAGAAACAGTTGATCTAGGAAGTACAATACTGTATATGTTAGCAGCATGTTTTAGAAACATTATTACCGAATTATGTGATTAATTCTTTCTTGCAAAACTGGAATAGTTGTTAAATGTTCCAAACAATGCGAGTATAGCGTGCTAAGGACTAGAAAACACACTGTAGAGCTGTTCTGTTAGGATAAGAAACTCTCAGCAAAAGAAAGACAGATTTAGCAAACATCAAAGAAGTCAGGGCCTCTGCACAAGGCCGAACTGTCTCAGTCCGTGAGAAGGTTGGGGTGTGAAGGCAGCACCAGGATCCTCCCCTGCCTCTCTCCCAAGCTGATCTTTGTAGAAAGGAGGACAAGCAGATATCCGCAAAATAAGGATCAGATGTGGAATAAGTTAATTAACTACAGATTTACGCTTATGCAGCAAGAATGTATGTTTGTCCAGTGCTTCCATGTTTAGTGAAGCGTTGAGAAGATTGTGAACCTCAAGTACTCAGCCAACGAGGAACCAGGGCAGAAAGAGAGAAGCGTCGGGCAGCAGGGGATAGAAGATGTAACGCTGTTTTCTCGGGGCTCTCCTGCTTGCAGGAGGCCCGCCATTGCAATTGCGAATAAAATCTGCTTTATCAGAGATACCGTCCTAGAAAATTATTTGGGTATTTCCTACAATTTGGGGGCTCGTCCGGGATAATTATCGCCCCTCGGGGGTTTCCCCCGCTGCCCTGGACAGGATAGGTGCACCCCGCTGGTTTCAGCGGTCCTGTCTGGGCGGTGAGGTGACTCCTCGGGACGGCCGATAAGAAACCGAGGCTGTTACATAAAGGACGGGCTCTGAGAAAGCCAAGGGGCAGATAGGCACGGGTACTGACCCCTGGAGACCCGGTAACTTCCTGCACGGACCAAGGTAAGGGAACTGAATTCTTGCCTTGCGGGTCGGTGGAGACTCGGGTGAGTCTCAGCAGGGAGCTGTCGGTGTGCGGTACCCTGTGCACTTGACGAAGTGCCAGCAGTGCACCCCTATTAATCCGAGAATTAAGGAGCAAGGTGCTCCAAGGGATTGGCCCTAAATCCGAGAATCGCAGTGTGGTAACCTGTGAGCTGGGGAGTTCACAGCAGCGTTCCGGAGGGATGGGAATAGGAGCTCCGTAGAACAGGGGAAAAGGGTCCCCAAATTCGTGCCTAGAGATAGCCTCTTGGGAAAGAAGCTTCAGAATTGGAAAATAATCCCCAGACCGGGGAAAAGAACAGGGAAAAGATGTTTAAATACTGTATACAGACGTAGCCTAGAGAGCCACTACAGGGAAAATCATGATTTTGACCAAAATAGGGGTCTGACGAAGATTGGGCCTGTCAGACTTTGTATTTATACGTAAACAGTAAGACTCCTTTTTCTGAAACAGAATTGGCTTATGTTGCTGAATGGGTGCAAGAAGTAACAAAAAAAAAATCCTCCTCACAAGGAGGAGTCGAACTTCAAAAGAAAAAGGAAAGAGAAGCAGAAAGATCATAAATGGGATCCCTTAGATAACTTTCCCCCCTCAATTTCTAAAGCAATGCAAGCGACAGAGAAGATGCACTCTCGATTACTGAGGGAGTTGGAGTAATGTGAATGGGACCTGGAGAGTTTTCCTTTCTCTAACACTAACCCTACTAATACTTCACTTTATCCTTTAGGGCAGTCTCCTTAGGTCAAAGGAAAACAGGGTATGCTAATGCTTGCTTTTTTTACTAGAAGAAAAGTCAGGAATTTCAAGAATTCCTTAGTTGAGGATCCTATAAGTGTAGTAGAACAATTAGATCAATTTCTAGGGCCTAATTTCTACTTACGGATAGAAATGATGTTTATCACTGATATGTTGTTTATTGGAGAAGGAGGTGGGCAACTATGCAAGTGTGGGAAATGAATACAGAGGGCAGGTTGGGCCCCGGAGGGAGGCAGAGAGAGGAAGGATCCTGAGGATAAATGTACTGATTATTGTCACTGTCTTGGTGATTGTTAAATGTTGATGTCGTGAAAGTGTTATGTTATGTTATGTCATGTACAAGGCTGTTGTGAAACAAAGGGTGTCTAAAGTGATACCGGGAAGACCCCCTGGGTTGCATTTTTGCTCACCGGAGAAGCATTGCTGGTGAGCCAGGGGGAATATTGAATAAGAAATCAGGAACATAAATGAGTAATGGGACCAGTTTTATAATTGAGTGCCCTAATCACAAGACCAAGTGCTGGGTGTTTGTGGAAGTTGAAGAACTGCATTGTTTGATTTGTGGATTTGGAAGGCAGTGGGAGAAACTGTCTTGATGATATATGGAAGTGCAATTGTTAATGGTGCAATTGGTAATGGTATATGGATGTGCAATTAGTAATGGTATATGGAAATGTAATTGAGGGTGTACAAATAGTGGAATTGTGGAAAAGCAAACAACAACAACAAAAAAAACAACGGCAAAAAGGTTAAGGAAAACAGTGAGTGTGAGATATTAGAGTTTGGGTCGGCACGAGAACACATCCCCCGCACCACCCCCCCACCGCGGCTTGTAAGAACAACTCGGAGTGAGAGAAAGAGCTGGGGCCGGAGCCTCCCGCTGTAGCTGTGCAGGGCGTGTGACTTGTGGATGGGGATGGGACGGGACGTTGAGAGTGAGAATAGCCGTCATCTGCAGAGATCTCGGGAAACCTGGTATCCCAGTGTGAGCACTGGAAGCCTGGGGAGGGGAGGGGGTGAAACAGAAATTACTATCATTGTATTTCAGTAACGATGAAAGTCTGGAAAGTGAAAAGGGTTTGGGAAAAACACAGGCTGAGGAAGGCAAAGTTGAGCAAGGTGTAACAGGGATGTCCTTACCTAGAAGAAGAGGTCAGGGGGAGCCTGGAAGGGCTCAGGGAGAGTTCCACCCCCACTGGACCGAAAGCAGCTGGGGAAGCAGGGTAAAGAGGCTTATTTTCTGATACGGGTGCCTCTTACTCTGCATCAAGAATTATTACCCGTAGGTGATTTTTGTAATAGTTGTAGGAGCTCTGGCAAGAGAAGTTTACTTGTTGGGGACCAATTAAATACAGGCTAGGAGAACAAGTAGGATTATATAAATTCTTGTACATGCCAGGTTCTCCAAAACTGTTACTTGGGCATGATGTATTAGAACAGTTGAATGTAGAGATTAAATTCAGTAGAGAAAATTGGAGCTAAGTGTCAAGCAAGACCAATTGACAGAAAATTTTAAGTCTGGCTTTAACACTAACTGAGAAAAGCAATGTTGTACCCCCAGAAGTTAGATAAATCCTAAATCAGGTATACACAGGATTGCAAGCATCAGGAATGCCTGGCAGAGCCAGAAATGCAGCCCAATAAAAGTTAAGTTAAAAATGGGAGCCAGCCCAACCAGGGTAAAGCAGTGCCCTTTGAGGATACAAGATTGTAGGAGGATAAAAGAAATAATAAATAACTTTTTGAATTTTGGATTATTAATCGGATAGAAATCCCAAATAGAACATCCCAATCTTGCAAATGAAAAATTGGATGGCAAGAGCTATAGTTTGGTACAAGATTTGAGGGCAATTAGTAGAAATGTTGAAGATATACAACCCATGGTGTATACCTTTATCAACCAAGTTAAGGAATAAGTAGGCGGGGTTTACCGTTCTGGATTTGAAGTACACCTTTTTCTGCCTGGTTTTGCCAAAAGAAAGTCTAAAATTATTTGCCTTTGAATAGGAAAACTCCAATATGGGAAGAAGGAAAAAAATAATAATAATTAAAAAAATATATATAAATAAATAAATAAGAAAAATTCAGCTAACCTGGACAGTGTTACCCAGGGTTATGAGAACAGCCCAGTGATTTCTGAGAACTGGTCAACTCGTAAGCCTGAGATTTGGGTTCCTCCATCTCACAGTGGAACTTCACTGCAGTACGTGGATACTACAGTAACAAAGGAGGACTGTGTACGGTGGACTGTGAGTTTGCTGAATTTCTTGATTTGAATGGCTGTCAAGTTTCTCAACAGAAAGCACAAGTGATCAAAGAGAAGGAAGCAATTTGCTGAACACCCAGAACACCAACGCAGAGCTCCTTCCAAGCCAGCAGTGTGCACTGCAGGGAGGCTGTCTATGCCAGCTGGTCAGACCTACAGGAGGAACCGTTGGACAACGCTGAGGATTCCTGGATTCACTGACAGAAGCAGCTTTGTGAGACAAGGAAACTGTAAGGCAGGATGTGCAGTAACTGCTACTGACAAGGTAAATGAAGCAAAACCATCACCTGTGGGGACTTCTGCTCAGAAGGTTGAAAGAACTGCCTTGACAAGAACCTTAAATATATGGACAGATGCTAAATATGCTTTTGGGGTGGTACCCACTCATGGTACCATCTGGAAAGAGCGAGGGTTGCTTACACACATGGAAAACAAAGTCAGCACGATGTAAATCTACCAAAGAGCAGCATGGCTGTTATACATTGTAAAGGACATCAGAAGAGTGACGCTGTACAGGAAACTGGGAATATGATGGTGGATCAGGTGGCAAAACAGGCAGCTGAAGGAAAAGAAATTGGTGAACTGGCTTTAATTCCAGACGGTAAACTTAAAATATGTGAACCTTAATCAGAACCTATAAGGTACTGTAGAGAGGATAGGAATTTATTGATTTAAAAGGGAAGAGAGCAAGCTGACAGGTGGGTGCACACCCAGATGGACACATTGTTGTGCCCTTTATTATTTTATAGAAATTGGTTCTAAGGGAACATAATAAAACATATGGGGGTACAGACATCAGAAAGTAACTGCACAATCCTAGTACCAGGAACAGGGTACAAGTGGGGCTTGTTGGGAAAGGGAATCTTTTAGGACAACAATTGCAAATAGATTTTTTTCAGAGCTGCCAGGAAAAAGGAGGGTTTTGGTATATGCTGGTTCTAACAAATACCCTTTTCAGGGTGGCCAGAAGCATTCCCTTGCAGGACCAATAAAGCCAAAGAAATAACCAAGGTATTGCTGCAGGAGATTATACCAAGGTTTGGGTGTCCTGCAACAATACCCTTCAACCAGGGAACTCACTTTATTGCAGAGATTGTCCAACAGGTCAGTAAGCATTGGGAATAAACTGGCAATTGCACAAACCACACAGACCACAGGGAAGTGGTCAGGTGAAAAGATGAACCATCTAATTAAATCACAGGTTGTAAAACTGGGCCAGGAAGCTGGCCTATCCTGGCCACAGTTGTTGCCTTTGGCTCTCCTTAGGAGCAGAATGAAACCTAGAGCCAAAGAGGGGTTAAGTCTTTCAAAATACTGTACAAAAGGCCTTATGCTGTACAAACAGGATCTCTACCCATGTAGGGAATGAAATAATGAGCATGTGGTAAGTCTACAAGAACAGCTTAAGAAATAGAGAAACTGGTTCTAGGAACTGGAGCTCAAGGCCTTGACGGCTGGATACATAATATTTTAACAAGAGATGATATGTATATAGCAGATGTCTTTCACATTCGCCCCTGGAATCAAGGTGGATAAGTCTGTTCCAGGTGCTGCTAACATCCCGCACAGCAGTAAAAATTAAAGAACAAGCATTGTGTATACATCATGCTGGAGTTAAGAAGGTCCCTCAAACACAATGGGAACTGAAGTCAGCTGGACCCTTAAAATTGTGAATCCAAACACAGTAATATGGGCTCTTATAATCGTTAGAAATGTTCATTTGATTAAGTGCAGCATTTGATGTAAATGCTTATATATCTCTTGTGGAAAACATCATTGCAAAGTATACTCATATCGGTAATTGTTTGGTATGCGGGCAAGCTAAGGATTTAAACTTTTCACTTCTTGATGTCCCTGATGATTTTAAGGCGAGAAATCAAATTGTTGCAGGGTTTGAGTCACTGTCCTGGTGGGTGATGATCAACAAGAATGTAGATTGCATTAACTACATTTGTTATAATCAATGGAGATTTACAAATTATACAAAAGAGTGCAATAAAGGGAATTGCAGAACAGTTAGATGCCACAAGTAGGACGGCCTGGAAAAATAGGACCTCCTAAGATATGATACAAGCTGGAAAAAAAAAAAGAAAAAAAAAAGTGTATGTGTAAAGCTGGGTACCGGTTGTTGCACCTTCATCCCAATAACACAGCTCCAGGTGATACAACAACTAAGGCATTGCAACGGCTTACCACCCTTGCCAATGAACTGGCAGAAAAATCGGGAATAGATACTTCTATCACTGAATGGCTGGAGTCCTGGTTTGGTGAACGGAAAGGGGTGATTGTATCCACGTTTACTTCTTTCATAGTAGCAGCAGGAGCCCGGATGGCCATTGGCTGCTGTGTTATTCCCTGTGTGAGGGGACTGGTACAGTGATTGATCGAGACAGCACTATTGAAGCAAACACCAATGGAGTCACCACATTTGGATAAAATGATGGTATTAGAGGAGATGGGAAATAAAGAAAGTGGAGAAGAGGGAGATGTCTATAAAAGAGAAACTTAAAGAATTATAAAAAAGAAATACCTGTTTTATCCCCAAAATAGGACATTTTCTTCCAGAAATGCCAGATTTCTCCCAAATATAGAACATCTTCTCCAAGAAATACCAGGTTTCCCCCTTGAAATAGGACCTTTTCACCCACAAATACCTCTTTATCCACAAAAGAGGACGTTGTCTTCCAGAAATGCCAGATTTCTCCCAAATATATCACATCTTCTCCAAAAAATACCTGGATTCCTCCTCAAATAAGACCTTTTCTCACACAAATACCTGTTTTATCCCCCAAATAGGACATTATCTTCCAGAAATGCCACATTTCTCCCAAATATATCACATCTTCTCCAAGAAATACCAGGTTTTCCCCTTGAAATAGGACCTTTTCACCCACAAATACCTGTTTTATCCCCAAACTAGGACATTTTCTTCCTGACATGCCAGATTTCTCCCAAATATATCACATCTTCTCCAAGAAATACCAGGTTTCCCCCTTGAAATAGGACCTTTTCACCCACAAATACCTGTTTGATCCCCAAAATAGTACAGTTTCTTCCAGACATGCCACATTTCTCCCAAATATATCACATCTTCTCCAAGAAATACCAGGTTTCCCCCTTGAAATAGGACCTTTTCACCCACAAATACCTGTTTTATCCCCAAAATAGGACATTTTCTTCTAGAAATGCCAGATTTCTCCCAAATATATCACATCTTCTCCAAGAAATACCAGGTTTCCCCCTTGAAATAGGACCTTTTCACCCACAAATACCTCTTTTATCCCCAAAATAGGACATTTTCTTCGAGAAATGCCACATTTCTCCCAAATATATCTCATCTTCTCCAAGAAATACCAGGTTTCCCCCTTGAAATAGGACCTTTTCACCCACAAATACCTGTTTGATCCCCAAAATTGGACATTGACTTCAAGAAATGCCAGGTTTCTCCCAAAAATATCACATCTTCTCCAAGAAATACCAGGTTTCCCCCTTCAAATAGGACCTTTTCACCCACAAATACCTCTTTTATCCCAAAAATAGGATATTGTCTTCCAGAAATGCCAGATTTCTCCCAAATATATCACATCTTCTCCAAGAAATACCAGGTTTCCCCCTTCAAATAGGAACTTTTCACCCACAAATACCTCTTTATCCCCAAAAGAGGACGTTGTCTTCCAGAAATGCCAGATTTCTCCCAAATATATCACATCTTCTCCAAAAAATACCTGGATTCCTCCTCAAATAGGACCTTTTCTCACACAAATACCTGTTTTATCCCCAAAATAGGACAGTTTCTTCCAGAAAGGCCACATTTCTCCCAAATATAGAATATCTTCTCCCAGAAATACCAGGTTTCCCCCTTGAAATAGCACCTTTTCACCCACAAACACCTGCTTTATCCCCAAAATAGGACATTGTCTTCCAGAAATGCCAGATTTCTCCCAAATATAGAACATCTTCTCCAAGAAATACCCGGTTTCCCCCTTGAAATAGGACCTTTTCACCCACAAATACCTGTTTGATCCCCAAAATAGGACATTTTCTTCCAGAAATGTCAGATTTCTCCCAAATATATCACATCTTCTCCAAGAAATACCAGGATTCCCCCTTGAAATAACACATTTTCACCCACATATACCAGCCTTCTCCCACCAAATTGGACATTTTCTTCCAGAAATGCCAGATTTCTCCCAAATATATCACATCTTCTCCAAGAAATACCAGGTTTCCCCCTTGAAATAGGACCTTTTCACCCACAAATACCTGTTTGATCCCCAAAATAGGACATTTTCTTCGAGAAATGCCACATTTCTCCCAAATATATCTCATCTTCTCCAAGAAATACCAGGTTTCCCTCTTCAAATAGGACCTTTTCACCCACAAATACCTGTTTGATCCCCAAAATAGGACATTTTGTTCCAGAAATGCCAGATTTCTCCCAAATATATCACATCTTCTCCAAGAAATACCAGGTTTCCCCCTGGAAATAGGACCTTTTCACCCACAAATACCTGTTCTATCTCCAAAATAGGACATTTTCTTCCAGAAATGCCAGATTTCTCCCAAATATATCACATCTTCTCCAAGAAATACCAGGTTTCCCCCTTGAAATAGGACCTTTTCACCCACAAATACCTGTATTCTCCCCAAAATAGCACATTGTCTTCCAGAAATGCCAGATTTCTCCCAAATATATCACATCTTCTCCAAGAAATACCAGGTTTCCCCCTTGAAAAAGGACCTTTTCACCCACAAATACCTGTTTTATCCCCCAAATAGGACATTTTCTTCCAGAAATGCCAGATTTCTCCCAAATATATCACATCTTCTCCAAGAAATACCAGGTTTCCCCCTTGAAATAGGACCTTTTCTCCCACAAATACCTCTTTCATCCCCAAAAACAGGACATTTTCTTCCAGAAAGGCCAGATTTCTCCCAAATATATCACATCTTCTTCAAGAAATACCAGGTTTCCCCCTTGAAATAAGACGTTTTCACCCAGAAATACCTGTTTTATCCCCAAAATAGGACAGTTTCTTCTAGAAATGCCAGATTTCTCCCAAATATAGAACATCTTCTCCAAGAAATACCAGGTTTCCCCCTTGAAATAGGACCTTTTCACCCACAAATACCTGCTTTATCCCCAAAATAGGACATTGTCTTCCAGAAAGGCCAGATTTCTCCCAAATATATCACATCTTCTCCAAGAAATACCGCGTTTCCCCCTTGAAATAGGACCTTTTCACCCAGAAATACCTGTTTTATCCCCAAAATAGGACATTTTCTTCGAGAAATGCCAGTTTTCTCTCAAATATATCACATCTTCTCCAAGAAATACCGGGTTTCCCCCTTGAAATAGGACCTTTTCACCCACAAATACCTGTTTTATCCCCCAAATAGGACATTGTCTTCCAGAAATGCCAGATTTCTCCCAAATATATCACATCTTCTCCAAGAAATACCAGGTTTCCCCCTTCAAATAGCACCTTTTCACCCACAAATACCTGTTTTATCCCCAAAATAGGACATTGTTTTCCAGAAATGCCAGATTTCTCCCAAATATATCACATCTTCTCCAAGAAATACCAGGTTTCCCCTTGAAATAAGTCCTTTTCACCCATAAATACTTGTGTTATCCCAAAAATAGGATATTGTCTTCCAGAAATGCCAGATTTCTCCCAAATATATCACATCTTCTCCAAGAAATACCAGGTTTCCCCCTTGAAATAGGACGTTTTCACCCACAAATACCTGTTTGATCCCCAAAATAGGACATTTTCTTCTAGAAATGCCAGATTTCTCCTAAATATATCACATCTTCTCCAAGAAATACCAGGTTTCCCCCTTGACATAGGACCTTTTCACCCACAAATACCTCTTTTATCCCCAAAATAGGACATTTTCTTCTAGAAATGCCAGATTTCTCCCAAATATATCACATCTTCTCCAAGAAATACCAGGTTTCCCCCTTGAAATAGGACCTTTTCACCCACAAATACCTGTTTTATCCCCAAAATAGGACATTTTCTTCCAGAAATGCCAGATTTCTCCCAAATATATCACATCTTCTCCAAGAAATACCAGGATTCCTCCTGAAATAGGACCTTTTCACCCACAAATACCAGCCTTCTCCCACCAAATTGGACATTTTCTTCCAGAAATGCCAGATTTCTCCCAAATATATCACATCTTCTCCAAGAAATACCAGGTTTCCAACTTGAAATAAGACCTTTTCACCCACAAATACCTGTTTAATCCCCAAAATATTACAGTTTCTTCCAGAAATGCCACATTTCTCCCAAATATATCACATCTTCTCCAAGAAATAGCAGGTTTCCCCCTTCAAATAGGACCTTTTCACCCACAAATACATGTTTGATCCCCATAACAGGACCCTGACTTCCAGAAATGCCTGGTTTCTCCCAAATATATCACATCTTCTCCAAGAAATACCAGGATTCCTCCTGAAATAGGACCTTTACACCCACAAATACCAGCCTTCTCCCACCAAATTGGACATTTTCTTCCAGAAATGCCAGATTTCTCCCAAATATAGAACATCTTCTCCAAGAAATACCAGGTTTCCCCCTTGACATAGGACCTTTTCACCCACAAATACCTGTTTGATCCCCAAAATATTACAGTTTCTTCCAGAAATGCCACATTTCTCCCAAATATATCACATCTTCTCCAAGAAATACCAGGTTTCCCCCTTGAAATAGGACCTTTTCACCCACAAATACCTGTTTGATCCCCCAAATAGGACAGTTTCTTCCAGAAATGCCAGATTTCTCCCAAATATATCACATCTTCTCCAAGAAATACCAGGTTTCCCCCTTGAAATAGGACCTTTTCACCCACAAATACCTGTGTTATCCCCCAAATAGGACATTTTCTTCCAGAAATGCCAGATTTCTCCCAAATATATCACATCTTCTCCAAGAAATACCAGGTTTCCCCCTTGAAATAGCACCTTTTCACCCACAAATACCTGTTTCATCCCCCAAATAGGACATTTTCATCCAGAAATGCCAGATTTCTCCCAAATATATCACATCTTCTCCAAGAAATACCAGGTTTCCCCCTTGAAATAAGACCTTTTCACCCACAAATACCTGTTTGATCCCCAAAATAGGACATTGTCTTCCAGAAATGCCAGATTTCTCCCAAATATATCACATCTTCTCCAAGAAATACCAGGTTTCCCCCTTGAAATAGCACCTTTTCACCCACAAATACCTGTTTGATCCCCAAAATAGGACAGTTTCTTCCAGACATGCCACATTTCTCCCAAATATATCACATCTTCTCCAAGAAATACCAGGTTTCCCCCTTGAAATAGGACCTTTTCACCCGAAAATACCTGTTTGATCCCCAAAATAGGACATTTTCTTCCAGAAATGCCAGATTTCTCCCAAATATATCACATCTTCTCCAAGAAATACCAGGTTTCCCCCTTGAAAAAGGAACTTTTCACCCACAAATATCTGTTTTATCCCCAAAATAGGACATTTTCTTCCAGAAATGCCAGATTTCTCCCAAATATATCACATCTTCTCCAAGAAATACCAGGATTCCTCCTGAAATAGGACCTTTACACCCACAAATACCTGTTTTATCCCCAAAATAGGACATTTTCTTCCAGAAATGCCAGATTTCTCCCAAATATAGAACATCTTCTCCAAGAAATACCTGGTTTCCCCCTTGAAATAGGACCTTTTCACCCACAAATACCTGTTTTATCCCCAAAATGGGACATTTTCTTCCTGACATGCCAGATTTCTCCCAAATATATCACATCTTCTCCAAGAAATACCAGGTTTCCCCCTTGAAATAGGACCTTTTCACCCACAAATACCTGTTTGATCCCCAAAATTGGACATTGACTTCAAGAAATGCCAGGTTTCTCCCAAAAATATCACATCTTCTCCAAGAAATACCAGGTTTCCCCCTTCAAATAGGACCTTTTCACCCACAAATACCTCTTTTATCCCAAAAATAGGATATTGTCTTCCAGAAATGCCAGATTTCTCCCAAATATATCACATCTTCTCCAAGAAATACCAGGTTTCCCCCTTGAAATAGGACCTTTTCACCCACAAATACCTGTTTGATCCCCAAAAGAGGACATTTTCTTCCAGAAATGCCAGATTTCTCCCAAATATAGAACATCTTCTCCAAGAAATACCAGGTTTCCCCCTTGAAATAGGACCTTTTCACCCACAAATACCTGTATTCTCCGCAAAAAAAGGACAGTTTCTTCAAGAAATGCCAGATTTCTCCCAAATATATCACATCTTCTCCAAGAAATACCAGGTTTCCCCCTTGAAATAGGACCTTTTCACCCACAAATACCTGTTTGATCCCAAAAATAGGACATTTTCTTCCAGAAATGCCACATTTCTCCCAAACATATCACATCTTCTCCAAGAAATACCAGGTTTCCCCCTTCAAATAAGACCTTTTCACCCAAAAATACTTGTGTTATCCCAAAAATAGGACATTGCCTTCCAGAAATGCCAGATTTCTCCCAAATATATCACATCTTCTCCAAGAAATACCAGGTTTCCCCCTTGAAATAGGACCTTTTCACCCACAAATACCTGTTTGATCCCCCATATAGGACATTTTCTTCCAGAAATGTCAGATTTCTCCCAAATATAGAACATCTTCTCCAAGAAATACCAGGTTTCCCCCTGGAAATAGGACCTTTTCACCCACAAATACCTGTTCTATCCCCAAAATAGGACATTTTCTTCCAGAAATGCCAGATTTCTCCCAAATATAGAACATCTTCTCCAAGAAATACCAGGTTTCCCCCTTGACATAGGACCTTTTCACCCACAAATACCTGTTTTATCCCCAAAATAGAACATTGTCTTCCAGAAATGCCAGATTTCTCCCAAATATATCACATCTTCTCCAAGAAATACCAGGTTTCCCCCTTGACATAGGACCTTTTCACCCAGAAATACCTGTTTTATCCCCAAAATAGGATATTGTCTTCCAGAAATGCCAGATTTCTCCCAAATATAGAACATCTTCTCCATGAAATACCTGGATTCCCCCTTCAAATACGACCTTTTCTCCCAGAAATACCTGTTTTATCCCCAAAATAGGACATTTTCTTCCAGAAATGCCAGATTTCTCCCAAATATATCACATCTTCTCCAAGAAATACCAGGTTTCCCCCTTCAAATAGGAACTTTTCACCCAGAAATACCTGTTTGATCCCCAAAATAGGACATTTTCTTCCTGACATGCCAGATTTCTCCCAAATATATCACATCTTCTCCAAGAAATACCAGGTTTCCCCCTTGAAATAGGAAGTTTTCACCCACAAATACGTGTTTTATCCCCCAAATAGGACAGTTTCTTCCAGAAATGCCAGATTTCTCCCAAATATATCACATCTTCTCCAAGAAATACCAGGTTTCCCCCTTGAAATAGGACCTTTTCACCCACAAATCCCTGTTTTATCCCCCAAATAGGACATTTTCATCCAGAAATGCCAGATTTCTCCCAAATATAGAACATCTTCTCCAAGAAATACCAGCTTTGCCCCTTGAAATAGGACCTTTTCACCCACAAATACCTGTTTTATCCCCAAAATAGGATATTGACTTCCAGAAATGCCAGGTTTCTCCCAAATATATCACATCTTCTCCAAGAAATACCAGGTTTCCCCCTTGAAATAGGACCTTTTCACCCACAAATACCTGTTTGATCCCCCAAATAGGACAGTTTCTTCCAGAAATGCCACATTTCTCCCAAATATATCACATCTTCTCCCAGAAATACCAGCTTTCCCACTTCAAATAGGACCTTTTCACCTACAAATACCTCTTTTATCCCAAAAATAGGATATTGTCTTCCAGAAATGCCAGATTTCTCCCAAATATATCACATCTTCTCCAAGAAATACCAGGTTTCCCCCTTCAAATAGGAACTTTTCACCCACAAATACCTGTTTGATCCCCAAAATAGGACATTTTCTTCCAGAAATGCCAGATTTCTCCCAAATATATCACATCTTCTCCAAGAAATACCAGGTTTCCCCCTTGAAATAAGACGTTTTCACCCAGAAATACCTGTTTTATCCCCAAAATAGGACATTTTCTTCCAGAAATGCCAGATTTCTCCGAAATATAGAACATCTTCTCCAAGAAATACCAGGTTTCCCCCTTGAAATAGCACCTTTTCACCCACAAATACCTGTTTGATCCCCATAACAGGACACTGACTTCCAGAAATGCCAGGTTTCTCCCAAATATAGAACATCTTCTCCAAGAAATACCAGGTTTCCCCCTTGAAATAGGACCTTTTCTCCCACAAATACGTCTTTTATCCCACAAATAGTTCAGTTTCTTCCAGAAATGCCAGATTTCTCCCAAATATAGAACATCTTCTCCAAGAAATACCAGGTTTCCCCCTTGACATAGGACCTTTTCACCCACAAATACCTGTTTGATCCCCAAAATAGGACAGTTTCTTCCAGAAATGCCAGATTTCTCCCAAATATATCACATCTTCTCCAAGAAATACCAGGTTTCCCCCTTGAAATAGGACCTTTTCACCCAGAAATACCTGTTTGATCCCAAAAATAGGACAGTTTCTTCCAGAAATGCCACATTTCTCCCAAACATATCGCATCTTCTCCAAGAAATACCAGGTTTCCCCCTTGAAATAGGACCTTTTCACCCAGAAATACCTCTTTGATTCCCAAAATAGGACATTTTCTTCCAGAAATGCCAGATTTCTCCCAAATATATCACATCTTCTCCAAGAAATACCAGGTTTCCCCCTTGAAATAGGACCTTTTCACCCACAAATACCTGTGTTATCCCCAAAATAGGACATTGTCTTCCAGAAATGCCAGATTTCTCCCAAATATATCACATCTTCTCCAAGAAATACCAGGTTTCCCCCTTGAAATAAGTCCTTTTCACCCATAAATACTTGTGTTATCCCCAAAATAGGACATTTTCTTCCAGAAATGCCAGATTTCTCTCAAATATAGAACATCTTCTCCAAGAAATACCAGGTTTCCCCCTTGAAATAGGACCTTTTCACCCACAAATACCTGTTTGATCCCCAAAATAGGACAGTTTCTTCCAGAAATGCCAGATTTCTCCCAAATATATCACATCTTCTCCAAGAAATACCAGGTTTCCCCCTTGAAATAGGACCTTTTCACCCAGAAATACCTGTTTTATCCCCAAAAGAGGACATTTTCTTCCAGAAATGCCAGATTTCTCCCAAATATAGAACATCTTCTCCAAGAAATACCAGGTTTCCCCCTTGAAATAGGACCTTTTCACCCACAAATACCTGTTTGATCCCAAAAATAGGACAGTTTCTTCCAGAAATGCCACATTTCTCCCAAACATATCGCATCTTCTCCAAGAAATACCAGCTTTGCCCCTTGAAATAGGACCTTTTCACCCAGAAATACCTCTTTGATCCCCCAAATAGGACATTTTCTTCCAGAAATGCCAGATTTCTCCCAAATATAGAACATCTTCTCCAAGAAATACCAGGTTTCCCCCTTCAAATAGGACCTTTTCACCCACAAATACCTGTTCTATCCCCAAAAGAGGACATTTTCTTCCAGAAATGCCAGATTTCTCCCAAATATAGAACATCTTCTCCAAGAAATACCAGGTTTCCCCCTTCAAATAGGACCTTTTCACCCAGAAATACCTGTTTGATCCCCAAAATAGGACATTGTCTTCCAGAAATGCCAGATTTCTCCCGAATATATCACATCTTCTCCAAGAAATACCAGGTTTCCCTCTTGAAATAAGTCCTTTTCACCCATAAATACTTGTGTTATCCCCAAAATAGGACATTTTCGTCCAGAAAGGCCAGATTTCTCTCAAA
This sequence comes from Lophura swinhoii, assembly GCA_030408155.1. Classification (NCBI taxonomy): domain Eukaryota; kingdom Metazoa; phylum Chordata; class Aves; order Galliformes; family Phasianidae; genus Lophura; species Lophura swinhoii. The sequence goes on from CM059486.1 coordinate 1,894,659, forward strand.
TATATCACATCTTCTCCAAGAAATACCAGGTTTCCCCCTTGAAATAGCACCTTTTCACCCAGAAATACCTGTTTGATCCCCAAAATAGGACATTTTCTTCCAGAAATGCCAGATTTCTCCTAAATAGAGAACATCTTCTCCAAGAAATACCAGGTTTCCCCCTTGAAATAGGACCTTTTCACCCGCAATTACCTGTATTCTCCCCAAAAGAGGACGTTGTCTTCCAGAAATGCCAGATTTCTCCCAAATATATCACATCTTCTCCAAGAAATACCAGGTTTCCCCCTTGAAATAGCACCTTTTCTCCCAGAAATACCTGTTTGATCCCCAAAATAGGACATTGTCTTCCAGAAATGTCAGATTTCTCCCAAATGTATCACATCTTCTCCAAGAAATACCAGGATTCCTCCTGAAATAGGACCTTTACACCCACAAATACCAGCCTTCTCCCACCAAATTGGACATTTTCTTCCAGAAATGCCAGATTTCTCCCAAATATATCACATCTTCTCCAAGAAATACCAGCTTTCCCCCTTGAAATAGGACCTTTTCACCCACAAATACCTGTTTTATCCCCCAAATAGTACATTTTCTTCCAGAAATGCCAGATTTCTCCTAAATATATCACATCTTCTCCAAGAAATACCAGGTTTCCCCCTTGAAATAGGACCTTTTCACCCACAAATACCTGTGTTATCCCCCAAATAGGACATTTTCTTCCAGAAATGCCAGATTTCTCCCAAATATATCACATCTTCTCCAAGAAATACCAGCTTTCCCCCTTGAAATAGGACCTTTTCACCCACAAATACCTGTTTGATCCCCAAAATAGGACATTGTCTTCCAGAAATGCCAGATTTCTCCCGAATATATCACATCTTCTCCAAGAAATACCAGGTTTCCCTCTTGAAATAAGTCCTTTTCACCCATAAATACTTGTGTTATCCCCAAAATAGGACATTTTCTTCCAGAAAGGCCAGATTTCTCTCAAATATATCACATCTTCTCCAAGAAATACCAGGTTTCCCCCTTGAAATAGCACCTTTTCACCCACAAATACCTGTTTGATCCCCAAAATAGGACATTTTCTTCCAGAAATGCCAGATTTCTCCTAAATAGAGAACATCTTCTCCAAGAAATACCAGGTTTCCCCCTTGAAATAGGACCTTTTCACCCGCAATTACCTGTATTCTCCCCAAAATAGGACAGTTTCTTCCAGAAATGCCAGATTTCTCCCAAATATATCACATCTTCTCCAAGAAATACCAGGTTTCCCCCTTGAAATAGCACCTTTTCACCCAGAAATACCTGTTTGATCCCCAAAATAGGACATTGTCTTCCAGAAATGTCAGATTTCTCCCAAATGTATCACATCTTCTCCAAGAAATACCAGGATTCCTCCTGAAATAGGACCTTTACACCCACAAATACCAGCCTTCTCCCACCAAATTGGACATTTTCTTCCAGAAATGCCAGATTTCTCCCAAATATATCACATCTTCTCCAAGAAATACCAGCTTTCCCCCTTGAAATAGGACCTTTTCACCCACAAATACCTCTTTTATCCCCAAAATAGGACATTTTCTTCCAGAAATGCCAGATTTCTCCCAAATATATCACATCTTCTCCAAGAAATACCGGGTTTCCCCCCTGAAATAGCACCTTTTCACCCACAAATACCTGTGTTATCCCCAAAATAGGACATTGTCTTCCAGAAATGCCAGATTTCTCCCAAATATATCACATCTTCTCCAAGAAATACCAGGTTTCCCCCTTGAAATAGGACCTTTTCACCCAGAAATACCTGTGTTATCCCCAAAATAGGACATTGTCTTCCAGAAATGCCAGATTTCTCCCGAATATATCACATCTTCTCCAAGAAATACCAGGTTTCCCTCTTGAAATAAGTCCTTTTCACCCATAAATACCTGTTTGATCCCCAAAATAGGACATTTTCTTCCAGAAAGGCCAGATTTATCTCAAATATATCACATCTTCTCCAAGAAATACCAGGTTTCCCCCTTGAAATAGCACCTTTTCACCCAGAAATACCTGTTTGATCCCCAAAATAGGACTTTTTCTTCCAGAAATGCCAGATTTCTCCTAAATAGAGAACATCTTCTCCAAGAAATACCAGGTTTCCCCCTTGAAATAGGACCTTTTCACCCACAAATACCTGTATTCTCCCCAAAAATTGGACAGTTTCTTCCAGAAATGCCAGATTTCTCCCAAATATATCACATCTTCTCCAAGAAATACCAGGTTTCCCCCTTGAAATAGCACCTTTTCACCCACAAATACCTGTTTGATCCCCAAAATAGGACATTGTCTTCCAGAAATGTCAGATTTCTCCCAAATATATCACATCTTCTCCCAGAAATACCAGGATTCCTCCTGAAATAGGACCTTTACACCCACAAATACCAGCCTTCACCCACCAAATTGGACATTTCCTTCCAGAAATGCCAGATTTCTCCCAAATATATCACATCTTCTCCAAGAAATACCAGGTTTCCCCCTTGACATAGGACCTTTTCCCCCGAAAATACCTGTTTGATCCCCAAAAGAGGACATTGTCTTCCAGAAATGCCAGATTTCTCCCAAATATATCGCATCTTCTCCCAGAAATACCAGCTTTCCCCCTTGAAATAGGACCTTTTCACCCACAAATACCTGTTTTATCCCCCAAATAGGACATTTTCTTCCAGAAATGCCAGATTTCTCCCAAATATATCACATCTTCTCCAAGAAATACCAGGTTTCCCCCTTGAAATAGGACCTTTTCACCCACAAATACCTGTTTGATCCCCAAAATAGGACATTTTCTTCCAGAAATGCCAGATTTCTCCCAAATATATCACATCTTCTCCAAGTAATACCGGGTTTCCCCCTTGAAATAGGACCTTTTCACCCACAAATACCTGTGTTATCCCCAAAATAGGACATTGTCTTCCAGAAATGCCAGATTTCTCCCAAATATAGAACATCTTCTCCAAGAAATACCAGGTTTCCCCCTTGAAATAAGTCCTTTTCACCCATAAATACTTGTGTTATCCCCAAAATAGGACATTTTCTTCCAGAAATGCCAGATTTCTCTCAAATATATCACATCTTCTCCAAGAAATACCAGGTTTCCCCCTTCAAATAGCACCTTTTCACCCACAAATACCTGTTTGATCCCCAAAATAGGACATTTTCTTCCAGAAATGCCAGATTTCTCCTAAATAGAGAACATCTTCTCCAAGAAATACCAGGTTTCCCCCTTGAAATAGGACATTTTCACCCACAAATACCTGTATTCTCCCTAAAATAGGACAGTTTCTTCCAGAAATGCCAGATTTCTCCCAAATATATCACATCTTCTCCAAGAAATACCAGGTTTCCCCCTTGAAATAAGACGTTTTCACCCAGAAATACCTGTTTTATCCCCAAAATAGGACATTTTCTTCCAGAAATGCCAGATTTCTCCGAAATATAGAACATCTTCTCCAAGAAATACCAGGTTTCCCCCTTGAAATAGGACCTTTTCACCCACAAATACCTGTATTCTCCGCAAAAAAAGGACAGTTTCTTCAAGAAATGCCAGATTTCTCCCAAATATATCACATCTTCTCCAAGAAATACCAGGTTTCCCCCTTGAAATAGGACCTTTTCACCCACAAATACCTGTGTTATCCCCAAAATAGGACATTGTCTTCCAGAAATGCCAGATTTCTCCCAATTATATCACATCTTCTCCAAGAAATACCAGGATTCCTCCTGAAATAGGACCTTTACACCCACAAATACCAGCCTTCTCCCACCAAATTGGACATTTTCTTCCAGAAATGCCAGATTTCTCCCAAATATATCACATCTTCTCCAAGAAATACCAGGTTTCCCCCTTGAAATAGGACCTTTTCACCCGAAAATACCTGTTTGATCCCCAAAATAGGACATTGTCTTCCAGAAATGCCAGATTTCTCCCAAATATATCGCATCTTCTCCAAGAAATACCAGCTTTCCCCCTTGAAATAGGACCTTTTCACCCACAAATACCTGTTTGATCCCCCAAATAGGACATTTTCTTCCAGAAATGCCAGATTTCTCCTAAATATATCACATCTTCTCCAAGAAATACCAGGTTTCCCCCTTGAAATAGGACCTTTTCACCCACAAATACCTGTTTTATCCCCAAAATAGGACATTATCTTCCAGAAAGGCCAGATTTCTCCCAAATATATCTCATCTTCTCCAAGAAATACCAGGTTTCCCCCTTGAAATAGGACCTTTTCACCCACAAATACCTGTTCTATCCCCAAAATAGGACATTTTCTTCCAGAAATGCCAGATTTCTCCCAAATATATCACATCTTCTCCAAGAAATACCAGGTTTCCCCCTTCAAATAGGACCTTTTCACCCACAAATACCTGTGTTATCCCCAAAATAGGACATTGTCTTCCAGAAATGCCAGATTTCTCCCAAATATATCACATCTTCTCCAAGAAATACCAGCTTTCCCCCTTGAAATAAGTCCTTTTCACCCATAAATACTTGTGTTATCCCCAAAATAGGATATTTTCTTCCAGAAATGCCAGATTTCTCTCAAATATATCACATCTTCTCCAAGAAATACCAGGTTTCCCCCTTGAAATAGGACCTTTTCACCCACAAATACCTGTTTGATCCCCAAAATAGGACATTTTCTTCCAGAAATGCCAGATTTCTCCCAAATATAGAACATCTTCTCCAAGAAATACCAGGTTTCCCCCTTGAAATAGGACCTTTTCACCCACAAATACCTGTTTGATCCCCCAAATAGGACATTTTCTTCCAGAAATGCCACATTTCTCCCAAATATATCACATCTTCTCCCAGAAATACCAGCTTTCCCCCTTCAAATAGGACCTTTTCACCCAGAAATACCTCTTTTATCCCAAAAATAGGATATTGTCTTCCAGAAATGCCAGATTTCTCCCAAATATATCACATCTTCTCCAAGAAATACCAGGTTTCCCCCTTCAAATAGGAACTTTTCACCCACAAATACCTGTTTGATCCCCAAAATAGGACATTTTCTTCCAGAAATGCCAGATTTCTCCCAAATATATCACATCTTCTCCAAGAAATACCAGGTTTCCCCCTTGAAATAAGACGTTTTCACCCAGAAATACCTGTTTTATCCCCAAAATAGGACATTTTCTTCCAGAAATGCCAGATTTCTCCGAAATATAGAACATCTTCTCCAAGAAATACCAGGTTTCCCCCTTGAAATAGGACCTTTTCACCCACAAATACCTGTATTCTCCGCAAAAAAAGGACAGTTTCTTCAAGAAATGCCAGATTTCTCCCAAATATATCACATCTTCTCCAAGAAATACCAGGTTTCCCCCTTGAAATAGGACCTTTTCACCCACAAATACCTGTATTCTCCCCAAAATAGCACATTGTCTTCCAGAAATGCCAGATTTCTCCTAAATATAGAACATCTTCTCCAAGAAATACCAGGTTTCCCCCTTGACATAGGACCTTTTCACCCACAAATACCTGTTTGATCCCCAAAATAGGACAGTTTCTTCCAGAAATGCCAGATTTCTCCCAAATATATCACATCTTCTCCAAGAAATACCAGGTTTCCCCCTTGAAATAGGACCTTTTCACCCACAAATACCTGTTTGATCCCAAAAATAGGACAGTTTCTTCCAGAAATGCCACATTTCTCCCAAACATATCGCATCTTCTCCAAGAAATACCAGGTTTCCCCCTTGAAATAGGACCTTTTCACCCAGAAATACCTCTTTGATTCCCAAAATAGGACATTTTCTTCCAGAAATGCCAGATTTCTCCCAAATATATCACATCTTCTCCAAGAAATACCAGGTTTCCCCCTTGAAATAGCACCTTTTCACCCACAAATACCTGTGTTATCCCCAAAATAGGACATTGTCTTCCAGAAATGCCAGATTTCTCCCAAATATATCACATCTTCTCCAAGAAATACCAGGTTTCCCCCTTGAAATAAGTCCTTTTCACCCATAAATACTTGTGTTATCCCCAAAATAGGACATTTTCTTCCAGAAATGCCAGATTTCTCTCAAATATATCACATCTTCTCCAAGAAATACCAGGTTTCCCCCTTGAAATAGGACCTTTTCACCCACAAATACCTGTTTGATCCCCAAAATAGGACAGTTTCTTCCAGAAATGCCAGATTTCTCCCAAATATATCACATCTTCTCCAAGAAATACCAGGTTTCCCCCTTGAAATAGGACCTTTTCACCCAGAAATACCTGTTTTATCCCCAAAAGAGGACATTTTCTTCCAGAAATGCCAGATTTCTCCCAAATATAGAACATCTTCTCCAAGAAATACCAGGTTTCCCCCTTGAAATAGGACCTTTTCACCCACAAATACCTGTTTGATCCCAAAAATAGGACAGTTTCTTCCAGAAATGCCACATTTCTCCCAAACATATCGCATCTTCTCCAAGAAATACCAGCTTTGCCCCTTGAAATAGGACCTTTTCACCCACAAATACCTGTTCTATCCCCAAAAGAGGACATTTTCTTCCAGAAATGCCAGATTTCTCCCAAATATAGAACATCTTCTCCAAGAAATACCAGGTTTCCCCCTTCAAATAGGACCTTTTCACCCAGAAATACCTGTTTGATCCCCAAAATAGGACATTGTCTTCCAGAAATGCCAGATTTCTCCCGAATATATCACATCTTCTCCAAGAAATACCAGGTTTCCCTCTTGAAATAAGTCCTTTTCACCCATAAATACTTGTGTTATCCCCAAAATAGGACATTTTCGTCCAGAAAGGCCAGATTTCTCTCAAATATATCACATCTTCTCCAAGAAATACCAGGTTTCCCCCTTGAAATAGCACCTTTTCACCCAGAAATACCTGTTTGATCCCCAAAATAGGACATTTTCTTCCAGAAATGCCAGATTTCTCCTAAATAGAGAACATCTTCTCCAAGAAATACCAGGTTTCCCCCTTGAAATAGGACCTTTTCACCCGCAATTACCTGTATTCTCCCCAAAATAGGACAGTTTCTTCCAGAAATGCCAGATTTCTCCCAAATATATCACATCTTCTCCAAGAAATACCAGGTTTCCCCCTTGAAATAGCACCTTTTCTCCCAGAAATACCTGTTTGATCCCCAAAATAGGACATTGTCTTCCAGAAATGTCAGATTTCTCCCAAATGTATCACATCTTCTCCAAGAAATACCAGGATTCCTCCTGAAATAGGACCTTTACACCCACAAATACCAGCCTTCTCCCACCAAATTGGACATTTTCTTCCAGAAATGCCAGATTTCTCCCAAATATATCACATCTTCTCCAAGAAATACCAGCTTTCCCCCTTGAAATAGGACCTTTTCACCCACAAATACCTGTTTTATCCCCCAAATAGTACATTTTCTTCCAGAAATGCCAGATTTCTCCTAAATATATCACATCTTCTCCAAGAAATACCAGGTTTCCCCCTTGAAATAGGACCTTTTCACCCACAAATACCTGTGTTATCCCCCAAATAGGACATTTTCTTCCAGAAATGCCAGATTTCTCCCAAATATATCACATCTTCTCCAAGAAATACCAGCTTTCCCCCTTGAAATAGGACCTTTTCACCCACAAATACCTGTTTGATCCCCAAAATAGGACATTGTCTTCCAGAAATGCCAGATTTCTCCCGAATATATCACATCTTCTCCAAGAAATACCAGGTTTCCCTCTTGAAATAAGTCCTTTTCACCCATAAATACTCGTGTTATCCCCAAAATAGGACATTTTCTTCCAGAAAGGCCAGATTTCTCTCAAATATATCACATCTTCTCCAAGAAATACCAGGTTTCCCCCTTGAAATAGGACCTTTTCACCCACAAATACCTGTTTGATCCCCAAAATAGGACATTTTCTTCCAGAAATGCCAGATTTCTCCTAAATAGAGAACATCTTCTCCAAGAAATACCAGGTTTCCCCCTTGAAATAGGACCTTTTCACCCGCAATTACCTGTATTCTCCCCAAAATAGGACAGTTTCTTCCAGAAATGCCAGATTTCTCCCAAATATATCACATCTTCTCCAAGAAATACCAGGTTTCCCCCTTGAAATAGCACCTTTTCACCCAGAAATACCTGTTTGATCCCCAAAATAGGACATTGTCTTCCAGAAATGTCAGATTTCTCCCAAATGTATCACATCTTCTCCAAGAAATACCAGGATTCCTCCTGAAATAGGACCTTTACACCCACAAATACCAGCCTTCTCCCACCAAATTGGACATTTTCTTCCAGAAATGCCAGATTTCTCCCAAATATATCACATCTTCTCCAAGAAATACCAGCTTTCCCCCTTGAAATAGGACCTTTTCACCCACAAATACCTCTTTTATCCCCAAAATAGGACATTTTCTTCCAGAAATGCCAGATTTCTCCCAAATATATCACATCTTCTCCAAGAAATACCGGGTTTCCCCCCTGAAATAGCACCTTTTCACCCACAAATACCTGTGTTATCCCCAAAATAGGACATTGTCTTCCAGAAATGCCAGATTTCTCCCAAATATATCACATCTTCTCCAAGAAATACCAGGTTTCCCCCTTGAAATAGGACCTTTTCACCCAGAAATACCTGTGTTATCCCCAAAATAGGACATTGTCTTCCAGAAATGCCAGATTTCTCCCGAATATATCACATCTTCTCCAAGAAATACCAGGTTTCCCTCTTGAAATAAGTCCTTTTCACCCATAAATACCTGTTTGATCCCCAAAATAGGACATTTTCTTCCAGAAAGGCCAGATTTATCTCAAATATATCACATCTTCTCCAAGAAATACCAGGTTTCCCCCTTGAAATAGCACCTTTTCACCCAGAAATACCTGTTTGATCCCCAAAATAGGACTTTTTCTTCCAGAAATGCCAGATTTCTCCTAAATAGAGAACATCTTCTCCAAGAAATACCAGGTTTCCCCCTTGAAATAGGACCTTTTCACCCACAAATACCTGTATTCTCCCCAAAAATTGGACAGTTTCTTCCAGAAATGCCAGATTTCTCCCAAATATATCACATCTTCTCCAAGAAATACCAGGTTTCCCCCTTGAAATAGCACCTTTTCACCCACAAATACCTGTTTGATCCCCAAAATAGGACATTGTCTTCCAGAAATGTCAGATTTCTCCCAAATATATCACATCTTCTCCCAGAAATACCAGGATTCCTCCTGAAATAGGACCTTTACACCCACAAATACCAGCCTTCACCCACCAAATTGGACATTTCCTTCCAGAAATGCCAGATTTCTCCCAAATATATCACATCTTCTCCAAGAAATACCAGGTTTCCCCCTTGACATAGGACCTTTTCCCCCGAAAATACCTGTTTGATCCCCAAAAGAGGACATTGTCTTCCAGAAATGCCAGATTTCTCCCAAATATATCGCATCTTCTCCCAGAAATACCAGCTTTCCCCCTTGAAATAGGACCTTTTCACCCACAAATACCTGTTTTATCCCCCAAATAGGACATTTTCTTCCAGAAATGCCAGATTTCTCCCAAATATATCACATCTTCTCCAAGAAATACCAGGTTTCCCCCTTGAAATAGGACCTTTTCACCCACAAATACCTGTTTGATCCCCAAAATAGGACATTTTCTTCCAGAAATGCCAGATTTCTCCCAAATATATCACATCTTCTCCAAGTAATACCGGGTTTCCCCCTTGAAATAGGACCTTTTCACCCACAAATACCTGTGTTATCCCCAAAATAGGACATTGTCTTCCAGAAATGCCAGATTTCTCCCAAATATAGAACATCTTCTCCAAGAAATACCAGGTTTCCCCCTTGAAATAAGTCCTTTTCACCCATAAATACTTGTGTTATCCCCAAAATAGGACATTTTCTTCCAGAAATGCCAGATTTCTCTCAAATATATCACATCTTCTCCAAGAAATACCAGGTTTCCCCCTTCAAATAGCACCTTTTCACCCACAAATACCTGTTTGATCCCCAAAATAGGACATTTTCTTCCAGAAATGCCAGATTTCTCCTAAATAGAGAACATCTTCTCCAAGAAATACCAGGTTTCCCCCTTGAAATAGGACATTTTCACCCACAAATACCTGTATTCTCCCTAAAATAGGACAGTTTCTTCCAGAAATGCCAGATTTCTCCCAAATATATCACATCTTCTCCAAGAAATACCAGGATTCCTCCTGAAATAGGACCTTTACACCCACAAATACCAGCCTTCTCCCACCAAATTGGACATTTTCTTCCAGAAATGCCAGATTTCTCCTAAATATATCACATCTTCTCCAAGAAATACCAGGTTTCCCCCTTGAAATAGGACCTTTTCACCCGAAAATACCTGTTTGATCCCCAAAATAGGACATTGTCTTCCAGAAATGCCAGATTTCTCCCAAATATATCGCATCTTCTCCAAGAAATACCAGCTTTCCCCCTTGAAATAGGACCTTTTCACCCACAAATACCTGTTTGATCCCCCAAATAGGACATTTTCTTCCAGAAATGCCAGATTTCTCCTAAATATATCACATCTTCTCCAAGAAATACCAGGTTTCCCCCTTGAAATAGGACCTTTTCACCCACAAATACCTGTTTTATCCCCAAAATAGGACATTATCTTCCAGAAAGGCCAGATTTCTCCCAAATATATCTCATCTTCTCCAAGAAATACCAGGTTTCCCCCTTGAAATAGGACCTTTTCACCCACAAATACCTGTTCTATCCCCAAAATAGGACATTTTCTTCCAGAAATGCCAGATTTCTCCCAAATATATCACATCTTCTCCAAGAAATACCAGGTTTCCCCCTTCAAATAGGACCTTTTCACCCACAAATACCTGTGTTATCCCCAAAATAGGACATTGTCTTCCAGAAATGCCAGATTTCTCCCAAATATATCACATCTTCTCCAAGAAATACCAGCTTTCCCCCTTGAAATAAGTCCTTTTCACCCATAAATACTTGTGTTATCCCCAAAATAGGATATTTTCTTCCAGAAATGCCAGATTTCTCTCAAATATATCACATCTTCTCCAAGAAATACCAGGTTTCCCCCTTGAAATAGGACCTTTTCACCCACAAATACCTGTTTGATCCCCAAAATAGGACATTTTCTTCCAGAAATGCCAGATTTCTCCCAAATATAGAACATCTTCTCCAAGAAATACCAGGTTTCCCCCTTGAAATAGGACCTTTTCACCCACAAATACCTGTATTCTCCGCAAAAAAAGGACAGTTTCTTCAAGAAATGCCACATTTCTCCCAAATATATCACATCTTCTCCAAGAAATACCAGGTTTCCCCCTTGAAATAGGACCTTTTCACCCACAAATACCTGTTTGATCCCCCAAATAGGACAGTTTCTTCCAGAAATGCCACATTTCTCCCAAATATATCACATCTTCTCCCAGAAATACCAGCTTTCCCCCTTCAAATAGGACCTTTTCACCTACAAATACCTCTTTTATCCCAAAAATAGGATATTGTCTTCCAGAAATGCCAGATTTCTCCCAAATATATCACATCTTCTCCAAGAAATACCAGGTTTCCCCCTTCAAATAGGAACTTTTCACCCACAAATACCTGTTTGATCCCCAAAATAGGACATTTTCTTCCAGAAATGCCAGATTTCTCCCAAATATATCACATCTTCTCCAAGAAATACCAGGTTTCCCCCTTGAAATAAGACGTTTTCACCCAGAAATACCTGTTTTATCCCCAAAATAGGACATTTTCTTCCAGAAATGCCAGATTTCTCCGAAATATAGAACATCTTCTCCAAGAAATACCAGGTTTCCCCCTTGAAATAGGACCTTTTCACCCACAAATACCTGTATTCTCCGCAAAAAAAGGACAGTTTCTTCAAGAAATGCCAGATTTCTCCCAAATATATCACATCTTCTCCAAGAAATACCAGGTTTCCCCCTTGAAATAGGACCTTTTCACCCACAAATACCTGTATTCTCCCCAAAATAGCACATTGTCTTCCAGAAATGCCAGATTTCTCCTAAATATAGAACATCTTCTCCAAGAAATACCAGGTTTCCCCCTTGACATAGGACCTTTTCACCCACAAATACCTGTTTGATCCCCAAAATAGGACAGTTTCTTCCAGAAATGCCAGATTTCTCCCAAATATATCACATCTTCTCCAAGAAATACCAGGTTTCCCCCTTGAAATAGGACCTTTTCACCCACAAATACCTGTTTGATCCCAAAAATAGGACAGTTTCTTCCAGAAATGCCACATTTCTCCCAAACATATCGCATCTTCTCCAAGAAATACCAGGTTTCCCCCTTGAAATAGGACCTTTTCACCCAGAAATACCTCTTTGATTCCCAAAATAGGACATTTTCTTCCAGAAATGCCAGATTTCTCCCAAATATATCACATCTTCTCCAAGAAATACCAGGTTTCCCCCTTGAAATAGCACCTTTTCACCCACAAATACCTGTGTTATCCCCAAAATAGGACATTGTCTTCCAGAAATGCCAGATTTCTCCCAAATATATCACATCTTCTCCAAGAAATACCAGGTTTCCCCCTTGAAATAAGTCCTTTTCACCCATAAATACTTGTGTTATCCCCAAAATAGGACATTTTCTTCCAGAAATGCCAGATTTCTCTCAAATATATCACATCTTCTCCAAGAAATACCAGGTTTCCCCCTTGAAATAGGACCTTTTCACCCACAAATACCTGTTTGATCCCCAAAATAGGACAGTTTCTTCCAGAAATGCCAGATTTCTCCCAAATATATCACATCTTCTCCAAGAAATACCAGGTTTCCCCCTTGAAATAGGACCTTTTCACCCAGAAATACCTGTTTTATCCCCAAAAGAGGACATTTTCTTCCAGAAATGCCAGATTTCTCCCAAATATAGAACATCTTCTCCAAGAAATACCAGCTTTCCCCCTTGAAATAGGACCTTTTCACCCACAAATACCTGTTTGATCCCAAAAATAGGACAGTTTCTTCCAGAAATGCCACATTTCTCCCAAACATATCGCATCTTCTCCAAGAAATACCAGCTTTGCCCCTTGAAATAGGACCTTTTCACCCACAAATACCTGTTCTATCCCCAAAAGAGGACATTTTCTTCCAGAAATGCCAGATTTCTCCCAAATATAGAACATCTTCTCCAAGAAATACCAGGTTTCCCCCTTCAAATAGGACCTTTTCACCCAGAAATACCTGTTTGATCCCCAAAATAGGACATTGTCTTCCAGAAATGCCAGATTTCTCCCGAATATATCACATCTTCTCCAAGAAATACCAGGTTTCCCTCTTGAAATAAGTCCTTTTCACCCATAAATACTTGTGTTATCCCCAAAATAGGACATTTTCGTCCAGAAAGGCCAGATTTCTCTCAAATATATCACATCTTCTCCAAGAAATACCAGGTTTCCCCCTTGAAATAGCACCTTTTCACCCAGAAATACCTGTTTGATCCCCAAAATAGGACATTTTCTTCCAGAAATGCCAGATTTCTCCTAAATAGAGAACATCTTCTCCAAGAAATACCAGGTTTCCCCCTTGAAATAGGACCTTTTCACCCGCAATTACCTGTATTCTCCCCAAAATAGGACAGTTTCTTCCAGAAATGCCAGATTTCTCCCAAATATATCACATCTTCTCCAAGAAATACCAGGTTTCCCCCTTGAAATAGCACCTTTTCTCCCAGAAATACCTGTTTGATCCCCAAAATAGGACATTGTCTTCCAGAAATGTCAGATTTCTCCCAAATGTATCACATCTTCTCCAAGAAATACCAGGATTCCTCCTGAAATAGGACCTTTACACCCACAAATACCAGCCTTCTCCCACCAAATTGGACATTTTCTTCCAGAAATGCCAGATTTCTCCCAAATATATCACATCTTCTCCAAGAAATACCAGCTTTCCCCCTTGAAATAGGACCTTTTCACCCACAAATACCTGTTTTATCCCCCAAATAGTACATTTTCTTCCAGAAATGCCAGATTTCTCCTAAATATATCACATCTTCTCCAAGAAATACCAGGTTTCCCCCTTCAAATAGGACCTTTTCACCCACAAATACCTGTGTTATCCCCCAAATAGGACATTTTCTTCCAGAAATGCCAGATTTCTCCCAAATATATCACATCTTCTCCCAGAAATACCAGCTTTCCCCCTTGAAATAGGACCTTTTCACCCACAAATACCTGTTTGATCCCCAAAATAGGACATTGTCTTCCAGAAATGCCAGATTTCTCCCGAATATATCACATCTTCTCCAAGAAATACCAGGTTTCCCTCTTGAAATAAGTCCTTTTCACCCATAAATACTCGTGTTATCCCCAAAATAGGACATTTTCTTCCAGAAAGGCCAGATTTCTCTCAAATATATCACATCTTCTCCAAGAAATACCAGGTTTCCCCCTTGAAATAGCACCTTTTCACCCACAAATACCTGTTTGATCCCCAAAATAGGACATTTTCTTCCAGAAATGCCAGATTTCTCCTAAATAGAGAACATCTTCTCCAAGAAATACCAGGTTTCCCCCTTGAAATAGGACCTTTTCACCCGCAATTACCTGTATTCTCCCCAAAATAGGACAGTTTCTTCCAGAAATGCCAGATTTCTCCCAAATATATCACATCTTCTCCAAGAAATACCAGGTTTCCCCCTTGAAATAGCACCTTTTCACCCAGAAATACCTGTTTGATCCCCAAAATAGGACATTGTCTTCCAGAAATGTCAGATTTCTCCCAAATGTATCACATCTTCTCCAAGAAATACCAGGATTCCTCCTGAAATAGGACCTTTACACCCACAAATACCAGCCTTCTCCCACCAAATTGGACATTTTCTTCCAGAAATGCCAGATTTCTCCCAAATATATCACATCTTCTCCAAGAAATACCAGCTTTCCCCCTTGAAATAGGACCTTTTCACCCACAAATACCTCTTTTATCCCCAAAATAGGACATTTTCTTCCAGAAATGCCAGATTTCTCCCAAATATATCACATCTTCTCCAAGAAATACCGGGTTTCCCCCCTGAAATAGCACCTTTTCACCCACAAATACCTGTGTTATCCCCAAAATAGGACATTGTCTTCCAGAAATGCCAGATTTCTCCCAAATATATCACATCTTCTCCAAGAAATACCAGGTTTCCCCCTTGAAATAGGACCTTTTCACCCAGAAATACCTGTGTTATCCCCAAAATAGGACATTGTCTTCCAGAAATGCCAGATTTCTCCCGAATATATCACATCTTCTCCAAGAAATACCAGGTTTCCCTCTTGAAATAAGTCCTTTTCACCCATAAATACCTGTTTGATCCCCAAAATAGGACATTTTCTTCCAGAAAGGCCAGATTTATCTCAAATATATCACATCTTCTCCAAGAAATACCAGGTTTCCCCCTTGAAATAGCACCTTTTCACCCAGAAATACCTGTTTGATCCCCAAAATAGGACTTTTTCTTCCAGAAATGCCAGATTTCTCCTAAATAGAGAACATCTTCTCCAAGAAATACCAGGTTTCCCCCTTGAAATAGGACCTTTTCACCCACAAATACCTGTATTCTCCCCAAAAATTGGACAGTTTCTTCCAGAAATGCCAGATTTCTCCCAAATATATCACATCTTCTCCAAGAAATACCAGGTTTCCCCCTTGAAATAGCACCTTTTCACCTACAAATACCTGTTTGATCCCCAAAATAGGACATTGTCTTCCAGAAATGTCAGATTTCTCCCAAATATATCACATCTTCTCCCAGAAATACCAGGATTCCTCCTGAAATAGGACCTTTACACCCACAAATACCAGCCTTCACCCACCAAATTGGACATTTCCTTCCAGAAATGCCAGATTTCTCCCAAATATATCACATCTTCTCCAAGAAATACCAGGTTTCCCCCTTGACATAGGACCTTTTCCCCCGAAAATACCTGTTTGATCCCCAAAAGAGGACATTGTCTTCCAGAAATGCCAGATTTCTCCCAAATATATCGCATCTTCTCCCAGAAATACCAGCTTTCCCCCTTGAAATAGGACCTTTTCACCCACAAATACCTGTTTTATCCCCCAAATAGGACATTTTCTTCCAGAAATGCCAGATTTCTCCCAAATATATCACATCTTCTCCAAGAAATACCAGGTTTCCCCCTTGAAATAGGACCTTTTCACCCACAAATACCTGTTTGATCCCCAAAATAGGACATTTTCTTCCAGAAATGCCAGATTTCTCCCAAATATATCACATCTTCTCCAAGTAATACCGGGTTTCCCCCTTGAAATAGGACCTTTTCACCCACAAATACCTGTGTTATCCCCAAAATAGGACATTGTCTTCCAGAAATGCCAGATTTCTCCCAAATATAGAACATCTTCTCCAAGAAATACCAGGTTTCCCCCTTGAAATAAGTCCTTTTCACCCATAAATACTTGTGTTATCCCCAAAATAGGACATTTTCTTCCAGAAATGCCAGATTTCTCTCAAATATATCACATCTTCTCCAAGAAATACCAGGTTTCCCCCTTCAAATAGCACCTTTTCACCCACAAATACCTGTTTGATCCCCAAAATAGGACATTTTCTTCCAGAAATGCCAGATTTCTCCTAAATAGAGAACATCTTCTCCAAGAAATACCAGGTTTCCCCCTTGAAATAGGACATTTTCACCCACAAATACCTGTATTCTCCCTAAAATAGGACAGTTTCTTCCAGAAATGCCAGATTTCTCCCAAATATATCACATCTTCTCCAAGAAATACCAGGATTCCTCCTGAAATAGGACCTTTACACCCACAAATACCAGCCTTCTCCCACCAAATTGGACATTTTCTTCCAGAAATGCCAGATTTCTCCTAAATATATCACATCTTCTCCAAGAAATACCAGGTTTCCCCCTTGAAATAGGACCTTTTCACCCGAAAATACCTGTTTGATCCCCAAAATAGGACATTGTCTTCCAGAAATGCCAGATTTCTCCCAAATATATCGCATCTTCTCCAAGAAATACCAGCTTTCCCCCTTGAAATAGGACCTTTTCACCCACAAATACCTGTTTGATCCCCCAAATAGGACATTTTCTTCCAGAAATGCCAGATTTCTCCTAAATATATCACATCTTCTCCAAGAAATACCAGGTTTCCCCCTTGAAATAGGACCTTTTCACCCACAAATACCTGTTTTATCCCCAAAATAGGACATTATCTTCCAGAAAGGCCAGATTTCTCCCAAATATATCTCATCTTCTCCAAGAAATACCAGGTTTCCCCCTTGAAATAGGACCTTTTCACCCACAAATACCTGTTCTATCCCCAAAATAGGACATTTTCTTCCAGAAATGCCAGATTTCTCCCAAATATATCACATCTTCTCCAAGAAATACCAGGTTTCCCCCTTCAAATAGGACCTTTTCACCCACAAATACCTGTGTTATCCCCAAAATAGGACATTGTCTTCCAGAAATGCCAGATTTCTCCCAAATATATCACATCTTCTCCAAGAAATACCAGCTTTCCCCCTTGAAATAAGTCCTTTTCACCCATAAATACTTGTGTTATCCCCAAAATAGGATATTTTCTTCCAGAAATGCCAGATTTCTCTCAAATATATCACATCTTCTCCAAGAAATACCAGGTTTCCCCCTTGAAATAGGACCTTTTCACCCACAAATACCTGTTTGATCCCCAAAATAGGACATTTTCTTCCAGAAATGCCAGATTTCTCCCAAATATAGAACATCTTCTCCAAGAAATACCAGGTTTCCCCCTTGAAATAGGACCTTTTCACCCACAAATACCTGTATTCTCCGCAAAAAAAGGACAGTTTCTTCAAGAAATGCCAGATTTCTCCCAAATATATCACATCTTCTCCAAGAAATACCAGGTTTCCCCCTTGAAATAGGACCTTTTCACCCACAAATACCTGTTTGATCCCAAAAATAGGACATTTTCTTCCAGAAATGCCACATTTCTCCCAAACATATCACATCTTCTCCAAGAAATACCAGGTTTCCAACTTGAAATAAGACCTTTTCACCCAAAAATACTTGTGTTATCCCAAAAATAGGACATTGCCTTCCAGAAATGCCAGATTTCTCCCAAATATATCACATCTTCTCCAAGAAATACCAGGTTTCCCCCTTGAAATAGGACCTTTTCACCCACAAATACCTGTTTGATCCCCCATATAGGACATTTTCTTCCAGAAATGTCAGATTTCTCCCAAATATAGAACATCTTCTCCAAGAAATACCAGGTTTCCCCCTGGAAATAGGACCTTTTCACCCACAAATACCTGTTCTATCCCCAAAATAGGACATTTTCTTCCAGAAATGCCAGATTTCTCCCAAATATAGAACATCTTCTCCAAGAAATACCAGGTTTCCCCCTTGACATAGGACCTTTTCACCCACAAATACCTGTTTTATCCCCAAAATAGAACATTGTCTTCCAGAAATGCCAGATTTCTCCCAAATATATCACATCTTCTCCAAGAAATACCAGGTTTCCCCCTTGACATAGGACCTTTTCACCCAGAAATACCTGTTTTATCCCCAAAATAGGATATTGTCTTCCAGAAATGCCAGATTTCTCCCAAATATAGAACATCTTCTCCATGAAATACCTGGATTCCCCCTTCAAATACGACCTTTTCTCCCAGAAATACCTGTTTTATCCCCAAAATAGGACATTTTCTTCCAGAAATGCCAGATTTCTCCCAAATATATCACATCTTCTCCAAGAAATACCAGGTTTCCCCCTTCAAATAGGAATTTTTCACCCACAAATACCTGTTTGATCCCCAAAATAGGACATTTTCTTCCTGACATGCCAGATTTCTCCCAAATATATCACATCTTCTCCAAGAAATACCAGGTTTCCCCCTTGAAATAGGAAGTTTTCACCCACAAATACCTGTTTTATCCCCCAAATAGGACAGTTTCTTCCAGAAATGCCAGATTTCTCCCAAATATATCACATCTTCTCCAAGAAATACCAGGTTTCCCCCTTGAAATAGGACCTTTTCACCCACAAATCCCTGTTTTATCCCCCAAATAGGACATTTTCATCCAGAAATGCCAGATTTCTCCCAAATATAGAACATCTTCTCCAAGAAATACCAGCTTTGCCCCTTGAAATAGGACCTTTTCACCCACAAATACCTGTTTTATCCCCAAAATAGGATATTGACTTCCAGAAATGCCAGGTTTCTCCCAAATATATCACATCTTCTCCAAGAAATACCAGGTTTCCCCCTTGAAATAGGACCTTTTCACCCACAAATACCTGTTTGATCCCCCAAATAGGACAGTTTCTTCCAGAAATGCCACATTTCTCCCAAATATATCACATCTTCTCCCAGAAATACCAGCTTTCCCCCTTCAAATAGGACCTTTTCACCTACAAATACCTCTTTTATCCCAAAAATAGGATATTGTCTTCCAGAAATGCCAGATTTCTCCCAAATATATCACATCTTCTCCAAGAAATACCAGGTTTCCCCCTTCAAATAGGAACTTTTCACCCACAAATACCTGTTTGATCCCCAAAATAGGACATTTTCTTCCAGAAATGCCAGATTTCTCCCAAATATATCACATCTTCTCCAAGAAATACCAGGTTTCCCCCTTGAAATAAGACGTTTTCACCCAGAAATACCTGTTTTATCCCCAAAATAGGACATTTTCTTCCAGAAATGCCAGATTTCTCCGAAATATAGAACATCTTCTCCAAGAAATACCAGGTTTCCCCCTTGAAATAGGACCTTTTCACCCACAAATACCTGTATTCTCCGCAAAAAAAGGACAGTTTCTTCAAGAAATGCCAGATTTCTCCCAAATATAGAACATCTTCTCCAAGAAATACCAGGTTTCCCCCTTGAAATAGGACCTTTTCACCCACAAATACCTGTATTCTCCCCAAAATAGCACATTGTCTTCCAGAAATGCCAGATTTCTCCTAAATATAGAACATCTTCTCCAAGAAATACCAGGTTTCCCCCTTGACATAGGACCTTTTCACCCACAAATACCTGTTTGATCCCCAAAATAGGACAGTTTCTTCCAGAAATGCCAGATTTCTCCCAAATATATCACATCTTCTCCAAGAAATACCAGGTTTCCCCCTTGAAATAGGACCTTTTCACCCAGAAATACCTGTTTGATCCCAAAAATAGGACAGTTTCTTCCAGAAATGCCACATTTCTCCCAAACATATCGCATCTTCTCCAAGAAATACCAGGTTTCCCCCTTGAAATAGGACCTTTTCACCCAGAAATACCTCTTTGATTCCCAAAATAGGACATTTTCTTCCAGAAATGCCAGATTTCTCCCAAATATATCACATCTTCTCCAAGAAATACCAGGTTTCCCCCTTGAAATAGGACCTTTTCACCCACAAATACCTGTGTTATCCGCAAAATAGGACATTGTCTTCCAGAAATGCCAGATTTCTCCCAAATATATCACATCTTCTCCAAGAAATACCAGGTTTCCCCCTTGAAATAAGTCCTTTTCACCCATAAATACTTGTGTTATCCCCAAAATAGGACATTTTCTTCCAGAAATGCCAGATTTCTCTCAAATATATCACATCTTCTCCAAGAAATACCAGGTTTCCCCCTTGAAATAGGACCTTTTCACCCACAAATACCTGTTTGATCCCCAAAATAGGACAGTTTCTTCCAGAAATGCCAGATTTCTCCCAAATATATCACATCTTCTCCAAGAAATACCAGGTTTCCCCCTTGAAATAGGACCTTTTCACCCAGAAATACCTGTTTTATCCCCAAAAGAGGACATTTTCTTCCAGAAATGCCAGATTTCTCCCAAATATAGAACATCTTCTCCAAGAAATACCAGGTTTCCCCCTTGAAATAGGACCTTTTCACCCACAAATACCTGTTTGATCCCAAAAATAGGACAGTTTCTTCCAGAAATGCCACATTTCTCCCAAACATATCGCATCTTCTCCAAGAAATACCAGCTTTGCCCCTTGAAATAGGACCTTTTCACCCAGAAATACCTCTTTGATCCCCCAAATAGGACATTTTCTTCCAGAAATGCCAGATTTCTCCCAAATATAGAACATCTTCTCCAAGAAATACCAGGTTTCCCCCTTCAAATAGGACCTTTTCACCCACAAATACCTGTTCTATCCCCAAAAGAGGACATTTTCTTCCAGAAATGCCAGATTTCTCCCAAATATATCACATCTTCTCCAAGAAATACCAGGTTTCCCCCTTGAAATAGGACCTTTTCACCCAGAAATACCTGTTTGATCCCCAAAATAGGACATTGTCTTCCAGAAATGCCAGATTTCTCCCGAATATATCACATCTTCTCCAAGAAATACCAGGTTTCCCTCTTGAAATAAGTCCTTTTCACCCATAAATACTTGTGTTATCCCCAAAATAGGACATTTTCGTCCAGAAAGGCCAGATTTCTCTCAAATATATCACATCTTCTCCAAGAAATACCAGGTTTCCCCCTTGAAATAGCACCTTTTCACCCAGAAATACCTGTTTGATCCCCAAAATAGGACATTTTCTTCCAGAAATGCCAGATTTCTCCTAAATAGAGAACATCTTCTCCAAGAAATACCAGGTTTCCCCCTTGAAATAGGACCTTTTCACCCGCAATTACCAGTATTCTCCCCAAAATAGGACAGTTTCTTCCAGAAATGCCAGATTTCTCCCAAATATATCACATCTTCTCCAAGAAATACCAGGTTTCCCCCTTGAAATAGCACCTTTTCTCCCAGAAATACCTGTTTGATCCCCAAAATAGGACATTGTTTTCCAGAAATGTCAGATTTCTCCCAAATGTATCACATCTTCTCCAAGAAATACCAGGATTCCTCCTGAAATAGGACCTTTACACCCACAAATACCAGCCTTCTCCCACCAAATTGGACATTTTCTTCCAGAAATGCCAGATTTCTCCCAAATATATCACATCTTCTCCAAGAAATACCAGCTTTCCCCCTTGAAATAGGACCTTTTCACCCACAAATACCTGTTTTATCCCCCAAATAGTACATTTTCTTCCAGAAATGCCAGATTTCTCCTAAATATATCACATCTTCTCCAAGAAATACCAGGTTTCCCCCTTGAAATAGGACCTTTTCACCCACAAATACCTGTGTTATCCCCCAAATAGGACATTTTCTTCCAGAAATGCCAGATTTCTCCCAAATATATCACATCTTCTCCAAGAAATACCAGCTTTCCCCCTTGAAATAGGACCTTTTCACCCACAAATACCTGTTTGATCCCCAAAATAGGACATTGTCTTCCAGAAATGCCAGATTTCTCCCAAATATATCACATCTTCTCCAAGAAATACCAGGTTTCCCTCTTGAAATAAGTCCTTTTCACCCATAAATACTTGTGTTATCCCCAAAATAGGACATTTTCTTCCAGAAAGGCCAGATTTCTCTCAAATATATCACATCTTCTCCAAGAAATACCAGGTTTCCCCCTTGAAATAGCACATTTTCACCCAGAAATACCTGTTTGATCCCCAAAATAGGACATTTTCTTCCAGAAATGCCAGATTTCTCCTAAATAGAGAACATCTTCTCCAAGAAATACCAGGTTTCCCCCTTGAAATAGGACCTTTTCACCCGCAATTACCTGTATTCTCCCCAAAATAGGACAGTTTCTTCCAGAAATGCCAGATTTCTCCCAAATATATCACATCTTCTCCAAGAAATACCAGGTTTCCCCCTTGAAATAGCACCTTTTCACCCAGAAATACCTGTTTGATCCCCAAAATAGGACATTGTCTTCCAGAAATGTCAGATTTCTCCCAAATGTATCACATCTTCTCCAAGAAATACCAGGATTCCTCCTGAAATAGGACCTTTACACCCACAAATACCAGCCTTCTCCCACCAAATTGGACATTTTCTTCCAGAAATGCCAGATTTCTCCCAAATATATCACATCTTCTCCAAGAAATACCAGCTTTCCCCCTTGAAATAGGACCTTTTCACCCACAAATACCTGTTTTATCCCCCAAATAGGACATTTTCTTCCAGAAATGCCAGATTTCTCCCAAATATATCACATCTTCTCCAAGAAATACCAGGTTTCCCCCTTGAAATAGGACCTTTTCACCCACAAATACCTGTGTTATCCCCCAAATAGGACATTTTCTTCCAGAAATGCCAGATTTCTCCCAAATATATCACATCTTCTCCAAGAAATACCAGCTTTCCCCCTTGAAATAGGACCTTTTCACCCACAAATACCTGTTTGATCCCCAAAATAGGACATTTTCTTCCAGAAATGCCAGATTTCTCCCAAATATAGAACATCTTCTCCAAGAAATACCAGGTTTCCCCCTTGAAATAGGACCTTTTCACCCACAAATACCTGTATTCTCCCCAAAATAGGACATTGTCTTCCAGAAATGCCAGATTTCTCCTAAATATAGAACATCTTCTCCAAGAAATACCAGGTTTCCCCCTTGAAATAGGACCTTTTCACCCACAAATACCTGTATTCTCCCCAAAATAGCACATTGTCTTCCAGAAATGCCAGATTTCTCCCAAATATATCACATCTTCTCCAAGAAATACCAGGTTTCCCCCTTGAAAAAGGAACTTTTCACCCACAAATATCTGTTTTATCCCCCAAATAGGACATTTTCTTCCAGAAATGCCAGATTTCTCCCAAATATATCACATCTTCTCCAAGAAATACCGGGTTTCCCCCCTGAAATAGCACCTTTTCACCCACAAATACCTGTGTTATCCCCAAAATAGGACATTGTCTTCCAGAAATGCCAGATTTCTCCCAAATATATCACATCTTCTCCAAGAAATACCAGGTTTCCCCCTTGAAATAGGACCTTTTCACCCAGAAATACCTGTGTTATCCCCAAAATAGGACATTGTCTTCCAGAAATGCCAGATTTCTCCCGAATATATCACATCTTCTCCAAGAAATACCAGGTTTCCCTCTTGAAATAAGTCCTTTTCACCCATAAATACCTGTTTGATCCCCAAAATAGGACATTTTCTTCCAGAATGGCCAGATTTATCTCAAATATATCACATCTTCTCCAAGAAATACCAGGTTTCCCCCTTGAAATAGCACCTTTTCACCCAGAAATACCTGTTTGATCCCCAAAATAGGACTTTTTCTTCCAGAAATGCCAGATTTCTCCTAAATAGAGAACATCTTCTCCAAGAAATACCAGGTTTCCCCCTTGAAATAGGACCTTTTCACCCACAAATACCTGTATTCTCCCCAAAAATTGGACAGTTTCTTCCAGAAATGCCAGATTTCTCCCAAATATATCACATCTTCTCCAAGAAATACCAGGTTTCCCCCTTGAAATAGCACCTTTTCACCCACAAATACCTGTTTGATCCCCAAAAGAGGACATTTTCTTCCAGAAATGCCAGATTTCTCCCAAATATATCGCATCTTCTCCCAGAAATACCAGCTTTCCCCCTTGAAATAGGACCTTTTCACCCACAAATACCTGTTTTATCCCCCAAATAGGACATTTTCTTCCAGAAATGCCAGATTTCTCCCAAATATATCACATCTTCTCCAAGAAATACCAGGTTTCCCCCTTGAAATAGGACCTTTTCACCCACAAATACCTGTTTGATCCCCAAAATAGGACAGTTTCTTCCAGAAATGCCAGATTTCTCCCAAATATATCACATCTTCTCCAAGAAATACCAGGTTTCCCCCTTGACATAGGACCTTTTCACCCACAAATACCTGTTTGATCCCCAAAATAGGACATTTTCTTCCAGAAATGCCAGATTTCTCCCAAATATATCACATCTTCTCCAAGTAATACCGGGTTTCCCCCTTGAAATAGGACCTTTTCACCCACAAATACCTGTGTTATCCCCAAAATAGGACATTGTCTTCCAGAAATGCCAGATTTCTCCCAAATATAGAACATCTTCTCCAAGAAATACCAGGTTTCCCCCTTGAAATAAGTCCTTTTCACCAATAAATACTTGTGTTATCCCCAAAATAGGACATTTTCTTCCAGAAATGCCAGATTTCTCTCAAATATATCACATCTTCTCCAAGAAATACCAGGTTTCCCCCTTCAAATAGCACCTTTTCACCCACAAATACCTGTTTGATCCCCAAAATAGGACATTTTCTTCCAGAAATGCCAGATTTCTCCTAAATAGAGAACATCTTCTCCAAGAAATACCAGGTTTCCCCCTTGAAATAGGACATTTTCACCCACAAATACCTGTATTCTCCCTAAAATAGGACAGTTTCTTCCAGAAATGCCAGATTTCTCCCAAATATATCACATCTTCTCCAAGAAATACCAGGATTCCTCCTGAAATAGAACCTTTACACCCACAAATACCAGCCTTCTCCCACCAAATTGGACATTTTCTTCCAGAAATGCCAGATTTCTCCTAAATATATCACATCTTCTCCAAGAAATACCAGGTTTCCCCCTTGAAATAGGACCTTTTCACCCACAAATACCTGTTTGATCCCCAAAATAGGACATTGTCTTCCAGAAATGCCAGATTTCTCCCAAATATATCGCATCTTCTCCAAGAAATACCAGCTTTCCCCCTTGAAATAGGACCTTTTCACCCACAAATACCTGTTTGATCCCCCAAATAGGACATTTTCTTCCAGAAATGCCAGATTTCTCCTAAATATATCACATCTTCTCCAAGAAATACCAGGTTTCCCCCTTCAAATAGGACCTTTTCACCCACAAATACCTGTTTTATCCCCCAAATAGGACAGTTTCTTCCAGAAATGCCAGATTTCTCCCAAATATATCACATCTTCTCCAAGAAATACCAGGTTTCCCCCTTCAAATAGGACCTTTTCACCCAGAAATACCTGTTTTATCCCCAAAATAGGACATTTTCTTCCAGAAATGCCAGATTTCTCCCAAATATATCACATCTTCTCCAAGAAATACCAGGTTTCCCCCTTGAAATAGGACCTTTTCACCCACAAATACCTGTTTGATCCCCATAACAGGACACTGACTTCCAGAAATGCCAGGTTTCTCCCAAATATAGAACATCTTCTCCAAGAAATACCAGGTTTCCCCCTTGAAATAGGACCTTTTCACCCACAAATACCTGTTTGATCCTCCAAATTGGACAGTTTCTTCCAGAAATGCCAGATTTCTCCCAAATATAGAACATCTTCTCCAAGAAATACCTGGTTTCCCCCTTCAAATAGGACCTTTTCACCCACAAATACCTGTTTGATCTCCAAAATAGGACAGTTTCTTCCAGAAATGCCAGATTTCTCTCAAATATATCACATCTTCTCCAAGAAATACCAGGTTTCCCCCTTGAAATAGGACCTTTACACCCACAAATACCTGTTTTATCCCCAAAATAGGACATTTTCTTCCTGACATGCCAGATTTCTCCCAAATATATCACATCTCCTCCAAGAAATACCGGGTTTCCCCCTTGAAATAGGACCTTTTCACCCACAAATACCTGTTTTATCCCCAAAATAGGACATTTTCTTCCAGAAATGCCAGATTTCTCCAAATATAGAACATCTTCTCCAAGAAATACCAGGTTTCCCCCTTGAAAAAGGACCTTTTCACCCAGAAATACCTGTTTGATCCCCAAAATAGGACATTTTCTTCGAGAAATGCCAGATTTCTCCCAAATATAGAACATCTTCTCCAAGAAATACCAGGTTTCCCCCTTGGAATAGGACCTTTTCACCCACAAATACCTGTTTTATCCCCAAAAGAGGACATTTTCTTCCAGAAATGCCAGATTTCTCCCAAATATAGAACATCTTCTCCAAGAAATACCAGGTTTCCCCCTTGACATAGGACCTTTTCACCCACAAATACCTGTTTTATCCCCAAAATAGGACATTTTCTTCCAGAAATGCCAGATTTCTCCCAAATATATCACATCTTCTCCAAGAAATACCAGGTTTCCCCCTTCAAATAGGAACTTTTCACCCACAAATACCTGTGTTTTCCCCAAAAGAGGACATTGTCTTCCAGAAATGCCAGATTTCTCCCAAATATATCACATCTTCTCCAAGAAATACCAGGTTTCCCCCTTGAAATAGGACCTTTTCACCCACAAATACCTGTTTGATCCCCAAAAGAGGACATTTTCTTCCAGAAATGCCAGATTTCTATCAAATATATCACATCTTCTCCAAGAAATACCAGGTTTCCCCCTTCAAATAGGACCTTTTCACCCACAAATACCTGTGTTATACCCAAAATAGCACATTGTGTTCCAGAAATGCCAGATTTCTCCCAAATATAGAACATATTCTCCAAGAAATAACAGGTTTCCCCCTTGACATAGGAGCTTTTCTCCCACAAATACCTCTTTTATCCAACAAATAGGACAGTTTCTTCTAGAAATGCCACATTTCTCCCAAATATATCACATCTTCTCCAAGAAATACCAGGTTTCCCCCTTGAAATAGAAACTTTTCACCCACAAATACCTGTTTTATCCCCAAAATAGGACATTTTCTTCCAGAAATGCCAGATTTCTCCTAAATATATCACATCTTCTCCAAGAAATACCAGGTTTCCCCCTTGAAATAGGACCTTTTCACCCACAAATACCTCTTTTATCCCAAAAATAGTATATTGTCTTCCAGAAATGCCAGATTTCTCCCAAATATATCACATCTTCTCCAAGAAATACCAGGTTTCCCCCTTCAAATAGGAACTTTTCACCCACAAATACCTGTTTTATTCCCAAAATAGGACAGTTTCTTCTAGAAATGCCAGATTTCTCCTAAATAGAGAACATCTTCTCTAAGAAATACCAGCTTTGCCCCTTGAAATAGGACCTTTTCACCCACAAATACCTGTTTTATCCCCAAAATAGGACATTTTCTTCCAGAAAGGCCAGATTTCTCCCAAATATATCACATCTTCTCCAAGAAATACCAGGTTTCCCCCTTGAAATAAGACCTTTTCACCCACAAATACCTGTTTGATCCCCAAAATAGGACATTTTCTTCCAGAAATGCCAGATTTCTCCCAAATATATCACATCTTCTCCAAGAAATACCGGGTTTCCTCCTGAAATAGGACCTTTTCACCCAGAAATACCTGTTTTATCCCCAAAATAGGACATTGTCTTCCAGAAATGCCAGATTTCTCCCAAATATAGAACATCATCTCCAAGAAATACCAGGTTTCCCCCTGGAAATTGGACCTTTTCACCCACAAATACCTGTTTGATCCCCAAAATAGGACAGTTTCTTCCAGAAATGCCAGATTTCTCCCAAATATATCACATCTTCTCCAAGAAATACCAGGTTTCCCCCTTGAAATAGGACCTTTTCACCCACAAATACCTGGTTGATCCCCCAAACAGGACAGTTTCTTACAGAAATGCCACATTTCTCCCAAACATATCACATCTTCTCCAAGAAATACCAGGTTTCCCCCTTGAAATAGGACCTTTTCACCCTGAAATACCTCTTTTATCCCCCAAATAGGACAGTTTCTTCCAGAAATGCCAGATTTCTCCCAAATATAGAACATCTTCTCCAAGAAATACCTGGATTCCCCCTTGAAATAGGACCTTTTCTTTTACAAATACCTCTTTCATCCCCAAAATAGGACATTTTCTTCCAGAAATGCCACATTTCTCCCAAATATAGAACATCTTCTCCAAGAAATACCAGGTTTCCCCCTTGAAATAGGACCTTTTCACCCACAAATACCTGCTTTATCCCCAAAATAGGACATTGTCTTCCAGAAATGCCCGATTTCTCCCAAATATATCACATCTTCTCCAAGAAATACCAGGTTTCCCCCTTCAAATAGGACCTTTTCAC